>OZ023155.1:7317039-7937751 GCA_963678695.2 Diplodus puntazzo | reverse complement strand
CATCTGATCATTCAATTATTCCATTTAATCTGGCAAACGAAAAACAAAAAAAACAAGTCAATATTTCAATTTTCTGTATGCACCAAAGATTGAAAATTGGTGTTTTCCTATTTTCAACTTAAAACAAAAGATACAATAAACAAAGAAGCCAAAATGGAACAATGAATCCAGTTTCCATTTTCCGTTATTGTTATACCATTTCCCACAGTACATTTCTGCTGTATGGCCACGCTTTGTGCATGCTCAATGTATAGTTTGGTATCTCTGGTCGATAATTACGTTTTAAATAAAGCATCGGGGGGGGGGAAAAGTCTCAGGTTGCTTAATATACTGCGTTTAAACCAGCCGTGGTTTAAGTTTGCTTTGTCAAATCAGCTGCACCTTCTTTTTTTTTTTTTTTACAGCGCGCGGATCTCCTCTACAACATTTATGGTAATCGTACTGAACCCGCTCTGAGTGTGGGTCGGACTGCAGTCTCACATCAGAACCACGAAACATACGAGACTTTTACAGTCATTATTCCTGGTAAGAAACTGAAGGGATCACGAAGGTATCCTTATGGATTTCAAAGTAAAGGATGACGTGAGAATAAAATAGAAAAAAAAAAAAACATTGTTTCCACAAGTAGTCAAAGATTCATATACTGCTGAACTTAGCACTTCCTAGACTACTTGCATGCATAATTTTAAGTACTTTTACTGTGTACTTTTTTAATAATCATGTGTCAAAAACTATTTTTGCCCAAATTTGATGTAGAAATGTACTTGTAACAGAGTATATTATTAGACTGTGGTATTGCTCCCTTTTTGTTAAGTAAAAGACCAAAGTATTTCTTCCAACAGTGTGCAAATCTGAAACTTTCATGAGTAACAAGTCATTCAAAATTTACATTGCACTTTTGGTGAGGACCAAAGCTTGAATTTGAGGGTTCTGCCCTGATGTTGCAGCTAGAAACTGCTAGCTTAGCTTAGCCAGATTTCTACTGAAAAGAGAACACAACTCACCACTCTCCTGCAGCAGCTTGCTCTTTGTGGGGAAGCCCTGACGAGTCAATTACTGAGTGAAGTAGAGTTCTGCAGCTCAAGGATGAAAATGTATGATTATTACTCCATGGAAATGCAATCAAAGTTCATATATCTTGCCTACCAGTTTATAACAGTTATTACCGAGAGCTGACAGGGAAAAGAACGGAATCGAGCTTTTCTAACTGCACTCGGTAATCAACTCGTCAGGGCTTCCCCACAACGAGCAAGATGCTAGAGGAGAGTGGTGAGCTGTGTTTTCTTTTCAATAGAAATCTGGCAAAGCGAGCAGATGTTGGATGCCTTGAACCATGTGCTGGTACCCTATTTGTACTGTTGCTGAAGTTTGGTGCTGTTCTGAGCATTATTTGTGGCCATGAGTGGCTTTTTGATGGCGGTTTCTTGGTTGGCAGCATAGACTACAGTTATTTTTATCGTGCAGTCTTTTCTGAGGTTGCTAAAACTACATAAGCTAGTGGTTGGAAAGCTTGATCTCTTCGGGGGGGGATCTTACTCTGTGTCACGGTGTGTTAGTTAGACCATGGATTAAATTTACACTGGAATATCCCTTTAACCGCTTGCTACAAAAACTGGTCAACTTAAAAAAAGAAATTCAACATTGCAATATTGCCTCACACTAACTGTAAGGGACCATTTACCCTCAACCACGTGGAATAAAGACAAACAAGTACCATTTCCTCACCAAAGTGATTTTTGATGAGACAATATTTAAAAACCAGTCTGTGCATTGATTTGACAATTGAAAACACCTTAAGAACAACATTATATCCCCAACAAGGAAGTGAACATAAGACATATGACACAGCAATTAAACATTTGTGCAAAACTATTTTATTTACAAAACAAAATGGCACAAAGTGACAGCAGGGCAGCCATATACATGCACAGCTGAGGCGGATGTAATGCTAGCTTAGATTTACCACATCGCAGGTAAACGTCATCCAGTCAGTAAGGACCCTGGAAAAGCACTTTACAGGGCTAAGGACAATTTTAAGATGAAACTACTTATGCATATAGAAGTTGTTTTTTTTTCATGTCTGAATACAATTCATAACACAATTTGTTCCCAGTGCCACGAGCTGCCCCCAGTACATTGTTTAACCATGAATTTAGTTTACTCACACAGCGTACAGGACACAGACTGGTCCCTACTGAAAGGAATTTAGCTTTCAGGTCCCACATACTCCTTTAACTCTCTTTGAGCACTGATGATTTATTCATGGCAACTTGGAACTAGAAGCGTTGGCCTGAGGAGGGTGACTGTGTCGTCGTCTGAAGCTGAAACACATGGCACACACCACAAATACAGTGCAAACTTTCAACATCGCAGTTCGAACTGAAGCAACAACACTGTCACCTCCTCTCTCAGAAGTAGAATGTTTCCTAGTTTCAAGGAGTCTTGAATGCACCATCTACCCAGTGCTTTTCAGCATCTGTGTCCGTGCTCAGTGCACCTTGATGAATTAAAGTGGAGCTCAGTGAGGTTCACCTTTGGGATCCCTGCTTCACACATGCACTTCCATATGACACTCTGGCGTTCACCGTGTGGTCCTTAAGTACGCCCTGCCCCCCCCCCCCGCCCATGATTCACAATCAAAATGGTAATGAAACTGAGCTCAGCCTCTGGATTATTATATTCAGTGAATCACTCAAGCATATTGACAGCATAATTTAGAATAAGGACATAAAGTGAATGATACAAATCAGATGTAAAATGCTTTAAAAGGCTGACGTCTGCCCCTGTGCCAAACAAAAGGAAATATATATATATACACACTTCCAAACTGAGGGGTCCTGATGACCATACTAAAGCCCTCCAACCATGCTGCTCGCCCCATCTCTTCAGCCAGTAAACACCATAGTTATCGGTCGTCCAGTGGCGTCACATTCCGCTCATCACACTCACGCTTGGATGTCCTGTTTTTCAACGTATCTTACATGGAGGTAATGAGAAAATAAAAAGAAACATGGAAATGTAAGAGGACAATGACACAAGGATAGTCAGTTTGGGAAAGTAGCGAGTAGCGAGGGACAAAAACAAGCATAGGAGGTAGTCGAGACAAAGCTAGATGGTTGGAAACAAAAATAAAGGGGGTTCTGAGGGTACCAGCTCGCCAGATGGCTGGATGCTAGCTGTGGGTTCCTGGTGGGAGGGGTCAGGGGACAGGTGGTAGTGTGAGGGGTGGGAGAGGTAATGTTACAGCTCTGAGACTTGAGTGGAGAGGGGTTAGGGCTGGGAGGTGGTGCAGGGGCTGTTGAGGCTGTGTGTGCATCAGCCTGCCAGTTTACTGGCCACCAGAGAGGGTTTCCTCTGGGGCAGGTCCTGGGGGGTGGGGATGTGGTCGCCTGTGATCTCGGTCTTCTCTGGTGCGGCTGTCGGCAGCTGCTTGTTCTTTATCTTTGCTTTAGCCATGTTGTAGTCACCAGAGTCAAAGTATTTTTGCTGCAGGGAGACATAAGGTTCGAATTTTAGAAGTGTAAACCGTTAAAAACGAAAAGAGTTATAACCTGCGAATAATGCAAGCTCCCAATAATAGTGAGGATTTGGTTTTATTTATATATATTTAAACTACATTGCAAGGAGAAATAACAGCATATCAGTATGAACCATATACAAGTCTGCTGATGATAACAGAATAATAATAGTACTAATATTCAGACTTACCCACCTTATATAAATGACATGGTTAAGAGAGCAATTGCCACAAACTGTGATCTTGTTTTAAAAGGTACCCTGTGGACTTTGACCACTGTTAGTGCTGTGAAGCAGTGTTTTATGACTGGATCCACATTATGGTTGTTTGGTTGGTTTATAGGAAATAGATGCACACGTGGGCTGCAACTAACAATTACTTTCATTATCGCTTAATCATTAGTTGTTTAGTCTATAAAATGACCAGAAATGTGAACAATGCTTGCAGATCCCAAAATAATGTCTTTAAATGGATACTTTTGTCCAACCAACAGTCCAAAGGGACTCTTCATTTATGGTTATAAATGACAAAGCAAAGCACGACATCCTTACATTGAAGAGGCTGGAACAAATCTGCTGATTCACATTTGGTAGCGGGAACTCACCCACAGGTTAGACACATGCCAACAAAGCAGTGAAGGAGGAGGCTGCTGGTGAGTTACCATGGATGTGAACACATCACGGTTTAAAATAGATTTTAAAAAAGACTTTGAGAAAGTATTACAAGAGCGGAAATACATTCAACATTTCACACCTCAAAAGATACACACAATGCATTCTGGTGGGAACAACGTATGTAAAAGAAAAGTTTTTGTTTAGACGAAAGCTCCACAACTGTCAGCTGCAGAATTTTGGCAGGCAAAATAATTACAAGTACTTATTCTTGCTTATCAAATGTTGTAATAACTTATCTTCAAAACTACAGATTGTCACAACTTTAGTTAAACATCCAACACAAGCTACAATACTGCCTACTTAGTCTGACTAAACCTAAAATTATCATATAAAATCCTGATGGAATATGAGAAATGTTGGATGTTTGGTTTGGTATGTTCATTTTACCTGATAAATTGGCCTAACTCATATCCTGTAAATCAAAAATTCCCATTCGGCCGAATCCTTTCAGTACTCACAAGTGTAAAGAAAATACTCTGTCCAGCTGAGTAAGTTTCTTATTTAGTTAATTACAAATCAATGAATCACTTAACAGAAGTGTCTGACACGGTGTCAAATAATAATGGCAGGTGAATACTTGGACCTAAAGTGATACAAGTAAGTTTCTGCTAGTGTTTTTACTGGATAGATTAATTGTTCTTCATCACAACAACCCACAAGTTCTCTATGAATGATGTAATCATTCCAGTATCATAACATCATAAATCATGGCACAATAAAAGGAGACAGTTTGATTAAACATTCAGTTGCAAATTTATGGGAGACACACCTAGCTGCCAGACTAAAATATCCTCCCTGCAATAAATCCTACATTCATGAAGTTCAGGTTTAATTGACACTGCTACGAGATGTTTACACAGTCACGTTCATATTGGAGACTGCAGTTTGAAAGTGTTGTGATACTGAAACGTGTTTCTAAAATTCAGTCTTATCCCGCTGATATAAACCTGGTATGGACCTTGAGTTGGTATCATTTTGTTACTAACATAAAGAGGACAGCAGGTTCAGAGACTGTCTTTCGAGTGAACTCTGCACTTTTCAAAATTAAACACAAGAGACAACTCACCCCCTTCTGGAGGCGTTTGCGGAGCAGATCAGAGCCCCCGGGCTTGTTTCCTAAATTTGGGTATCTGGCCTTCAGTTTGGCCTCCTCCGCCTTCTCAGGACTGATCACCTTGTCCTGAACCTCCTGAAAACGAGCAGAAGCGTGAGGCATTGAGATGAGGGGGAGAAACCACGTAGTTATTGCACAACCACTAGAGAGGTGTACATTCACCAGCTGCCTCCAGGCTCCCACTTGAATCATCTGATGGCACTATGGTAATACATTAGATAATCTGACTGTCCATTAGAGCGTGCTACCGTAAATACTCGTTTATTAAAGCCAAGCATAAAACACTTCTATATGAGAACTATGGAAAAAAAACATTTATGTTTTTCTAACATAGCTCAGCAGAACACAATATTTGCACAGAAGCGTGTTTATATTCACCTACCTGGTAGTGTTGACGCTACAGTGCAGGTTAAAATCACAGCTAACGTTACTGCGGTTTATTTAGATCCATATAGACATCAGCCTAAAAGCAAATACTGTCCAGTGTTTGCTCGACAGCCTCATAGCAAAGCAGACACTAAAGAGCTAACTAACACTTGGTTTAATGGGTAAGGTTAATACAATAAGTGTAACATGTTATGTACAATAAATTCGTTGCAACATAACCACCAGCTCGTTGCTAGTCGCAGCAGTAAGATAACGTTGCTATGACTGGGCTTCAAGCCAGAGTACAGCAGGCTGCTAGCTCCAGCTAAGCTAGCGTTAGCAGCTGAGCTAACTGTTGCCAATTCTCCAGTGTGTGTGAATGTCATGACAGCTAGCTTGGCGAGCTGCAAACATTAGCTAGCGGCAGCGTTACCTCTGACATTCACACCAACCGTCCGAAACACTCGCTGCATTAGCAACCGAGACGACAGACCAGCTAACCGGTGACACAGTGTCGTTACAGGGCTCGCTAAATAATTTTAACTACTTTAACAAGGGCTTTGTAGCTGGCTTTGGTTGATATGTCAACAATAACGAGCGCGGGGTGAAGAAGCTAAGCTAACAGCGTTAGCTTTGCCGAAGTCAACGGTGCTACTGTTTCTGCTAAAAAGCTAATCCGCCGCACAGTTACCTTCTCGTCCACCGATGTCTCCTCGGCCGTCTGCGTCTCTTCGTTATCCCCCGACATGTCTATATTACCGTGGTCTCAGACGCGAGATTTCTCACTAGTTGGACAAGTGATCCACAAATCCCCCCTGCTCTGACTTTCCGTACCCATACGAGTCCTGCCGAGCGCGCAATCCCGCATAAGAAATACTACGTCACATGCGGAGACACCACGCGCGCTCACGTTCTGGCACTCCCGCCGTGCGCGCGCATTCAGAGCCCGGATCCGCTTTACATTGCGTAACGCGCCGATCAGCTGTTAGACTCATGTGTTGCAACGCAAATCCAGATTTTGGTGGAATAATCCTCAGATCTGGAGGATGACGATGGCTTGCTGCACTGATTAACGCGGTGCAGCTCATTTTACAAGTTCTCACACATGTTTTTTTTATTTTTTATTCTTTGTTCTGTGGCAGAGACTGAAATGTGCTGTTGATCTGCTCACATTGTGCTACATGAAGGGGATGAAACAGACGGTGCAGACCCTTCAATTTGACCTAAAATCATGCCAGATTTAAAAATAAAAATAAAACAAATAAATAAAAAGGTGCATGTGCAGATGCAGTGGCTGTCATGTTAAATGACCATCACCTCCAATATCTGCAGCCTTGCAGACAGCAGTGGGCTATTTACATTCAGTGACTACCTTAATCATTGCTGCATGGTCTTCTAGGTGTTACAACCTGCAGTCTTGAATTATGAATGAATAATGAATACTTTTGGGCTATGCAGGTTTATCTAGCAAGAATATACTCAAAATTGTGCTTAATGTTTTAGACAAACATTTCATTTCTACTTTTTTTGATCATCAAATTTCTCAATATGATGAGCTCCTTGTGTTTATCTGAACCAAAATAGCATTTGCCATGATGAATGTGTGTGTCATGTGTTAACCAGTCCACAGTCATGAGGTGTAAGAACACAGGGTTGCACGTGTTTTAATTGGCATTATAAAAAGCCCCCAAAAAGCTTAAATGGAGATATCACTGTTAGATGAACCATTCTGGTCCCTGACTTTGTGACGAATTCTGGCAGTTATGTTTGAGTGTAGATATTTGTTTTTATTACATGTCAAAGATGAAAGGAACAGAATTTAGTTTTTGTTTACCGAACTGATGTGTAAGATTAACTTGTGATCACAAGATGACATCAGGTACTTTTTTTGAGTTCTATATTATCCCTAAAACTCACAGCTTTCATATAGTTCTGTTGTTTTTGTATCGTGCATCTTAAGGCAAATCTCACAAAATCTTCTGGTCATATTTGCTAATCTTTCATTCGGGGAAAGCATCATCTACTCTGCAAGTACAGCCAAATTACATAAGAACACTTATAATTCCTTTCAACATAAAATATAGTTTTTTTTTTATACACTTGCACAATCAAACACAGTGTGCATTCTGTAATTGAAAGACTTGGTCTATTGTTTTATTGAAATGACTAAATTCTAACATAATGCACATGTAATGCTTGTGTATTCTGAGGTGTCCATAGTGCTACATTGAATAAAACAATGGATTAAGAAGAGTACTGAATGTGGTTTCCAGTGAACGTGTTTATAGTGATCTTTTCACTATATTTAGAATTCGTCAGAGTATTGTTCCACTGTTTGAACAAAAGACATGAGAATGCATCTGCTGTTATCTATCCTGCCACAGGTGAAGAGGATGGAAACTTCATTAACATTTTCTTCTTCTTCTTTTCTGGTTTTCAAATCACTAGAGATTTATTATACACACGAAAGGTGTGACATTTCGGATACTTCCTCTCTGAATAGCAGCACAAATCACTCGTGTTTGGCTCCTTTCATTTCCTCCCCAGTGTGCGACTGTGTGCAGATGTAGTGTGAGAACAGGAAACATGTCGGGACAAATAATCACACAAAGAGACAGAAGCAGCTTTCAAGATTGCTTTAGAAGATATATAGATATATTTTTTTTCAGATTTGAATATTAATGTCAAAAATACAGACTATGATATACAGTTTGCACTACATCATCTTAGCATGACAGACGTCACAAGTAGTAACTGAAAAATTAATTTAAATATTAAATAAACTGATGGTTAAGTAAACTGAAAGTGAATGTGTAAACACTAAACTAAGGTTACTCTTCCTATTGCAACACTTCCAATAAAGTGGTTCTGTAACAGTACAAAAGTATTAGAATATTACTATTTTCTGTTTCATTTCCAGTTAGAATGAGAAAAAATAATCCACAGTGCACTTCTGATGTTCTGCTGTGATGCTTTGAGTTGAATCGAGCTTGATTGCTTGTTCGACTTCTGCCGTGGTCCGTGGTATGAAGGTTTTTTCTTCGTTTTCATTTGGACAAGGGGGATGGTGTTTCACCGCAGTCTGCCTCCTGCTTCCTCTTCCATACACACTCCCTCTGCTCCGAGCTCAGGAATCACAGGGTCAAAAAGCTGAGTTCACTTTCAGTTCAATCAATCTAATCTTCGGGGATTTAAAACATTTTTTATTTAACCATTAAAAAGGGCCTTTTATTGCATTTATAATTAAACTAATTGAGATTGAACACTTACCCATTATGTCAAGTAGAGGTTCCAATTAACATTTTGATCTGAGTAATCAGAGTAAAGTAGCTTTAACTCTGCTGAAATTATTCAAGTGTCTAACTGCTTCTGTAGACAATCACTGGTCTCTACTCTCCTGCCAGACGCTGGAGGGGATACACACAACAGCAGGAAAAACAAATACGTCTCATATCTGGTAAGGCCTTCTTAACCAGGAGAACAGGATCTGAAACATGCTCAATAACTGTAACCTTTGACCCAGACTCTCTGATCCAAGGTCGTGCACTTAGCAGAGAACAAGGTTTCATTTCTGACGAGTCTCCCAGCCTCTCAGCCCCCCGCCCTTGTCAGTTCTGGGTGACAGAGGGGATGAAACTGAAGATTTTGGGCACAGGCCAGGTGAGTCTTGTTCACTGCTGTCCTCAAATCGCTTCTCAACTCGCCGTGGGCTGAGTCAGAGTCTATCGCTGGCATCGAGGTGTGACTGAAGCTTCGGTAGTGGAGGCCGGAGGGAGTCGGGCCTCAGCAGCGGGGAGAGAATGGCGGGTCAATGGGGGACTCTGTGAAGGACTGGAGCTCGTAGGCAGCACCGCTGTCCACCTCCATGGACTTCCTGGAAAACAGCAGACGGATGTCCCTATGGAGGTAGATCTTTCCAGACTTAGAACTCTGGAACCTGGTTGGGATTGGGAGAAAAGAAAGGAAAGCGAGACTTAGTACAGGGGGGCCAAACATCACCGCTACTGTAAATATTACAGTTTTAGCCAACAGCCAACCTCAGATGAACGAGGTAGCGCAAGGTGCGTCCATGGCCGAGGGCCTTCCTGCTGGTCTGATTGTTTGTGTCACGGCGGACGGGAACAGAGAAGGTCCTCTGGCGAAGGAAGGTCTGGTGTCCAGCTGGCATGGCTCGTAGGTCGTACATCACAACAAACATCTTCACCACCGTCTTGTTGGGGTTGAATAAGGTCTGAGCGGGACAACCATGAGAGCATGTGAGGATTTAGGTCTCTATAACTTTGTTACCTGAACTCATTGATCCACACAGACACAACAGAGCATTACATGCTGTGAAAGATACATAAATAAACATCACACATTACATACCATCATAAATATATAATTACAGTGTAAATAGATAAATTAATTCTGAAGCATAATCATCATAAATAAATAAAAACATGCCCTTTAATCTGTATGTTACACAATGAAAGGCCACTAGGTGTCTCCCTTTCCCTTTTGTTACTTGGTGTAATTTGCTCTTTGTTCTCAGCCATGTGTGCACCATGATGCAGGTTTCTCACAGAAATACATATTTTCTATATTTGTCCTCACCACTTGAATGGTTCCTGATGGAGGTACACGATAGCCCCTTTTCCCCAGGGACTCCAGGTTTATCACACCCTGAGGAAACAATGACAAGAAATATTCACATTATTTTACTCAAGTTAAAGTAGCAGTGCTGCAGTTTCAAAATACTTTGTTACAAGTAAAAGTCTTGCATACAAAATCCTACTTGAGTAAAAGTCATGGCATCAAAATATACTTAAATTACCTTAAGTACTAATTATGCAGAATGGCATTTCAGAATCATGTTCAGGATTTTATATTATTTTATTCTTATTAATGATTCATTAATGTGTACATCACTTTGATGATTCAGCTGATGGAGCTCATTTGAACTACTTTATAAATTGCTTATATTTATATATAAGCTCAATTAAAGTAATATATCATCATTTATTAGTCTCCAACAATATATATTATAATAAAGGCGTATGTAACTAAGTAATGCCTTTTTTGCCTCCAAACTACAGTTGAGTAAAAGCAGCCTAACATGGAAATACTCATGTAAAGTACATTGCATCCAAACTGTACTCAAGCACAGCACTTGGGTTAATGTACTCATGGGATTAGAGGGAAGGGCCGCAGGTCAGACCTGAACCCTGGCCCACTGAGGACAAAGCCCCCGTACATGGGACGTCTGCTCTTCCAACTGAGGCGCCCCAGCTCCCACACACATGAGGTCAGTTTTCATTTAAGACTCAGTCATTCAGCCTGGAAACACAAAACTGAATTATTGATTGACCAACTGGGGGGGGGTAATCTCACCATATATGGTGAAGGAGCGTTGTCATCAGAGACACTGTAGAACGACACCTCCACAGGTAAGGTCAGGTGACTGGGGCAGAACGACCCGCTGGCTCCAACCTCTGCTGTGAAACCGTCCACTAACCCTAAAGGCTCCAGGCGGTAGTTCAGCACACACTCCTGAAAAAAAATGTACTTCCATTATTTTTCTCACACATAAAACACTGTTGAGTTCAGGTTCGATTTCTTCATCCAGGACAGAAACTCAATGTTCTAACCACTGAGAAAAGTATTAGGGAATCCTTTGAAAAAGGAAAGCACGAAGTTAGCCATCAAACAGTACAGGCTGCTAGATAATGGTTAGCCCAGATTTTCACTTTAAAGAAGTCTGGCAGCTGAATCAATTCCCTTTGTGAGCATTCTGTTTCATTTGAATTATTTAGGGATGAAAACTGGCATGAGTGAAAGTACACTCTTCTCAAAAAGTGCTGGATGAAAAAGAGATGATTCTGAGTGAATGTGTGTGTGTGTGTGTGTGTGTGTGTGTGTGTGTGTGTGTGTGTGTGTGTGTGTGTGTGTGTGTTATACCTCAAAGTTTCCCAGCAGGCTGAGACTGGCAGGTGGAGCGCTGGCACTGAACAGCTGCTGTGACTCATCCGTGTACCCCTCTCTCTTCGGACACACCCTAAAGGGTTAAAAACACACGCACACACTTGAGCAACCTGTTTTAAACAAGTGCCATATGAAAGAGCATCATAACAATTTGACATGACAAGCGTTCCTGGTATGTCTGAATAGACCTGTTAGGGTGAGATAAAAGACTGAAACTTATTGTGTGTAAACAAAAAGGTATCAGCCAGAGTTGTCTTGTCCACTTGTCACACATATAAACTAAATCAGTCACGTACATTATTTTAATCAGGCAAATCATTTAGCATAAAGAAGAGAAAGTCCTACATTGAAGCATGACAGTGGCTTTTACCAGCCGCAGCGAAACTGGCCAGAACTCATCCGCTGGCTGAACTGAACTTTCCACCCTGAAGGTCAAACTCTTGAAACATCTGCTTTATCAAAAGCAGCTTCCACCCACATCTGCTGCGTGTGGGCAGTGGCACGAAGCTCTGTGTGTATTCAGTTCTGTCTGCCATTTTGAGCAGAATGTGTGTGATTCTAGATGCAGTCACAGTACAGCAGAGCTTCAGCAGGTGGCAGCGTGAGAGGAAGAGTCAGCAGAACAGGGCTGACCTAACCTTACCACTAAGAACAACGCTCTTATTGTCTCATCTCACAACACACGGACAATACTTCTAAAACCTATTGCTGATCTGAGGCTATGTCAGCGTGTTTGGGTTTAAATATGGCAGCTGTAGCAAGTCGCCTATATAGATTCCCCTACACAAGTCCTTTGTCTTTGAATAGCTTGATTAATACTGGTGTTAAAAACTTTAAAACACAATAAAAAAAATATCAAAACCAGACTTTGTCTTGCTGGCACTCACATAGTAACAGCTGAAATGTTGCAAAGTGAGAAAACAACTAAGTTTGATGGTACAAAGTATGAGTAACTTGATCCAGATGGTACTATAATAAACAGATGATGTGGGAGGCAACTGTAAAACAAAAAATGCTTGTTCTTTTTGCTGCTATTAAGACTGCAGTAGATCTGTAGAAGTATCCTGACCACCTTATCTTTGTGGGTCATCTGAGTCAGAGTCTGGTAACTACAGTAACAAAGATCCCAGGTGAGAAAATGTGTACCTTTTCCCAGAGGCCCAAGGCAAACCCTTACAGCCAACCAGAGAGGTGTCCAGGTCAAAGTAGCCTGTTTGATTTTTCCTCTGAGGAACCTGCCGCAGACAAAGGACATGATTAACAAAGTGCGACTCATCGGTAAGAGCTCAGAGGATCGAGATATGTGTAGGAGAGATGACAGGAGAGACATTTAGATTCTGATATCTGATTTTTCAGTAACATTTAAAATCATCCTAGATTAAAACTGTATATCTTAATAGTACAATGGATTCTATCTGTTGTGAAAGATTCAATAGGAATCAAAGTCATGATTTTAATGTATGACTATAGTTTGTGTCTGTGTGAACACTTGAGAGTTTTTATATGTGTGAGTGAGATTACTCAGAAGACAGGAAACCGTGACTGTGAGGTAATCTGGCAAACTTGGTGAAACAACGTACTGTGGCTGATGAGGCACACATGAGTCACGTGCCTTTCCTGCCTGTGTGTCTGTTATGTGTATTTGTGTGTCCTTAGCCCGAGCTAACAAACTCAGTAGCCCGGCAGCAATAAAAAAAAAACTAAAAACTTGCCAAATATTCCAAAGTCTCTTTATGACAAACATTCACAGGCTGCTGAAAGTGCTGTGTGAGTAACGCTTCAGATGGCTTGGAATAAAGGGTAATGAGTGTGTCGGTGTTGAACGCAACTGCATTGACACCAACAATGACTGAGTCAGTAGTGTTCGAGCGTGACTATGAGCCGCCTGTATGTGAAAGTGTTAACCAATGCACAAAGTAGAATTGAACGACGAGTGTGAATTTCACTGCGTCGATGAGTGTGTGTGTGTGTTTCTTACAGGGCTGGAGAGCAGAGGCAGGCCAGTACGGGGATGGAAGGCCTTGGTCGCTGTGGCGTCTAATGAGTGGCGATTCTGTTTCTTCCAGGTGTTGCAGGGACGTAGAGGGGAGGGGCTGTGAGCTCGCTAGAGCACGGAGATGGAAAGAGATTAGGGAAGCTTGAAGGTAATCTGTAAATTTCATGACAGGTACAGCCTCGTACGAGTTAATACTAGATAAACAGAAAGATTCTGTGTCAAAATGCATTGAAACGGGTAGTTTCCTCAGATTCATTAATGGTGGAGATCATAAGATGATAACATGTGATAGTAAGCCTTAATACATGTAGTGAGGAGTGTGGTGTTAGGTTTCAAGGCGTTAAAAAAAATAAGAAAATAACTTAAAAAAATCAAATATAAAAGAAAGTAATCTGAAATAATTTGTATTTATTAGATTCATGTTCTTAAATTCCATACAATATCTTCGTCACCACTTCAATCCCACCTGCCACTAAACAACACTGAGGTGTGACAATTTGAGATGTTAAAATGGAAACAGAAAACTTTTTTTTGCTTAAACTTATAATCATGAACTAATGATGACTGTGCACTATAATGGCTATAAGATTGCCACCATCCACATTTTGACTGGTTCTCCACAATCAGTTTTACCGTGGTATTCTGTCTACCACTGGGTAGGATTTATGCAGGAAAAAGGAAAGCTTGATTTATGGCACAAAGGAAGTGGTCTGCCATTCCCCAACCACAACAGGGGGCAGATTTTGTTCCCCCAGTAGCTATGGGTAGATAGCCCATTCAACTGACTAATTCCTGGAGCTGAGTGGCAGAAAGGTTTAGATTTCTTCACATTATTTTTGTGGAATTAATAATACTTTTAGTCATACTTAATGAAATATTAGATATATGTATATTACAGTTTTTAGAATAATACTTAAAAGAATAGTTAATGACTTTCTTGTCAAGAATTACACGATTGATAACACTCCCATTGTATATATTATAATAATCAGACTATTCAGCAGCAGCCAGTTGCTGAGATTTAGAGCCAGACTGACAAATCGGTTAGCTCAAATTCAAAATAATTTGTGTGTATTGGCTGATTTATTGATATTGCATTTTTCTCTGCTTCAATATCAGTATTGGCATCGACCCCAAAATTAATAGAAGTCATCCTGCACATAACACATCTGGAAAATCACAACTCATTTCAACACAGAGTTTTTGTAGAGAATAAACACAGAAAAGATTACATGTTAATTAGTGGTCGGAGGATTTTGTTCCTTTTCAACAGAGCCAGTTTAGCTTTGTGCTCAGCTAAAACCGGCTGCTGGCTGTAGTTTGATATTTACCATACGGACATGAGAGTTGTACTGTCTTTCTCATTCAACTCTAAGCAAGAAAGCAAATAAGGTTATTTCCAAAAATGGTGAACAACTGCTGCTGCTGATACAGTTAAACTAGGCTGCTTTAAGCATAGATATGACAAGACTTGATTCATTGCAAATGATTAAATGTAAACAAAAGTATATTGACGAAAGTGAGGACTCCCTTACCAGGACAGTGGTAGGGGGAGTCATGTCTGGACTACAGGAGGATCCAGACTCCGAGGGCGCCTGGTTCTCATCCTGTGGGAACGTGGCCTGGGCGGTCGCACAGACCTGCATCTGGGACTGGTACTGGGGCTGAGGCTTGCTGTGGTTGTGGCTTATGTTACAGTTCATGGCTGGGCTGGCATCACTGCAAGTCCAACTAAAGATCTGGGCATTCCTTGGGCTGTTCTCAAGGACATGGGAGGCAGAGGGGGTTTCATGGCTGCTGGGTGTCCTGACTCTGAGCTTTTCCTGTGGGGGAGTTCGTAAACACTGACCAGTCTGGGTGTAGGACTGGCCTCTGAATGAGGGTTCTTCAAGTGTAAAGTGAGCACCATTTTGGGCCAGGGGAGAATGGCGTTCGGTCCCCGTATCGACACGGGGCTTGTCTGTGCAAATGGGCGCGGAGATGTGCGTGTTGCCTCTGTGAGGTTCGTGGTTGGGTATGTGGCCATTGGCGCAACCGTTGGTGGCAGTGTGTGAGGAGGCCTGTGGGACGTGTGCGGTGTGTAAGTATGTGCGGACTGTGTGTGTGACTGTTGTCGTATGTGTGTGGTGCAGGGGGCTGCCGCTCCTGCTGTGCCTAGGCGACAGCGAGGGGACAGACAGTCTCTCTTGGATCAGTCTAGTAATGTCTTGTACTGCCTGGGCAATCAGGGAGCTGTCTCTCCCCTTGTCCTTCTCTTTTTCCTTCTCCTTCTCTCTCTGCCTCTCTCCGTTCCTCTCCTCCTCTCTGTCTCTGGTCTCAGTCATTTTCAACTTCCTGCAGGCTGCAGGTTTAGGGGAAGAGCTTTCCCGTTTGCTGTAAGAGGTGTCAGTCACGGGCGTGTTGAAGGGGCTGGGCCACACACGTCCTACAGACTCGTAGGGCGGTACCTCAGGCTCTTTGGTCTTACTGGCAGTTATGTCTTCATGGTTACTGCCCCACATGGCTTTGGGAGGGTTGTCAGAAGCAAAAAGGCCGGGAGGGAGTGGCGGTGCTGTGGGATCGCAGAAGTTCAGCCTCTGTGCGATGCGGGCAATAACTTCCTGTCTCTCCTGCAGCAGTGAGCCAATCAGAGGGTTTGTCTCAGTGGCAGCAGGCCTTGGGGAGGGGCAACGGGGTGGCTCTGCCAGGGAGAAATTCTTAAATGCTCTCAGTGGCTCAGGGATGGGCCCCTTTGACCGATCACTGCTGTTGCCAGAACAAAAGTCCTCTACTTGTGTGGGTTCAGATGAACCATTGAGAGCAGAGTACAACCACTTCCCTGCTTTGCTAGTGGGAAGCGGAGAGGGGGAGTGGGAGCGGGGCGGTGTAGGGGAGTGAGAGGACCTGTGGAACAGTGGGGAGCCCTGTCGTTGGGGGATGCTGACCTGCGGAGGCTCTCCATTTTGATACGTGTGGTCCTCCCCAGGCTCCTGGCTCTTCTTGCTGAAGGGAGGTGGCACAGCAGTATGAGGAAGGCTATTAATGGGGATGTTGTTGATGGGTAGGTTAGGAATAGGTAATCCATTGAGGAGAAGGCCAGACATGGAGTTAGAGCTCTTGCTGTACATGTTAGAATTTTGAACGAGGTTGTCTTTGCTGGGGTCTTGGCTCTTTTTGAGGGTGGGCAGGCCACCATGGCTGTTCAGGTTCGGGTTGAGGCTCGGGGTCTTGCTGTAAAGTGGAGGCAGGCCGGTGTGGATGCTGCAGGCCAGGGTGGGGTAGGTGGGTTGGCGGGGGAGTGACTGGACACGAACCTGCAGTGCAACACTCTGGGATACATTGGGGACGGGGAAAATGTGCTCCGAAGGTGGCTGGGAGAACTGCCACACCAACTCCTCATCAGCAGCACTGATCCTGTTTGACAGGGAGAGATTCAATGAACAGGCCATTTTTAACTCTTCCACCTTAAAATATCCAGGAATTGTCGGAGATTGAGGATTTACTTCCTCTAATTCAACTCTCAAAAACAGCACAGTACACAAGTTTTACACCTACATAGATGCTTGAAAACAAAATAGCTTAAGATCAAGTTGCCTGTAGCTTTATTAATCTGGCCCAACAGCCTTAGTAAAAGCCTTCAGCCCACCAGTGTCAAAGTCTTCAGTGAGTGTTATGTCTAACCTGTACAGGATGTTTCTGGGGACGATGCCATGTGAGGCGCTGAGCCAGGCGCTGAGCTGGGAGAAGAAGACGTAGGAGCGAACAGCCAAGAGCAGGGTCTTCTCCTCAATGAAGCGATCGCCGCTTCTATTAAAAACACAGTCACAAAGAGGTGGAAATGTGCCAGTGTGTCAGGTTAATGAGAAAACAGTTCAAGGATGTGTGTGTGCGTGTTTTTCAAACAATGTTCCCTGTTCTTGCACATGCGGGCAGGAAAGTAGGACAATTTATCAGGCCATTTAACCCTCTGAGTGCCAAGCCAATTATCTGAGTTTTATTATTATTATTTTATTCCATAATATATTCTTATATTTAGAATTATTTTTAGCCTTCACTGGTGCATGTCTCTGGATCTAGTGGGAGATGGAATTCGTGCATCTCTGTTATGTAATTTGACACATTTTCAAAGCCATTCATTATAAAAACACCAAAGGCTTTTTGGAATCTATTAAACACAAAAAAAATTTGTTTCACAACCCTTGCAACGGTTTCCACAATTTTTGGGGCTAAGTTTAATTTCAATAGATATAGCCAATTAACCACTGAAAATCATCATCATCGGGCAGCAACATCATGCCTCTCGGTGTCTGCATTTAAATTCAGTTTATTTCACAGTTTAATTTAATTAACAATTATAGTTTATAGTATTATAATTATATTTTGGCACATTTGTGAACATAAAACATGCAGCAGTGGAGAAGGTTGAACAACTTTCAGTCAAGCCACCGTAACTACTTCGGTTAATGTGCAACAGGTTCAATGGGTGACACCTGTATAAACTAGTACAACTATATTATATTTGTTTCCTCCATTTTTATTACTTTTTAAAATTGTATTTACTATAAACTCATGTAAACTACTTCTAAGTGTGCTGACAGAATTACATTGGTACTACAGGAGTACCAATTCACAATAAATCAAATGGTGCCTCATAGCACATCTTGAGAGCATAGAAAGAAAAGCAAAGAGTGAGACATCACACCTGAAACAAGTCACAGTGACAATGGGCAACACTCACTGCAATATTTGTAATGAAAAAAAAAAGAAACATCTGACCAAGGCAACACCAGACTTTTTTCCACTGTCATGATGGAAGTTATCTTAGTATTTTACTGAAGATAGCCAAAAAGTGAATTGCTGCATCCAAAATTTCTTACAAACTTGCTGTTTACGCTAAAACAGTACGAGATTTGGCATCTAATATTTTACAACTACTTTCAATATTTTTATGGTTACAGAGAGAGTTAAAAAAAACTATTGGGTACTGGTACGAGTTCCATACAGGTTCAAATGTCAAGGTCCCCAAACCTATACATTAAAGGATTAGTTGAGGATAACTGTGGACAGCAATGGAGGATGGGAATAGGCAGCACCTCTGGAAATACAACATACTGCATTTCACTTGTAAAATGAGGACTTCAGCTCCTTTGTGTGAATATAGCTGTACAGCATCTCATATGTAAACTTAAAATGCATATACTCTTTAAGCATCGATCATGTTTAAAGAGTAAGATAATGTGTGTGTGCTTATGTGTGCCTTACTGTCTTGGAACTGGCTGCAGGGTCCATCTCTCCAGCAGTAGAGCATCTTGTTTGATGACCGGGTCGCTGATGGGGTCACTAGGGGGACACTCATCGCCATAGCAACAGTCTGGCAGTAGCATGACCTCAATCATGATGGGGATGCTGTTCCTCCAAAGCAGGATCACCTCAGAACGGGTTCGCCTCGCCTGCCGACACTGGACACACACGCGGCGCAGACAAAGGTGGAGGGTTAGTGCTCATTAGTGAATGTCAACAGCGGGACCTTGAAGCGTAGGGGCAAAGCAGATGGGACCCTGAAAGAGCCTCAGTCAGGGCTGAATTTCTCAGTGATTTTATTTGGGTCACATCACAGGTTTACAACATAAAAAAACCTTTCGCCATGAAAGTTTACTTTATCAATGGTATTTTGTTCAGCGGTTACACTGAGTGAGTATAGAGGGTGTTGATTTCCAACTGTGCTGGTAAAACTTCAAAAATATACATTAATTATCATCAGTACCTTTAGAAAACAATAAATGTGCAGTACATTTTGTCAGTGGCTCATGACTTGATTGAACAACCTCTTACAAAATAAGAATAAAATGCCTTATGCCTACACTTCAGGAAAAGACACGACAGGTTGTGTACAGAGATGTGTGTGTGTGCACGTGTGCTACCTGGGGCAGTTTGTCGCTGCATTCATGCTTGTGAAGTGGCGGCATGGCCGACTGGGCGGGCGGACAGTGCAGCCCCTCGGTTCTGCCTTTCACAGAATATTCCGGTGTCCTTCCCTCTGTGATGAGCAAGGTCAGGAACACCAGGAACTCCTCTGCGTCGTACTCGAAAAACTCCTCCGTTGCATCTGGACAGGGCAGAGGAACAGAGGGTCAGCATTAATTTTGAAGTCGCTTCACAGCTGAGCAGTAAAAAAAAGGAGCAAACAGGAGGAAAGTAGCCGGTGAACTACCAATTTGCTTATCCTGTGACAGACGCTGGGGGCAATGAAAACAATAAGAAAGCCACCTGTATTGACATGTTAAGCATACAGTCTTTGTTTAGGTTTTTACTTAAGTGGTAATTTAACTTTGGCTGGAAAGACTTGTTTAGAGAAGGGGTGTGGGGGGAAGGCAGCAGATGAGACAACTTTTCCAGTTTGGCCGCTTCAAAGGAATATATTTAGAGCTTCCATGTCAGCTGAGCTGCGGGGTGAAGCCACACAGTCCGCTCTCTCTTTACACACACACACCCACGCAGACACAAGCATAGGTAGTACTTATTGACAAAGCATTTGCAAACAAATAATATGAAGGAACATAAGTAACAGTTGCTCAGTAACCCAGTGCTCCATCAATTGTTGCAGGGTGGGGTTGGACAGGGCTGGCGGGGTGACCAGGACCTGGCAGGACAAACTGCTGAATCAACATTTCACCATTCAGAAATAGGCCATTTCCATCTGATTCAACTAAGCGACTGAACAAATTAACTATTAGCAGAAAGACTACCGACAAGGAACACATTCAAATCATAGCTCAAGCTGAGCCACTCTGCTGTGTGCGCCATTATACACAATCACCAAATTTATGGCAGATCTTAAAAAGGGGCACGATGGGGGCTGTAGCTGTGACTCATCTGTTTGTCTCCTGCCGACAAAAATGAACAAACTCATGTTCTGTTTGTGCTGTAACTGAAGCTTAGATCTAAAGTCGGGGTATTTTTAGCAGGAGGTTGAAGAGCCTGTCTTAGCTCTATCTCCTGCACTCCCCTTCCTCTGGAGAAAACTCCCAGAATCCCTCAGGAGGTCAGCTGATAGACAACAGCTCTGAGAATCACAGCTTTCTTCCTTTCTTTACAGCACACAAGTAAAAACACTGACGTGCAAGAAGCTGCCTGCCCTCCTCCTGCCTGCATTTATAAAGAACACAAGCGAATATTAGGTTATATTTACGTGGATATTTTGTATGTTTTAATCATTTTGAGGAGGTCAGGCCCTTGTGAGGCTCGATATATAAATATACATACACATACACACCGCCTGTCCTCCTCCCACCGGAGTCAGGCTGGCTAGAACAGAGTCCCTCTCAGCTGGCTCTGCAGAAGTGTGAGCTACGAGCTGCTGCTGTATGTGTGTGTGTGTGTGTGTGTCTGAGTACGTATTGCAGTGAGCCAGCCAGTCACGCACATTCCTCTCAGGGAACTCCTCCTACATGCCTTTAAGCTGCTGCTGCACGTGGAGAGAGGCGCAGTCCAACACAAAACATGAGGAGGGAGGGGGAGGGATGGAGGGGAGTGAGGGAAGGGGAGGGAGGGGGTCTGTTAGCCAGCTGTAGGCTGAATAAGCGCAGGGTGAAAGAGATGGAGAGGGAGGCTATATTCAGGGACAATCTCCTTTTCTTTATGGACTGCAATCGGAAAGGCTTGAACAAAGGGAGCAAGGGACACACCAGAGGGAGAAATATATGACGAAAGTCAAGATTCAAGGTCACAGCGTCCATCACCTTTACGATGGTGGGCTTGAACATGCTGGATATACAGCCGTTGGTTGTGGTTAAGATGTATATTCCCAGTTAACAGTGAGGAAGGTTCTAGTTCCTGGTGCTATTGGGGGATTTGGGCTAAAGGTGACGCTCCATGAGGGAGGCGAAGAGCAAAAGAGAAAGGAAGCATGGATGGATGACAGGAGGGAGGTGAAAGAGTGATTAAGGAAGCAGCGGAAAACAGCCTCTGGGAAGTGGCAGGCTTCACACAGCCCTCCCTCAAAACACACAAAAAGGTATAGACACAGAGCCCCAATCGTGTGTGCACAATGGGTGTCAGATGCCTGTTTTCTAGGAAAGGCAAACCCAGGAACACATACCCACACCCCTAAAGAACATAACTAAAACACACATGAACACCAACAGACACAGTGACACATAAACACACCATCACCAAACACATGAAACCAGTGAAAACATTCAAAACATACACGCACACACAGCAACACATGCACACACGTGCGGTGCAGGACAAAGGACTAGTGATGGTGGCTTTGGTTAAGGGGCCCAGCCTACGTACACATAGATGAGAGCTGTCATTCTTTAGGGCGTCGTGCCTGAATAGAACATTCCTATGAAGCCCACACACACACACACACACACACACACACACACACACAAAGCCTAAAGCCTAAATAGAAGCTGAGAGGTGATCAGGATGCAAGTAAGCATAGGCATGAAAAGAAAACCCTGCGTTCAACAAAAGCACCCTTATAGAACTGAGAAGAAAAAAATAATAATATCCACAAAAACAAACAGAGGTGTCGTTTCAGCCTGCTGCAGGATGCTGAAGCCCCCTCCCTCTGTGGATGTTTTTGTTAATCCTGTCTTTGGTGCAAATCGTTAATATCATTTGGGAATTTATGGAACAATGCTTGTTGTTTACCAATCATTAAACCTTACAAGCGGGGCTCCGTGTTCAATCCTGCCGTTTGCTCCCCCCCTCCTCGTCGTCGTCCTCCTCCTCCTCTCCTTCCCACTGGACCGTGACCAATTCACTCCTGCCTCTCCATCTCTTGAAGACGTAAACTCTGTCTCCCATAAATTCATATTTGCACGTTTTGAATTTCTTTCCGTTCTTTTTGGTATTTTTCCGTGAGTTTTCTCAGTCTTAACCGTGTGTACATGAGGTTATTTCGTCTCTTTTATTTTCAACTCTGCGTATAAACTCTGCTGGCCCCTCGCCTTCACTTAGAAAAGTACCATAGCAACTACTAGCAGTGCTTGAGAAATGCAAACAGAAAAAACATTTCAATCAGGAAAACATAATCAGGTTTAGGCCCACTGTTTAACTAAGAGGATTTGCTGATACGTCCTGCACTTTACAGACCCAAACCCAAACACATAACACACAATGGAACACTGATCTTTCTCTTTTCCATGTGCGTGTGACCTCTCCTCCAGCTCCCGATAATGTGTGATGTGAATTATGTAACAGGTCGGATTTAGATTCGGGCATCTTATTATTAGACCTGTGACCGCCTGTCACCAAGTGCAGCTGGAGCCCCGCCCACAGATCGGCTGGTCCGGCCTTTAATACGCGCACACACACACCTCTCAGCTGTCTCCGTGTCCTCGGGCCAATGGATCAGTACAGAGTCATGTGGGATGGAAAAAGGCCTCCAGGACAAGAGTGGAGTGGTCGGCCTCGATAGCCAACACTGTGTTCGGAGTAAACACACCGCGGTGCACGCTGACATACACTTTGGTGTGATTCATCATTACCTAAGGCCTGTCGGAGAGGCAAATGAACGAGTTGGACATGTCAGTGCCTGGTCCAAATGGTTATGAAACTTGTAACACAAAAACATGTTGTGAAAATCATTTTTTACCTTCTGTGTAGGGGTGCAACTAACAATTATTTAAATTATGGATAGGGATGCCTAATGTGGAGATGTTTTTGAACCAATATCAATTTTGTATTTAAAAAAGAAGTTCACAACCTGTAGATTATGCACACCAGAAGATAAGAAAGGCTAAGATAGAGTGAACAAAGATGGATAATTTAATATCCCATGACTCTGATAAGACCCGATTTTTATTTCCTCTTCGTCTTCTTCATGTTTATTGGTTAGCCTGTTAAGTCAATGAGAGCAAAATGACTTCATATTATTGGCTCTATATATCATGTATTATCATGTATTCATTTGTCTCCATAGGTGAACGTTTTTTGTGTGTTCAGTGTAGGGAATGAAAACTGAAATGTCACAGTGCAACCTTCTGTTGCATAATGACAAAGTCATCGTCAATTTCGACTATTAAACCCAGTAGCATTTAGTCTTTAAAATGACAAAAAATGCGAAAAATGCTCAGAAGCTGTTTAAGCAAACGTTTAGCATTTTTGCTTAAAAAAACGGCTGCAGTGATTAATGTGATTATGAAAATAGTAGCCGGCAAATATTCCTTTGATCGCTGCAGCTCTGCAGTCGTTTGTCCGTTTTAACAGAGGGACAGATGGGACAGAAGGAAAGAGAAGGACGCAAAGTGAGAGACATTCAGATAAGCTGACCCATTAACACATGCACTGCGGCCACACAATTACTGCATGGTTCATCCTCTTTCTATAGCAAAATCTGCTCTGCTCTCTATACACACACACACACACACACACACAGACACTCATTCAGACACATACACTCACATCTAATTTGAATGCTGTGTAAGTACCCATATGGCAAAAACCACTCCCATTCTCCTCTGCTCATCCAGTGCAGTTCTCTATACGTGCCATTTGTTTATGTCTCGTTTAAATGGAGCACAGAGCACTGCGAGAGTCTTGCTAGTCTATCCTCATTATGCGTCTGTGTTGGTAGGGCTGAGACAAAAGCCAGTGGCAGACGTGTAAAAAAAAAAAAAAAAGAGCAACTGATCAAAGTCTCAGTGGGAACACAGCACTGATGAGGTCACCTATAGCTTGGCTACCGGTGATCAAAGACAATACGAGATAATATACTGCAAGGCAGCAGGCAGGGAGAGACGAGACATATTTCAGAAGCAGGGAGACAGAAGGTCTTCACAGATATTGGAGGAGACAGACGAGCAGTCTAAAGGGCAGATAGGAAACATGCACAGTTAGTTCAAAGGCAGGCAGGAAGTCGTATTGACGTTGTTTTTCAGTTAGCTGTCTGTCAAGTGGATTTCATGCACACGTTTGAAACCCTTGCGGAAGACCAAAAAAAAAGTTAATTAGGTGGCATTTGCATCAGCTGAGCTCACATCAAGAGCGTTCTTAATGTCAAAACACATCCACGACAAAAAGCTGAAAATGGCAAGTTGTTGTGGAATGAATGAAAACAGAAAAATCTAACTTGGCAGCATGTGGGGGACAAATATATTACAGAGTATAATTTTGAATGTCTAAAGCCACTTCTGAACTGTTGTACTACAAAACTGAACAAATCGTGACTTGGCTGTTGGGGTTTCTTGATTTATTTTTTTCTTTTTAAACCGTTATGCGTTGAAACTGCTGCAGATTTAGAAGAGCAAGTCGGGCAGGAAAATATCCAGACAGACTGTGATGGGGACCGGAAAAACAAGGATGAATTAACTGAGTTTATTTATATTTAATCTGAGTGTAATATTCCAACTAACTTGACAAGACATGACAAAAATAAACAATTTAAAGAAGGGCCAAAGTAGTACACTTTTAAATGCTTTTTCCATTTCAAATGCGGAGACTGGCAGTCAAAGTAAATAAATGTGTGTCCACAGCTACAGTTGGGTTCCCTTGTGCAAGACATTAAATCCCCTAACTGCTCTAGCGGGGCTTAGGCAATTTTCTCAAGATGAATAAATAATAAAATGAAGAGAACAAAGGTCTGCAGAGCTGGACCGAAATCTTGAAAAACAACGCAGCGGGGACATC
This sequence comes from Diplodus puntazzo, assembly GCA_963678695.2. Lineage (NCBI taxonomy): Eukaryota > Metazoa > Chordata > Actinopteri > Spariformes > Sparidae > Diplodus > Diplodus puntazzo. Next base: position 7,912,498 of record OZ023155.1, on the reverse strand, counting down.
AGCAGACTTTTAAGATTTCTGAGACTCTAAATGCTCTTTTTAAGATGCACTTGAATTTCATTCTAGGACCTGCAGACTCTAGATAACCAGCGTGCCGGGGGCCTGTGTGTTAAAGGCATTTCCACCCAGCCTCAGTGCAGCAGTGGCAGCAGTGTGCTGAGCTCGCTGAGGTGTGTCGGCTTAACACATAATGATATCTGGCTCTTTCTCAATAGAACCAAACAGTTAAGGTACAATCTTACTGACTGCAGGTTCCTCATTCTGATCAGCAACAGCCCTGGATGTCCTTGATGGGAAATAACTGATTTATTTTCTGTACTGACATCTCTGAGGAAAGGAAATATAAATGCAAACACAACTATGTAATGACCTTGAATCAGAAATCCAGATGGACCAGGTACTTATGTGGTGTGTGGTGCAGAATTGCAATTTTAATTTGTACTTTAAAAGCATTTTCCATTAACGATTCTGCCATTCTTGCATTATTGGGAATCTCAGCTGCATCAAACAAAGCACTTCTAATCTCTCCCCATGTTGCTCGACAAATGACAAGACTGTGTCCCATCGCTTGAACTGTGCAAAGGTAGAGGAAGCAGAAACAGAAACAAATCTATATTTAACACCAGCTCTGTTGTTCTTGTACTGCAAAAGGGTCATGTGCTGTTGTGTGGGACTCAGAAAAACTTAAATGTATGTTCATATTGTGTTACACCACAGCGGTAACAACAAAATGTGTAACCACAAAATACAACATGTCGTGTACCATCATACTTGTCTAATTCATCAAGTCTCAGGAAGATTACAGAGGCAGTATTTTTCATTTTTTAAAATGGGTGCCCGAAGAAAAGTGAGACAAAAATTCAGATTCTCATTTTATCAAGAATTGTGCAGCCCTACCACACACACACACACAAACACACACACACAAACATACACACAGCTGCACTTCTACAATGAATATACAGAGGAAGAATGTGAGATTACACTGACAGTTCTTCCATGCTAAATCTCCTTGCTGCAGCCCCCGGTGAGATAAATATAGACACAACTTGGTAGCTCTCATTTTCTGTTTATCTCTCTCTGTCTGATTTCAAAGAATAGGTCCCTACAATCAACCGTTTGATGACTTGTGTCTGCCAGCAGCAGGGACCATTTAAAAAAGGGTTGCGGTGAATGCCTGGAGTCATGCATTATGGAACGATAAATATAATTGCGAGACAGTGAGAAAAGTTCCGACAGGCACAAGTTACTTATTTAAATGCTAACACATATGTCTCACTGTGCTCTTTTGGTTTCTACAAGCTATAGCTAGGAGGCTAAGTAGCTAACCCTTTAATGTACAAGCAGCAGCCTTGACTTAAACCATAGCACAGACGACTCAGAGATAATTTGAAAAAGACAAAGGCACTCCCCTAAAATCCACCACAGGGCAGGGATTTTGACGGCTGCCTGATGTCCACTGTGTGACTATCCCAAGGCGATGACAGTACATAGCCAGTTTCAAAGTACTGAAATGCACTGGTAGCAAAGCAGGTGGCAGATCTGAAGTGTCAGCAACTCTGGTGACTGCATTTTGCCACCCTGGGAATTGTTTGCAATGCCGTCTTTTCTGTCCCATGGCCAGTTCTGCAGTCTGGTCGACTATATTTGGAGACCAGCTGGTATGCAAAACCAGCTGAACTATATCTCCTTTTCCTATATATCTGAAAGATTACTAGTGCTTGCTGATATTCATCTTAAAACGGTGTGTTCCTTACCAATCTTCATTTATATGAGTACTTCACAACAACAGTGTGATGCAAACATGCTGTGTCCTGATATGTGCCAGACGACAGAACTAACAGGCCTTAAGAGAGGTTACATCAGAGGGAGCAGTCACACCCTCAGTATGAACTGTCTGCACTGTCTGCGTGTGTGTAGTATCATGTCACACAATCATATCCAGCAGCAAAATCCATAATGTTCTTCATCCTTCATCTGCTATTCAGGCCCTGATAAGCTTTTAAAGAAGTATTTCGCCCAAGTATAAAACTGGGCTGACTATGCAGTAGCAAAACAAATATTTTTTGATTTAATTTTTTGAACATGAAAGGCCAGCGGTATTTGCTCAAAGGGTTTATTGTCCGTTTGGAAACAGGAAACAGTGTGGCGAATGGCTGGCAACAAACAAAACGCGATACAGGAACCACACAGTGGCCAATTCCAGTTCACAAACGTTCTCTATTGTAGCTAAACAGCACACATCTTTGTTTATAGTTTTATCACCAGTGCCTAGTTTAGACAGATTGATTGGAGTTTGGTGAGACGCCCCCTCATTCAATCCCATCTTGATCCAACCACACTCTGTCCATAGCTGCACACTAACAAAATGTGGATAGACAATCTGTAGTTGATACAACAGCCCTAGAATCCGCCAGATGACGCGTTTTGCTTAATTTGAGGAATTTTTGCCTGTTGAGACGACAAGTTCTGGGTGCTGACACGAAGAGAAGTTTGCCACTGTTCAGTTAAACGTACTCCCAACAATAATGTGAGACAAAGCTGGTTGAAAATCAGTCAAGATCCCATTTAACACTGAAATTCTGTTTAGCATGATGTCAGTTAGCATTGCATGTTACACTTGAATCATAGCACCTTGAACTGAAATCAAACCATGTGGTACCTACAGACTCCCACAGGTTTATAAGCTTTGTGATTTTGCTAAAATCTGGTGCTTTGTACAAGATGACATGGTGTTTACAACTTCTTAAGTGCACATTCTGATAGTTCTGAGTTAAGCTGATTTTTCATGTGAACACAGCTGTTGTCTCGTGCTTTCTTGTCGCTGAAGGCCAGAAAAAAATCCCAAACAAAATAACCCAACAACAAATCAGTCACGCTTTTAGACAACACACCAAGGAGAAGTCTATTTTTGTAGCCAGCTCTATAGCAATGGTGTTGTCACGACTTCAAGCATACTTTGTTGTCAAGCTGCCATGTTGAAAGTATGCAGACAGGCAAGTGATGCCCATAAGTGAATTCATATTAATTAGGTTCACCTGATACAATTATATCTGGCAGATATACTATACTCAGCTAAGAAGAAGATGCTTATCTTATTACCTATATTATCTAAAATAATGTTTAGCAGAAATTTTGACAGGTTGGGTGAATTCTAATTGAACATCCACTAATACAAAGCGCCACCTGCGGGGGTGATAATGTTCCAATACTGCTTAATTTCCTGTGAAAGCAGAAACTGTAACAGGATTGACGACAAAACTAAGCAGCCCTCCGGGTGTGCAATTCCTTTTTAAGTCCTATTATAATGGGAAAGACCTGACTGACCTGGGACTGCTGAACAACAGTGATCAACGATCACAACTGTTGACCAGCGAAGAAAGGGAGGGGGAAAAAGGGGACAAGTGTTACCAAGGCAACAGAGACCTTTAGTTAAACATTCCCGTCACGGTGATTGAAGAGTGTCTGTATGGAGGAATGAGCTGCACCAATATGCGTCTTTGTATGTGACAGTGAACTGCAGCTTGACAAGATGACAATTACTGCTCCTGTTGTGCTCTGTGAGTGTGTGCGGGAGGCGCACTGGGTATATTCAGCGTATGAGTCTTTTGCTTTAGAGCGTGTCTGTTGTGCTCATGTCCTTGTATTGCACACTGAGAGCGTCTGTTAAGCTCTTTATGTGATCATACTCGCTTCGTGTGTGTGTGTAGGTGTGTGTATGTTATTCCAAGTGTGTCTGAGTGTTTATGCCTCTCTTGTATCTTTTGTTCTGCCTCTCTGTGGCAGAGCGGCAGAGGATTGTTGCTACATTTTAATTGTAGTAATGGGGTCAGCTGTGTTTCCATAGTGTTTTATAACATGAAACACACACATCACTGCCAGCTCACCTTTCCTCTTTTTGTCTGCTTTGTGTTACAGCACTGAAACACACTGGAAGTGGAGTCTTTTTGCTTGTGAGGATCACTGGTGCGCAAAAGCTGATCCAGATTCAGTTTGATGTGTTGAAATTGAACTGATAACAGGCTGACACTGATTTGACTATTAAATTGGCAAATCATTTAAACTTTAACCCACGTCTCTCAGCAACTACTCAGTACCAGAAAGTTTAGTTACTCAGGGTTTCCAATAATATGTTTCAGTTTGAGAGTCTGCCATTCTCCGAACTTTTCCAGTTTCCTCCCACAAGATTAACTGAAATGTTTCCTCAAAACTGAGGACTTTGGATCCATGACATGTGTGAGTGAGTGAGTGAGTGTGTGTGTGTGTTTGTGTGTGTGTGTGTGTGTGTGCCCCTCTAGCGAACACAAAGGGGCAGATTCACGGCACACTTAGCAACAGGCCCTGATTGGCTGAGAGGCGTCAGTACAGTTCCAGCTGAGGAGAACCCTTCTTCTGTTTTGTGAACTCAGCTGCTATTATTCTCCCACTGCCAACAAACAATACACAGACACACTTGACCCAGACTGACACACCACCTTGCCCTCTCGCTCGCACCCGTTATTGTCAGCCATAAACAGAGCTGTTGTTTAGGAGCCGAGCGGATCACATACTGGTCGAGTCACGTGGTAAACAAGCTCGAGGCTCTGGAAAAAACTTTTCATCATGAGGTGTGAGTGCCTAACGGACAAAACTAATCTCAGCTGATGTGGAAAAAGTAACTCTGACTGAGAACCTGATTCAGAGAGCAGCAAATGTGTACTAAGCAGTTCTTCTTTCACCTGGTTGTTGACATGTCCTTGTCTCCCTTTTCCTTACAGGATTCTGAGAAATCCTGTTTATTTTCTGCATATGACTGAAGGGCAAAACATTAAATTCTCTTATATAGCTTTATATGCAGCTTTAGTGGGCATTATATATTACACCCACACTCACTGCAGTAAACTTTTGTTGAGTTCAGACACAAAGCTCTCTTAAATCACTTCTTCTGTTCAGCTTCCTTACAGTATTAGGTCAGTACTACATGATGAAAGCACCAGCAACAATGCTTTCTCACAATTAGGTAACTAAGGTTGAAGGAGTGCCAAAGTGTCTGCATGATTTCAAAGCAACCACACACAGTGTCAGCTGCTTTAAGTAAGCAGCATGCCTTTAACCAGACAGGACTGGCAAAATGTCCAGCTGGTAATGCCTTTGCAGCAGATAAAAAACCTGCATACTCTCTGCCAGCTGCTGACCGCAAAGATGTAAATTAAAATCCCGAACCTGCTGGGATGTTTTAGGTGAGGAATGAGGTACAACACGCTCTCCTCATCTCCAACAGCCATAGCAACTGAAGTCCTTGAGTGAGGTACTTGATCCCCGCCATTATTCAGATGAGTTGCTCGGTGGCTAAAAAGAAAATTACTGGCTGCACTGGGCAGCTTCCAAGTATAAATGAAATTAGGCTGAGTAAATGAGCGAAGCTGAAAAAAAAAAAAGAAATGTGCTGTAAACCTTTCCGAGATTAAAAAAGGGGCCCATGAATACTAATATGAGGAATCACAAACACCAAAATAATAAATCAGGGACACGTGTAGCAAAAGGGGACTAACGTGTATGGCGACATTACTCAGCATGCCTCCTTCTCATCTTTCCTGACATGCCAGAAAGATTATCTTCAGAGGCAGTGACCTAAGGTTTGTTGTGCCCTCTGCGGTGCCCTTTCTGACCTTGCTTCCACATACTGTAGCCGGGCCCCCTAAGCCTTTCATTAAGGCAAGAGTGGTCCTTTGCAAAGTCATTGTCTGACAAATACCTGTTATGTAATGTGGAGTGGAGTGAGTAAACCTGTGCTGGACAAGGTGGGTAAAGTGGGAATTACTAAGCCCCAGTAGAGGCAACAATCATGCAGTCCTCCTGCCTGATCTGGCCTTTAAATTGTACACTATGGCCACAAACTTATTGTAGATTTTGCCCTTCCAATTCCAACACATAAGGGAAAGTGTGCACTTGTACTAATGAGGCAATGTCGCAACAGTCTGACAGCACAACAGTGGTATGGTAAATTACTTAAGTCTTTACAAAATAAAGATCATATTATAGAATTAGATTTGGGTGGCGTTTGGCAATCACCATCATCACTTTCATACCAAAGAAAGAATTTTAAGATTACTTATGATGAATCACTTAATACAAATCTAGGATTTTCTTAAAAGATTTAAAAAATGTTGTAAGGGGGATAAAGTCATATAATAATACAATGAAAGACTTTCAAAGCTGCTTTTGGAAACCTTGACAGAACCTTTGAACGCTAGTTACAGCCCCACTTACATGTATTCGCAGGGTACTATATTTAACAGTGTGCATCGATGGGGTCCCCTTGACAAATTCTGATCCCCTCTAAAAAGGTAACATCATGGTCTACACCTTTACCACATCAGTTTTAATTTCAGCAACTGACTGCTGGTGGCTACAGGACACTAGGGCAGTAGGGCAAACCAGCATCTCTTCGTAACCAGACCCCCCCTGTCCTTCATGATTGCACAGGCCTCTGACCCCTCCTCTGTGGCCAACGCTGATTTCTAGAAATGGGAGTACGAATTGAGCAATCATGAGCAGTGTAGCTCACTTGAAAAGTGTGTCAGTTGTGGCACAGGCAGATTGAGGCAGTTGTCGGCTAGAATAAACAGCTTGGGACAAAGTCGCACAAGATCAAAGTCTTGATATGGCCAGGAAAAAAAACCTTCACCTTGTTCTTGGTAACTGTGAACTGAATGATTTAACTGCCTCAAAAGGCCAAGCTCTCAGCTCTTGCTCAACTGGGGTCCTTTTGGGTGCTTCTAACCTTTTCATCGTTACACTGTTCTCCATGTTATTCAATGGAATAAAATAACTCCCCTTAAATTCAGTAACAGCATTCGTTAACAGCACATCAAAAGCAAAACCCTACCCACTAAACTTAGCCGAGTCAAGGGAAAAAAAAGAACATTAACCCAGTTACACATGATAGACTGGCCGTCAGCTGGTGTGTTGCGAGGGCAATGGTGATAAGGGAATTGGCCTGAACGTGATAAGATGAGACAATGGAGAAAAGGAAAGGGGATAGTTGTGATGAGTCTCAAATTAACTTAACCTCATGCTGTTGTTAATAAACAATGCGCTTAACGCCTCCACAATGAGCCCCCAAGTTATTTCCCATTAGCAGAGACTGGGAACGTGTGCGTTTGTGTATGTGCAACCACGATTGTAATACATTAAGGAATCGGTTCACATTAGACATTTATGGATATTGACTGGTTAATATTAGGTGTCTCTTGACTGATCAGTATAAGTGATTACCCTTTGCATAGATGTGTTTTCAAGGTATACTGTGGTATGAATATTGACAATTATCATACAGTCTACAATATTGAATTGTACCATACCAGTGTAATCAAGTTAAATAATAAAATTGAATGTCTGTCTAGACATAAAAAACTATGAAACTGATTTTTTTTCTGAGGCAGTCATTGTACTGTGAAAATTTCATACAGTCGCAATCCGAGCCTAAACTTTACTATCAATAACTGTTGTGATTCATTCACTTAAGAAACACTGTCTCTAAACATAATCCAGGCAACGACGGCAGAACGCAATTATGAAACCAATTTGGTATTCTAATATACAAATGTAATTTCTAGGAGACTGGGTTGAATCCATAGTGATGGAAGTGCATCCAAGCGGCTGAGAATCCAAGGCACCTCTAGCAGAACAGTATGGAGGACAAGAGAACAGCAATCCGTGCACAGACGCTGAAATTTATTGTCTGCTGCCACTGTCGAAAAAGCCGTGTCGCCGGCTTAAGTAGTTATTGATGCTTATGTACAGCGATAACACAGCAACCCATGCAGATAGGTCTGTGATGTCTGGACACAGATCTGATCAGGTCACTTACAGATAACAGTGTGAACAGTCTGTGTAATAGATCTGATTTGAGAATGAATCTAATTTGCCTGCAGTCTGAACAAAGCCTTATTCAAAACATTACTCAACCCCGGCCTTCTTTTGTTCTGGCTCTCTCTTCATATGACTGTCATTCATTTTAATGATTAATAATCTGTTATGGTACTTTTAACACCATACCAGAACAGCACATTAACAGCATGGGAAGACAGACACAGACATATACGTGTTGTGTGTCGGTCTGATGTATGAACCTGATTAAAGTGCTGGCTTACATTACACTGTGTGGTGTCTGGTAACAGACCTTTAAAGCTGAAGAGGACTCACCTCTCTTCAGAGTCAATCTAGACCGTCAAAATAACGTAACATTAACCAGTTTTTTTTTTTAAATACAGCTCTTCAGCAAAAGTTAAACACCACATTCTAAGGTACCTGCTAAACATGTCTGCAGTGAGCAATCAATATAAGCATGTTGATAAATCTGACAAGCTGTACCATCAACTATTTTCCCCGCGTTTTAGATAGTAAGTAAACCTACCTCATTTCTGTCAATATGCTTTTCGTCTAGATATTATGAGCAGATAGTGGTGGTGGGGGTGTTAAGTGCTGAGGTGTTACAGTAGATGAAGTCTATGTAATGACTCAGAGGACAGGAGAGAAAAAGAGTGGAGGGGTAAAGAGGGGCTAGAATAGGTCAAAGATGACCATTGGAGCGAGGAGTGGGAAAGTTGATTCAACAAAAGTAGAGAGAATTGCCTGGAGGAGGTCTTCCCTCCTTATAAATCTTGCAGAATAATGATCATCACACATCCCTCAACAGACTCCTACATAAACGCTGCTGAGAGTATAAAGAAGCTGTCATTTTAGTTTCTCAGTTCCAAAAATAACAAACATGGAGGAAGCATGACAAAGAAATACTCTGTGCCAGGCATGAGTGCTTGTTTTTTTTTTGTATGTGGTTTCTGAGCAAGGTGTGCTGTTCCCACAGAATTTCGATCTATTTATGACATATCAGGGATTAAGGCTAGAGTGTAAGGAAGGGTTTATCATAGAGAACACCAGGATTTCATTGATCATAGAGATGAAGTATTGTATGGACATGTGGAACTTTGTCACGATGCTGACATGGAAGATTTGAGAGTTTGCAGCTTGTACAGAAATACACCCTGCTTGTGCTGATTGTTGGTTGTTACATTGCAAAGCCTTTCTCTCTGGCAGAGGGAGGCAGTACGATATATGAAGAAAACACTCAGTATCTTGAAAGCAGATATCTGGTGTCAAGCACAAAGTGGAACATGAAAGTACTAATCCTGTCTATTAAAGTTTCAGTATTAATCTAATATCTTTCGTGCAGGATTAAGAAACTCATTGCTTGGGTATTATTTCAGACTATGTCAGGAACCACAGACGCCCTGAAGAAGAGATACAAACATACAATAAACTGAATATGCCAAAGACAGACAGAAACAAAGACACTGAAACAGAAAAAACAGAAAGGAACGTAGATATTGTTTCTACCACAACACCACCCCTACCATGACAAAACCACCAGGTCCAGATGGCTCTTCCTGTTCCTGCAGAGCAGTCTGCTGGTTGGCTATGAGGAGCCACAGGGGCGGGAGGATGTGACGAACACGCAAGCAAATGACATCACTTGCTCAGTGGCACCCTGGCAGTCGAAATGTGACCCATGCTGCTACTTTCAGGTTCAGCCAGTCAAACACTAAGCCTGGATGGTGATAGCTTGTTAACACTGAGCCTTAATGAGTAGCTGTGCTAAATATATACACCTGCTTTTTATGCCTGTGTACGTGTATGGATACAGCTCACTACGACTTGGTTGACTTTAAGCATTAAGCCTATATATATCAATATCCGTATAGGGCACCAGTGCACTTTACGTGTCCTCATAAAGGGTCGGCGTGCTAAATAAAATGTACCAGCATTACGTAAGAGAATTGCTGCACGGGTCAACTGGGTATTCAATCCTATGCAGTGGCTAGGCGAGGCTTGGCTACTTACAGTCAAAGCTGTCACAACAGCATTGATTTAGGCTGATTACGCCAGGAGCCAGGATAGTAACTCACAGCTGAATGCCTACCCTGTGTTGGTATTCATTGCGAAAGGCAAGCTCTGACTCTCACTGTACAATGGAGTCCAATATCCATATTCAGTGCAGCTGGGTCAGCAAAAGGCAGTGTCGTTGTAATGAAAAGGCAATATGGTCATACACTTACATTTGTTGTCTTGAGCTAAACTAATTGATTAAATGAATTCCAAGTGTAACATGGTGTGTGTGGGTGTGTAAACAGGAAAAGCAACTGGTTTAAATAAATCTCAATGAAAGACAAGGTTATGGTTTTCAATCAGATGACTGACAGTCATCGACTAAGCCCTGTACCGTTGTGACATTGTGATTTCGAAGGCCCCCAACCAGAGAGAGACAGGAGTTGGTATTTGAAACAAAGAGTAAATGAAAGGAACTTGGGTTGCTGTTCAATGCACTACAGTAACGTCTACACGCCTGGTTTATTATTTTCTTATTAAACCAGCCCAGTTTGGTGAACCCAAAATGCTGGGTTTCATTGCTGGCAGCTGTACTTCTTTTCTCTGGAGTGCAGTTATTTGCGGTTTCTTGGCTCATCTTTATCAGTACGGTGAGCAGGCTAACTTTGAAGATAGGGACATAAGGGGATGTATGTCAGTCGCTCGCTAGGCAGGGATGTGAGAGCAGATGTGATTCCCTAAGCTGTTGATCGTAGACAGTTTTCTCAGCTGGGTGAGACAGTTGGGAGGTTGCAGTCAGAGTGACACAGTGGGGTGCTAATGAGCAACTCCTGCCTTATATCACCCAACCTTAGTTTTCAATGCATCTGCTTTGCTTCCCATTTTTATACTTCGACAGGACAGGATGTGTTTTGGAATTAACAAAAAAAAAAAAGACAGTGCAAACCAGCACAGGTTTTGATGCAGCTACGAAATTCTTGGGAGAGAGAGCTGGTGAATAAATAAGTCCTTTAAAAAAAAAAAGGGAAAAAAATATACAGACGGACTCCAACCGTGTGAGGTGAGTAAAACAGATGAGAGCACCTGTTGTGGCTGCCTCCTGCTGAGGAGCAGGCAAAGACAACACAGGACTAGACAGGTGACGTACAGGACAACAGTGTGTGTCGCTCTGTATTATCTGGCCCTCTTGTCAATGAGAGTGTATACTCTCTGTCTAGGACGTCTCAGGGCAGCTGTAATCTGGCTGAGCGCACGGCAGAAGGCAGCCAGTGGAGTAAATTGGGTGAGGTGGGGTGAGGGGAGGTGGACTTGCATTCAAGTCCGCCTTAAAGAACAGACAAACAGGAAGCACCACCAAACAAACACAGTAAATAACATTAGAGAGATCAGGGGCTCAGTGCTGAGGCGTGCCAGCTGACTGAGTCTCTCCAACATGACTAGCTCTGAGGTCATCTCCGTGTATGTTGTTCAATGTGCGTCTGAAAGGGCGAGAAGAATGAGAGCTGTGGTTGAGGGCATAAAGGAGGAGACACTCCTCACCATTCTTAGCTCATTGCTCATAAATTTCACTGCACGACTTCAAAGCAGCATCTAATGCAAAACCTTTTTATATTTGTAATGCCCCTTGAGTGCTTTGGTTGTGAAAAGGACCACACTTGAGCACAAACAGCCTATTCTTATGGTGTAAACAATTCCAGTGTGGTTTTTGAATCAAACTTTTCCCCTCTACATGTGGATACAAAACACTAAAAGTTAAAAGTATGTCTTTAAGGATACAACTGAAAAACAGCTCAACCACACTTCAGCTGAAACAGTCTGAAACCTGATATACTGGCCATGTTAACCGCCCAGCTGGCGTAAACAGGTCCCAAGGTTTCCATAGCTGCTGTCTATAGGACCTGTAAAAGCTGTCAGTTGAGCCACATGCTTCAACCGTGCAGTGCTCATTAGGGCCAAAAGCAATCTGTTGCCACACTCACTCTGTCCTCACACCCGCCATCCTGACTCACAGCTCAACTCACAAAAAACAAGGGAGTCAGATGACTCCTGTTAGGCCCCTGAGCAGAAAATAAGTGCTCCTCTTCTCCCCTTATAACAAAAGCATGGTTCACAAAGCGCCACAAAGAGATGTTGCAAGGACTTGGAGAAAAAGTCTACTCATCTTAGGTGTGAAGTCAGCCAACAGATACAAGTGTGTCTTTTTGTTTTACAGTTTTAAATAGCTTGTAGTATTAAACTAACCAGGATAATTCATTCATTCTTACATGAAGGTCTAACTACTCTTGACATCTCGAGTGGATGAGACAACTTTCATGGACAGACAACACTATTACGCCTATGATTCCTCTTTATCATGTTGTTCAAAAAGCTTCAGAAAATGGTGTTAAAACTACAGCCAACTCTATTAGCTGTACTCGTTTGCTCATTTATTAATTGTTTAAGTGGTAAACATTTGCTGATTAAAACTTCCTACATGTAAGGATTTGCTGTTTTTTTTATATTTACAATAAGAGAAAATGTCTTCAGGTTTTGGACTGCTGGTTGGACAAGAGCCATTTGAAGATGGGACTTTGGGCTCTGGGAAATTGTGATGACTATTTTTCACATCTTTTTAGATTAATGATTAATCCATTAATAGTGAAAATGGTCAGCACATTAATCAAATAAATGTAATCATTACTTGCAGCCCTTGTTATAGTAGTGACCTCGAAATACCACTTTAATTGGATTGGTTACTTCAGCTTGTTCTTCAGGTCATTCTCAGCACTGATACTGACTTAATATGTTGGATTTGGGCATTTGGAGCGAGGAGCTAAGGAGTTGCAGAGGACAGTCTGACATATCACCTCATAACCCACCCAAAGCCTCGGCTTGACTTTTCACACCCACCTGATCGGGAGGTCACGGACTGTGAGACTTGTTGCAGGCACATGTCTGGACTTGTTCAGCTCTCCCCTTCAAACTTAATACAGCTGGGCTCTCTGAAGAACCTTCCATCTAGCATCAGAGCGGTGAAACGGCCTGCTCTGTGCTTGACTCGACCTTTGTGTGATCAGGGCTACTAAGTAAACAGCTTCTTTCACCACTGCAGTCCCTTTCTCTGGGAGCAGGGAGAGGACAGAGGCAAAAGAGAGAAGGCGTCTGGGCTATAAGCAATCTGGTATCTCCACCACAGGAGAGGTACAGTATGTTCCAAATAACAATAGCCCCACAGTGTCTGCCAGTCAAACAGGGAGCTACTGCTGTGGAGCAGCTTCCACTGGCACAAGCTCTCATAATTAGAGCATGACAGTGAGTGAGCCAACATGACATCCATGAAAGGGTGAGGAGCAGACTGGCTGTAGTAATGTGCCTTAGGCTAACAGTTCTCCTCGCTTTGGCTGATAAAAGACAGGCACAAATACACTATCTATTTGAACATTAGGTTGTAAATCATCTTAATATCTCCACCTAACATTACAACATACAACAGCCATGTTGCTGTTTGCTCTTCACAGTTGACCCAGCATGCTGTGCTGCATTATTAGGCTATAATTACACAGTACAGTGCCAGTCAGTGTGCCCTTTACTCTGGCAAGACACATCACACAGATGTCTGGGTCAGTGCGTCTATATAAAGGTTTAGGATCCTACAGGCAAGGTAAGGCTAGGGTTAACAGTCTAGACCCATATAGGGAACATGTTTACAGTTTGTTGTGGAGTCCCATTACCAGCACATTGTGCTCTAAGGAAGATCCCACTCAGGCCGGCCAGCCAGCAGCCCGGCTGTAGTTTCACAACCTATTCAAAAACACAGACTACCCCTGATTGACTGCAGCTAATCTCATCAAGAGTGAGAACAGTGGTCCTTCACTGTTTCCAAGTATGGAGCTTTTGTGTTGTCATGTCACCAGTTAACCTGGATCACAAACAACCGTGTACGAATGCTCACACTGTGAAGCTTTAGCTTATACAACACATAATGTTAATTGTGTCAGGGAAGAGATTAACGTGCCAAGACACCCAAATCAATGCCATAGTATAATTTGCATGATCGCATTGAAACAAACAAGGGTGCCCCCTCCGTCCCTGCTTTACCTCTTGCTGCAGATACAGAGACATGTAAACAGGTTGCAGAGCATACGGCAGGAGCTTCATTTCCACAACAGGGTGGGTGTCAAGTACATTTTGCAGCAGCCCTGTGCAGGAGACTGTCAAAACAAGAGCTACTGGAAAAGGGAACAGCGTTTGGCATGAGAGGATCTTGCAGGTTATGTAGTGACGCAAAAAATGGGGGAAAAGAAACAGCTGACACTCCCGTTAACATCCTAAACTAGAGCAGCCAGTGCGTGTTATATCTTCACGTCCTCACTGGCTGGGGTCAGGCTTTCTTAATTCACATAACCAATGACCAGGCTGACCAGCTGTTACATAATTCCCTTGCCTGATTCTTCTCTCAGAGGAATGGGTACAGTCAGGCCACCAAAAACTGGAACTGCACAGCTTGCCCACACACACCTGACCATGAAGACCACTTTACGTGTATGTGTGTATTATGGGTGCAACACATACCTCGCTCGGGCTTCATATTGTCCAGTGTCATCAGGTTGCCTTCAGGGTCTCTTGCAGGGTTTCTTCTCTTTTTTTCTCTCTTCTTCGACAGCCTTGACAGCAACACAACGGTGCCTTGGGTTCCCCCCCCAAAAAACACTCTGTGTGCTGCGAACTGCTGTATTAAGCTAAGCAATAATATCAGCTGTGAAGCCTGTGTGTTGGTGCCAGCTGCCCCCTATCCAACAACAAAGCAGCGCTTTGTTAGCATGCTACTGTACGCTTCCATCGAGTCGCACTGTATTGTCCAACTGACTAACACAAAGACAGCTGATAGCGAATAAACAGCTAGCGTTGGGCAACGGAGCTGTCAATCTGCTTGCTAGCGACTAACCAGTCTGATAACCAGTAATTTATCTAGCAAGCTGACTACTCGTACAGCCAGTCTCAAATTCCACCACCTGAACCATAGTTACGTCGCGATGCATTTCTGTGTCTCCTCTCCGGTAACGCTGGCTCCTCACAGCGGCACCCCGCCACGACTGGTGGGCTTGTGGGGACGGGCTGCTAACTAACAGCACCGTTAGCTAAATGGCAAACACAACTCACTAACTTTATCGTCTGGTAAAACGTCTACTGGTGACGACGAACCTCCATAAACATCCCAACCCCCCACTGTAGCGCAGGTAGCCACAGCTCGGCTACAAACAACGATTCCCGATGACGGACCTTCCCCGTGGTTTTTTCACCCTTCTTCCTTCTCCTACTCTTCACTACGACGGGGACATAGTCAACGCATCATTCTTTCTCACGAAATGTTACGAGGACGTGGTCCACTTTTCTGTCCATCCGCGGTACCGTCGCCATCTACTTGACGCTTGAAACGCCACCTGTGCTGCCGTCTTCCTTCGCGTTCTTCATTAAAACTTTTCGACGGCGACTCCGCTCGAAACGGTTTTTTTTTTTTGTTTGTTTGTTTGGTTTGTTTTTTTTTTTCCCGCGAGCGTTCGACGAGCAGCCGTTGGCGATTTTGGTCGCTTGACAAGGCCGGCTGTCTGCTTTAAAACTAGGAGACGAAGGTCGACACTGATATTATTCAGGCGAAATGCAGATGAAAGGAACACTGAGTCCTCCTGGTCGTGATGCTTGCAGCCTGCCTCCCTTCTTCACTTCCCTCCCCAGCGCTGCTTGTCAAAACAGATCAGCGCCAGCTCCCGTCACGTGTCCCAACAACAGCCCCGGTCGTCACTTCCCTGTCGGCCAGCCTCGCATGAACTCGGAGCCATAGCAACCGCCAAGTTAGTTAGTGGCAGTGGTACCAAAAAAAAAAAAAACTTACGAGGAAGCGGGTCTAAAAAAGGCGAATTAAACAAGCACAAACCTCCAGCTAGGTTGTTTCCCCGCCTTTAGTTCAGCACCATGTTTGATAAAAAAAAACGTACGAGGACGTTAAAGGGAACAAACAAGTGAGCGGTGTACTCTACTTAATCTGATTGGTCAGTGGGATTCGGTGCGCGCTCACGTGCGCACGTGAGGCTTCGTCTCTTTCCGTCGTGAACATTTTGTTCTGGCTTGTTTGGATCATCTCGAGCCAAAGATCGTGACCGTGTGTGCGGAGGTGACTCTGCTTGTGTAGAGGCCTGACGAGTTCTGACAAGCTAACAAGCTGCTAAACCCGTTCAGAAGAAGTCACTGGTTAAATACACCATATACAGATTACCACGTTAGATATTAACTTTTGATTTTCATGTGTATATTTCATTCAAGTCCCCAATGTGTTACTTGTTTGTCACGTTGTGTTTATCCCATAAAGATAAGGTAATGTTAAACAAGAAAAAAAAAGTTATAGCCTATACAAAATTTAAAAATGCACACAGTGGCAATGCCCATATATAAAGTTATAGATAAAAACCCACATTCAAACAAAATATGGTACATCATCTCTATATGCATTATCTATCGTCATCTAACTTTGGCTAATCAGTGTTCTCAAACAAATCTCAAACAGCAAAAGTTATTTCTTACCGGCCAAAGTTTATTTTAAATGTGTAAAAAGAAATAAGATGCAGAACCTTAAAAAAATAGGCACTACTGGATGTGCCCCATTGTCATTTTGGTACAAATGAAAAAGGACGGAGAGGGAGCTCTTTGTTTTAATCTCTTCTCCGCTTAAAACCTCTTGGAACAAAGGCAAAGGCCAGAATGAGGACACTAGAGTCTGCTGCACAAATCTGTTTGGTAGCTGCAGTTGCACTTTGTGTGTTATTGCTGATAGTTACACACAGATAGACTGGACTATATTTTTGATAGACTACTAAGAAAGGCTATAACTAAGTGTTGTTGTTGTTTTTTAAAAGAATAACTATTCGCCGTGAGCCTGTTGAATTTTAACGTCACTCAGTTACTCTTTGTTTCTGATGCCAGAGATAAGTAACACATAGAATGAAGTGTCTGCAGCAACAATGCAAACATTGACCAGATGATTATTTATCTGGAGTGGGAGCAAAGTTTACCAAGTTAGACTCCTGTCACTGATTTACACCAGAATGACGTTTAAGTAAAACAAAAAAAAAAAACTGCTGCAAGTCTGTCAGCCAGTCGCGGTCTGCACATGACAAAAACAACGCGCATGAGCAACCATGTGGTGTTCTATTAAGGTTTTGGCTCAGAGGCAACTGTGTAAGGGGTCATGGGTTAAAAACAGTGTCTCAGAGAGCCATTGTCAGCCAACAAAGGGCTGAAAAAATTCGAGTTCCTCAACAGTTGAAGCTGCCGTTAGTGTTGTTGTCATTTGAGACACAAATAGCAGCAGACAGGACCTGAAAATGTAACAAAAAAAAAAAAATGTTTCTTTTACTGCATGAGTTGGGGGAGGAGAGACAGGGGTTGATGACCAGAGTGATAAGGGGGTTTAATCAATAAAAAATGCTTACAGCAGCTTTAACAATAATATTGACATCAACATTACATGGCAATAATATTAACCAAATGGTAAAAGGGTTATTCTCAGTCAAATTGTAAGAATATCAAACTCGGTTTGCAGCAGCTTTGTGAAGATCAGCCACTTTGGTAGACACTGGTGATCAAACTGTCATATTTTTTCTGTTTCATTGGAGTTCTGCAGCTAGCCAATTGCAGCCCGATCTGCAACAAAGGGCTGTGGTGTTTTTTAAAAACGATATCAGAGCGAAGGGGAAGCTGATGTTGTAAGTTGTGGTTTGCAATGAGCTGCAAAGGCCTGCAACACAGTCAGGGCTGTAGTTTGTGTGGTGATGTCATTTATAGATAAATCCTGGAGCTATCAGCAGCAACACCTAGAAAGCTATGACAACACCCTGCGTCGCTGATTTTAAAGAGATATGGGGATCTGCGATCATGTAAAACTACTTTGAATTTATTATCTGGTTCTACAGAGTGTTTAGTGTTCACAGTGTTCAGAGTATTTCGTTTATGTATTCATTTTATGACACAGGAACAGACTGAAAATAAACATTACAGATGTCAAAATGTGTTACATTGAAGCCGGCCTCATGCAGTAAAACTTGTTTAATGCTGGTTCCTCTCGTGCAGCACAAACAAGAAGGATCACATTTCAGTATGTAATAGAAACAGACACAATCAGCAGAAACAGGACAACAACAAAGACACACACACACCTACAGGGACACTACAAAGGAGGGGACTTAAGTGGAGTGAGTAAGATGCTATGTGTGAGTTGAATCATTGGTTGCTGGGATGTCTTTCCATCAGATAGTGTATACGTGCCTGTTTGAAATGTGAAATAAGTTATTGATCTAATTTGATGCGGGATTTAATTTAAGATTTCAGTGTTTGTGTGAGAGAAAAAAAGATCCCTGGATGAAGCTGCATGTGATATTGATCTATCGTAAATGAACTAGACATCATCTCAGGTATTGATACTCTGATTTCTAACAATGGGAGAATTGTCGGTGTCAGCGGGTGTTGACTTTACGGACCAAAATGTTTGAAATGTAAAAGTTTAGATTATCCTCCTTTTGTGTAAATTTTCCCTTTAAGAATGTTGAGACATAAAACAAAGAAGTCCACATCTTTGGAAAAATTAATGTCATAGCCCCATCTAGTGGCCCGATACAAATAATGCAGAAAGAAGATAAATTACTTCTTGTATTCTTGTCCATCTGTCTGTCTGTCTAGAAAGTGGCAATGATAAAGGAGAGGATGAACAGAAGAGGGCAGGAGAAGGGCTACAGCTCCAGAGACTGAAAGACAAATGTTGTACAAATAAGAGTGCACCTGAGGTGAAACAGCCCGGACGTGTTGTGCCAGGTGTTAGGACTCCCTTGAGTCGCTGTCCTGGTACTCCTCGGTCCTCTTTTCCAGGAGAGTGCATTAACAAGTTTGAGGTCGTCCTTCATACACTGCAGTTCCTTTAGTCAGTACACTCTGACCCATTTAAAGAGTAATAAAAGCAGACACACACACACACACACACACACACACACACACACACACACACAAAGTTTTGCCCTCAAGACCAACTAGAGGCAAACTTGTTAGTCTACTGGTTCAGTTTAAGTGATTTACCACTAATTTGATTTGTGAGAATCCAAGTATGTAACTCTCAAAATTTGAATTCAGCTTCAATTTGGGTGATGGATTACTAGCAGATTGAAAAATCAGTTTAGTTACCTATCGTCTTGTTATGGTGCATGTGATGTTGTGTAACTGAGGTTAAACTATCGCAACAATTTAAACAAATTTAATCTGCTGATGTAATGAATTTGCTCATTTATTTCTAAGTTATGATTGTGAATTTTTTCGATTATTTAAAGGGCTCCGTTATCTGTTTTTTCTGACCTTCGAGATTCTAATCCAGCAGACGTCCGTATTTTCTGCAACATCAGATCTGACACAGATGTATGTACTCCAACATCACTATCATGCATTGCACTGTCAGAGAGGGCACTTCCATTGCTGTTGGTGCTTTCCATATTATGTAGGTGGACATATGCATTCATTGTGCTGTGAAGGGTGAGGGTTGTAAGTACATGAAGCAACAGGCCAGAAGGAGATGACCACCTGTCAAATTCATGCTCAAAATAAATAGGGGGTAGAGTATTATTAACTGCTCACTGCTGCTAATTGTAGCTGCCTTAGCAAGTTAGCTAAGGCTAAGGAGTGTTAGGGAGCTTTGGAATGGTATGGGCTGGGGCTAGCTGGTTAGCATGCTAGCACCAATACATAACTCCACGTCCAGTACCAACACGTAAGAATGTCGAAACTGGGCTTTATTCACATTCTGTTGATCATTTTAGGTCATTTTTACATTTTCAATTTAAAACTAACTGAGGTTTGACAGCCCTTCGATGTACTTTCAGGTTGAGACACATTTTGAATAAATTAGCTTTGTGGGTTGGTTTGCTTGACTGCACAGTTTGATTCAACATTAGCAGTTAACCATCTGTGTAAAATGAACCCTCCAACCTACATTTTCTTTTACAGTTGAGAATATGCTTATGACCTCAGGGTTTAATCACTGACCTGTTTAATAAGCAGGTTAATTTGTATGTTGAGTGTATAAATATAAACGGAAATACACTGATTCATGATTTATAAAGGGACTTATAAAGTGCATTTTGAGGATCGTACAGGTCTGATCTTCTGAAGCTACTTGCCATGCAGGTTCCCATCCAAGACAGACGCAGATGTCTGCTTGTCTTGTCCTCTACTTCCTTATCTGATTTGATATTTTATTGATTAAATTTCCCTGGCAGAACAAAAAAAAACAAAAACAAAAAAAAAAGGACAAAACACAGACAGCAAAAATAAAATAATAATAACAAGAGTCTGGATTCAGAAGCTGGAAATACCAACCGTTTATTTTCTACTTTTTGTGACTACAGAAATGTTGAAACATTTGAACACTGAAAAAAGCTGGATGACATCATCACTTGCTTCTCAATTGTCTTTCTTTTCTTTTTTTTCATTTGCTTAGCAATCACAACAGATGATATTGCACGGCACTGAGAAAGCAGTAGCAAAGCCTGGGAAACAGCAATGACAAATCAAGTCATGAGACATGGAGTTATACATCTGAGAGTAACACTGACAGTATTGCCTCTCTGGCACACACACACACACACACGCGCACACGCACTTACACACCCACCCATACTGAAAACTGAAGAAGCATTGTGAGTTGAGAAGGCGGTCAGAAAGAAACAGATCAAGGTTGACAAGAGCACAAGGCTGATGAGAGCAATGAGATTTCATTTTGAAATGCAAGTGCAAGATGAACTACTACTGTAATCTACTACTATATGTCTAATGACGACAAATATGCTTGTTTATCAAAACCCTTCAAGCATCTTTGTGTATGAATCGCTGGAGGACACCCCTCTGTGGGTGAGAAACTAGTTCCCCAGCGTAAGAGATCCAGATGATTGTCTTAGGCGCCGCAGTATTGTTATGAGACCTGTAGCCAAGCCACCCATCATATGGGAACTCCTTGTGGACAAAAGTAAATAACAGACAAAGTGAACAACGGGGAGAAAATAGATCCACGCTGCATCATCCATTCCCTCTTTAATACAGGACTCAGTGATAGTCACAGTCCATTCTGTGACAGGATGACTGCACAGCATGCTGATGTGATCTGTCATGGACATTTTGGTGATGACCTTCAGTCCTCGGAGATACTGTGCCGTCTGCATGACAGAGAGGAAGCAGCACTAACAGTTAGGAAAAGGAGTCGGACTTCCTGTTTCGAGCCACACACCTGCATACACACACTTCCATCACAATGGACGAACACATGGTAAATAAATACACGCAAATGAGCACACCTCAGCAGTACTTGACATTTGGACAACTGCACGCACACAAACACACACACACACACACACACACACACACACACACACACACACACACACACACACACACACACAGAAACACACACACACAGAAACACACACACACACCCACACACAGAAACACACACTCGCACTCAGACAGTAAAAAGAAAAGAGTAATCCAGGTGATCGTCCCCACACACACACAAACACACACACATGCTCACACACGGATTCCTTGGTAAGGTTCTTTGCAGTTTTATTAGACTTTGCTCATAGTCATTACACGAGTACGTACCAAAAGAACAGATACTAGATGGAGCGAGGCGGCGGTGCCACGGCAATAAAAACAGACCCAGCTCCGTGGCACGGCCCCTGGCAGACCGGCTGCCCAGCCTTCGCTCCACCTCACTCCGTGCATGAGACAGCAAAGTGAGCGGGACTTGCAGCCCTCGTTTTATCAAATGCTTCAGATTGTACATTGAACAGGAGATTCCCCACATGGTAGAGTAAGCTTGTCTACGCAGCCCTACGCCTTCTACATTCTATACCCGTGCGAATGGCAAATCAAAACTCAACAAAGTCTACCTCACAAATGCCAGTGCTTTTTTCAACATTATACATATTTTTTTTTTTTTTCCAATTTTTGGTTTGTTTTAAAAATCTTTGGATGTGCAGTAATACCCATAAAATAACTGTTTTTGTTTTTTTTTAAAAAGTCAACAGAATAGAAAAAACACACACACACACGCACGCACGTACACACTGCTTTTTTTGCCAGCTGTTCAACAAAGTAGCTCCTGTATCACTTTGTCTGCATTGGCAAAATCAACTGTCTGGGTATCTGGCAGTGTTTAAAACACACATTGAAATGCCGGCTAGGATTCAGCTGAAGAAGAATACAAACTACTCCTTTTTGTTATATCTAAGCGTGGGAAATAAGGCTGTAACATAAAACTGTCTTTTTTGTTTGTTTTCTTTTTTCCAAAAACCTACTATGTACAAATCTAGAGTTTCTACAAATGCATAAATTAAAAGCAGTGGTTAACCATTACAAAAATGCAATTAAATTAAAAATCACAACACAGAAGTAGAGAAAAAGGGAAAATATGAACACAATATCACAGCAGTTGGTTTTACCCTGTAAAAGCAATAGTCTACCATCATAATATTGGCATAACCCAATGTCTGATAAAAAATACGCTTCTCCCTCCGATCCCTTAAGTTTCATACATCAACCCTGAAACTCGTCCTCCGTGACTTGAAACAGAGCACTTCTGCCAAAAAAACAAGAAAAAACAAAACAAAACAACAACAACTTCAAAATAGATAATCATACAGCTTTTTGAAGTAACAATAACAGTTACCACACGAGTGGAGCTCTGCCTTACTCACAGATAGACGTCTCAATGCAGAACTCAAAGGAATTATTACTATGAGGTATTCAGAGACATTGGTAAAAGACATGCACGGCCAGAGTGCTGGACCTTCCTACACACAGCAGAGGGACGAGGAAGGTTGGGTGAGGGGTTTGGGGGAGGAGGGATGGAGAGGGTAAAAGGAGGGCAGGGCAGAGGAGGAGAAACAAAGACCTTTGGTTTAATCTGTAGAAGTGGACAACAGAAAATTTCCTTTGGTATGTTTTCATTGCATGGTTGCGCTGGCGAAAGCACCACGGTGTGATTAAAAAAAAGTAAAGAGAAAAGAAAAAAAAAAACAACCTTTTCCTTGTTTCTTCAGTAGTGGCCCTTCTACAGGCTGAGGTATTCACAGAGTCAAAGGTGAGAGGTCAACAGCGGTTTAACACTTTGGTTCAAGCAAGGCACTCGTCCTGGGAGTTTGTTTTTTTTTAGAAAGATTGCAACACGTCTGCTTCTACTTTCAGGAACATGTCTGCCTATAGTTGAGTCAACAATTCTGCCCATGGCTATGTCAGCTTGTCTGCCTATTGTCATGTAAAAGATGTCTGACCTTATTTGGTGGAATCGATATCATCGGCCTATAGATACACACCGAGAGGCAGTGCCGAGTAGAAAAGAAAGAAAAAAATAAGAAAGACACTGTGGCGGGGTACGCCATCAAATTCACGTGGATTACTTTGAAATGAACCGCGAACCAAACTAAAACTTTGATTTCTCGTGTCAGCTGTAGAACTGAAGACCTGGCAACACAAAGCACAAAGACAGGCTGATCGCCATTGCTTAGTGAGCTGGCCGTACCCCGCAGGCACCTTCGCGTGGCCACTTGTGTGTATCTATGGCTGGGAGCAGCAGCACATCTGCCTATAGCTACATCAGCATGACTACCCTATGGAGCTGTAATCAGAGCACAGATGAAGCAAGAGCACGCATAGCAGGGGTGCATGGGCTGAGTGCAGGTGGGAGGAAAGGGGGCAGAGAAGAAAGGAAGAGAAGAGAGAGACAGAGAGAGAGACAGCGAGAGAGAGAGGAGGAAATGGGGGAGGAGGAGGGGACACATACAACATCTTTTTTTTTTTTAACACCACTCGTAGAGGCCGTGCAATGAGAAAAAATCTTTGGTTATCTTTGGTATCATCAAAGTGATAGAAATCACGTATGGAACTTGAGTGAGGTAGCATCTTTGGTTCACACTATAAAACATCAGCAGGTCTTGACACATTTTTTTTTTATGTTTCTCGTCGTCTTTTTTGTTGGGTTTTTTTTTTCTTCCATTTCGGAGATGATGATGAAGGAGAAGAAGAAGAAGAAGAAGAAGCAGCAGCAGCTCTCTTTCTCTCTCTCTCTCTCTCTCTCTCTCTCTCTCTCTCTCTCTCACGCCTCTCCTTTCGGCGCTTGTTTCTGATGGATGTAGAGCTGCTAACCCTGGCCATGAGGAGGATGACGGCAAAGGGCCAGCTCAATATATTTAATGATACGCCGCCCTGGGCCAGCCCTGTGTAGTGCTTTCCTCCTAGTGCTGAAATGCATAGCTTACCAGGAGAGGAGTGGAGGGCAGGGTGGGTGAAGAGGAGGAGGAGGAGGAGGAGGAGGAGGAGGAGGAGGAGGGGGGAGGCTGGGGATTAGCGAACAGGCGGGGGGTTGGGGGGGTTGCTTTCGTATTCAGGTGACGGGCTGACATTGCTGTGAAAGCGATTCGATCATTGATATCATCCTTTCCACCCCGACATCTTTGATGAGGAGGATAAAATCAAATAGGTATGAAGCTCGACGGGGACGCAGAGCAGCGCTGAATGCCTATTATTAGAGTGGTGACACTGAAAAAAAAAAAAAGAAAAACTCCATCAGAGGCCTTCTGTCTCCGTCACAGTGTCAAGACCACACCTGTTTTCACCTTAGCAGAGAAAACACACTACTTAACGGATTCGTCTTTGTTTGTTTTTTTATGCCAGCTGCTGGTACTGGAAAGCTGAATCTGCATCTGAGCAGATGTACAGAATAAAAGGGGGATTGATTAATCTTCACGATGCAGGGGGACATTCAGACTGTTTGTAAAGCTATAACTGAAGTATTTTGGTTGATTCAAGAAGGCATCTACGAGGCAAATTGTCAGGGGTTGTGTCAGAGATATTTCCATTTGGCAGGGAGCGTATGTGTGTTTTTTTTTTTATGACCCATGTGAGCAGTAACACTGTCTTCTCTGTGGCTCCTCACTAACAGTCAGTCTCAGGAGGTGAGGGAAGAAAATGAGGTAAAAAATACTCTTAAGATTATCAACTACAAAATATACTCTTTGGTCAAATTACTCCATAGCAGGTTTCTTAATTTTTTTTTTCTAACTTCTAAAGCTGCATGAGAGGCTTCAGGGTGCAGAAGAAAAAAAGAGGCCTTGGTTTCTCTCGTTTAAATCATTCAACGTTTCAGCATGTTGGAAGAAAGCACTACCATGTGGGTTTTGAGGTTTAGGGGTTTTTTGGTTTGTTTGGTTTTTTTCTGGTTTTGGGTTAGCAGTCTACGCATTGGACATTTTCCCCCCTGTCTGTCTGGAATGCTTGATAGAAAGACAGACAGCCGGAGAGACAGGCAGTCCGCCGCCACCGCCGCCGCCGATCCAGACGAGACAAGGTCACACAACAACAATCCAGTCGCTCCTGTAGGATTTGTTTTTTCTTTTGTCTTTTAAAGTTGATTGGCCAATCCCACCGGAGCTCCACATTCTGGCTGTTTCTCAAGCTGCAGATCAGACTGCCAATAGGCTGATTAAACCTCCATTTGGGGGGGGGGGGGCACCCATCATTAAAACCAACCAATCAGATTAAAGATAAGGATGGCGAATGATAGATTTGATACCGGATGGGGAGGTGTAAGGGGGTGTAGTAAAGCTATAGACCAGTGACAGTGAGAGTGTGTGTGTGAGGGGGGACGGGGGGGTAAAACTATAGTCTTTTTGCAGTATGTTACACATAAACGTGTTGCTGAAACAAACATTTCAAAGCAGGTCAAACAAGAAGTCTTTGGTTTGTTTTTTTCATCTTTGGATACTATAAATATCAATATAGTACAGGTTTAAGGGCAAAACGTTGCTTCAAGGTCTCTTTTTTTTTAAGTTTCTCTTTGTTTCTCTTAAGTTTTAAAGCTTTTCCACCGAGGTTGAGTCAGTCCATGAGTTGGGTCAAATCAGTCCGTCTTCTAGGCTTTGGTGCAGGCGTTAGAGTTGACTGAGTGACCGGAGCCGTCGTCCACCCACTTATCTAGGCTCCGGCGGCGTGCGTTCATAAAGAAGTTGCTGACCGTGGCCAGCTCCAGGCCCAGCTGCTGGGCGATGGTGACCTGCAGCTCTTTGGATGGACGCTTGTTCTCCTTGAAGATGGCGTGGAGCGTCCGCCGCTGCACATCTGTGAACACCAGCCGAGGCTTTTTGGTCATGTTCCCCCGCTCGCTCCTGCCGTGGTCTTGTTCCTTTCGCTTGCATGCTGCGGAGAGAAGTCAGGGGAGAGAAAGAGAGAGACAAAGAAGGAGAGTGTTTGTGAGCGAGGGCTGAATACACCTGTGTGAGAGAATCTTCTCTCCATCTCAACCTCAACCTTGGATTTGAAGGAAAATCCTGACGTGAGAATGATCTCAGTGGCTTTCCTCGTTCATTCTCACTGACACTGACGTGATTATTTAACAACTAGCTCTACTATCGATTGTGTTGATGCACTAATGCAAGACAATTCAAGCTTTTCATAGATGCCTACATCAAAACAATAAGTCCACAGCTTTTCAGTTTATATTGCTAACATGACAAGTGCATTGGGTTTTATTGTCCTAGAAACAAGGTAGCAAATCAGCAAAATGATAGCAAAAATAAGTTAACAAGCATAAGAAAATGAGCAGTGAAATGTAATAATAATGTTTGACAGATACCAGCGTTACTTTTAAACTGTCATTTCCTGAATAACATCAAAAACCATAATGGGAACAAGCATTTTTAACACTTTAAAGTCATTTCTACAACCCAAACTAAACTTACATCAGGTGATTTGAATGAGAGCTCCTCCTCTCTGGTTTGACTTGTGGTTATTAGGTAAGAGAGTTGAAGAAAAGCAAGGATGTTACTGGATTAGTTACTGAACATGAAGGTGCACAGCATGTACTCTGATACTGTAGTGATGTCTGCAAAAAGAGTCAAATCCATTGTATCATCATGACTATAAGTCGTCAATAGCTTGAATCTGTCAGATGGACCTTCTGCAAGTTCCACTTTTGTTCAAGACTCTGAGATACTTTCAGCGACAGAATCAAACTCTTCCCCATGTTGCAGTGATGGAAAGTAGCTAAGTACATTTACTCAAGTACGCCCAATTTTGACGTACTTTACTTGAGTAATTACATGTTCTGCTCCTTTATACTTCCACTCCACAGAATTTCAGAGATCAATATTGTACTTTTACTCCACTGCATTTATTTGATAACTTTAGTCACTAGTTGCAGATTGAATGCTTCATCGGGGCCAGTAGTGCAATTTGAATTTTGAATTAATATATTGTGTCGGAAATCAGATTAAAAAAAAATAATAAATTAAAAACAGTGATTGCAATAATCAGAAAAATGTTGAATATCTGATTTGATAATTGATTGAGGCCTAGTGTACACAAAGCCTACATGTAAATATATGTGTCAATTACTTTTACTTGTACTTTTGATACTTAAGTACATTTAATATCAGATACATACAGAACTCTCACTCATCTCATATGGTTGACTTTCACTTTTACAAAAGTCAAATCTTAACTTTTACTCAATCATGGCTCTTGGGTACTTTTAACAATTCTGCCATTTTTTTTTTGTCACGGAGCCCCGTGGTGGGTTCACGGACCAGAGCAGCAGCTCTGCAGGCGGACAGGACGCCGTGAGCCTGGGAACAATAAGCCCTGTCCGCGGTGCTGAAAACAACAGCAATATGGAGACCACGGAGAAATAACCCACAGGTCATCTAATAAAGGGGAAAAAGGGTAACCTGGGAATTGACAGCGCATCAATCTTCCCTCCACTTGATCTCGTTATTATTACTTCTACTATTCTTCTCTTTTTAAGCCCTGGTGGAGCAGACATCCAAAGTGAGGCTCACCGGTGAACAGAGGCCAGGAGGGGGCAGCGGTGGGCTGCTGGAGGGAGGCCCTGCGCGGACCCAACGGGGCCATTAACGGGCTGCATACTCTCACCACAAGGCATCCCCCTCGATAAGAACTGATTCATTTTGAAAAACGCGGGCGGGCGGAGAGACAAAACAAAAACATTTTATATTAGAAATGCCTCAAAACACGAGTGGAACTAAGTGGTGGGATTTTACGCGCAATGTCGAGCCAGATGTGGAGAAAAAGGAAATCAGGAGTATCTTTCTGAGCGTGTAGCTGCAATATGAAAATCACTTAGAATTCTATATTGCATTAGAAATATGTATGTAATCAGTAGTGCATATATTACCTCACATCTGTATCATAATTTTGGTTTTCAGCTTTCCATGTAATATCTGTAGTTTTAACATTAAAGTAAAGTAGCAGAGAACAGAAGGCTCCATTAGGGAAATATTAATATAAAGTAAGTCAGATAAACTTATTGTTATAATATGAAGTTGATGTGGCCGATCCCTCACGTTTTCCCCCCTCCCTCCCCCTCACTCTCTCTCTCAGGTGTGTGGTAAAGTACAGTGCAGCGACCTGTCCGCGCGGCCATAAACTGCAGTG
This sequence comes from Diplodus puntazzo, assembly GCA_963678695.2. Lineage (NCBI taxonomy): Eukaryota > Metazoa > Chordata > Actinopteri > Spariformes > Sparidae > Diplodus > Diplodus puntazzo. Next base: position 7,884,118 of record OZ023155.1, on the reverse strand, counting down.
TAACAGTGAGTGTGAGCGGCCCGCTGTCTCCAGTGTTGGTAAATATTAACAGAGAGCCGGAGCTCGTCGCGTAAAGGGCGGCTATAAATCAGCGGCGGTGAAGGCCACTCAGACAGCAGGAGCCACCGCGCACGGAGCGGCCCCGGCCCCCCTCTCTCGCGCAGGAGGGCCCCCGGGCCCGAGAGTCAGCTTTTCCCAGGACCGGGGTGAGGACATAACAACGGCCTCGTTATCACACTAATCACACACACACACACACACACACACACACACACACACACACACACACACACACACACACACACACACACACACACGCTGCTGCTGCTCCAGGCTAATGATTACAAACACACACAGATAACTCCACAGACTCGCACACAGTGGGCCTGACACTGACACGGTGTGACGGCAGCGCTGCGTTTTTCATAACCTCACAGAGGACAACAAACAGACCTCTGTGCTCCAACGTGCGGCCGGAAACACCGACCCTTGCAACTGTATGAGCGTGGACGTGTGTCTTACTTTACTGCGAGGCGGTGATATTCACCGAGAGAGCCTCAAAACACCAGAAAACACAGGAGACGCCGAGGACTGACCCTCCAGTTACAACCGATTTACATCCATCTGTCATTTCTGAACTAATTCATTAAAAATACCTATTCTCTATTCTAGTCTACGTCTATTTTCTATTCTATTCTATTCTATTCTACTCTGTTCTATTCAGATGGGTAATTGAATACGTGGGAAAAGGAGAAAAGGCCCGAGATTAATTTCAGAAGCCTGAGATCAATAAGTATATCACATCTACTTCAGCACACGATTCACTCCTGGTTCACCGAGGAACGAACGGATCAATAAAACGGCCGCTCTAAATTAATTTAGTTTTTTATCTGTAAAAAATGTTCTCCACTGCTATCCTTCATTTTTTTAATCTGATTTTAATTTTTGATTTTTTTTTAATCCTCTAAAAAAAAAAAAAAAAAGTTTAATCTAAACCAGACATGGCTGACCACAGCTGAGGCAGGCCTGAGACGTTTGTTTCCCCCCCATGTATTCATGTGTCATTCGTTCAAGAATCACCAGCAGTACTGATCGATCATCCCGCGGATCTCATGAGTTGGTTTGATCGCACTAATGATCGGACGATGATCGAAGTAGCTCCAAAAAGTTACAGGCGATTTAAAAAAACAACAACAAAAAAGTCAGTGATGAAATCTCATCTTCAAACCACACACACACACACACACACACACACACACACACACACACACACACACACACACACACGCACACAGCAGCAGCAGCAGCAGCAGCAGATGGGAAAACTGAAAAATAATCTATTGCGATTACACACCCACGTGCACACGCGCCAAAAAATAAAATAAAAACACCACACGCGCACTTTCCACCATAAGCGGCCTCACTTTTCAAAAAGCCAAAAAGCCTCATTAGCAGGTCATTGATTAAGTCTGTGGACGTTAGAAACACACACACACACACACACACACACACACACACACACACACACACACACACACACACACACACACACACACACAAAAAGAACACTGGGTGCCATGTGAACGCGCACGTGCGATTTGGGGGCCTAGTTGCGCGCCCTAATTGACTCGTGCGTACCTCAGGGACAAATTAATACAGAGGTCTATCAGTTAATTAGAGGGACCTCAGTCGAGTCAGGCTGAGCCAAACACAAACACACGCACTCCATTCTGTTCTGTTCGGTTCTGTTCTGTTCTGTTCAGTTCAGTTCAGTTCAGTTCTGTTCTACAGTAATATCACCAGTGTGAGAGACAGACAAAACCCATTTCAGCGACTAAATAATGCACGACTTCTGCATTACTCGACATTTAAATTCAGTTTATCACACACTCTCAAGAACACGTGCATACACACACACACACACACACACACACACACACACACACACACACACACACACACACACACTGCTCTCTCGCTCTCTCTCTCTCTCTCTCTCTCTCTCTCTCAGTGTGTGTGTGTGTGTGTTTACACCGCGTGCAGTGCCCAAAAAAAGGGGCCGATCAGTTGCACCTACACCAAAATAAACACATTCCTAACGATTTCTGGGCTGAGGATCAGTTTACGCACACAGTCCGGCGGTCGATACCTTGAGGTGAAATGACACGAGCGCTTGTTTCACACGAGCCCAAAATCAGCGTGGAGACCGATGAAGAAAAAGTAGGGATGCGTATTTATATCAGGCCACGAGCACCAGCCCGGTGAAGCACTTTGTAACTTTTAGGGACTGTGTGAGGTTGGATCTGACCATCACTCCCTCCCTCCCTCCCTCCTCCACCCCTCCAGGCATGAACCTCTCATTTTGGAAGCCATATCTAAAGAAAAGCAGGGTTCATCAAAGCCCGGGGCAGGTTTAATTCTGGAGACATGGTGTTATGTATTATTTGATAAAGAAACCATCAGCCTAGAGGGAACATTTGTCCTGGATGCTACCCTGATGTGATTCTTGATTCACACTGAGATTACTTCGACATGTTCAGGGTTGTTTTTTCTTTTTTCCTTTCTCCACTTTACAAAATCAGCTTTGGTTCCCGTCCCCTTTGACCCGCTGCTAAATACAAGGTAGCATTCAGGGCTAATGATCCAGCTCCAGCGTCTGTATTTCTCAGCCACACATTCAGAGGATGAAAACAAAAAGGGGGGCTTTACCGAGGCTTCGCTCACCTGCGAGCCTGAGCGCGCTCATGCGTTGGAACTCAGGCTCCTGCAGCCATTTCCACATGCGGCGGAAGGTCTCTCTGCCGGACTTGAGCTTGGACCAGGGTTTGGGGTTCCTCAGCAAGTCGGACAGGGTCCCCTGGGACCTGCACAGGACCCGCTGGGCAAAGATGGCCTGAGGGATGCTGTAGCGCTTCAGCTCCGTGGTGATCCTCTGCGCCACCTCTTTGGTATTCACCTCCTCCATCTGGCCCCCAGAAACACCACCCCCTCCACCGCCGCCCCCTTGCTGCCCGGGCCCGGAGGCCTGCTCCCGGCTGTTCCCCAGCCCCTGGCCATGCCCCTGCGCGCCAAGGTGGGCGTGCGGGTGGTGGTGGAGGCCGTTGATTTGTACCATGCCCGCCGAGGAGCTCATGTGCTGCTCCGTGTGTCTGCCGAGCATGGCCGGGTGGTGAGCCTCGAACCCGCTGGGGGTGAGCATCTTCTCACCGGGCATGGCGGCACCGGGATGAGCGTAGGGAGGGATGCCGGCCTGGGTCGTGTGTATGCTGGCCAGACCGGAGCCGGACAGCGGGGAGAGGCTCTGGCCCATGCAGGGATCCTTGTGATGATATGCGGGATACAGACTGTTCATAGGCGCCAGACTCCGGTCCTCGCGCATCAACGTGAAGCTGCCGCTGACATTTCCGGGGATCCTCTGGTGCGGGTGAGGGTGAGGATGATGGGGATGGTGGTGGTGGTGGTGATGATGGGGAGGAAACTTGTCGGACACGGTGGAGATGGGGGGTAAGGGCTGCAGGGGCGTTAGGGTGGTGTAAGTGCTGCTCGCACTCATGCCAGGGGGGGCTTCACACATGCTGATGGCTGGATGCAGGTGTCCGTGGCTGGGATGATAGTCTCCGCTGTCCAGCAGGGTCGCCATGCCCATAGCGCGGTGGCTCAGACCCCGGGGGCTCGGACGGGAATGTGGACTGTGGCCACTCAGCAGCTCTCCGTGACCGGCCACGGACTCATGCACTCCGTGCAGGTCGCCAATATTCTCCATCGACAGCTGTGCGTTCATGATCCGGGCAGCGCTGTGGACAAACCATCTATCTGACCTACCGCAGTTAGCTGGTGTCCAGAAGTCCTCACGTCCAGGAAAGTTCAATTCTCTTTTGTTGCTATTTCTCCTCTTGCAGCAGCCTCCCTCGCTCTCGCCTCCTTCTCTGTCCTTATATTTGATTTTTTTCCCCCCAGTCCTCTGACGCTGTTTTTGTTTTTATTTTTTTCTGGCAGAACTCCTTCTTTTCCCTTGATATTTTTGGTATTATTATTTTTATATTTACTTTTTATTATTTTTTTTTCTTTCTGATTCTCTTTATGATTCAAGCCCCCCCACCGCCAACCAGCTGTCCTTGCGCTCCGGTCGGGTGCCGCGCCATCTCTCTAGTTGTGTGTCTCCGGCCCCTCTTCCACCGCAGCACAGATCGCTGTCTGCACATGCGCACTGCGAGCACACATCTCCTCCCATACTCTCTCTCTCTCTCTTTCTCTCTCTCTCTCTCTTTCTCTCTCTCTCTCACACACACACGCCCCGTCGCTCTGACGTCAGCTACCTTATTAAGGAAGGGAGGTATCAAACCACCTGATTTAAGCTCCTCTCCTGGACATCCAGCAAACCTTTAGCCTCCGCTCACACGTTAAAGATGCAAATAGACGGATCCCTAACGAGATCCATCGCAGGATCGACCCGTGGAAATTGGACTGGACGCGACTTCTAATGTTCGACCGCCAGCTGTTATTTAGAAAATGCTAAATTCATTAGTGGGGGGTGTCCGTAATGAGGCTCTATCTCCAGTCCTCCTTAAATTATTAGGTGCAAATGAAGTAAACTTCCGGGTTCATTTGGAGTTGATTTTTGACTGGTGAGGTCTGGGGGGGATTCAAACTCCTCTGAACACTCACATGGAAGCAGTTCATTCTTCCAGGGGAGAAAAAAAAACACACAACAGGAAAAAAAAGAGGCTTTAGGGATTAAAAACAAAGCATGAGCATTTAATTAGCTGCTAAATTTAGATCCTGTGTGTTCATGCTCCAGGATCCATATTCTTTCATTATGCGGCCATTTCAGCTGCACCACCCCCCCAAACACACAGACACACACACACACACACACACACACACACACACACACACACACACACACACACACACACACACACAGACACACACACACACACACACTCCACCCACCTCACCCACCACCACCAACCCCCCTCTGTGCCAAATATGTGGCGGTTTAACCAAACGAGGAAGACTGTGGTACCTTCTCTTTTGATAGAAAAAGATGAGCAGATGTGTCTATTGTTCAACCATTAGGCTTAACGAACCAAGCCCAGCACTGTGTGTGTGTATGTGTGTGTGTGTGTGTGTATGTGCCACACACACACACACACACACACACACCACACACACACACACACACACACACACACACACACACACACACACACACACCACGCACACGCCCTATTTGGAGTTGGACACATGCACATTTTATTTCTAAAGTTCAAGAATCATTTCAACATAGATACAATAGAGAAATAGTGAAATAAAACGCCAACATGTCATTTATTAAAACCAGAGAATATTTATTTAGAAGATTTCAAGATGGTACAAATCCACACATACACACTCACAAGGAGATGACATGCTGACACATCACATGAGTGCTGTCCCCGTGCTGCTGCTGCTGCTGTTGTTGTTGGAGCGCATTATGCTCCTCTCGGACCTGCAGCCGGATACAAGCCGGGCCCCTGCTCACATGTCAGGGGCCGTTTAGCCCTAATAGAGCGGTAGCGCAAAGGCGTCCTCAGCCTCGGCCCGAGGTGACAGCTTGCAGCGGTCAGTGTCCTGCTGGACCCCCCGCTGAATGAGGGACATGTCAAAGGTGACGCTTCAAGACTCCCAAAGCCAACATCTGCGGGGGACAGATTAACCTTTCAGACTTTTCCCTGTCCAGGACCTGCTACGGGGGGCCCCCCGCATCTGCCAAGGGGTCCCCACAATGGAGCCAGCGCTCGGTTGAACGAGTTAAATAAAAGAAAAAGAAAAAAAAAAGAAGAAGAAGAAGAAGAAGAGAAGAAGTTAAACTGTCTCTGATGTGAAGTCAATGTCAACGGCGTGTGTGTGACGTGTGTCGAGACAAAGGGACACTAATTCCTCGAAGTGTGGCCGTCCAACCGTGCAGCCCCGAGGACATAATGGAGTTCAGAGGCAGGCAGACAAAAACACACGCGTGTGCATTTTAAAACCAGCTCCTACACTTCAATTCAACGTCATCAGAATTAAATCACTTAAAGAAAATCTCCCAATATAAAATACACAATCTATAGAATTAAACGCTTCTGTTTCTGATCATAAAACCTTTATTCACTCTGCGTAAGCCACGTTATTCTGTTGTTTTGCGCAGAGGGAAAAAACAAAACAAAACGAGATGCGGAGAGACAGAGGGAGTATGAAAGGCCAAGGTTTGGCCTTACATGGCAGCAAAACCTCATCTACACATTCTCATGCGGATCGATAGGCTCCTGCCATGTCTGCACGACCTGAGCTGTGCGTTTATGCGTGTTGGCTCTCTGTGGCCATTGTGCCGAGATGAGCCTGGCCCTGCGAAGCCGGTGACATTTGCTTTTTTTTTTTTTTTTTTTTTTTTTTTTTTGCAGAGGAGGAATATGAGTGGGACGCGGGGTTTTTATCTCCGAGCTCTGCACTGAAAGAGGATACATTTCAATTCAATTAGCACAAAAAAGGGAGACGGAGGCGCGCACCAACAAGTAGTGCTCCACAGAGAGAGTGCAGAGAGAGATATATGCAAGAAAAAAAAAAACAAACTACCATATTCTTTCGTTTCCATTGTCACCCAGACGTGGAAGAAAAAAACAAAACAAAACAAGTCCGTGTGCGCAAATGAGTGGAGGCCAACGCAGACATTGGGCACCTGAATAGCCACTGTGTGAATTACTTACAGGTTTCACACTGATTATTAATCAGGGGGGCATCATCCTCAGTGAAGCCCCACAGCAGCATATCCGAGCAGAAACAATATAGTGCCTCGCAGAGAGGACCCGCGGATCAATATCTCGCCAGCTCTTTGCAAAGTGACACAGCGTTGCGAGCGTTATGGATGTTCAAAAATAACAATTACAGCTTGTTTAGGGCGAATCAGCCCTTTTGCTAAATGGCATCTGGTGAAACTCAACTTTTTTTTTTCTTTCTTTCTTTTAATAAACGAGGCTACTTGAGTTTGGCCTCTGTGGTCGTTCATGGCGGATGAGCACGCATGATATAAGGGCGCATGCATTTAGGAGGAAAACTGAATTAGCCTTTTGGAAATAAATCACAGCGCTCTTGTTTCTTTTTTTTCTTCTTCTTCTTCTTGTGAACCCATAAAGTAATTTATTGGCTTCACCTTTTAAAAGTCCTCGAGTTCCATAAATATCGTGGCTTTGCAAATCTATTTTATGATTCTGTTTTTTCTCTCTCCATCGAATCCTCACACACACACACACACACACACACACACACACACACACACACACACACACACACACACACACACACACACACACACACACCAAGAGAAAAAGAATGTCAGTGTTGAATGTTTTAAAAATATTCGAGGAGATATAAAATTATTCCTCTCTGGATACAAAAAAATAATAATAATAAAAAAATGTGCATTGCAGTGTTTGTGGCTGGCCTTTACAGCATATTTGAAGTATAGGCCTTGAAAACACACACCACAGCGCGCCAATCAATACTGAATAACATTATAATTCCTGGAGGAACTCAGGCTGAGGCCCTTTGATTTGTTAGAATAAACAAACCTAAAAAATATACCTTTTTTTTTTCTTTTTTACATGTGCTTTCCCTGTGGCGTCTCACCCCAATAGGATGCGTCTTTACATTTATTTTATTCAAATAAGGCGATTTTATTCTCAGTCGTAGCATGAAGGAAAAAAAAGACCTAATTATATAATTCAAAATAGCGTCAAAGCTGCAGAGATGGAGTCGGTTTTTTTATGTGTTTAGTTTAATCTGAGGCTGCAAAAGCGAGGAGAAATAAAAAAAGAATGAGCAGGAATAATAATAAAGAATAATAATGCGAGGATTCAGATCTCACTGACTAACACACGACAAGCCAAGATTACACGACGATTTTATTATAGATCAACCTCTTCTACAGTTTGAATCCGCATTTTAAGACGAGCACAGTGAATAATAATAATAGTAATAATAAGAAGTAAATCTCAAATATATAATAATATTGATAATAATAATAATAATAGTCATAGTAGTAAAACTGCTTGACTCTCCTCTCCATTGATTGAGGAATTTTTTTTTTCTTCATAAATGCCCCCCTAATTAATAAAAATGCCATCATGGCCCGAGCAGCAGATGCCGGACCTGCTGCCTTGCTCATGGGGTAAATCAACTGCCTCTTCCTCGTGTGTTATTCCGCGTCACTTGCTCTGATTCGTGCGCTCATGTGCGATTAACGCGGCATCTCTTTACATTAAGGTGTCCATATGCCGCCCAATTACGCCCCTGTAACTTTGGTGAGACTCCAATTATGACAACAAAACCGTGTCAACGATAGCCAAACCCTGCCGGCCGCAGCGCGCAGCTGTGTGCGTCCTAACAAACCACCAAAATGACTTCTCTCACTCAAAACACACTTCGTGAGCAGCATTAGTCAGATTCAAGGACACTGAAAATAGTCTTTTTTTAAAATCATTTCTGGGGTTGAAAACGTAGTTTGATGCTTCATTTCTTTGCCCTAATTTATCTACTTTTTCTTCTACAATTTGGCGAAATAACTCATCATGCGTTTAGATGATTATCAAAGTTACTTGCTGTAAACATAGCAGATAATTTGTGTATTATAAAGGTAACTGTGCTGGCTGTAGTTGACTAAACAACAGTTTTCACATATGATGAACCTCTTTTCTTTTAATATGTATCACCTCTCACTGAAACAGGACTGTCTCCTCAAAATAAGGGATTATTATTAATATTCTAATCATTTTTTTTTAGCCTCCTGTCAAATGAGATGCACACGTTTTCCCTCTGACAACAACACGAGGGTGGGGCTGCTCTCTAATAACACACATGACAAACACGTTTCTGCACCGTTTGTCTTCCCATGTAAATCTCCCACATGCACACACGCACCAGAGACAGAAACAAACGCGTCCACAGCCTGGATCTGATCAGTGCGTGCGCGTTTCCATTCATCAGTTGCCCTTCATTAATTAACCACCATCATCATCCTCCTCATCATCAGCAGCAGCAGAGGTTCATGTTAATGCCTGTGTCTTAGTTTTTTTTTTTTTAAATGAAGCCCGCATTAAACCCACCACAGCTTTCCTCTCTGCAGATACACCAGAGCTGCATTATGCAGAAAATCAATCAGTGCTTCGTTCTGCCGTCTTATTGCCCACTGCGGGCTCCACACCGTCTTATTACGAGCTGCTGTTTAGTATTTAATGAAGCCGGATCTTTAATTAAGAAAAAAAGCCCCTCTCCTCCTGACAACCTGTTTTGGTCGTCAGCTGCAGACCGGTGTGCACATATCACACGCGAGAAGTGTGTCGCGTGTTGTCTGCGTGTGCGCGCGCGCGTGCGTGCGTGCAGAGACTATGTGCGTCAGACTTTCTTGGACTCTTTGCACTCTTTTGTCCACGTTTACTTCTCAACAGGGTGCCAGGGTTCAACATGTCTGCATTTAAACTCCTTCTTCTTCTTCTTTTTCTGTGCCACGCACACATACACACACGCACGCACGCGCGCTCACACATACATCCCCCGACTTTACCGCAGGATCCCACTCCTGTCACGCGTCTCTTTAACAGCCTCCCAGCTCACTCCCCATACCGCGGCGCGCACACACGGCGACGGAGCTCGAACGCGAGCGCACGCGTGAACTCTTTTAAAACTCCGACATGCGAACAAACAAACAAACAAACAAAAAAGAAAACAACATATAAAGAGCAGAGGATGCGCTCGTCTCCCCTCCGTGTGCGCTCAAGCCGTCCCACCCTCTCCCTCGTCCTCCTCCTCCTTCTCCGGCTTCCAGCTCTCCTCCAGCAGCGGCCACAGTCCCCCCCCACCCCCCAAAAAGAAATCCTGACCGAGGTAAACATCCCTTCAGCCGCTGCACGCGTCTCCTTTCGGCAAATAGCAAATTATCATCCGCCGTGCAGAAAATAAAAATAAAAAATCAAAAATAGAGTACAGCGTCTCTTTGCCTGCTCCGGTGCCGTGGCTTCTCTCCGTGCTTTTCTCGATGCAGGCGCATTTGAATAGCTGGCCGGTGTTGTTATGGATCCGTGCGCACTGAAAGAGAATCAGTATGCAAATTGTTTCAGTATCAATCGAAAGGTTCGATCCGCCTGAGCGTCAGCCCCTTTGGCACGAGAGGCTCCTTTGCTGCATAAATGTTTATAATGATCCCATATATTAACACACACACACACACACAGAGGGAAAGCAGCCGCTGCACTCCTGCTCAGATGTTAACTTCACATTTTTGTCTTTTTTGCAGGTTAAATGAAATGTAGATTTGGGGGAATATGGATGGAGCTCCAGTGAGTCAGACTCACAGCTCAAACACATTATTATTATTTTTTAGTATTTTTTAAACCACTCAGATAAACCCACACACACAATCACAGGGTATGTCATGCAAATATAACTACACAGTTTATGCACTACTATCAATATTTCATCTTTAATTGATTTAATTTGTCTGGAGTCATGGGAGGTTACGTGTAAAAGTTTAATTGCGCCTGAGCTCTGCTGTTCATTTTAGCATCACACCACAAACCCTGCACACAGAACAAGACTCACCTCTTGTCTTGTTTTGAAAATAAATCACTGACTGCTAAATAATGTGAAATAAGCATCATTTCATGACTTAAAGCTGTCGTACAATGTTATTCACAGTGATAGTCTCGCACTTCCCGGTGTGTTCTCTGCCTGATTGTCATGTTCTGATAATCTCACTAAAGCACAACATCTAGCCTGCAGCAGGGCTGATAAACACAGCGCACAAGAGAAGCACCTGGGCGAGGACGGACGGAGGGAGGAAATGAAAATGGGGGAGAAAAAGGGGAGGAGGGACGGCAGAGCACACAGGTAGAAAGTGGAGCACAGAGGTGACAACAGGAGTGGGGTCTGAGAGTTTAGGGCAATCAAGAGCAGGACAGGGGGAGACGAGGGAACAGAGAGGAAGGGCAACGAGAGGTGAAAGGAGAGGCTGTAGCGAGGGCAGGGAAGGAGGAGAGTGTGGTCAGGAGGAGATAAAGCATCCAGTCCGTTATCCATCTGTTCCAGGGTTAGAGTTTGACCAGCTGAGGGGGTCAGGGGTGAAGGGTCAGCGACCCGTCGGCCTGAGGGCTCTGTGGTCAGTGCGCTCGCAGGTACACACCAGGGACAGGATTATAAGGTAAATAAAAAATGGAGGGTGCCTTTGTTTGCACAGATCGAGCTCACAGAGAGGCAGAATTTTTAATCCTGGACAATATGAGGTGTTGTTAACTCTATTTACCACATAAGCTGAAATGGGTGGAGGTGCATTTATTTGTTCATTTTGTGAGCTTTTTATTTTAGTGATTTGACATGTCATTTTTTGTCTTTTTGGTTGTGACTGATGAATGTGATGCAAATCTACCTATATTTATCTACAGACCATCGACCTCCTCCATCCAGTCAGCCAGTACTCTCCTAGCTGTTTATCTCATTACCAGACCCACAGAAATGACCCTAAATATGTATTCTATAGCTGTTTATTAAATGTTAAGTTTGCATAATGAAGATATACAGAGAAGTGATAGATTTTATCGTAGTGTTTTAACATGTAATTCATTGTCTTTTTGGTTATGACGGATGAATTTGGTGCATATCTAACCATAAAATAAAATAAGATAATATGTTATTTTATGAATCCTTAACAGCAAAGGGAAAACAATCAGATGTTCAAACAAAACACACAAAAATATATTTATATGCTCACGATGGATCTCCTCTACCAAGTTCGCCAAGATCAAATTAAAACAACAATGCACAATCCTCCCCTGGCCTTTTCTATTTCAAGTCGTCAGACCTGAAGAAATGACCTCAATCTGTATTTCAATTGTTAAAGATGCAATATGTAGAAATTCAAACTCAGAAATGTAATAATAACAAAGTAATGACACAAAGTCAGACATATGTTTTTTTTTCCGTAACTAAATGAAGAGGAAAATAAAGTCCCCCAAAAACACTGTTTGAAGTTAGAGAGGTGGCAGGGTCCGCCACATATAAACAAAGTAAAACAGTATGAAACTGTGTCGCCCTTTAAGGTCAGTTTGTTTAATTAAGTTTATTCAGTCAAGAACACAAAGAGTTTTTTAATTTTGTTTGTTCGTACATTAAAAAAAAAAAAAGATTTAGTAAAGAGTAAAACTACGCAGTGCACCTTTAAGTTTACGTACCAAAGATACAGAGCGTGGCGACATTTCAAGGAAGCTACTTCTGAAACAAACAAAGGGGGCTCCTGATGTTCGACACATGTGCAGCAGCGGTGCATGGCGTCCAATTAGACTGTGTGGATATCCCTGTTTAAACTTTAATAACTCTCTGACCAGGAGGGTCCCTCTTGATCAGTTAAGATCCTCTCAGCCACTTACACTATAGTCGGTGCCTTATTTAATAACTGTCCACCTGTTCAAAGGGATGTGTGCGCGGCGCACAGTGTGTGTGAAGATTTAACAAGGCGCTCAGTGGTTAGGTCAAGGATTGCTGTCCCTTTACTTGTGCCTGAAAATCTATATCGAGGAAAGGGGAAGGATTATATATTTTATGTCAACAAGAGACTGTCCTCTCCTTTGTGTGCGTGTGTGTGTGTGTGAGGCTGTGAGTGGCTTACCATAGGTCTCTGCCAGCATGTGTGTGTGTGTGTGTGTGTGTGTGTGTGTGTGTGAAACTGCGAGCGTTGGTGTGTACGTACGTGAGAAGGAAAGAGACTTTATTGATGATGGTGTGTGTCAGTGTTTCTATAGCCTACCTTTACCTTTACAACTTTAAATATTCACAGCTGAAACTTTCCTTTAATTTCTCTTTGTTCCATCAACTCGGGCGTCACACTTTCTAGACACAGACAATTTCTGATGAATTTTCTTGCTAGATTGTAATGGTAAGTGGAAATATTTTCAATAAACTCAGTGTTTTAGAGTGTTTTAAATTAGATTTTCACATCCGCCAATCAGAGATAAGATCACTGATGGAGTTGCGAATATATGTTAAAACGTATAATTATAAAATAAAATAATGACCCATGGTGGAGGTGGTGAGATGACACCAGAGGACAATTTTCAAACCTTTCTTTGGATTTTCTGTTTGTTCATACACAAATCTATAATCTATAAACACTTGGAGGTTATGGTTAATGACTTAGCAGGAAACGGAATGGAGTGACAACGACTGTCAGTTTGTGATTCAGCGTCGCCTGTTGGTCTCTTTGGCTGATATTGTATTAGCATTGACCCAGAACGTGCCTGTGTGTTTCACCTGACCATGCAGTTTCTGAGGACATATTGGATGTTTTATCATTCAGATTCTTTTTTTTTATGTAGAGAAATAAAATGGACTGATCCTGTTTTTGGAGGCATGTGGCTGCAGTACTGTATGTTTAAAGCTTGATTAGAACTCCAGTCAGTGTCTGTGGATGAGTTGAATGATTGTTGTATTTGGTTTTATGTTGATATAGTTCATTAAAGGGTAATTCACCCAAGACAATATAGTCATTATCTAATCACTCTCAATGCCGATGAAAAGTCAGGTGGGATTTGTAGCCAACAAAACATTTCAGGAGCTTCACAGCGAAACAGCGTTGCAACACTCTCCGAAACAAGTGAAGCTGACGGAGACTTGTTTTTAAAAAACAGGAAGAAGACATAAAATGGCTCCGTACAGCCCGTCCGGTGTAATCCAGGAAGCCCCAAGATCCCAAATTGAATAGAGAAGACATTATTTACAACCCTTTCCAAGCTGAAATCTTCAGTGAAGCTGCTAAACTGAAAGCTTAGCATGCATCCCATCTGAAGTGGGTGTGCGAGCCCGACCACACGTCGAGGGTGTAACAAACATCTTTTGAAATCTATCGAGAATCTGACGGTTTCCGGAGACGTGAATTACACCAGACGAGCTGTGTGGAGCCACTTCATTATTTTTTTCCTGTTGTTGCATTTTATCATCTACTTCAGTTGTTTGGGAGATTGCTAGAACGCTGTTTTGCTGTGAAGCTCCAGAAATGTTTCACCCGAATTTCCATCGGCATGAGGGTGAGTGGATGATGGCTACCTTTTTCATTTTGGGGTGAACTTTTCCTTCTATCACGTTTAATCCCGTTTGACATGAGTACAGTAACATTTTTGCTTTTGTGTGTGTGTGTGTGTATGTATGTGTGTGTGTGTGTGTTTTGCGGTGGTGGGGGGGGCGGGTGGAGGGATTAGTAGGGAAAGTGGCTGGGTTAAGGACAATGATAGCTGCATCTAAAAGAGGATTACACGGGTTCCCCCTGTCATCATGTACCTGCCATTATGGGATTACGGACGCCACTTCCACCTTTTTCTCCATTCAGCGCTGCAGTGCAGGGCAGAAGCCTTCAAACGTACCTCCGCGCACCAGATAGAATGCTCGAAGCCTCGGCAGGGAACGACTGAATGGGGGTGGTCCTGTTTGGGTCAACAGGTAGAGTGCAGTGCTGGAGCTGAGGGGTTGTTATGATGTGTCTGGAAACCCACTGTTTTAATCCAATACTGGACATGGATGCAACACCAGGTGATAGAAGCACGCATTCACAGACAGACACACACACACATGCTGGAGATTCAGGCCTGCTGCAGGTTCACACACACATTTTTATGAGAGCAATAGAAATATGAATGGAGCTATGATTGCCCCTCACACACCCTTTCGGTAACAGTGAATACTGATTTGGCACAGTCTCTCATGATATCTATTGTTCATTAGTCTTTGTTATCCCGCTTTGATGTAGCTGTAATGGGCTTTAGATGTGTGGACCGGCTCCATAAAGACCCCTGTTTAGTAACGGCCACAGTTTAAATGCTCTTAATGTGCTGCCGAGGTGTGGGGAGGGGCCGGGAGCTGTAAATCACAGAGAAACCTGTGTGTGTGTGTGTGTGTGTGTGTGTGTTTCGGCGACGGAGGGGGGGAGAAGGAGAGAATGTGAAGAAAGGAGCAATTGGAGAAGAAAGGAAAGGAGAGGGGAGACGAAAGGAGGGGAGGGGGGGGGAGGAGGAGGACGAGGGAGGTAGGGAGGGAGTGAGGGAGGGAGGGGAGGAGGTTCAGGGACGAGGGAATGGAATCTGTGTGTGTGCATTCTGACGAGCCTCCCTCCGAAACTGCAGACGTGTTTACACAGAGCAGGTTCACACAGTCGATTGGTGGAGTGCACGCACACACGCGCACACACACACACACACACACACACACACACACACTAGTTAAGGGGTTCCTGTGTCGTGTGCATGCTTACACTGAGTTTAGCAATGAGTTCGGCGACGGGGGATTTAACGTACGTAACTCTGTGTGTGTGTCTGTGTGTGTGTGTGTGTGTGTGATCTGCCTTGTTCCCAGTAGGGACAGAGCAAACAGACAGAGGCAGCTATCAGCCTCTCCATTGTATTCATCTGATCACTAATCTTCAGTGGTTAAATCATTATCCATCCACCACCTTTGCAAAGGGCCAGGCAAACACTACTGCGATGTCACCGGGCAGCACTAGTCCTTAATATGTTACTCACACACACACACACACACACACAAACACACGAGGGCTCATACAGTGCATACACATTCCAAACTCCATAAGCTTTTATGTTACATTTGTGGTAAAACTTGTTTACCTCGCAGGAATGCACACACAGGCAAAAAAATAAAATAAGCAAATACAATTAGTGCTTACACTCTGTATGTACATGTACATATGTATGAAACACATACACACACACACACACACACACACACACACACACACACACGCACACACACACACACACACGCACACAAGCGTACAGACACACACAAAGAGCAAGAGTTGTTGCCATCTCCGGGTCTGAGGGGCCTCCATCACTCCCAGCAGGATACTCGGGCAAATCTAATTGCAGGTAAATGTACAGTGCTGCTCTCTGTGGCTCCTGTGTGGAGAAGATGGGCGGAGAGGCCCAGCGACATGGTTAGTATTGGTCGGGATGACTGATCGGCCCTGCCTTAACTACATTAGACTGTGGAGAAGTGGCTGGCTCCCTTTCCCTCCCCCATACACACCACTGCCTCCCAGCTCCTCCGCTCCTTCTTCGGAGATGGCAAAGGTAGTCGGCGGGGCTTTGGCGGGGCTACCACGCGGGGAGGCGCTGGGCGTGACCCGTCCCCCCGCCGCAGATCCCTGCGTATCAACCTTCCAATAGAGAAGCCCACGGTTGATTGGAGCGTATTAGCAGGCTGTTGGGCTGGAGGTAGTCCAGGCCCAGCAGAGGGCTCTGCCATCTAAGATCTGATCAGAGGTTATTAGCAGTAAAGAGCCACTGTGGATGAGGGGAGGAGAGACATCATTTACAGGGTCAGAGCCTGGCCGCACAGAGCCGGCCGGGCAGTGCACGCACACACAGGAAAAAGCACACACAGGCGCACACACTGGACAGTAAAGGGCGGCTCATTACTCAGTGAGAGCTCAGGTTTCCAGCGTAGACCTCTCCATTAGACCCACAGTTAGGGAGAAATGAATGGCTGCAGCTTCTCCGCACTCATAAACCATCCAACCATCCACAGCAGGAGAAAATGAGATACAAGTAAAAGGAGGGAGGGAATCTTCGAGGTAGTGCGTGTGTGTGTGTGTGTGTGTGTGTGTGCAAGCAAGAGAGTAGTAGCTGAGGGGTCCTCCGGGGTCTTTGAGATGGAAATGTCCAGCTGGCCGGCCGTCTGCTGCCTGACCCCTGAGCTCAAGGTCAAAAGCCAGGGCCCCCAACCAACCGACCACTGACCAACACACACGCATACAGTACACACACACACACACACACACACACACACACACACACACACACACACACACACACACACCACACACCCTCAATACCCTGCTTGTGTTTGCATGTGTGTATTTATGTGTGTGCTTGCAGGGAGAGGGAGAGGGAGCATGCACTCTGCCGTGTGCGCGTAATTGATCATTTAATCTGGCTGACATCATAATCCCCGACGCGTGTTTAACTAACTGGCTGACCGGCGGAGGAGCAGAAGGGCTGAGTAATTATCTCATTTGGATACATTAATAACGAAGCATCACTCACCGCTACCTCGGCTCCACCGATCCGGAATCAATCACAGCGCGCCGCACCGAGTGTGTTTGCATGTGTGTGAGAGCGAAAAAAAAGAAAAAAAAAAGAGTGTGCGAGTGCAATTGTGTGTGTTTTATTCTTGTGTGTGCACACGCATGTTTCGAGGAAGCTGCATTGACGCGTTGTTGCACCTCGGAGCAGAGCGTCGGCCATCACACAGCCTCGACCTGCAGCAGGAGCGAGCTAAAATGGAGAACGATGCACGTGCGTGTCGGCTCCCGTATGCATCCGCAGTATCATGTCGGTGTATGGATTCGGAGGGAAAGCCACAACGCTCAAAAAAATGAACCACAAATCAACAATATTGGCAAGGAAAACAATCAAAGAATCCGATCGAGCGACGAGAATACGAGAAGGATATGCAGCGCGCATCGAGGAACGGCATATCCACCCCCCTGGTTCAAAATGAAGTGCGCATTTAAAGCCAATTGCTCAAAGGACGGAGATCCACACAAATGGCAATCAAATTAAATGGCAGCTGAAACAAAGAGAAGCGGACCCACGTGCGTGTCCTTGTGTGTGTGAGTGTGTGCGCGCACCAGGGTCTTAGGAAAATTATTGCTATTGATTTTAGGCGGAGAAACGTGGAAATGTTACCAGATGGGACATTTAGCTGAGAGTGGCTTCAGATGAGACAAGTCATCCTCGAAAAAAAAGGCCAGGACAGAGAGAGATGCAGCGAACACACATCAAAAACACCAAACGCTGTCCAGACCGTCACTCAGGATGAAGCCACAATTCACCACCGAATTCTGAGGTATATTAAATCATGTGCATGGAGATTTTATATCACATACTGGATTCAAGATGTCTCAATTAACTGGAATGCATCGTTAAAAAAACGGAATTTCACACATTTTTATGGGTCGATTATATGCGTTAAACTTAATTTGATATGCACATTATGCACACCGTTGATTACAGCCACGGCTTTTGTGTTTTCTGAAAGGCAACTCTTTGGAATTTACCACCAGAGAAACCAAGTTTTTCTGTTTTACTGTTTTGTATGCAAATGTAATAGTTTGTTCTTTTTTTGGTTTGTTGATCACTTGTTTTATATTCTCTTGTGTCTTGTTGTGTCACTTTCTACTTCCTGTTCCCAGTGTTGTTGGTTTCCTTCCTGTGTCTCAGTTTTCCTTGCCAGTCAGACCCCCACTCATGTCTCACATCAGCCCTTTTATAACTACCTGTTCCCAGTGTGCTCCTGAGCCCGTGACCCGGTTCTCTGTGTGTTCCCTGTGTTCTTGCTTTGTTCCTCATGGTTTTCTGGTTTGCCTGCCATTTAATTTAAAAAAAATGTTTTCCACTTGGACTTTCAGTTGCCTGCCTTTGTGTTGCTTGGACATTGTCTTTTGGATTTTGGACTGTGGATTACAGCTCAGATCATGAAAGCTGTTTCAAACTGCCTGCCTGTTTTGTCTGCATTTGGGTCCTATTTTGAACTGTGACACAAACCTGTTACAAATTCAATTGAAGTGCCTTGACATAATGCCAAGCAGGCTAACAGGACTCCATAATAGTTACTTGTTATTTAAGGAACATCACCACAATACAAAATGTATGGTTGCAAAACTCCCAATGTTTCTGCAAATGACAGAAAACTTTATGTTTCTTTGGGCTGAGTTTTTCATTTTATGTTGTGACAACACTGTGCTTGTGGTCTGGTCAGGTTTCGGCACAACAACCACTTAGTGGAAACAGGAAAACATCACGTTATGACTTAAAATACCTACTTTTGTCACCACGAACATGGCTGGAAACACATGGTTGCATTAAAGAAATCCAAAAGTGCAATACTTACAAATGTTTAAACCCAGTATTGAACTGTGGTCAGTGGCTTGGCAGCCTTCTTCTCTGTTACTCCACCACCGTCCCCTCCACATTCCAAAATGAAAATGATATCACATGTATTGTAGAAATGCCAATATGGTACGTAGCCTTTGACATGAAAAAATGTGACTATATCACTGCCAACACCTCATTCTGGTGACAGCTGTGTGACCATCACTGAGGTGGAGTAACAGGGGAGCTCAAAAGCTTCTCTCGGGAGGCAGCCTGATGGTAGAGGCCCCCTCTGACCAGTGAGCTTCCTGAGTGAGTTATGCTTTAGAACAGATTGTCCCTTTAACTGTCTGTTCTCGGTGACCACTGACCGCTGTCCGTCTGTTCTGCTTCACGTTAGGAGCCTCTCAGTAGAGCTGTTCAGATTACACCAACAGCTCAATAGAGACAAAGTCAGCACGCTGCAGCACATGCACCCATGCACGCTCACACGCATGAAAGCACACGCAGCCATGCACACACAGAGACACACACACACACTGAACAATCACAGTAAACTGCATATGAAGACACACATGCCTGCACATAGACATTAATTTCATTTAAGTGCACCTAAGCACATCTGGAAACGTGCACACACACACACACACACACACACGAGCACACACAAAAGCCTGGCAGTCTGGTGTTCCTCAAGTTAATTTGACACAGAATCGATTTGATCCCTCGTCATCTCAATAATGATAGAAAAGATGCTAAATGCAATAGAATCTCTGAAATCTAATATTTTGGGGTCAAATCGTTTAATGAAGAGCAATCTGACTCTGGACTTTCACTGTTTGTAGCGCATGCTATCTATTAGGATGTTGTTTTTCCAGATGCTTTGTTGGATTACGGTTAGCTTCAAGGGATGCTGCAAACTCGTCCAAAGGAACTCTAACAAATAGGTACAATTACGTTTTAAAGCAGGTAGCTGATTGAGCCCGTGCTTGGAAACAAACCTCTCAAAGTAATGGACATGTTTTTGACTGAGCAAAACACCAGATGATACATTTGTATACATCAGTTATCCTCCTAAATACAGCAAGAAAACAGGCCTATTGTTTCAGTAGTGAGCAGAAGAACACACGCAGACATTGTTTTAGCCAGTGAGTCAAACTCATTGATTTGAAGAAGCACTGTGTAGTTTTAGAGAAAAAAATCAAACTCAGAAATGCAATATTTACGATATGAACAAACTCAAAAAATACTTATTCTTTTGGTAATTGAATTAACAAGCTGTTCTCAGAGGAAAATAATGTCCCCATAACACTGTTTGGAGCTAGAAAGGTGGCAGGGTCTGCCGAATATAAAAGTAAAACTCTGTGAACCCTGTGTGGTTCATTAAGGTCACTTTGTTTATTCAGTTTATTGAGTCATGAAAGCAAAGAGAGTTTATTTTGTTTGTTTAGTAATGGAAATCAATCAATTAGATTAGAATTTCTCCCCCAAAACTACACAATGCACCTTTAATTGTTATTAAATGCCAAACTTATAACGGACGGTAAAAGATCAGAACCATTATGAGTGAATAAGAGACACTTTCCGCAGTCAGCCAAATAAACATTGCAGCGAAACAGGCTCAATTAAATACTGCAGCCGTGAAGGACGGTGCCTTTGACTTCTTCTAAATTCTAAATTGGCCTACGAAATGAGCATCACTTGTGATACATGAGATCTATGTATATAAATATATATATAAAAAACACACTGGTTATATGCATCTGTATTATTTGTGACACGAAGTAAGAAATAACCCTTCGACTGACATCTACTCCTGCAGCGGCTGATAATGACTGTGATTGTGTGTCTGAGCTTCGGCTTAGTGAAAAGGGACCTTTGAGTTGTTTATTTTCACAATCACGTGCAACAATCATACTTTAACCTTATACGTGAGTGCTTTGCGGTTCCTTACATGGGCGTGTGTGCGTGTTTCTGTAAGTGTGTGTGTGTGCGTGTGATTACCCATGCTGTTATCAGCGGCAAGCCGCCATTCACTCCGGCTGAAATGAAAGGTTTTCCTCTGTCACAAAGCAGTTTCTTTGTTTCCATGGTGCTATGATTCTGTCAAAATCCCAGAGAAAACAGGGGGGGGAGAAAAAAAAATCAATGTCCCCCATCACCAACAGCAAGTCTCAGCCTAGCGGGCTGCCGCCATGCAAGTACACACGCCAACACTTGCATACACAGACAGTGGGAGACACAAAAACAGATGAAAAGTTGCCGTTGCGACGTGAATTGTAAATATTTGATTTTTTTCACCAAAGGAAGTGGACAGCAGTATATCTTGGATATTTTTGATAATAGCAGCTTGAAAAGGTAACGATCCTGAGCAGTTAAAAAAGGAGAAGTTCTCTGTCTTTCATATAACCAGCAGATTCAGAACATATTGACGGTAGTTACAGAAGCTGCCTGCGGTGAGTGAAAAGAGCAGGGAGTGTAATTTACTCTCACTCCCTCACATCTCTCAGCAGGTCTTTGTCATTAGAGGATGCGTCTGTTATCGTTGAAACAGGTCAACAGATTATCCTGAAAGAAATCCATCGGTGGCATTTGTGATTTGATGGTATTCTTCATGGCTGCTGTAAAAATGCACTATAGTGAATACGTCTGTTTAAAGCGGCAGTGCTCGGCGGTGACAAACAATATGTGAGCCTCATGTATTCATGTCTTACTAAGGCTCTGTGATACATGGAGAACTGTGGAGAGAGTAAGTGTGAAGCACAACAGAAAAAAAATGAGAAGTGGAGAGTGGAGGGATTTTAAGAGATTCTTCCTTTTGATACTAAACGGAGATAAACAATGACTGCCTCACTCTGAACACACAACAGCATTGTGGATCTTTTTTTTTGGCTCTCAGCATGTCTGTGTTTCATGCCTGCACCACGTTTTCTCTGGCTGAATGAAACACTAGATTTGTGTTGGGGCTGTATGGAGGAAGTGGGGGTGGTTGGTGGCCATACAAAGTGCAGGACTGCCACCACAGGTACAGTTTGAACTTTAAGGTTGGGGTATAGCAATATAACAGAAGGTTAATTAATAATCAGGCTCCCAACAGGTGCATCCTATCTATGCCTAATGATTGATGGAATATTGTGAGAATTATCATAGGAACCAAACTGCAAAATCCAACAGTAAATCAGACAAAGATGCCACCTATTAGAACTTCTCCAGAAAAGAGCCTTTAAAAACAAGTGATTGTTTGCCAATAACGGCTAACTGCTTAAAAGATATGTAAACTGGTAAAAAGGACGAGATTAGTTATGATTCAGGGCAATGATAATTGATGTTCTGAGTTCTTCTACACACACAGCCAGGTTTCATTGAGCACAATTTTAGGAGTAAAGCAGCTGTCCTCCTGACAAAGCCTGAGCTCCATCAGAGCTGTCTTACAAAAGTATTTCTTTCTAAATCAAAAAACTTTTTTTTTGTATTGAGCAAGGCAACACATTAAGTTATTAGTTGTAGATATTTGAAACCCTACATGCATTTGTTCCCATGTACAGGAACTCATATAGATTAAATGCCATAATTATGTGCTGGTACATTATGCTTTCAAAAATGGCTACAGGCTGGTTGTGTTTCTTTGTCCCAAAAAGCCAGTGTATCAACTGTGCATTAGCTGAAAGCTAGCTTTGGCGTCAAAGTATGTGGGAGTGTGTTCAGCCTCTAACTGAAGTCATGACTCAACTGCACTTCTGTTATTTCTTCATAATCTGTCTCCTATTTCCTCTTCTGTCTGTATGTTTATGAAGCAGATTAATAAAGCCCTGGGATAATTGGTGTGCCCAAGTTTAAACACTTGCACCGCCTCTGGCAAATTGTACTTTTAGGGTTTATATGCAATGGTTTATTTTGTTTCAGTTTTAGATTCCACTGTGAAATTTTATGTTACAAGGAGTTTCTTTAACATCCAGGAATCATGTCGGAAATAATTATTCTCAATTTAAATTGTCATCCATTGGACTCGTGTGTAGTTGTTGATTCATAAATATCAAAACAAATCGCAGCCTTCAGCCAATCACGCAGTCGTAAGTATGCTGAAGCATTTTTATCACATCAACACAATTTTTTCGTATTTACCATTCAATGCCAATTTCTAATCGAAAGTACTTCAGACCATCCTTATTTAAGATACCAAAGGCCCTTGACTTTTTGAAGAAAGAAACCTCGTATTTGTTGCGCACTATTTGAAGAATTCAGCAAAAGGGATTGTGTTCTGTACGAAACGAGGAATCTAACCATTCAAAATAATCTGCTTTAGAATTCCCCTATAGATCAGTGGAGAGCCACTTTATCTGATCTCAAAAACATCTGGCATCTGTAGATGTATTCAGCAGCCACTAACTCTCAAGTTGTTGCCGTTGTTGTGGGGTTAGTGAGAGGTCTTGCCGGGCCCGGGCCACAATTTGACCTTGACTTCCCAACAAAACACAAAAAAACAGCCCGTAGATGATTCTTTTTTTTGGAGGTGGGGGGAGTCTTTAGGAGCCCAAAGAAATGGTCCTCATCCTCTTGAAGACTGCCCAGAAGAAAAGACCCTGTGAAGAGTGTGTGTGTGTGTGTGTGTGTGTGTGTGTGTGTT
This sequence comes from Diplodus puntazzo, assembly GCA_963678695.2. NCBI lineage: Eukaryota > Metazoa > Chordata > Actinopteri > Spariformes > Sparidae > Diplodus > Diplodus puntazzo. The sequence goes on along the minus strand of OZ023155.1, from coordinate 7,860,550 downwards.
TGTCTCCCTTGCCACTGGCGGCTAATGTAAGGCCATTAGTGTGTGTGTTTGTTTGTGTGTCCCTCTTAGAACCCCCTTCATGCTTTTAAGACAGTCCTCAAGATTCTTCAAGGCTGCAGAAACACACAATAGATGGTCTGGAACATGGCTTGAGTGTGTGTGTGTGTGTGTGTGTGTGTGTGTGTGTGTGCGTGTGCGCGGCTGTTTACAGTATCTGTATGTGTGTTTGTGAGAGGCCACTTGCTGGTCTTCAAGGAAGCTCTTCATGAAGTTGGAGACAGGACATGAAACCCAGTCATTAAGGAGGCTTTCACAGAAATAAAGAGGCAGGTGATGAAGATGATGATGATGAGGAGTAATTAGGAGGAGATGAGAGGAAATGGATTTGGTGCTTTTATCTCTTTAGCCATTAAAAGGTAAAGTTGCGAGAGTTTGGAGAGGACAAATAAGGGACAAATAGGTGAAGAAGGAATAAGACAATAACACTGACAGACAGATAGATAGATAGATAGATAGATAGATAGATAGATAGATAGATAGATAGATAGATAGATAGATAGATAGATACTGTACAGACACCGTCCTAACACAGGATGTAATAGCCGTCTCAGGGCAGCCAGATCTTACTGTTCCTCTTATATTACATCACAGCTATAAATCTTGATTTCACTCATTGATCACAAACAGGTTCTGCAAATACAATTTCAAATTTAAAAGCTAATGCACAAAAAAGCTTAAAAAAATCAATTTTTATTCCACTAAAGCGGGCCCATATTGCGAGAAAGTAGACAAAAATCAAAGCCGATATATACATTTTGCCGTGAAATCATTCCTTTCTGGCCCGGCGTAACGAAGTTCGAGAGAACATAAAGCGCATAGTTTTTGGGGGGAGAAACGGCGTTGAGATGTAGTAGAAGTTTAGACCATTAGGTTTATTACCCAGGGGCCACGAGCAGAGAACGCATGATGGGAAAGTGAAGCATCCCATCTAAAAGAGATTAGAGACGCGCGAGCACTCCTCGGTGGGTGAGGTCATGCCCAAAAAAACATCACGGACAGACACCAAACTGCACATAATGGCCCCCAAAAAACCTGCATCGCACGCACGCACACACACATACACACACACACACACACATACACACACACACACACACATACACAAGCTCACTGTGTGCTCGGTTAGATTTGACACTGACAGCGACTTTCTAGATTCAACCATAGTTGATCTATTTTATTCTTATATCAACGGAGAATATGAAGACGTAAAAAGACAATAAATGTAACAATACCACCACTACTATTAAAGGAGCACTATGTAGTTTTGGAGAAGAAATTCAAACCCAGACTTTTAATATCTCCCAAATGAATGAGGTCATAAATACAAACTCATACATATAATTTTTTTTCTCCCCGTAACTCAGTAAACGAGCTGTTTTCAGAGGAAAATAAGGTCCCCAGAACACTGTTTGAAGCTGGAAAGGTGGCAGGGTCCGCCATATATAAACAAATAAAACTGCATGAAATTGAGTTTTCCTTTAAGATCAGTTTGTTTACTCAGTTTATCCAGTAATGAAAATGAAGAGAGTTTGTTTATTTATTTCAGTCAATGAAGATCTTTTCCTTCTGATAAAAACATCTTCCGTAACACTACATTGTGCACCTTTTAAAATAAAAACAGTAATAATAAAACTTTTTAAGCTCGCTAAAAAGAGGCTTCACAATCAAACAAAACACAAATGCTCCACATTTATATTTACTTTATATATCTGAACACTAAATCAGCCCTTTTGTCACTGATGTGAATGAGTTTTAGAAGCTGTCTGCTCTGATCCTCCACCTCTTCATATCTGCTCATATCTCCCATCCTCCTTTCATCCTTCAAAGCTCCACTGGGGATGATACTCTTAATGGGCCCTTAAATAAAGACAGAAAGGCAACATTACACAAACTTACATTACAGACACTTTGATCAGAGTAGCAGCGCCGCACAGAGAAGCTTTCAGAACACGCAGTCGCTTGTTTTGTCTCTCCCTGCTTTTTCAGTGCGAGAGCGGGGAGCCAAACCATTTTATTTATTTTTTCTCTCGGTTTGTTTGTTTGCATGACGGAGCTCACAGTCAATAATATCCCCCTCGAATCAATTTGCATTGTGGCGCGAGGCGCTTTTGGATCAGGTGGCTGAAGGCCGTGAGTGTTAAATACACTCCCCCCACCATGCCTCTTGTGCATTTGTGTGCGTGCGTGGAGGAGAAAAGTGGAGAAAGTGAGTGATGAGCGGTAAATGAGAGGTAAAGGAGGAGAGGGCGAGGGGTGAGGGGTGAGGGGTGGTGGAGGGTAGGAGAGGGATTTTGGGTTGGGTCAGGAGTGTGTGGAGGGGGTCATTCTGCAGGGCGAGGGGGAAAATGTGAGGCAGAACAGTCAGGAGGGAGGAAGGATGAAACGGATGATGAGGAAAGGAAGTAAAAGAGAGGTGAAGATGGAGGAAGTAGAGGAGGGGAGAGAGGGAGAGGGAGAGGGAGAGAGTCAGCATATTGATCGATCAGACCTGTCGGCAGCCAGACAGCCAGGGAGACGTCTGTCCTTGTGCTGCCACTCTCTGGCCTGCAGACACCTAACCCCCCCCCCCCCGCGCTCCTAACGGGTCGGTGGCGTCAGACCGGGGGACCGTGCATGTGTGTGTGTGTTTACGTGTGAGGTTGTTCATTTCTATTAGGTGTTTAGCCACAGTGTCCGTGTGTGTCAGTGTGTGTGTGTGTGTGTGTGTGTGTGTGTGTGTGTGTGTGTGTAGGTTGCCCTGCCGCTGCAGTCTGCCTGTCGCTGCCCCCGTGTCTTGAGGGCCTCAGGTGTGGAGCGTCCTCTCCTCTGTGGAATTAACTAGGTTCCAGTCAGGAAACTAATCTCACGCTCCCTGTCGCACACAGACGCATCTCAGGAGTATGGATTTTATCAATACAAAGAGCGCCATGCACTGAGGCAATGCCAGCGCTGTAGTCTTTTTCTGGAAGAGCTACTGTCCCTATCCCCCCTCCTCCTCTTCCTCACTCACATCCCCTCCGTTTGGGATCTTGTCTTCATATAGATAGAATTCCTTTCCGGGACAAGAAACATCATTTCCAGGGAAAAGGAATGAAATCTGACAGCTGCAGCAGGGGGGGGAAAAAAAAAGTACTCAGATGTTTTACTTCAGTGAAAGACACGATGCCTCCATGTAATAATACTCAAGTCCTACGTTCAATAATCAACTTTAGTAAAAAAAGAATATAAAAGTCTTGAACAATGACACAATTTGAGATAGTTACATTATTGATTCAGCGATGGCTGCAGATGAAACTAAATTAAAACCATTCAATTGTTCTGTATTCTATTTGTAGCTTACTGCTTGTGTAGCAGTTTAATGTATTTTACGACCTTATTCTATATGTTGAGTGTAAAATATCTCTATTTGTCAAAAAATCATTAAATTAGAAACAACAGTATTTTACAAGAAGTAACACAAGAAGGAGTGCCTCAAAATAGCAACTTAAAGGGGCACTACGCAGTTTTCAAACTCTTTTAATTGAATTTTGATATTTACAATATTATCAGGAGTATTTTTGCATAACTGAATAAACAAGCTGTTCTCACAGGAAAATAAGTCGCGGAACAGAGCGTAAAGCTAGAGAAGGTGGCAGGGTCCGCCACATATAAACAAAACAGTGGTGTTTGTTTGTTCAGGAGACGAAGAGAGTTATTATTGTTATTATTTGTTTTTTACAGAATGCACCTTTAAAGAGTTTGCTCACAGAAATAAAAACAACAACATGTTGATGAAGGCTCTCAGTCTTCCAGGTCTTGGTCATTCTAGGTGCTGTGTCGTAGGCAACTGGACGTGTTTCAGTTTCTGGAAGACGTTTCACCTCTCTCACCCAGGAGCAGTTAGAAAAACAGCAACATGTTTTCTCACTTTTTGTATTATCTAAATCTGACAAGCAATCAATGAATTTCAAAGGGACCGTTCCCTCAATAAAAAAGTGTTCAAATGACAGCAGTTCTTCAACAGTAATGTGGACATTTTTGTCACCATTGTGTTGCTGAATTTTGTAAACACCGCATTTCAAAGCTTTGAAAACCACAAATGAAATTCCGATCGCCTCAGCTGTATTGAAGTGGAGGCAAGAATCTGAGAGAAGGCAAGCAAAACTATGTGCATGACAGAGATAAGTGAGACATATTGATGCGCCGGTTCTTATAACACCTGAGTCAAAGTTGTAGCGTGTCATTAGTCATGAGTGGAATCTGCTAAACGACGTCAAAGTACTCCACACTTCAGAGGATGCTACACGGTAAATTTGATACATCGAGGATCCTCATTCTGTCTGTCCATCCATTACAGCTGATCCTATTGTTCCGGGCCCGGAGAGCTGCCGGTTGACCCGAGAGGTCAGATAATCAGATGCTCTCCTCTGTGACCCGCGCTAACCTGCAGTTCAGGGGGTGCGGCGTGCTATAAGACCAGCTCTGCTCTCCAGCCTGAGCTCGTGTAAGACTGGGATGCTGCGCTGTTGTGAGGCTGATAATTGAAGTTTGCAGCATTTTCTGGGATGCAACACAACACGGCTGGCGAGAGCGCGGCGCCGAAGACAATACAAATAAACATGCATTGCACAGAAACAACGCAAACCCCGAGTGTGAATAAGAGGAATGGTAAACCTCAATCCGGCCGAGTCGATATCACTTTAGAGGATGCAACTGTCTGTGATTTTAACAGCTAATGGGATGTTTTGAATTGTATTTCTTCTCTATCTGACCTCCTCCTGAAGCTGAATACCTGCAGCAAAGCCACGAATTGGATATTCATCCAAGCTGGAGTGTTGGTATGGATTTGTCCGCTATTTGAAACAACTGAATTAAACGCACCAGATTCCTCATTATGCTTTTAAACACATTTCCAAAACGGTTTCTGGCGGCGTACCCGACATTAACGCTCATCCAAAACGGAGCGAGAGTGAGGCGGACCTGATGGACTGACAAAAGCAAAAAAGCACAGGAAAGAGAGAAAACCCCCGGAAAATGGAGGGAGAAAGACAGGTATACGGGAAAGATTGCGAGGGGAGAGAAAGACGAAACGAGCGTAGGAGAAGGTGAATCTGATTTCTCCCGGTAAATTGGACTCCCCTGCTTTCTCTAATTCATGTTTCAGAGCTGCTGCGTCGATGGGGAGATGGAGAGGGTGAAGAGTGAGCGAGATAGAGAGAGAGGGAGGGAGAGAGAGAGAGGGAGAAGAAAGGAGGGGGAAAGGGAAGACAAATCCATGCAGGGGGAGAGCAGAGGGAGAGAGGGAGACTGCGGCCGCTCTCCCACAGGCAGACAGCAATCAATAAATCAATAGGAAACTGTGGTTGGCTGGAGAACGGCTGGGGCTGGGAGGATGGAGGATGGAAAAAGAGAGAGACCTGAATCAAAGTAGCTCCAAGATGGATGGAGCGAGGAGAGGAAGGGAGAAGAGGAGGAGGAGGAGGAGGAGGAGGAGGGAACGAGGGTTCAATAGGGGTGGAGGCGTTGAGAAGGATGCAGGAAGAGGGGAGGAGTGCGTGGAGGAAAAAAGGTGGGTTTTAGCAGGAGCTCTGAGGGCAAAATGGGTGGAGGTCCAGCAGGCTTTGGGGGTCCCCTCCCCGTCCTGCCTCCAGCACATCCTGCATCACTGGTGCAGTGATAAAGCTTGGCACTGTGCGATGCCCTGCTGCGGTCTGCCCAATGAGCCCAGTGAAGCGCGGCTGTATCTGGGGCCGGGGGAAAGCCGTAGGGCCCCCTCTGCCCGCTGGGTGCAGCCTGGTTGACTGGCTGCTTGCCTGGCTGCCTGCCTGCTGGCTGCCTGGCTGGCTGGACATCGATCTCAGTGGGTTGGAGAGTACAGCTGGACGCACACTGAGAGCTGGGGCTAAATCTGGCTCAGGCTCAATCAACGTTTGCACCTGTCTTTTCCAAAGGGAATTAAATGTAGTAGATAGAGAGAAAGAAAGAGTAATGGTGTGTGTGAGCATGTGTGTGTGTGTTTACGTCCGAGTGTGTGTGTTATGGTTAAGTTTTGAAGGTACAGTAGGAGTGGGGAGTCTGTAAGCGGCACGCTGGTTTTTTCTCCTTAGTCAACGTGGTTTTACTGCAGCAGCTGAGGTTAGAGTCTGATGAGTTAAGAGTGTGCGTTCGTGATGGACAAGCTGGTGTGTGTGTGTGTGTGTGTGTGTGTGTGTGAATGCCTTATCTATATGGCTTTGATGTGCAAACGACAAGGTGTGTGAGAAGAAGAAAGTTGCTAAGCTTCACGTAGTTCAGGCAATTTGTTCGAGTTAAACAACAGAGATACTGAGATTAAATATTACTTCTCTTGAACTTCTTCTTCTCTTGTCTGCACTGACAAGATATGAGGCTTATATGTCCACGCCACTTCCCATGCTTGGACCTGTATTAGAAACTGAAGACAGAAACCGAGCAATAACTCAAAATCTTAAAAATTATACACCTCAAAATGCCAACGAATTGCAAACTTGACTTGCCTAAACTCTGTGTTTTCAGCATGGAATACAGAAATGGACCCCTTAGCTGTACACTTTTTTTCACGGGCGGTAATTGAAAACATGACACCTGCCCGTTCCTTTTCAACCATTTGCATCTTTTGTACGCAGTTTTGTCCCTGGCCCTACCAAATTTCATGACTCTAGGAGGTATCCTTCCGAGGAGAATGGCTGCCTGTACAAGACATTGTTTAGGGTGTGAACAATGAAAAAATTCTCAAGGGGAAAGTAATTGTGCAATCATAAAAATACAGCAGAAAATGTATTATTGGGCTCGAATAGGACTGAAATAAAATTTGGAAAAAAAAAAATTACATGTAAACAAAACCATGATCTGATTTGACCCAGAATGACACCTAGCTCTGTCGGTGGGTAACAAAATCTGCCCACACACACACACACACACACCTCTATTTGTTATATTACATTAATCAACTACATCTCATTTGTTCAGCTGTTCTTGTTGGGAAGTCACTGCACACTGATAAGAATTAGTCCCAAACATTAACCCAGTAAAACCACAAAATTACCAAACAGGATAAAACATGTTGATGATGGAGCTTTTGAAGTGCCGGTAGGTGGAATTTTCTTTATTATGCTGAGCTGAGATAACATCTCCTGGCTGTAGCTTCATATTTAATGAACAGACTTGAGAGTGGTAAATGGAGAGAACTTTAGGAAATCAGTGGAAACATTTCTTCTTCTTCTTCTTCCTCTTCTTCTTCTTCTTGTTTCAGACCTGAAAAAGCTGGACTTAATCTGAAAAAAGTATTTCCATCTACCACTGGTAGTCCATAAAGGAGGGGTAAGCAGTTCTGGAGACAGGTAGTTGATTGATGAGTGTCATTCGTAGATAGTCGATATTTGTCGACCTTGTACTGAGAATCAACAATCAACTACCTGTCTCCAGAATTGCTCGGCCCATCATGAATAATTCTTTGTAAAAGGCAAATATCACCAGCCAGCAAGCATAATTTGAAAATATTCCCAGTTCCAGTATCGCTCAGTACTCAACCTGGGTAATATAAATGTCATGAAACTTCACATTTTATTTGTTCAGCTAGTGGTTCATATTTACATGTTTTCCCTTAATACTACCAGATATATAATTCTGAAAGAGAATATAGAATATACAATTTTGTTTTTGCTTGACAACTACATAGTCTGAAAAAGTGTCAGATCACTCTTAAATACTCAACAGGCATGTTATGTGTGTAATCGTAGAATGTAAATGACTTTACACCACATACCTTTAAAAACTATTTAAAATTCATAAAAAAATGTAATACTTAAGATATCGTACTCAAAATGTAAAAACAACGCGCGTGTGTGAGGAAGCCTGATGGTTGCACAGCCGTCCCTGCATCTATTCAGAAACAGATAGAGTGCAGTTTAAGCAGTAGAAGGTGCAAACTGAGACGATCGGATCTCTATTAGCTCACTCTGGCAAACTCTTGAGATGTTTATAGCTACTGTCAATAGTCATTGTGCAATTAAGGGGCTTGCATTGATAGCCAATTAGATGGCTTTCCACACAGTCTTTATCAACTGCGAGGCGGCTGTGCGGCCTGTCAGAGACTTATATCGCTGTCCGGCTACTCGTTAACCGTCTGTAACAAATAACTAGTCCTCTCCTCTGCTTCCTCTGCTCTCTCCTTTCATTTTTCTTCCTCCTCTGTCTTCCCATCTGCTATATTTCTCTTCCATTCCTTTCTGCTCCCCTCTTCTCCTCAATTTTCTTCTCCCTTTGACCTTTCCTCTCTTACTCTGTCTCTTCCTGCCCTTTCCTGTCCTTTTTCCCTCTCCTCTCCTCTCCTCTCCTCTCCTCTCCTCTCCTCTCCTCTCCTCTCCTCTCTGGGGTCCCATCCTAGCGAGGCTGCTCCCACCCAGACACAGATGGCCCCCAGATCAGATTTATCAAGGCCAGTAGAGCCCTCTGCAAAAGGTCAGTCTCTTAAAAGCTGACCGATCAATGGTCCAACTCCTAATACTAACAGCCATGCTTTTTCGTCCATTCTCCTTTTTTTTTTCTCCTTCTGTTACTTGCGTGTGTGCGTGTTTGACCATGAGTGTGTATCCGAGTAGGTGTGTATGCTTTTATCCACGCATGTACCTGTGTGTGTGTGTGTGTGTGTCGGCTCAGAGTCGAGGGCCCTGGGTGTTACTAATCGAAGGGCCGTCCCTCAGACAGCCCTCTAATGACCTCTCCCACCTCTAATAGTGCAACCTTATTGAAGGCTCTACTAAATATTTCAGCGAGTCATTAGCTCATTACACGTCATTATCTACAGCGCGCTCAGCCCGCCAGGATTAGCTGCGAGACTTTTAGCAACTTCGCTGCGGGAAATCAATAATCAGCAGACACTTTCAATCACCGGGATGATCTGTGTGTGGCTTATCAGAAATTCACACAATTTCACACAATCATACACACACGGAAAGGGGGAATTGGGTTTATTTCTCACAATTACTTGCATCTATGAATCCTACAAAATTTGCTGAATGAATGTTTAATTATGAATTTCCTTTTTTCCTTTTTTTTGCCTCGGAATGGAAGGAAGAATCAATCTGCTTAGAAGTATATTTATTGCTCAGCCCTGTGGCTGAGGGGCTGATATGACGACCATGAACCACAACGTCCCCCTGTTTGAGACCGCAGTTTGCATCTTATTTCTTGTTATCTGTCTATTTTTTGTATTAGAGTCATAAATGCATTATATTTTATGTTGTATATATATTATATGTACATAATATTATATATTTTTTCTTGACATTCCTCTAATCTTTACTTTCTGCCTTGAAGCCTCTAAAAATGACTCAGTTTCCGGCTGATTTAATCAAAAACCCGTAGACATGATGCAACTGTTTCGGACAATCAGCCGCAAGAGGACATTGCCTCACTTTCAAGGGTCATCTGTGGATCAGCGACATAAACTGCCCCCATGGTTTCTCCAACAAGCATTCCAAAAGCATTATAATGACTTTGAGCTGAACTGAATTTCATTGATATTTTTATTGGAAATTCGGGATCTTGTGCTAAACCAGATCTGCGCAGTACAGAGAAGATGCTTTAATAGTATAAAATGTAGGATGTTTTATGGTGGGCAGAGTGAACACATCGTCTTTGGAGCTCATGCAATCTGTCACGTTACAGGCTGACTATATCGGAAGAAAATAAAATATTAGGCCTCATGTTCTTTTTACCAAAAGGCTCTGGGGATGTAAGATCCACATCTTCTGGAGACAAGAGGACCCACGATACAAAAAGAAAGAACAGTCAGAATTGAGTCCAACATATACTGACTTTCTGTGGCCTTTTTTGGGTCAAGCTTCAAAAAACCCTGTATACTACGTTTCCCATAATGCACATGGATGATGTCTTTCATGAGACTCCTCCAAGCCCCCTGATTTGAAGCCCAACTTTTTGCGGTGGCCAGATGGCGTAATTACATCATCACCTGAGGTTCTTCGGCCCACAAGACACAAAATGACTTGTTTGACTGTCATAATTTGAGCCAGTTGGTCTGATAAAATTGTACAAAGTCAAGAAGAGCAGCACAATAAAATCACTTTATCCAGATGTACGTAAGTTACCCTGGAACTTAACTGGATGTTAACCATTTTTATATCCTGGCAGGCGAGCTTGTTTGGTTTGACGATCTACTGAACAACTTTTATAGGTTTGAATGAGGCTCCACCTCTGAAGCTACATCCATATTTCAATTGTTGGATCCATGGACTCACGTCTTCTAAACTTCTGACTCCAGGTCCATAACTTTGACTACTTGGATTTTACGTTAAAGGTATATGATGCAGGATCGCTCAGTTGCTGTTTGTGAACACACCATTCAAAACAGAAACTTAGACACTTCGACTGGGTTAAAAGTGATGACTGACTGAGATTGTTTTTGTATGACGGTATTATGTGTCATTAGGAAAATCCTGCAGCGTAAACCTTAAAAGGTCTTAAATTTCAAACCCAATCAGAGTTTTTCCCTCCACAGAGTATATTGTACAAACGTTTTTTCTTTTTATAGATTCATAATTTCCCCCTCGTGATGACTAAACTAAACCTCATGTGTAAAATCAGTGGACTGCACCTTTAATTGTTCTTTAATTGAAATATGTTGAATTTAAATGAACTGACTTGAAATACAAGTGAAAGACGAATGGTGCTTCTTCAACTTATCAACCTAATGGCTCTTACATTTGGCTTCGGCACCTGCAAAGTGATTGTGATGTGGTTTAAAACAAAGTGAAAATATATTTCTGTATAACATTTTGTAATTGTGTAGGTTTGCCTTTTGAAAAATAGGCTGGAATAGGGAAAGCACAGCCTTCAAATCTGCCTCGCTATTCACCGTGTGTGTGGATTTTACAGGAGCTTTTGTCTTTAAGGGTCACGGGCCAAGGTTGAGTACCTCGGCTTTAGTGTCTTGAAGGGTTTGTGCGTTGAACCTGAGCGTGCCTGCTGCCTGGGAGGGAGACGAGAGCTGTTTAAGGCAACCATGAAACCTCTTTGACACACTTTAGGAGTCACTTAACAATGGGCAGGGTGTGCGTGGTTAAGTGTGTGACTAATTTCCTTTAACACAGTGTGAGATTGAGAGACTCAGGGCCAGAGGGGGGGCGGAGCCGCTACTTGTTAAGAAGGTCAGAGGTCGACTCGTCTTGAATAGACCCAGAAATCCCCAATCAATTACGCAAACACATGCACAAACAGAAACACACGCCTGCGTACGAATGCATGCACAAACACAAACACACACAGACACACACACACGCACACACGTGCATAAGAATCAGAGTCTATTATAAGCTAATACACTTTTTGTTTCGGTGCTGCGTGCCAAAAAAGAAGCAGAGATAATTCTGTGGGGGCAGTGAATCGACAATCAGTCAACGACAGACGGGAAGCACGGCGTCTGTAAACAGTCTTAACAGCAACGACCCAAACAGCAGCTTTTCTCTGCTCGGGCTTTTTCTTTAAACAACGCATCCGTGGCTCCATCTATCACTCTATCCTCTCCTCACCCACTCCTCCGGCTGCTGCTGCTGCTGCAGCCAGACAGAAGAGGGGGATGTTTGAATCAGCTAAAAGTTTAAAAGCTTTATTATAAAGAGGAAATATGATTGCTCTCTTTCGTTTGCTCATCCGTCTTCCCTCTGCTGTTGTGCGCAGCAGCAGCAGCAGCCGTTGCGGCATTACTCAGGGAAACAGCAAATCTCCTCATCGGTGAAATTAATAAGTGAGATATGATCTAATCTGAGTTAAAGGTGGAGGAGCAATCGCGTGGATCGCAATGAGTTTACAGAATATAATCAGATTTGCGTTGCCTCGCCATGAAAGTGTTTTCTTTGAGCGTGTTTTCCACTTCACAGAAGTGAATTAGTTAGCTTCACGAAAGGGCCTCAGCAATTATACAGTATGATTCCATGTACATTTAACACTCATCTTAACTTGAGTAACAAACACTTAATACAATCATGTATCTCTTTATTCAGAGTTAAGTGTTAGTTTAGAGGCTAGGGAACAGATTGACATTGTTATCATGTCAAAAACAATGTATATCATATTCTGTCATTAATAATAAATATGCTATGAGGTTGTGTGGCGGTGACTGCTGCAGATTGCTGCATGCATTTTGCATGCACTAGCTCGCTGAAATTGTATCATGTATCTTTAATAATAAATGTCCTTTTACACTTTGTCAGGGTGTGTTTTAAACTGTGCTTATGATGCCCTTTTTACATCCTCCAAGCCAAACTTCAGCCTAAATCACACACCGACTGTCCTGCGGCGTATAATATCTGGTTGTTTTTTATGTTTTTACACCCCGTGTCTCTCCATCCCTCCCTCCCTCCTCTCATTTCTCCCCTCTCCTCCCTCGTTCTCGTTTCAGTCGTAGGCTCATCCCGGCATCCACCCCAACAATATTTCACATCCTGATTTATTTTGGTCCTGGAGTCATGTGACCCTAAATATTGTAACTGACCCTGGGCGTATTGATCTCCCTCTGTCGGCTAGCACTGCGACTTCCTGCCTTATAACGTCCCTATGAAACCCTCCTCGATCTATCATCATCATCATCATCATCATCATTTAGTATAAATAGCAATATGTTTATCTGTTTGTGTTTTTATTTGCAGAAGTTTATGTGTGCGCTGTGTTGGTATGTTTCTCTGCAACATTTAAGTCTACAGGTTTTTTTTTGTCCTTGTGTATCTTTGTTTATCTGCAGGTGTGCTCATATGTGTTGTGAACACTGTGTGTGTGTGTGTGTGTGTGTGTGTGTGTGTTTCCCTAATGATGCTATTTTGCCAGAGGAGAGAAGAAACCCCTGTCACCATTGTAATGAGGGGTATTTATATCAGTTACCTGGCAGTAAACCACTCTGATCTCCTCCCCTCATGTCTCATTCCACAAGACAGGTGTGTGTGTGTGTGTGTGTGTGTGTGTGTGTGCTTGTGTGTGTGCCTGTGTGCGACTATGCCGGTTTGCATTTGTAAATACGAACATACTGCGTGGGGTTAAAATAGGCGGCTGTGGCTATGTGTGTGTGTCTAAGTGCACATAAATGGGTAAAGGTACAAGAAGTGCACAGGATATCATGGACACAGCACAACATGGTGTGTGTGTGTGTGTGTGTGAGTGTGAGTGTGTGTGTGTGAGTGAGTGTGTGTGTGTGTGAGAAGGAGGAGTGTGTCGAGGGTGGAAGAGACAACGAGGGTAAATTGAAAGGAAATGATGAGCAATGAGTCTGTGTCTCACATTAGTGTTGTGCAGTTTTTTTTCACCACGACTGTCTGTTTCCTCGGACCATGTGTGTGTGTGTGCGTGTGTGTGTGCTTTGTGTAGCCTTAGGCTGCAGTTTTTATCCTTATCTGTGCGTCCAGGAGTGTGACATGTCTCGAAAACGCCTTCAGAAATTTCTACATCTTTTGACCAGAGGTCTTAAAAAAAGTGTGTGTCTGTGTGTGTGCGTGTGTGTATGTGTGCGTGTGTGAGTGTGTCTGAGTGTGGGTGGGTGGATGTGTGCTTTACACCTACAGCCTTGGTAGGGCTAGTGCATGTATATACGTGTGTATATGTGTGCATGTGTGTTGGATATAGAGTGGAGGAGTGGGGGTGAGGACGTATCCATGGTAACACCCCACCGCCACCCCCACTGGGTCCTAAAAGACAAAGCCTCACGCACACACACAACACACACACACACACACACACACACACACACACACACACACACACACACACACACACACACACAACACACACACGCACACAGAGCACTACAGGGCCAGCTGAGCCAGATCAATATTTCTCCCCATTTAAAGAACAGAATTCAGAGAATGGCTTTTCAGCGCCCAGACTGCAGCCGTGCTTTAGACCTTGGGTTTTTACACTAAACACCCAATCTGCAAAGTGGAGAGGGTTTTTTTTTATATTGTACCGACCCAAAATAATTCCTGGCCTGAATCTTTTTCTTTTCATTCTTTTTACTGTGTTGATGAATCTGTTCAGACCTGCTCAGACCTCTGCCTTGCTCCCAATCTCTGTCTGACTACCTCTGTCTCCTCTCTCTCCATTTTCCCTCCTTTACTTCTAGCCTCTCTCCTAACCCTGTTTCCACTTGGTGAGTGACAGGGTCAGATTGCATTCAGCCGCCCCGCTCTTTGTCCCACCCTGTGGCTGACCACAGCTCCAGACCCAGCAGGTCCCTCTCTGGTCCCCTGGGGCGTCCGAGCCCATCTCTGTGGCTGAAGGGCTGGACTGGCCTTGGCCCAATGGCCCTGCTGGCTGCCTGGAGGCTGAGGGGAGGGGGGCTGACGGGCCGTGGGTAGGGAGGGGGGATGGGGGGGGGTTGAGTCCTTGACTGAGTGGAATGGAGGAGGGCTCCCTCTAGCACTGCTGAAACGTAACAACAGGGGAATAACCTAAAGAGAGCAGATCCTCCTCATCTGCACAAAGAAATTCAAACCGATTACTTCACACCAATCTGTTTCCCTCCTAAATACAACGTAGCTCTTGCCAGCGGACGAACGCAGCTGCATGAACCAATGCATGTAAGACATGCATACAAGCAGGCAGTCCGAACTCTCAGACACAAACAAATGTACAATCACACATGGAGAATTGCCCAAGGCTGATTGGTGCATCCTGTTTGTGAAGTAGCTGTGGGAGGTTTCCGAGGCCTCTCCAGTTCGATATCTTGACAGCCCCAGTGTGTGTGTGTGTGTGTGTGCGAGTGTTGTGATCTCCTGCATTTCATTAAACACATCCCCACGTAGCGGTCTGTCACTCTCTCCTCCTCCAAACGGAATAATTCATTGTTTCCTGACTTTGTTTATTCGGAGTCTTCGCAGGCGCGAGCCTTTTCAGTCTCTCGCCATCGCCGCCGAGACTGCGATCCGATAGAGGAAACTGATAATTGATTTCATCAGGAGACGAGGTTTCGGGCCACCTGGTAGCAGGGAGTGAGAGATTGGAGGGGACTTTAGCTGAGTGGGTCCATTTTCTACATAATCCTCCACAATCATCCCCCAGTCGTCACCATGCTACTGGAGAGCCCGGGTGACACATTGAAGATTACTGTGCAATGCTCTCATTAGACGTTAACACTCGGTGACCTGTCAAGTGCTCTCGAACAAAGCTCCGGCAGCCTGCGGTGGCACTAATGAGAGGACAGTGCATACGTGGAGTGAAGAGAAAGTCAATCCCACACAGCGGTCGCCCATTTTTAACATGTCACTGCAGTTTGACACAACACACTCGAAAAGCATAAAGACGCGGTAACACGCTGACAGCACATGTCAAAGCAGCACATGTTGGTTTTCCACGGAATAATCACGCACGTTAAAATCGCACACCACCTTGAGGGTTATTCTCCAGTGCACACACACACACACACACACAAACATAAGAAAATCACTTACTGTCATCCATTTTCTGAACATGCTTTTCAAGGACACTGGAGCCTTTTCTGTGGACAGGCTGCCTGTCGATCACACAGGCAGTTCAGAGTTTGCAGTTTAATTTAAGTGAATGTTCACCTCACTTAAGAAGCATGTAGGGGGGAAGTGGAGCATTCAAAATCCACCCAAAACCTTCTGAGTATCGCTCGCTCACCGAAGGTTGCAAAGGTGGGTCAGTGGCTGATGTCATGGATTTCAGAAAGTGATTAAAACACACATGAATCCACTTTTCTCCATCGGTATATGTGGTGAGTATCCTTTCTGCCCATTGACTCGTCCAGTCCAACGGCAGAGGTGGGAAGTAAGAAAGTACAAATACTGAGTATTCATCACTACCTCTTACTTTTACTACATTTGAGCACAGACATCTGTACTTTCTCATCCTCACATTTTCAAAACAGGCTTGTTACTTTATTTTTCAGTCTTTCAGTGCGCGTCACGGGATGAAGCAACTTAAAAGACGTCAGAAGACACTGTCTGGGACACTTTATCAACCAAGAATGTCCGTATTTGATGTCCTGGGAATGAAACTCAGCAATCAACTATCTTTGTGGTGCATTTAAGACCGGCTCGGACAAATCCTTGAAGTTTAAAAGTCTTTGAATCCGATTGATATGACGTGAGGTTCAGTTAGCTTCGTCCTTCAGAGGGATACTTTTGACTTTTACACTTTCAGAGTCCGGACTTTCTTACTTGTACTTGAGTAAAGGAGTTGAATCAATACCTCATCTTTTTTTTATTTTTTTTATAAAGTTCGTATGTGCACTTCTTCTTGAGTAAAGACTATGTGAAAGTTTGCCACCTCCGTCGAAGAGGTGACAGCAGGGAGCGAGTGACCAAGTTGACTAAAGACAGACTAACACTAAGAAAATATGCTTCAGTTCACCGAGAAGTCTCAGTTAACTGTGTGATGCCGATGCTTGATTTTGCTTTCCCTGCCTCCTTCAAACATCGTCAGACCCAGTATGGATTCAGACAGGTATAACTTAACTAATCTTTTTAGGAAGACTTGGACACTGGAAGGCAGCTCAATCTAATGCTGAACTTACACAACTCACACGTACAATTATGATACTTTTTGAAATGAATCAAAGAAGTAGTACCATAGTTTTGGTTGAGTCATTGTGGAGGACTGTTTTGCTCCAATATTGGCATAAAAAGGATTTTTGAAAAGCCAGATTTGTCATAAATACATATACAATATTGAATGGATTAGCCTCAAACAGACATTTCCATCCGGTTATTTTATCTATGAATCGGTTCTTAACTGAATTTTGGAGAAAATATGATTACTATATATTACTTTGTGTAGTGGTCATGATATAGAGGAGAGGTGACTGTGACCCCTCATGGCTTGGACTACATCCCAGATGGACAGAAACCATTCAAAGATATAACGTCTCAACTGGTTATTCACTGGTTATTAGATTTAATATTGTTTGATTTCATTCGTGGAGCAAACATAACCTTTTATGGTTTTGATGCAGCATCCTCCCTCCGTGAGTAATGGACCAACAGTGCATGAGTGCGGTCCGCAAATGTCATTGAGTGCGCGCCTCCTTCATTTTGCCTGTGACCTGTTAGAGTGCCGCGTCTCGGAGCTATTTGTGGCTGGTGCTTCTTCCATCAGCGGCGACCAAGGTTTTCTGCTGAAGGGACGAGTCAAGATATACAGACCGGGCAGACACGGCCATATTTCAAGACGGGGCGCGGGAGACTTGTGCGCACTCGCACTCCAATACACACACACAACATGGACATGTATATCAGCACACACACACACATGGACAGAGGAAGGAGGGAGGGGGGTTGTGGTGAAGTGGCAGGCTAAGGGGACGGAGTGAGGTGGGGCCAAGGGTTGTGTGACGAGGGGACAGGAACAGGCTGTCGGTTGTGTGTGTGTGTGTGCGCTTGGCGGTGACACAGACACCTTGAGGTGTGGCAGACAGCCACCAGCTGCCTGTAAATAATGTGCGCTGGAGGAGGAAAGTCAAAACCCGGAGAAAACAGTTACGCGTGTGCTGTGGCTTCACAACCCATTACGGCGAGACGTATTCTTCGCAATAAATTTTAAAAAATGCGGGCGTACCGCGTGCAACCTTTCAGGAGCACGACTCCACCTGCTGCAAATCGAATTCGCCGGACAGGATGAAAAAAAGTTCACAGTTCAGAGAAAATGTTGGAGAAAAAAACCCCCCAAAAAAACCCAATACATGAACTCTTTGTAGACTTGGAAGAGCTGGGTTCAAGAACACACCCAGGGCCCTGCGACCTCCGTCTTTGAAAGTGGAAGAAGTCTGAGGCCGAGTCTGGCTGGAGGAAGGAGAGCATTACTGAGAGCGGTGACAACAACAGCCGATGGCCTCTCTGACAGAGCCTCATCGTCACGACTGAGATGGAAGAAGCTGTAGCGTTCCTATTTATCTGGCCTTGAGGGGTAGAGCTGTGGTGGAGAAGCACACTTTGTACCTGCAAAGCTTCTGGAATAAAGGATCTAAATACATATGTGTGTAACTCATAACATTTATTGTGGCTCTGATCTACTTGAGCGTACCAGCGAGGTTTAAAAGTGTTCAGAAGTGCTGTTCCTACTGTGACATGTCAATGCTGAAGGTGTTCTTGAAGGTGAGGCCACAGCTGAGAGGCTCGTCTGTATGTGCGGCTCGTGTCTCTGTGTGTTTACATAGTTTGGCGTCTTTTACAGTAATGTAACTGAGAAAAATTTTCTCAAGATGCAATATTTATACTTACTCATTGCTAGTATCCAGCATTGGATATCTACACATCAATTTCCAACGTTAATAAATAGCCGCTATGAGCTCTTTAGGTAGATTTACTATAAGACATCATTTCATTGAGCCTGATGCACAGTTTTGTTATTAAAGTGAAACTCTCGCCAAAATGCAACCTAGGCTTTTTTTGTGAATTATAGGAGTCAAACCTCCGTGTAAGAGCATAATTACGGCGAAAAGAGGCACTTTTAAAGTGAAACTCTCTCCAAAAAGCAACCAAGGCTTTATTTGCAATTGAATATGAGTCAAGCCTTCGTGTAAAAGCATAATTACAACAAAAGAGGTACTTTTTACTGTATTTTTGTTCTCAGGTCAAGCTCAATGGGAGTGCACGGGTCAAATTGTATGTTAGCAACAAAATCGCTATTTCAAAAACACTAAGAAGACTCGACACAACATGAAACTTTGCTCATAGTATCACCAGGGTCTCTACACATGAACATGAGCATTGAGAACATTGTTTGTGTACACAGAGTTTACTAAAAAGAAAGTTTTTGAACAACTCACCTTAGCAGTAGCTTGTTCCGCTAGCAGCCGTCATGGCAGCCGAGAAGTATCGATCTCAGGATGCGACGTAACATGGACGACAGTTGGGGGGGGGGATGGAACTTTGAGGAGGAGCTCTCCAGGATTGTAGACCCTAGCTTTAAGGTGGAACGCTACTGTTTTCTGGCAACAACTATCCACGCGAGATCTCACGTGACTTTTCCGGCTTTTTATTTTAGTATTGTTTCTTATATGAGGCTCATTTTTCAGCTTCAAGGTCAATATTGTTTTTCGCTAACAACAAAACAACAAATTATCCGTGCATTTATTTGGAACTAAGCTATAGGAGCGTTCCACCTTAACTCACCTCCATGTTACATTGCATTCGGAAATCGACGCTTCTCACTGGGAAGACGGCGGCGAGTGGAACAAGCTACTGCTAAGGTGAGTTGTTCAAAAACTTTCTTTTTAGTACACAAACAATGTTCTTAATGCTCGTGTTCATGTGTAGAGACCCTGGTGATACTACGAGCAAAGTTTCATGTTGTGTCGAGCCTTCTTAGTGTTTTAAAAATAGCGATTTTGATGCTAACAAACAATTTGACCCGTGCACTCCCACTGAAACTGAGCTTGACCCGAAAACAAAAATACAGTAAAAAGTCCCTCTTTTGTTGTAATTATGCTTTTACATGAAGGTTTAACTCATATACATTCACAAAAAAAGCCTAGGTTGCATTTTGGCGAGAGTTTCACTTCAAGAAGCATTCTCAGTAGCCTATTGTATTTGTTCTGTGTTGATGTCATCACACAGTAAGGCCTAAAATAACCGTGTAGTTCTTCTTGGTCCAAAACATTAGATTTTATAAGTGTTAAATATCTTGAATTTGAGGTCCAATCTTTATTTGTGCACATAAATGACCCCTAAACCTGTTGGAATTAAGGTCAGGTTCTACTTTAAACAAACTTTGCGTGATGAGTCAGTGTAGTTTATAGCTCTTCCTTACACCACCACTAAAAGGCGAAGTAAAGAGCCCGAGGTCATGGAGCACGGCTGGGCTGTGAATCATGCACATTTTCTCTCCTAAAAGGCATCCAGGGTGCTGCAGTCGGCCGCGCACACAGAGAGGGAACAGCACCGGCTGTCTGGAAGATGGAATAAAGAGCTTGTTTTAAAAGAGAAGCTCAAATCCTGCAAACCGACTGTCCTCCACAGACCAGATCAGCTGCAGCGTGCAGCGGCCACACATATTGAAACTGCTATCGGATCTTATAAACTGCGTTGGGCAGTAACTCATTTCACATTAATACCTTACTGTGATATCAAAACCTTTCCCAGTATTGTGTAGTGTTTAAAATCAGTAATAAGTACTATATTAAGTCACGCATTAGTGTTAGAGAGTTATAGCACGGCCTACGATTTGTTTTTCGCCCTCGGTAGGCCTGGGTCACATCGACTACTTGCCACAAAACTGAAGGAAGGATGGAAGATGAGGGAGAGAGGTGTACTTTCAATAGCTGGACGTATTCAAAGATGTGATTGCAGACTTTAGCCGTGAAAATAGAGCATCTAATTTACCGAAGCATCTGATACGGCAGCATAGAGATGTGAAACCTGGCGAAAGAATGAGGCATCAGCGGCCCGTGATGCAGGATGCACTCCAGCTGAACGACAGAAACTGGATTTCAGAGCAGGACACGACTGTGGAGACTTTAAATGGACAAGATCTAAATAAAATGGTTGCTGGGTAAGTTATCCATGTAAAAGTAATATAGCAATATAACAAGTAATGTAATTAATTACCTTTCATGCAAGTAATAAGTATTTTTAGACCTCCTGAGTAACTTGGCCAACACTGCTTATAAAACCAACTTGTTCTGATGACAGATTTTTAAAGAAATAATATCATTCCTCAATAAAAGCTGATTCTGTATTCTGCTGAACATCCTTTAATTCTGATGCCTCTCTATGATTCCCCATGACAAGAGTCTGTTGGGGCTCAAGGCAACAATTCCAACTTACTTACAACAATATTTGCCACTTTTTGGAGCATCTGGCTCAGCCTTCCATTTTCACCCAGTTCCTGCAATCTGACTGCATCCCAGCTTCATGAAAAGCTCATTAACAATCCAAAAATAAAAGCTCCGATCTGCACAAGCGTGTCGTTAGAGTGACTTGTGTGTTCGCCGTCGCTCGTTAGTGTAAAACATCTGTCGGTGTTTTATTAAAAGGCCTTTTCGGTGTGCCTCTACCGATGAATATGTATAATTTTTACACGGCAAAGAGTAATGTGGGAGCAGAAATCAACGCTGTCATTTATTGGCCTCCGTCTTGTCCCCGCTGCGGGAGGCTGCAGCCGGCAGGGCAATCATACTTTATTGTTTTATGGTTCTCAAATAAAAACATGAATCATCTGGCTTTCTAAAGTGCAATGTCTAATAATATCAGAGTGACTGTTTCTGCCTGCATCTGCACTCTGAGGGGAATCATTGGTGTGTGTGTGTGTGTGTGTGTGTGTGTGTGTGTGTGTGTGTGTGTGTGTGTGTGTGCTTCATGTGTGTTTGTGTATGAGAAAAAGAGACTGAGAGAAGGAGACAGAGAGATGGAGTACGTGCGAGTGTAGAGGCAAAGCGAGAATAAAGAAGAAGAGCGAAAAGGAAACTTGTGGCGTGTGTGTGTGTGTGTGTGTGTGTGTGTGTTTGTCGGTCTGCTGGCGTGTGTTTCTGCCAGCGTGTGTGTTGTTGCACATCAGTAGATGCCGGTTGATTAAAGTGCTTCTGTGTAAGTGTCGAGCAGACTTCTCTAGCCACTGGAGGCATCACACAAACTAGATTTACACATATGGATGCTCTCTACAGATGAGAACTAGGTGTCACTCCTTTCAGTATATCATCCCTTTTCCTTTTACTCCACCACTCCAAGAAAAAAGCATCAACCATGTCTAAATATGTGCCGCCTCTGTATAGTATGCACGAGTGTATACAATAAAGGAGCAGAGCAGCTAACTATGTGCTTTTTGTTTGCGAGGACCAGACACTTTAGTGCATGAAAATCCAATTAGGGCGTCTGTTTTCTGAGATGGCGCAACCGCGCCGTCTGGCACCAACAATCATACCACGTTAAAAGTTGTCTGGGCGAGACGTCTCTCTCACTTAAATGTTTATGGGCCAGCGTTCTGTTTTTTTTTTTTCATGGCTGCTTTGTTTGTCTGCGTTCAAGTTTCAGTGTCTGGCGCTTGCTGGCTCGACTGTCTGAGGCATTATTGGTTTAAATATGTTGTTTGGAAAGATGTTTCAATAAGTCAGCTATTTCTATTTCTCAGCGTCTGGATCGTAAGTGTTCTCCATAAATCATTGTACAGTTATACAACAGCAGCTCTTGTCTGTCACTTACTGACTCAGACTACATGCTACCAGCTGACACACCTAAGTGGAAGAGAACTAACATTCACGAGTTTCAGAGTCACACCTGTGCTTTTCCAGCTTTGACAAGTTAAAATGTCTGCAAAGAAAGATTTTTCCAGAGCAGGAAAATAATGTAATGTTTGTGCTGCTCAACCTGAACAATCTCAATTCAGCACTTTTTCTGTGGCACTAGCTTGAGTAAGACTTTATGCCCTATTTCCAGGGCTTGAAGTGACTAATTACAGCGACTTAAATTTCTGTATTCAAGTCTTTTTTTGGGCAAAACCGTAATTTTACTCTCAAGGTACTTAAACATTCATTACGCCATGTAATGCACTTGGTTACCTTTTAAAATCATAATTGAGTACAGGCTAACCGATCACAAACTGGCCAATGACAACCCTGAGACATGGACTAAAAAAACCACAAAACTCTGTAGCAGGTGAAGGTTTGTTGATGACCAATCGCACCTTTTACTGAAGCTGAATAATCCAGACTGGAACTCAGGCGTCTTTTGGGTCTTTGTACAGTAAATGCTAAATGATAGAGCCAATATGCGATGGCCTCTGTGAATATTTCATCCACTATTCGATTATTAAACACCGCAGGTCGGACGCTAACGGGAAATACTTACTTCCCATAGTGCTTTGAGAAAGTCTATCGATCAATCAGAGGTTCATTTTGGACTTCTCCACCAATAGGGAGGCCGATCTGACTGCTCGTGAGTGTTTGGTTAAGTCGGCACGTCACCAGAGGGCCACAGTGTCTGACATACTGTTTTGCTGGGTCCTAAAGACAGTAGGATATCGTACAGGAGAAGATAAGCCTCGCCGTGTGCGCACAGTACAGCCTGAGGTGATGTTTCAATTCTGTAAGAGCGAAGCCTGAGGCAGTGTTTTCTAAGTTTGTAAGAGTGACACCATCAACGGGAGCTTCAATTTTGATTGCCAGGACTTGGGAGAACTATTTTCCGAAAGCCGAAACCCTCGTTCATAATAGTTCTCTGGGGGATTTGAAAACATTTCAGTGAAATGTAATTTCTGCGTTGTTCTTTTTCTTTGTTTTTATGGTCCTTTCATTATTTTCACTGATTTTCTGATAGCCCAGGTTGTCCTGAAAAAAAGAAGAATGATATGAATAACTTGATTGTGTATTACAGGATTGATGTTATACACGTATTACTACACAAGAAGACAAGACGAGCCAAAAACAGCTCAGGGCTCTGATTATTATGGAGCTACTTAATCTTAAAAACTCCCCCTTTCCACTGAGTGATGTCAGACTAAATACTTCTGCAGTGATGCATCTGAAGAGATAAAATGATGGATGCACATTGTGTACAACAGCACACAGTCGCACAATCAATACTTTTGAGGACCTCTGCTGACACAACGCATTCCTCCCGAACCATCAAAACTACATGTGCAAAAACAGCTATCTCTGTTCTGAATTATTTTCCCAAATCATGTTTTTTGCGCCCTCAGGGGAAGATCCATCAAACTGGTGATGGTTTACTCATTTTTAAGACTGGTGCTCGTGTCCTCACCCTTAATCGAAAAATGTAAAAATTCTCGAATCAGCCTGTCCGTCTCATCACCTACCTTTCTTTGCTCACAGTCATTTCTCCTCCCCTCTCGCTCTCTTTCTGTGCCTCTCTCCACCTCTCCTCTCCCTCCTCCCACTCCAATGCTGAAACAATCATCAATTACCCTTATCCCTCTCTGTTATCCTTCCCTCAATCTTCCTCCATCTTTCCCGGGCCCATCCAGCAGAGTGGTTCCTCCTGGTTGGCTGGGGGCCACCCAACCCCGTCCCTGTCAGTCACCCTGCTCCTGGCGAGCTGAGCGGAGACTGACAGCTCCATGAGCAAATCAATAATAATCTTCAGCCAGCGTAATCCTATACCTGAGGATATCCCTTTACGCGCCAACGGCTTCCTGGTTTTCCCTCGCCGTTTTATATACGTTCTGCATATTCAGTGTGCAAATGAGCAGCAAAAAACAGAAGGTGAGCGTGACGTCGACAAAACAAGCGTAATGGTGTGAGCATGCTCCCAGGCACACGAGTATATCTGTTATGTGGACAACCACACACACACACACACACACACACACACACACACACACACACACACACGTCGTCCTGTACTGTCCTGTCACCGAGGCTAAGGTCATCTCGTTTGATGTATGAGCCGACTCATATGACAACCTTCATATAACTCCAACCTCTTTCCTCCACAGGAAAATTAACAGGGAGGGCTGAAGGACTGAGGCAGAAGAAGGGATCTTGCTCCTGTCTCATAAAACAAATCAACCACGATAAAGTGAACTTTTCATACCAGAGTCTTATTCGGCCCTGAGCTAAAGTTTGCTTTTTGTTTATTCTTTTATCTGAATAATGTTTCCCTCGTTGATTGCTGTTGGACGCTCGGTGGCGTGCTGCTTGAACCTGCAGGAGTTTAATCGGATTCTCTCATCGGCTCTGTGTGTGTTATCACTCTGGGACATGAATGCAAGGTGTTTGATTAAAGGGAAATTTAAATGGCTTATTCTGCACTCGCAGTAAACATCTTTATGTATTCACTACATGGTAAAGGCTACGCTGGCTGTTTGTCACAGTGCCTTCATATAGACTTTAGTTCTCAAAGAGACACAACAAGGGAGATGAAATATTTTTTACTAGAAATTGAGTACATAATCCTTAAATGCGTTTAGCCAGAAGGTTTTGTCACTACACCAATATTTCTTGTTTTAGGTTCATTTATAAAAAGAGCAATTAAAGGTAGCTTAATACCCTTGTTACCCCTCCTATCTCTCGACCTCTGACATTGTAATAATAAGTCTTCAATAGAACTAATGACTTTGATGGTCTGTCAGACATCTAGACAGTCCACAGTCATTGTTTCTCACCAAAATGCATTCGTTGTTTTACACTTTCAAACGTCATGCAGTGTGTACCCCAAAGTCCAATACTCCCAATTAACTTCCGTGGAGAACAGATCTACAGTTAGTGTAAGGGTAGGAAAAGATGACATTGCAAATGTAACTTAAAGGGATAGTTTGGGTCTTTTGATGTGGGGTCATAGGAGGTACTTATCCCTAGTCAGTGTATGGTTGTTTACTTGAGTAGATGACCATCAGGACATACATTGCATCCATTACATAACCTATTTGCTAGTTAGGAAACCCAAAGCAACATAATTTGTCAATGCTGACTTTTGGTTTCACAAGAGACACTAATGTCCAGCGTTTGTTTGACCCCTTCATTAACCTCAACCTCCCCTTTATACCACGTCACCTGACTATTTCTAAGCATAGTATTTGAAAGCATTTGTATTCCACGGAAATTGAAGGTAAGGATCGATGTGTAAACCTGCAGGCAATATTAGACATATGCACCGCGAGCAATAAAGAAGTCAATAGTCATGTTATATATACACAGATTCAAGACATGGTTGATTATTTACATCCATGTTTACATATTGATTTGAATTATTCTTCTTTCCCGCGTTTCATTGGTGCCATGCCATTCTTGGTACACCCCCTCCACAAACATTCAATGGAACAGTGTTAAACCGACAGCAAGAATCTGTTTTGCATCACCTGCATGCTGGTGCACACACATTTGCATCCCTGTGCTTCCACAGAACAAGATAAGAACCCAACATTGCTCCAGACAGCATCTGAATGTCTGTTTCCCTCTCTTTGTCTCCATCTCTGCGTCATGTGTCCACTGGATTTACGAGACGAAGAGTCTAAAAGGGGATCATTGCTTTCACCTGGATAAGTCAGAGAGGAGCACGGGGATCTGCTGTTTTGTAAAGTAGAGCGAAGAGCTGATTACAGGAGGAGCTCCTTCACTCTTCTGCCTTCTTCGCACCTCTTCTTTCTCTTGAGTTAATCCACTTGCCCTCACTCAGCTTCCCCTGTGTGCAGGTCCCTCAGATACTATCTCCATCTGCTGTAATTATAGAGACCCCCACCCCCCTACTCTCTCAGCTTCCCTAACACATACACACACTGAAGACACTGCCCACTGGTGTAATTCATGCTGCCTAGGGGGTCATGGGAGATTATGAGTGGGATCGATCAATGTGATGGTTCACACACACAAACGCTCACACACACACACACACAAATGCACAACCTCATCATCGATGAGGGCCTCCTTACCTCCCCTCTCCAACTGAGGGACATCCTGCAGCTAATGAGGACACACAAACACCGTCGACTGTATCGACCACCTGAGCTTAACAAGGTACTTCATATATATGGACCCGCTGGAAGACCATCAGCATGAAGACTCCCCCCTCCACACCTGCTCCACCTCCGGAAAGTTTAGCTAAAGACACAATTAGCACACAATCAGACAACATCCAGGTGGAGTCTTCACTCTCCCCCACAGCTTTCACTTCCTGCAATCTCCTCCTGCTTTTTTCCCTCTCCTGAGAGTTTTAAGTTATAGGAGAGGATGGACATTAAAATTTGATTCATGTGATCCTGACAGCATCATTCACATGAAAATGTCTCTTTTACGTCTCTCTCATTGACAATCCAGGTGCTGATATTTGTGTCTTATTAGCTCCACACCTGTATGATTTCTTCTTCTGGGTGATGGCAGTTCTCTAAAACACGAGTTAAATGAGCTTTCTGGAGAGAACAGTGCTTCGTGGATCCATTTTCTTTGCTTTTGTTTACTGGTTTTACCTCACGTTCACAGGAAGAGCCACCTAAACTGTTATACAATGAGACGTATTCTGCAATAAATAACACACTTTTAATTTACAGGACAGAAAAAAACAAATCAACATTAGAATTGTCTGGTAGAATGAGGGAAATTAGAGCATTTTTTCAATTATCTTGTTTAACGATGAACCTGGTTTATCATATGAAATTATGAAAATGACTTTTCTGTAGATCATTTTTTTAATGATATAGCATTTCCTGTCACTGCTCCACAATGAAAGCCACCTCATGTTTGGCCAATTCAATGCTTTTAATGTGGAGCAGCTGTGACGTGCTGCTTCATTTCCTGTGACCTCTTCAATCATATGGTATATGACTAATATTGGGGCACATGAATAGGAAAAACGTAGTATATAAAACAGTTGCTGAAAATATAAACGGTAATAATATTCACAAAAATTTTAAGGATTGTAACGTCAAGCTAAAACTTGATCTTTTATATACTTAAGTTTCTTATCTTGTCCTTCTAATCCATTGAGCTGTTGTGTGAAGCTTGGTTTTGTATGACTGTTGGTGTATAAAGAGTGTATATCTATGGAAAATAAAAACAAATGTTTAGGCACCATTGAAATGGTGCTTTTAACATAACTTGGGATATTTTGCACCAGAGAACTGATGTAATGACCCATATATTCTGGGAAGTCGCTAACATGGGTCTACCATCCATCCATGCCCAGCTGATCCATCTCTCCCAGCATGCACTGGGTGAGAGATATGGTACATTTCGAAATAGGATCACACTGATAGGAACATTGGAAAAAAGTGATGTCCTGTGAGGTTATATAACCCTGAAGCCCCCGTGGCCTGCTGCCAGCGTAGTGTACGTGCACAGACAATTCCTTTGAGTGTGTTCAATAACTCCGAACACAACAACAGCCTGACCAATCAATTTGTCCCCGAATATCGCTGTCCGGCAGAGTGTCAATAATAGTGTAATGTCTGCTTGTCGAAGTGTGTGTTTGTATATTGAAGAAGATTGCACACGTGGACATGCTTATACATGTGCCTGTGTTTGCATGTAAACCTGTTTCTCTGAGTATGTGTGTGTGTGTGTGTGTGTGTGTGTGACGTATGGATTATGGAAGCTGACTGCCGGGGTCCAGAGCAGGTGTCAGGTTGCTGCTGGGAACATGAAAGAGTCTCGGAGGGGGGGAGGGGACTGGTCAGCAAACCTGACCTACAGAATCAATGTTCTTATAAAAGAGCAAACGAGCAGATCAGAAGAGTGGCTAACATCACAAAGACACAAAGAGGAGGAAACAGCTATTTGATTCAAAAATATAAAGGCACCTGTGTGTATATGTTGCGCAATGAAAACATCTCGTCTTTCAAAATAATGTACACACTCTCCTCCTGATTGGTGTCGTGACCGATTGTTTTTTTCAATTTTTGTATTAATTCAGTTCATTAATCGGTGACAGTGCAACTCAGTGGTTGAGTTATAATATGAGCTTTCTTGGGGGGGGGGTCTCTAAATTAAGTAACCCTCACCAACATTAGATAGTAAATAGATAAATAGGATAATAGCAGAAAGAAAGAGAGGCTGTTCAGGGCTTCACATTTGATTTTAACATTAAACCTGAGTGATCTGAGCTGAGCTGAGATCCATAAGCTGACAGCTTCAAGCCCGTCAATTCACACCTGACGTGCGTCTTGAGTGACCACATTATGTGCAAATACTGGGCTACACCTGCATCATTAGAACAGATGCAACATTTTTTACACAAAGACCAATGAGTTGAGATTTGCCATAGTCATTTCACAAAGTCAATGAAGTCTCTCCTTGTGCAACAACTCTTAAAATCGCTCAATTTGTAAGGCAGACTGGGATATTACCGTTACTAGTGACCTCGCTTCATTGCATGGCTTCTACGCAACTCTAACCCTGAGCTTAATAGTTATTGTTAGTCCAATCAAGAAACAACAACAATCGCAATGTAAGGCACGTCAATAACAAAGCAGGACAAACGCAGCAGTGATACAGTAAAAGCAGAGGAAGTTAAAGTTCAACAAGGCAAATACAATAACCGCAATGATGGAATTGAACCTGGCTGTAATAACAATGCTGAGGTCATGTGGGCCTGTGCTCACCTTGACACAATACCTGCACTTACACATTTTTCTCTCTAAGATGGCGGTGCATTCAGATTCTACTCTTCTATTGTACTCTTTGGTGTACAGTAATTTTTTTTCTTCCTACAAGCTGCCAGCACTCCATTTCTACATCTTTATAAACTGCATTACCAGGAGGCACTACAACATTCAGCTTCACATTCTTCACCGCCTGCTTTCCTCTGTGGGCGCTGAAGTTCTTTGTGCATCTCACAGTCAAAGTATAGACAGCATCCATAGCTGAACAGTCATCAACAGTCAGCCATCTACATTTCCTTCACAAATGGCCGACTCCATCATTTGAAAGTAATCGTTTCCCACCATCACAAGCTCCAGAATGCCTACTGAGCGGACGCTGTTTTTGAGATTGTTTTGGTCTATAAATAAGAGAATCTAACAGGCTGCCATACTGTTGTTTGGCCCTCAGACATGTCTGAATTTGCCACCTTCAAAGGTTCAATAAATCATTATGTTGAAAATGTACACTGTGGACTGGGTGCGAAACGTGGTGGTAACACGAATGTTCCCTTCACGCGTTCACAAATCACAACCGTCATAACACACACATACACATACACATACAAACATACCCGTCAATATTGCTAACAGTGGACTATATTTCTACATGAACCAAGAGGGTACGTCTGTTTCTGGTCACTTTGCAAATACAAAAATAGAATATAAGATGTTTTAAGGTCTTTAACCATAATATTACTTCTTGCATCCTTGAGCGACGTCTACCTATCAAAGGTAGGCTTCCCATGCACTGCAGTGGAGCTGTGTGTCTCATACTTTCACCTCATGATAATTTCTTCATTGAAGAGACTTTCTTCATTCCTTTCTGAAGTTGACGATTAAACTTTGTTGAGATCAATACTTAAAGATTTCTGTGATACCAATATTATGACAAACAAACATGGCCACTTTAAAGGAGAATAAGTAAAGTTTTGCCTGCAAATCAAAAGTAATTTGGCTGCAAGCATAAATATTATTATAAGCAACTTAGACTTACATTTTAAAGATCAATTACACTAGTGCACTAACACTCTTGGGAAGCTCTTGAAAGGGCTTAGCCATTTCACTGAAAGAAATGCGCCATCTGCATCATCTGTCATCGGGCGTGAAGTTCATTCTGAGCGCTGATCGTGACATTGGATCACATTAAGTCACAACACAATGCACACAAAGGGCAAGAATTCAAGACACTTGGATAAAGACCTACAGACCCCGAGTGTGTTCATCTTCAGTGTGCTGGTGGGGGACCAGAAGACCACTCCTCCTCCTGTATCGACATTGCGTGCCCTTTCAGAGCCCCCCGCCACCTTGGTTTCCTTTATCACTGGGTCGGATGGCTCTGGAGCAAACTGTGGGGTTCCCCCACTACAGGAGCTAGGCTTTCTCCACCTAAAGGTCAGTGATGCTGCCCAGAGGCTTCCAGTCCTCAGCCTGTTCTGCTCCTCTGCTGGTGCCTGTCCAGTTCAAACATGAGAAACTGAAAGAAAAGCATTTCTTTCTTTCTTTGTGTCAAAAATGTGGAGGTTGTGGATGGCTCAGAAACTGAAGGCCACATCTACAGTGTTGGGGCTCGTTACTCAAAAAAGTAATGTATTACACATTACACATTACTCTCAAAAATAGTAATGCCTTACATTACATGATTGCTGCCTGGAGAAAGTAATTAGTTACATTACTCGTTACATTACTCGTTACATTCTGTCTTGGCGTCTCATTCATGTTATATAGTCCACGGTTCCTTAGCAACAAGATTTGTGTGTGCGTGCTGTCTCTGTAGGTGCTTCGTTAAGTTTGAGGTAGTGTTAGCAGCGGTGAGGAGAGGTTTCCAACACGGGCAAAGTGAACCTTACAGTTAAGTTATTTTCCTTACGTTCAACAAATTCAAAGTAATGTTTGTATCTGTAACCCTCCTGCTGCCCCAGCCAGCGCCCCCATACACACACTGGCCTGTCGCCTGCGCAGCCGCGCGGGAGGGGAGAGAGTCCAGCACTGCTGCAGAGGAGCCGTGGTCTGCGATTACTATGAGCAGCATGTAAATTACAATATAATATATTTCTCGCCTTTCCCCCGATGATCTGAATAAGTCGCCAGATTTGTCGCTCGTAGCTTTTTAGAAATGAAGTCGCTAAGAGGGTCTGAAAAGTCGCCAAATCTAGCGAGAAAGTCGTCAAATTGGCGGCCGCCCCCCCCTCAGCCCGCCGTGTGTGATACATGCGACCATGCTGTTAAAATTGATTAACCTAGCAATGTAACGTAAGTAACGAGCTTGGCGAACTGTAATGTGATTACTACATCCAGAACAGTAATGCCTTACACTACTCGTTACTGAAAAAGTAATGTGATTACAGTAACGCGTTACTTTGTAACGTGTTACACCCAACACACAAGCCGAGCTGTTGCAGCAAAGCAGAGGCAGGTGCTGATGCTCTCACTCGGGTAAAGTCTAGTTTAGTATCAACTCAGTAATACGTAACAGTGTTTATTGAGCAGATGGAAGTTGAGAAAGTTTTGTAAAATGTTGAAAGGTAAATATAAAAATTCTGAATGGATATGGGCACCACGAGTGAATTATAGCACTAAGAAAAGCAATTGTGAGTCTGGAACAGGGTTACTGTTTTCATTTCAGCCTCAAAAGCTTCAAACACATAACAGTATCACACATTTGCCTGTGTAATTGTGAGTACACTTTAGATTAGAAACACCATCTTAAAGCTGCAATGTGTAAGACTTTTTCTTTTAAAAAATTAAAAATCACCAACATAAAGAAGTTTGACATCATGTTAAAGACATCTGCCAGAGTTAGCATGCTAACCGCTAGCCCTGACCCGTCCTTCCTTATAATACCACTCTGAGCTCCCAGTCTGGACTGCTAGCTGCACAGTTAACTGAGCTAACTAGCAGCTACGGTTGGCAGCAGTTAGTGGTTACTCTGGTGATATGCTGCCCTGTTTGTTTGGACTGAACTTGCTTTGACAGGTGGCCAATTCTTACATGTTGCACCTCTAAAACATGGCACCAGATGGACAAAAACAGAGGTAGAAACATCAAACTTCTGGTTTTTCAGATTTCTATAGGCCCATGTTGTAAGTGTGAGTGACAAAGAATTTCCAAGGAAAAGTCCAAGAGGTCTGGAAAAAACCTTGTCATCATCATTAACTCGGATTTCGATCCATCTAGTCTACTTGTGTGGGAAACGCTTAAATTTAAATAAATCTGTCCTGATTAATAGGGACCTGTTTCTTGTGGGTTACAGAGCATTCCTCTACTTAAAAATGTCCCAGATAATTTGTCATTTTGTGATTGTGGCGCGACTGTAACAGAGAGAGGAAACTGGCAAATGCAGGCAGCTCCGTGTTTTGCAGGCGCAGCAGTCGTAATGAAACCGCCTAGTTAAGCGAACACGGCCGTAATGAAGAGCGGTGATTAGCGGGCGAGGCCCTAAACAAGGGCGTGTTTATTGAGAGGCAGTTGGATGCAAGTGTTAGCGAAAGACAGCGAGAGAACGAGAGAGAGTAGTGGGGGAGGAAGGGGGAGAGAGAGAGAGAGAGAAAGAGAGAGAACTTATAGCCTGAGTGATGCTGCCAGAGCCAATTCATTACGACTGCAGCTCTGTCAATCCCTGCTCATCTCCCGTAGCACTAGACCACTAATGGAATTAGTCCCTGTCACACACACACACACACACACACACACACACACACACACACACACACACACACACACAACGAGAGAGACACAGAGAGACAGATACACAAACACACACTGCATTAACACAATGGGTCCTGCAGATATATCTCTGTGTCAAAGCTCTCACACTTGCAGCCCATAAATCCTTGGAGGTCAGCAGGGTAGCCACACACCCACACAAACACACACAGACACACACACAAACACAAACACACAGGCTCGTGTTCTACACATTATAAACTACATAATGAAATACAAACAAAACATTTGGCCTCTCAAAGAAAGTCTCGATCATCGCTTCCTATGTATTTTTTGTGTGTTTAACTTCACCACCTATAATCAGTCCTTTCTGAGAAGTCAGAAGCAAAACAAAGCTAAAAAAATAAAATTCTCAGTTACAAACTCTCTACATTGTAAATGATTAATGAAATACTCTGCGTGTCCACTCCAGGATGAATCTGAACCTGCGTTTTTGCTTTCAGTGGCACACGACAAGACAATGCCTTTGACTGAGAGCTGGTTATCTGATTTGATCGAATAGAGGTCAACACCAGCCGGCCAGTCCTGAGGACAGAAGATCATCCACCAACCCCTCCGCCCCCCTCCACGCCCCATCACCCATCCTTCCTGACCATGACCATCCCCCCTTCTCCTGTCCACTCCCCCCGTGGCCTCACCCACCCCCTTCCTCCTCCTCCCTCCTGCTCCTGAGTGAGCGGTCATTAGATTACACCAACGGTCATGACCGTAAGGATTCTCCATCACTTTCCAGTAAACTCCATTCCCCGAGTCCTAACCAGACCAGCAGGAGGCTATAGGGCAGGAACATACATCCAAACCTGAATGTATGTTCCTTGGAGTATCATACAAGATCCAATTTACACTAATCACACTTTTCAGCTCACATCGTCATCCTGTTTAGCACACACACAGACACACAAACACGCTCAAGCTGAGGCTTGTCAACGTAGGCTGCTGTGACAGAAACCCTACAGATCAGCCTCGATAGGCAGACGCTATAACATATGCTCCATCACAGCAGGATGGTATGTTTTTATGGTCAGCACCCCCCACGCCTGTAAGCCGAGTGAATCAAAGTCAACCCTGATTGGTTGGCTTTGACTGGCCAACCCTCAGAGGGTCAAGGGTGAGCGACCCCACAGGCCTGGTGAAGAGTCAATTCTCCCCAGGTCAGAGGTCGGAGGTAATGCCCCCCCAACACACACACACACACACACACACACACACACACACACACACACACACACACAGCAGCTTCACGACCATTAGGGGGATGAGCTGTGTTTCAGCATGCCCTGGTGACGCACACACACACACACACACATCACATAGATTGGAAGAGGAGAGGTGATTGTGAAGTGCTTGATTGGGAGCGAGCGAGGGTGATGGGAGGCGGTGCTGCAGGAGAGGAGGAGGTGAGAAGGATGGGGAGGGTGGTGTTTGGTCCTCTGAATGCCTTTGACCTCTGCACTGACCCCCTGCTGAAGGCTCTCCCCCTGCACCGACTGATGGACAGTGATGATTGTGTTTGTGTTGGAGTGTATATGTACACATCTATCTATCTATCTATCTATCTATCTATCTATCTATCTATCTATCTATCTATCTATCTATCTATCTATCTATCTATCTATCTACATTTCCATTATGGTGACCTGATGGGAGGCTTTTCAATGACTTATGGAGAAACTTTCCATCCCTCTCTCTGTCTGTTTTCTGTCTTTCTCTTTCATTGTTAGGACAGCTGAACCCAGAACACTAAATTGAGACAAAACCAGTGAAACAAAAGACAGCTAATAGAAACAGGAGATGGTCAAGATGTATTATGGCATAGCTTTGCGAGCTGCTATGAATTAGCAGAGAGGTTATGAAATTCTGGTTTTGCAGAGTAAGGCCCCCTGTGTCCATGTAGCGGGAGGTTAACAGGGCTCTCTAGGTCAAAGCAATACGCTCCCTCTAGATAGCTGGATGAACCTGGCTGAATCTATCACCGGCGATCGCAGCACATTTCATGCTCTGATGTCATGAGCACATGGCCAAAGATAAACTCATGAGATCGAGAAGACTGCAGTTTTTTAAAGGCAGGAACCACAGTTGCTCTTTGCAGACCACAAGACCCAGAGCATGATGGGAAAGGCCTGATCTTAAAGCTGTTTGGTGTGTAGACTCAACAATATGACATTTTATAGAAACCTTTTATTTTTGTTGAACTGGAGAGAGTTTGATCAATACTGAAGGCTATTGTGTGCTATTTATATTTAAGTTAGTAGTAGTTGTAGTCATTTTTAGACTTTTTAAAGTATAAATGTTGTATATTACGTCTCTTATATGGAGGTAAATTAGCTACCAAGCTAATGTTGGTTGAAGCCATTGTGCAGTGTTTAATTTTCTCATCGCATGTGTCATCTGAATGACCTGCCAGCGCTTTTCTGACAGAAAAAAATGCCAAATGGACGGAGCCTGACGCAGGAAACAGGTACAGATGTTGGTCCAATTTTAATTAGCGGTTGTATTCTATCTGAATTTTTGGGTATCATCATGTCCATGTAATGTCAAAGCATGATGAAATATATGTTTTTTGTCTTATCTTAGTAATTAAAAATACAGGTTTAAAAAAAGTGTGCTATTAGGAAAAAAAAGAGGTCTATCCTTTTAATCGGCATGCCATCCATCCATCCATCCATCCAGTCACTCAGGGGCTCAGGGGACTCTTTGTGGCAAGTTGGAGGCGAGGAGGTTGTTTTTAAATCAACCACAGGACACTGTTGATTGAATAATTAATGTGTGCCTTCATGTTACAGGGAAAGCCCACACTCACCACAAAAAAGGACACATTCTGCCTCCTTCCCTGTTTCCTCCTGCAGCTGCCACAAACCATGAAACCACCATCGATATCTATCTGTGCTGTCCGTCAATCCATCCATCTGTTCATCTATCAATCTATTAATCTATCTACAGGTAAACTGAAGCAATATGGCCGTCTGTCCTCCCCTCCCCCTCCGCAACGTTGTTTCCTGTTCGGGCCCTTTCTGTCTCCCCTCCCTTCTCATGTGATCAGTTCCACTCCCCCCCGTCCTCTCCTCTCCTGGTTAGCTGTCTTTGACCTTTGCCCCCTCGTGTGATCATGCTAACGCGGCACACACTCCCATGCACCCTGACAAACACCCTGACACACTCCCTGACACACACACACACACACACACACACACTCACACAAATATCAAGTGAGCGACTGAGTGCTCTTGACAGCGTGGAGAAACACAGCTGGCTTAAAACACAGTGAGATGAGACTTTAATGTCTGTGACCAGGGACTCCCGCTGGCATCCCAACGCTAACTACTAACAATGGAGACACACATGTGAGCACGCGCACACACACAAGGCCGCGGTCACGTGTGGACAAGGCATCGATATACAGTACATTACACATGTCACTGGCACACAAATACATATAGATTCCAATCTCTTTTACACGCACACACGTACGCCCTATGTTCTCACACACTGCAGTCGCAACGACAACCAGTGTTCTCAAGTTCACACACCAGGCGCACAATCTGTACATGTACACACATAATGCATGCATTCATTGCATGCGCGCTGCCCTTGTGCTCCCTTTCTTGTGTATGCGACTGTGTGTGTGTGTGTGTGTGTGTGTGTGTGTGTGTGTCTGTGTGCGTGCAGCCTCCACAGTGAAACACTGCACCGGAGAGAGATTGGAATCAATACTTTCTGCTCCGTCATTTGTCACATCTTTACAAGGCTGAAACCATCTGAACACCAGTCTATTCTACTTTGGCGTCATTTATCAAATTGCCCCACCTTGCAAAGACACACACACGCACAGGCACGCACACACACACACACACACACACACACACACACACACACACACACACACATGCGGTATGCACACAAAAACATGCAGCATGCACACATAATCATGCAAACTTTTTGGCCATAATTAAGAGTACATAACAAATATACATTCTTGGCTGTTGTGGATGAGGTGGGGGAGGGTGGAGGGTTAGACTTTCCAGTTGAAGCCCCATTTGGTGACGGAAAGTTCTTTCCTAAAGCCTCTTTCACACATACGTCCCGGGGTAACCCTTCATGCACCACTCGTGATTTTAACTCATGCATAACGAAGTCCCGGACTGGATGAGGCGAGAGACAGTCCAGCAGGTGGAGGTAATGTAAAATGTGATACACGTGTAATACATGTTCGTGACCAGAGATGTCTCTCTGTGTTTAACATTCAACGACGAGTCCAGTAATGATTTTTACTGATCTACTCGAATCAGAAACACACATTTGATACATTAAAAGACACATTAAACGACTGCTGGATGCTGAAATGTGCAGAAGTACAGATAACGGTTTCAAGTATGTCATCAGCTGTGATTGGTTTGATTGCTCCACAAGAAAGTATATTTCGTCAAGTAAGTTCTTGTTCTTGCAATGTTGCTACTTTAATTCACATCACAGCTGGAGCAGATTTTTTTCATAGATGTTACTGGGAACACTGAGGTGGGAAATTTGGCAATACAGATTTCCTAGATCGTTCAATGGTCCCAATCACAAATGGCCCCATGCCAGACTGGATTTTTCACAAATAGACTGCACGTATGAAAAGACCTTAAGAGATTGCTTAATAGGCAAGAGACAATAATCACGTGCACCTCAGTTTACCATTTCCTCATGCTTGATGCAATACTTGAATTGAACTTGATTTACTATCAGTTCTGAAGGACTTTGTGGCTGTTGATTTTTAAATGGTTTTCTTAACACCGGCGCATCGAGTATCCACATGTTCCAAATGATGCAACTTAGGAGTCATAGTTAACGTCTACTTTGAAATTTTAATGTGAACAGGCTTGGAACTTCAACAAGAACCAAATAGAAGAACCAAAGCTAACACAGTTCTTGGAGAGTTTAACAGGGAGAGTGTTTTTGCCGATCCAAACTGTATAAGTGTTCCAACTCTGCGTCACGAAACACTGTCAGTGTTCTTTTTCCAGAACGAGGTGGGCAACTCATAACAGCGTCTGTTGTTGGCAAAATATCATATAATTGCGTTACTTTTCCATTTGTGCAGCTGATGTCTTTTCACCTTTAAGAATCGCCTCATCCCACTCGACTGCCTCTCTGCTTTCAAGATGACGTTCAAAAACTTGACTTTGTATGAAGTTGCACCTCTCCTTTTCCAAGCCCATAAAGCATTTTTCCACAGCAGCCTTGACTGAGTGCATGGTGAGTGGATAACAGGATCTTGGAAGAAATTGCTCCACTAACCAATTTTCCTGAACCCTGTGGTAACATTCCAAAAAGCCAGATATGACTTTATTCAATTCATCCACAAACGATAAAGCAATTTGGCCCCGACCACTTTCCACTGCCTTACACATGGGCCGCCACGCACACACACACACACACACACACACACACACACACACACACACACACACACACACACACACACACACACACACACAAAAATGCAAGACACACAGACACACACACACACACACAGACTTACAACACACTATAAGTGCAGTTAATCCAGACAGTAAGCGTCCTCTGGAGAATGCTATTATTCCGCTCAGTTTTCCAGGAAGGTTTAAGCAACACTTAGGCCAGGATGATACATCTAAAACATTGTATCATATTTTTCTACTTTTTAAAAGCTCAGCGTTTCACGGCATTAAAGTTTTCCAATAAAAAGACATTTTATTTAAAAGTGCATGATCTTGGATATGGATACGATATGATACTGTATATACCCAGGATCAGCACGTTCATGTCGTTCCTCGTCAAACGGAAGTAGCTTCCCGATGCCAGTGGTCTATCTTTTAATAACTGGCCTGCTTAATTTTTGTCATTGGTGTCTATTGGTTATGAGACATTAGGCAGTGTTTTCTGGGCAATCTGCAGGAATATGACAGGAGGGATATTGACCATGGTGACAGAGAATCTTTCCAAAAATAGGTGTATAGTTGGGGTGAGATATGGTGCTCGTGAAGGCCCTGGCATAAAATTCACATAGTTTTCATACTCAACAAACCTTCCAGTGAGCCCTAAAATCATGCATTTGCTTCAAAGGGGTCTTAATTATCTGTACAGCGTATGACACCCATTATCTGTAGACACTTGTGGCCTTTATAGGAGCATGTGCACCTGTTACCTGCTTGGTAACTTTAAATGCAGAATTTTGAATTCTTAAAGGTGCCCAATCTATAAAACAAAATACATCTTGCATTCCAATGCCCATACCACTGTACTGTTATCTATGCCTGCAAAAGATTTGTATGTCCCAGTAGGAAGTACGAGAAATGCAGAATGCCAAAAATACCCGGATGTCCTACTACATTCGGTCGCATTTTGCAGTATGCAAGCCATTGCGCTTTTCAGGCAATTCTGACCCACAATGCACAGCAGAAGATACGTCACATACGCCACAGTGTGTCATGTCATACAAATATAAACAAAGCTGAAAGAGCACAAACATTTGACAGCTCACTGACAGATGACAGACAAAAACTATGAAAACACATTTGGTGTAATTACTACGTTGTTTGTACTCCAAAATACCCTGTTAAGGCTGTGAGGGATATAGGAGCAAGAGGGTCAAAGGTCAAGGCGCACTGTCATAACAAAGAAGTATTTCCAATTGTATCCATTGTATCCTGCTTTGACCTCAAGAAACACTCATTATTGTTAATTATATAGGTCTGTAGTTATTATCTCAGAACACAGTTAGCATTGGTTTTAAGCTTTTCTAATTTCTGTTCCTTAATAATGTCAGAGACAGTGTCATTTGCAGCCACAGCTTCATCTGTGAATTTTTTTGGTAACAAAATAATAGAGCATTGTATCAACAATAGCATCAGCAAGTAAATTCATTTTTGGATCTTTTAGATACAATAAAGAATTAAATTCTCATTTAGGGGTTGATGCAATTAGTTTGATTCTCAGGTTGATAAAATCCTTTAAACAAACATTAACAAACATTGGAAAAAGCCTGTTTTTCGTAGCTCATGAAAAAATTAAATTTTGTTGATTCATAACCTAATCATTTTATTTCATTTGTGATACTAGGTAACAACATTTCTATATGCAAAACCACAATCTAACTGCGCTGTAGTGTTTGTCACACAGCCCCTGTCTCAGCATCCACTGGTGGACAGAACACACAACAAGACACCGTAACTAAGTCTGAACGGTGGGAGGAAAATCAACCCAACACAGACACAAATGACACTGTGGAGTCCCACACAGCGTTACACCTACACGCTTCACAGAGTGAGACATGACGACTGCGGTGTTTGAGAAAAAAAATGAAAAGAAAAAAAAAAAAATCTCCTTTCCTGAAGGCGTTATTCAGACCAGCCCTTTTGATCTGCCCTCAGGCCTGCTGGTGGGGATCTTCTAATGAGGAGGCGGCCATTGACCACATCCTCTTCCTATTGATTCTTATTGGTGACCGACGCTAATAGGATTCTGCAGTTCTGGAATTGAAGATCAATGGACGAAGGCTGGGGTAGTTTTAAGATGAGGGATGTAGAGCAAGGTGGCGGCCTACTCTGCTTATAAGTACTAAATATACACTCAATATTAGTATATGGACATGTTAGGTAACCATGGTAACAACCTCAATACTGAGCAGAAACATTCGTTGGGAAAGAACAGGTCCATTTCTACATTGCTGTTTTATGTATTTTTATACATCTTCCACATTATACAACTTCAAAATACAGTATATCTGAACAGTAAAATGTACAGTATGCAATAAAAAAAATAATAAAATAACAAAAAGATGTAGTTTAATGATATTGTGAAGTAACGTGGAATCATTGGAGCCATTGTCACAGATGAGGTAATGTTTTCAGGTGTTATTAGCTCCGCCGAGGAGGCTATGTTTTCGCTTGTGTCTGCTTATTGGTTGGTTGGTTTATCAGCAAACCACTGAACGAATTTCCATTTAAAACTTGGATGGAGGACGGGTCTCTGCCCAGAACAGACCCCATTAAGTTTTGGTGTGGTTCTGGATGGATGGAGGGACAGATCCTGGATTTCTTTTTCCCATTTTTATAATATTTCAAACAAAAAAAATCAGTCGTATTCAGGTGGCTGCTTTCTATGAGTGAGTAGATCTGGACTGCTGAAACTACAGTTACTGTAGTTACAGGTAATAGTCAAATTTCCAGTGATACAGGGATAGTTTGACATTGGAGTTTGATATTAGATTTAGCAGCTGAGTGCCATTATAGTTCATATTGTGCTAAGTCGCACGTGCCGCCTTCCTTCCTCACTCTCTGATGTGATATTCTGTTATAGGCGACCAAATGAAAGTCACTGTTACCTTCAATAATATTACAGATTTCTTTGGTTTTGAACTTAGGATGATGTAAGTACACAACATAACAAAATATATATTACCAGTTGACATTTTAATGCATAATTGTTGGTTAGCAATCTTGTAGCAATCTTTTCAATATCAAGTCAACCAAAGAGTAAAACATAAAAGCTGCATTTGTAGAGAAGAAGTGTGACCGATAATAACTTTGACAAAGAAAACAGAATATTATAAAGAAAATACATCCAACACTCTGCTCGACACATTTGTCTGTATGGACAGTCTGTGCAGATCGCTGCCACACGGACAGAGGAAGGATACTGTAGCTACCAAACAAGTTAAAGTGAAGGTAACACCTCAGACCACTGGGACTGCGACCAAACATCTCACACCTCTTCTTTACCAGGCCTTGAACAAGACTACAGGCTTTCTCCATTTACACCCATTGATTCTGTCATTGACATGTGTTCCAGTCTTGTTTGGCTAAAAGTCGAACTTTAGGACACATCAAACCATTCAATTCATGTTCTCGACCTCTGTGATCGAAAACTGTCCTCTCATGTCCTGGTGGGGGAGACAATGGGAGGACTCAATGCACGACAGCATCAAACCAGGCAGACTCACCGAAGTGTTTTTAATCGAGGGTGACCAAGTGCATAGAAACCAGACTTGAATGGTGAAATATAAACATATTGCATGTTAAAAATGAATACATTGAAATTGGTCTGCAACCCTCAGCCTGCAAATGAGACCATCACGGAGGCCTCCGACACTACAACTGGAATTGTCATTGCTCAAGAAAAAGACCATCGCAAAAGGCTGGCAGTGTGTTTTCTACGCGTCAATTTGTATAATGATGATTGAAATACAATGTTTTGTCTGGAGAAGAAACATTGATTGTAATTTTACAGAGCAATGTGTTTCAAGAATAAACCATGAACGGCTGATTTTTTTCTCAGTTCGAAAAAAGAGGCTCTGCTGCTCAGGATTACTGATTTTCAATAATTTGATGTTTCCGTTTAAATACAATATATGAAAACAGTCATAGTGATAACCAACTAATCCTATGTGTGTAGAGGTGTGTGGCTGTTCTCTACCCACTCACTGTCATTTGCAATAAATTCCGTCAATGTAAACACAACAAGATGTATTGCCTATATAAGGCTGAAGGGATAAATGCAGACTGAGTTACAGATGTTTCAGCTTTAAACGCATTTAATTTTATTCTCTACCTCTACCTTCTCTACCGCTAACTATTGGTGGAGGGTGATTGATAAATATTCTCATTTACATGTTTTAGTATGTTTCTTGTTTCTTTCATGTAATTAAGCTGCTAGCTAGGTGACATCATCCTGATAATTTGAGTCTATTTCAGCGTAGCGTATTCTTCTCAAACACTACTCAGAGTATTGGTTACTTTTTAGTAGGACCTCAATCAAAGGGGTTTCTTTTTCTCCAAATCTGCAGTTGAAATTACGCCCAACTCTTTTTCTGCTTTGCTCCAAACCTGCAATTTCATATATCTAGATATATATTTCTATATGTCTGTGTTTTCATTGGCCCGCTGGTGATTTGAAAGCATTATTAGCTACAAAATGCAGATGAAAGGTTGAGATATCAATTCAAGTTGTACTCAGTACCTAATTATGATTTAAAATGTAATTAACTACATTTGAAGGTGTGATGGATACTTCAGTGAAATTGCAGACTTGAAATATTAAATAAAAGTACTAATAAAAGGAAAAGTGCCCCCTTAAAATGACTTAATTACAGTAATTGTAGTAGCTGTAATTAGTTTCTCTGACCCCTGTTTGGATGTTGAAAGCACCTTTCACTTCCTCATCTGCCTTTTTGAAAAACTTTAAAACCTTTGCTCTTTGTGGTGGAAGAACAGCGCACTCTTGCTGATTCGTACCAAAAAGCATTCCGGTGCTTTTATTTTGAAATCCTAGTATATATATCACATAATATAATACAGATGAATATTGTCACTCTTTTTACCTTCTCAATGAATAATCTGTTAATAATTGAAGAAGAAGAGGTGAATTATGTATAATCAGGCTAACTGCTGATTTTCCTACATGTCAACCGGGCTTTTAATGCACCAACATTAAAAGCTCTATGGCCCCGGCTCTTATGCTTTAAAGAGGCCTTGGCGGCTACAGAGGGGTGCTCAGGCGTGACTCTGTTAAGTGGAATCATCTTTCCTTTGAAAGGACAGATAGTTAGGACTCCTCTTTGAGAGTGATCGTTAAGGATAACCACTAACACCACAGCCTGAGAAGAGACAATTACCTGCAATCACACGGAGGCCGCCAGTGGAGTGGCATTTTATGCAAGTGTTTGTGTGTGTCCATGTGTGTGCACGTGGAGGTTTGTTCGCCCCCTTCGCCAGGCGTCTGGACGGCCCCCGTCTGCCCAGCCAGTCATCTGTCACCATTACAGGACAAAGGCAGCAGCGTCTCAGGGCCATTACTGAGATTGCTAGAGATGATTTGGAGTGTCCTCCTCAGCACCGAGAAAATCATTTCCTCACAAAGAGGCTGCCCCTCGGCTCTGCGGGCCCCTGGCAGCCTACGGGACGAACTACAGAGCCCTTCTTCTGCCTCAGCCGCATCCAGGAGTGATGGACATACACAGAGAGCGAGAGCGAATCAGAAACACAGACAGAAAAAGAAAAGCTGAAGAGAGCGAAAACATGCAGTGCAGTGAGAGCTGAGAGGAGAAGGATGAGAAATTAGCGCATCTCTTAATGGGATGTAAGGGAGGAAGACAGTGAGGAGAAATGGATATAAAGTAAATGCTGCCAGGCCGGGACGAGAGA
The DNA here is from genome assembly GCA_963678695.2 of Diplodus puntazzo. Classification (NCBI taxonomy): domain Eukaryota; kingdom Metazoa; phylum Chordata; class Actinopteri; order Spariformes; family Sparidae; genus Diplodus; species Diplodus puntazzo. The sequence continues at coordinate 7,816,583 of OZ023155.1, read as the reverse complement.
AAAGTAAGTGTGGAATGAAGTTGAATTAGCCAATCTCTAACACACTTCCTTGATTTGGTTCATGCGCTGAAATCAATCTCATCCTTGCGTTCCCTCCTCTATCTCTCATCTCGCTCTTCCTCTTTCATTCTCTTCCTCACACACACACACACACACACACACACACACACACACACACACACACACACACACACAAACTGCTGGCCAGATATGTAGCTTCATTTACAATCTCGCTGACCTTGGCTGGAATGTGGATGAGTGTTTAAAGATCAGTGTTGTGAAGTGAGTACAGTTTGTGTGTCGTGTGCGGCATGTGTGCGTCCTGACAACTGGTCAGTGGCTGGAGTGTTGCAGCACCCCCCCCCCCCCCACACACACACACACACACCGTCCACCTCCGTCCACCTCCGAACCCAAACCCACTCACACGCACACACACCTCTGACACACAGAGATCATGATGAATTGTCCTCTCTGCAGGCCCAGATTGTTTTTAAGGTTTAATTCAGTTTCTTCCTGTGCTTGGATGAGCAGATTGTGTGTATGTGTGCGTGAGTTTGTGAGTGTGTGTGTGTGTGTGTGTGTGTGTGTGTGTGTGTGTGTGTGTGTGTGCGTGTATTGATAAGTGTATTTTCACCTCTGTGTAGGTGTGTCACAGTATGGGTGTGAGGGAGATGCTGAGAAGAGAAGAGAGGGAGGAACGGAGAAGGGAGTGAAGGAGAACAGGCGTTATGGATCTCGGGTCTAATGTACTCCAGCAGGTCAGAGAGAGGGGGCCTCCGGTCGCCATGGAAATGACAAAACCTGATCAATACTCAAGGTTATGACCTCTAAACTGCAACCCCTCCCCAAATTCTCATCTCTTCCGCCCATATTTGGCATCATCCCGCCACATCTATCTATCTATCTATCTATCTATCTATCTATCTATCTATCTATCTATCTATCTATCTATCTATCTATCTATCTATCTATCTATCTATCTATCTATCTATCTATCTATCTATCCTTAAGTATTGTCTTACACTTGTTGTCTTTCCCCCCCAACGATATCATCCATATGCAATCGCCAACCCAATCTAGCCATCCATCTGTTTAAGAAATGGACCACTCTCGTCCACTCTCTTTTTCACTTGCTCGTATTTATTTATTTTTTTTGTCTTCCAAATACATATTCACAAGACCTAGCCCATTAAATCAATACGACACATCAACCCACATGGAAACTTTCCTAAAAACAATGTGGTAGGATGATAAATCTTCAGCTCCGCAAGCAATTTCAAAACCAGATTATGTCGAAATTTGCATGTTTTTGTGCAATTTGGCGCCCCCTGCAGTTTCTGAGTTCAACACCACTGCCGTAAATACAAATCCCAGGTCTGTAACAACTTGTCAGTAGGTGCTAACTACAGCCAAAACTCATTACGTCATAAAGTTATGTGTTGAAAGTGTATGTAACGCTGTGATCCTACCCTCTCACCGCGGGACAAGTGATAGAGATGTACAGTGATATGTATCAAAGTTTCCCAGTCTCATGGCAAAGCTTGTAATAGGCCTGTCGATCTGCTAGAGGTCAGCACGTGAGACTTTATTTTGCAGAGGCGCAAAACATATAAACGTGTGAGATGGTGTGGAACATCAGGGGGCGATAATGACGGCAGCAACGGGAGAATGCAATCAAAAGAGCCAGAAAATCAGTGAAAACAGCAGATTGGAAATGATTGGCTGGTTTCTTTATTGGACGTTGACCGGGCGACTTCTTTGATTTGATTTATTTGTTTATTAGTTGTGAAGCTGTTTCAATAAAAAGCTAAAATTAAGTTACTGAAAAACACAATAAATGCACACTGTCTTGTGTGCATGCTTGTCTGTGTGTTTGTTTTTGTTCTTGCCATTTTAAAACTCATTTCTAAGCTGATTTTATGAAAAACAAACAGAAAACAAAAGAAATACATTTAACATCCTGGAATATTACAGTTTTTGTTTATTGTCTATTATAAGTTCAATATTTATCCTCAAATCTGCACAGTGACATCGCCTAAAACTGCGATTTCCACGTCCATTTTCATCTGAAAAGGTGTTTCAGCCACGATGATCCAGGAAACAAGTTTTGACATAGTTACTACGTTTGTCTAACTTCAGAACATCTGTATGAGTGGAGAATTATAAAAGTTCATCTTCATATTTGCATTGATGGTTTTAAGAGGTGCAGACTGAAAAGCTTTTCGGGGAAAAATGTCTAGCAGGCAGAGCAAAACAGCCGGAGAGAGCGGATGTAATAAATGCTGCAAGAGGAAAAGACAAAAGAGAAGAAAAACTGATTAACTGTCAGAGACTCCTTGGCTTTGCAGAGTGTATTCATCAATACAGAGACAGCAACCCGTTCCGTCTATGAGGGCAGGAAAAGTGGAAAACGTTGGACATCTTCCAGTCTTGAAACCACAGACCAAAGCCTCCGTTTAAAGTTATCAATATCAATCTATCTTGGCCTTCCTTCAAACCGAATAAAAGGTAGGGGCTCTCTTCATCAGCGCTACACAATAAACTGATACCATCTGGCACAGAAACGATGAAGAGGAGGCAACAGTGACTAATCACGATAACATCCTCTGGACACACTACAGCCGCTCGTGACATAATCCTGTCCTGTGGCTTTTAGAACGCAGCATTTATTACCCAAAGGTGGGTGAGAAAAAAAACGTACGTCAACTTTTATAGTCGATGTGTTCATCTGTCGGACTGCTGAAGCCTTGTGTGGATGTGAGAAGATACGAGAAACATATGATTGATGATCTAACATATGTACTGTTATGTCTCTATTGCCTAAAATTCCTTCCTTAATGTGTCTTCTCTGTTTCATGTTCATACTTGAGGCTTGAGTCGACTGATTATGGCCGTCAGGTCGGTCGTTTCCTGTCATTTTCTGTCATTTTCATGGAAACAGAACATTACTTGTTCTACATTTATTCATTTTAAGCAAAGTTTTAGAGAAACAGTTATCTGTAATTCAAATTCTGCAGACTAATCAATAAAGAAACATAAGTAAATAATCCAAATAACTAATACACAATAATATCTCAATTATAATTGATAAAAAAAAGATTATATAGAACTAGTCACTTTAATAGCAATGGTATAAAAGTCATTTATATGCATTCAGATGTATAATGGACTCAAGTTTTTCCCTGTAACCCAACACACAACGCTTTCAGTCGAGTTCAGTGGGAGAATAAGCAGGCAGAGTATTTTGTACACTCAGCATAGGTCCACCTTAAAGAAATGAACAGAAGCCAGCAGTGGAAAGTAATGAGTAGAGGCGGTGGCGGAGGGTGGTGGGGGTCCAGCGCTGAGTGACTTTAAACCCGTTAAACCCTCCACAGATTGCGCTAGTGTTTTGACAATGGCCAGTAAACTATCTAAATTGCAGTGTTTTAGCACCTGTCTCTCTGCGCCGAGCTGGGTAGCGAGGCGTGAGGCTGTCAGCCTTGTCAAACGGCCTTTTCTTTCTTTTCCTTTCTCCCTCCCTGCACGGCTGCTATCATCATCACCGGCCTTTCAGACACCAAACTTTGTCCCTTTATCTCCGATTGTGCCTCTCCCTCACCATCCCGCTAAAATTACCCTTTCATTTTGTTGTGCCATAAAATTACAGCCTGGTGAAGATTGGCAGTGTTTTTCTGCGGAGGGAGGGGGGCAAATCAATGTTTTTGTCGTGGCTGTGCGTGTGTGCGTAGGTGTGTGTGTGTGTGTGTGTGTGTGTGTGTGTGTGTGTGTGTGTGTATGGGCGTCTTCAGAATGTCAGAATGTAGTGATGTGTGATCGATGTCCCATTGTTCACGTGTGTGTGTGCGTGTATCTGTGTGTGTGTGTGTGTGTGTGTGTGTGTGGTCATGTCTCACAGCTATCACTGAGGATAATAGGGCTCTTGGTAATGCCAGGCTACAGGGGCAAAGACCCCTGTTTTACTGGACACTTTCAGATTTTTTCAATCAGTAAGAGGAAAATAGCAAAGTAGTACTGGAGGTGAGGACCCGCAGTGGGGCAAAAGGAGACCAGGGGAGTGCCGCGGTTGATCTCTGTATGAAGGTACTCATATTCACACCGAACTGTGGCAGAGGAGACGCAGATTCTCTCAGTTCTTTTCCAGAGTTGATGTTCCACCGACATAGAAAAGACCGAAATAAAACAAATCTCCAAGTGCCAATTCTACACGTGTCACAACCGGGCTCAGAAGTGTGTGAAGGGGGAGGGCGACCACACATACCTCTTATATAATGCAAAGTCTTTAGGTTAAATATATGACCCTCCCCCCCCTTTGTGAGGCTCCGCCCATCGTCTCCCACCTCTGCAGCCTCTGAGCAGGCGGTGTAACAGAAGAGTAAACAGAGGCAGCAGAGGATCGAGTGAAAAGGATGTTACGCCGAATAAGGTTGGAAAGAGTCAGAAAGGCCGTCCACCATGATTTTATCTTTGCCCTTGGTTGGAAGGTTGGTAAAACAGAGCTCGCCACATGAACCTCCGGTCTGGAATCTGAAGGGAGTTAAAAAAAAGCGAGCAGGTTATGGTCACAGCAACCGGAAAGGTGAACACCAGGATGTGCTGCACAGCTAACACCGCGGTTCTTTTTCCACCACGGAGCGGATGAGCTGGTAGGAGTTGAACTTCTGAAAAAAAGAAGGCAACTGGATGATCGATACTTTGTGTGCCAGTTTGAGGAAGTGCAGCGTCTGCTCTGGCTTCTCGTGAAGCCTGAAAGGCTGGTCCAGAGAGCAGGAGCTGGGAACTTTGACCTGAGCAAGGCATGCTAGGCCTGACCCACAACCTTACAGAGATACAGTGTGCATTCACATTTCGCTCACTTCGCTGTCCAACTCCCATTTAAACAAAGCTGAAATATGACTCATCCTCCCAGATGATATCATCACATCATCTCAATATATAGCGCAATCCTCCAGCAGCCTCCTTCACTATATTGATGAGCTGTTGAAATGTACGTATTGACTGTATGAGAAAACAGGCCAGATGGTGTTGTGACAGCCGTTTTAAGCAGATCACATTTGCTAACATATCGTAATGCTCCCACTTAATCATTGTCGTATTTGACACAGAGCAAAGGAGAATAACTGGGATTTGGCACATTCCAGAAGAGCAGCATGATTAAATCATCTTATACCCATTCAAAAGCTAAACAGTTAAAATCCAAATATTATTCCCTGAGAAATCAACGAAACTATCCACACCAAAAGTCCAGGACCCATCCTCGATATATAATCTTTCTGTGGAAATACGTCAGTAGTTTTTGTGTAAATCCTGCTAACTAACCAACAAACAAACACAAGTGAAAGGGAAAATTGTAACTGGAACATAAGCTGAGGTTTGCAAAGTATATAAGAGGTACGAAAGGCGATTCTAGAGAAAGATAGTTGATCGTTGGGTCTAATTCTCAGGTGCTGTTCGGTCAGTATTCGGCCCGAAATTCAAACCCAAAGCATTCGTATTTGATGACCTGAGCATGAGACTCAGCAATCGACTATCTTTCTCCAGAATCTTGTCATCTACTTTTAATGTTCTTACGTATCTTTTAGTAAAAATGAAATAAACTTGTTCCAAGATAGTGTTGTAATTTTGTACCTAAGGCTGCACTGCTCATGTTTATTCTTGAGACCACTTCTTTAAGACTTGGCGAGTGGAAATCTGGAGTCCGCCTGTGTAGACGTTGCTTGGAGACATTATTATTTGTGTGGTGACCAGCGAGCTTTCTACAGAAGTCAGATCTGACGTATGTAACTGCAAGCGTGTAAATACGTGGTCAGTGGTTTCTTGGCCTTGCACTTGATGAAGTCTCATCTTTTGAGTATCGGCTCATTCCTGGACAGTCTCTCTCTTCTCCGTCTGTTTTTTGCTATGAAAATCCCTGAGAGGCAGAGACAGTGTCTGTCGTTATCAGTGAGAAACAGCCTGCTTCCTTGGATGACTCTTTGTCTGGTCAATTAATAACCAGCATCGATATTAGCATGTTTGCACAAGGAGCGAGAGAATAAGGGCATGCATTTCCGCTGTCGCCATGTCGTTATCTCCCGTCTTAGTTTGCTCCGCTGATACTCTGTCGCGTCCATGTTGGCTGGAGAGTCGAAACAAACATGGAGTCCGGGTCGCACACAATCTGAAAGCTATCCATCTCATTAGGCAAACAATGTTCCCTTTGTAGATTCTGGTCTTGTAATGAATTTTCAGCATGTGTATATAATACCATTCACTTTGTATTCACACTGAAACAAAGAGAAGATGGCCGATTCCGTTCCCATTTCCCCTCCCTCTCTATTGCATTTCTCACTTTTGCACATGTGCACTTACATGCTGCTGCTTCTTAATGACACAACCCAGTCTACCTCAATGCTACTTTGCACCTCATGTGGAATATCTTTATTTATTCATACTTATCTTTTGCATGTACTGACTTGCTTATAACACAATATATTTATGTCTGTGTACAACTACTCCCTGGGGTACAATTAAAGTTTTTTTAATTGAAATGAATATTTCTTTTTCAAATATATTTAGATCTTATAGAACTCTTTACATCTTGATGGATATAAAGTCTGCTAGTCTTGAGATGAATGAATAAAGATCACCAGAAGCAAAGCACTGCTAGACCCTTCGCCATTTTCTCTGTCATGTCAGAGGATTTGTCGTGTACCTCCAGAACTCACTACACATTGAAGGTAAGTTAAACTCATCAAATTAATCAAAGTTAGTGATGGCCAGCAAGCCACTTGAGGTAGTTAACCCTAATGCAAATATTAGCTACCCACTCACTAGCCATGCTAACATTATCCCTCACATAACTTTTATAACCTCATCTGTTGACATTAATGTTTCATGAAACTGGAGCCAAAGATGTGCTGTTTTATGGAGCAGTGTCATCATGGCGCACCGATTATCAGCAGACAACAGCTGGTCGATTTGCAGAGTTAATCTAGACAAACATTTATCTATAAAGCTAATTTGCACCGAGTATATGCAATTTTTCTATCCAGATGAACATGTGTTATCTTTGTTTTTACTAACACGTCTGGCAAGTTTTCTTTAAGTAGACCGAGACAGTCAGTCACAATCAACTGGAGATGTGTGAGGACAAACAAGTGGATCATTTCAGGGGGAACAGCAGACGAGAGCAGCAGTTCAGATTTAGCGTTTTCCAGTGTCAACATTAGATTTTTATTCTGAAGACATCTCCTCCTCAAGTCTTCCAGGGCATGGTAAGTGTTCATATTAAAATCATTGCATTTTTAAATGCATGAAAGGTGGTTAAACAATCACTGCTAAATCTCCCATAAGTTCAACACAAGCACTTGGAACATTTATTCAAAATAACATTTAGTTTAGTTTGGGTGCAAAAATATTACTTGTTTTTGTCTAGCACAATTTGTTGACTTAATTGTAACTAATATACAATTTAATATTTAGTTCAATTATTGTCTGCAAATGTGCTTAACTTAGTGCTTAGTGACATTTCACATTTTCTTTTTTTTTTTTTGCTAATTTTCTCCATTTCGTGTCATCTTGCTGATCACAATAACTACAATGATGGTGCAAAGATCCGCGACAATATATTTAATGAGCCAATCCACCTCCTGACTCATAACTCACAGCCAACCCTTTAAATGCGTAACATCAACAGATTCAGTCGTGTTACTGCGCTGACTATGATCTACAATAAATCTTTAGATAGCTACTGCTTTCCCTTCTTTTTTTTGCTGAAAGCCTTCTGGATCCATACAGACTCCCTTTCTCCGACATATAAGGAAGGTGGGTGACCTTTATGGCTTGTGAATAGCGCAGGGCTATCAAGACCTCTTCACCCGCGGTGCGCGTTCTTTGTCGCAGCCGGGCCTCGAGGTGCTGCAGAGTCCAGAAGTATCTGGTATTATATCAAAAGAATGGCGAGAGCATGTGGAAGGCATTTACTTGTGGAGAGGTGAGGGAAGAGGCAGAGTGAGAGGCAAGCTGCAAGGTGCCATCAGTGCAGAGAAATGGGAGTGAAAAGGATGAAAACCTATAAATGAAAATCAATACGAGAAGGCAGGAAGGCATAAGAACTGGGGGGGGGAGGTAATAGAATAGACTAAAGATAAATAATGAGGACAGGAGGAAAGGGGAAAGAAATGAGAAGGGAGAGCAGAAAGAAGGAGACAAAGAGAAATGATGGCAGAATACAATCAGAGAATATATTTGTTATTGTGTGGCTGTCCTTCCCATCAATAGACCGAAGTCAGGAGACGGACGAATTTGCCCCTCAGAAGCTTTGATGACTGAAAAGTGCTGAAGTCTCTCGTCTGTTTCTAAAGGACTCTGATTGAATATTGAACTTAAAGCTGCAGCTCGTTTAAAAGAAGTGGAGCCTTATGGAGGGCTTTATGTTGATTAATGCAACTGATTACAACCGTTCCCTCTCACATTATTGATGCACTTGTTGGTTTAAGGGTATACAAGATATGGAGCATTGTATCGCAGGCACAGTACAGGATTTAATAATTAATGCTGCTTCCAGGCATACCGTCCTGCAGTATGTAATAGCTTGTATGGGATGCGAATGTTAAAAAGAAACACAGAGGAGGATAAGAGCTTCTTCACCCCTGTTAAGTTTCTAAAGAGACAGCTTCAAATACGACTCTCATCTTATAGATTGGATGAAAGTGGTGTCTTTTATTACAGGACTTCAAAGTTCAACACCATGTTATGTCGATGACGTGCATCAGACAAGTGCACACGAGGCAACATCGCAATATGATGACAAAATAAAGAGTAGTTCTTCAGGCAATTCTTGTGAATCTGTAGTTAGCCGAATACGTCTCAGGGTAAAAATCTGCCATTACTCTGCTGTGTTCAGTCTTTGGTAATTGGCTTTGGTTAGAGATCAGAGACCTATAAATTACATCTACGTCTACGTCTGTAGACAAACAGGGAGACAAAATGCTGATGGAAACCACATTGATTGTAATAATCAACTTTATTAAGTTAGCATCTTTCAAGAGCAAATTTACAAAGTGCATTACAATAAAAAAACATGTCATAACTACAATAAAAAACACTACTAAAAGCTGATATGAACAAGATAAAAAAATAAAAAATAAAGTGAGTTTTAAGAAAGATACAGACTTTACAGATTTTCACAGCTGTGAGGCCCAGACAGCGAAGGCCTTTGGTCACAAGTGGAGATTTTGGAACCAGTAGTCCGGCCCTGCCAGAGGATCTGAAGCAGTGATCAGGGATCACAAGGAGTTAGCAAATCAAAGCTATAGGGAAGAGCCAGACCATTCAAGGCTTTAATTACAAACTGGAACATCTCAAAATTTATTGTAAAACTATTATAACTAAAACCAAATATTGAGGAAATGCTGTTCCTACTGACAACTTATTTGATTTGTTTTCCACAACAATTGGCAATCTTCTAATACACCATCCGCTTGTAGTGATTACAGCAGGCAGCACCTGGTTAAGGTTTGGGAAATGTCTGTTTTTATAAAGAAAGGGTCAGCAGTGACTTGAGATAAAAGATTTGACTTTCAATTGAAAACATGATCTTCTCTGAACCAAAGTGCTTTTGTTGTCTTAATCCAGACTGCAGATTTCACATGTGCCGAGGGCCTTCAAGTTGGACTTTCAAGTGGGACTTTCAGGAAGTCCGCTTTGGGTGTGGACCGCACTGCCCTAATTACCCACAATTCATTGCAATACAGACATGACATTGTAGAACTTGCTATGACTGTGTAAAACAGCTTACTTGAATCATTTAGGCTAGAAACAATATTCTGCTTCATCATGGAACAGAAATATGTAGAATCAAAGGCTGTAGAAATAATTTAATGCATTTTTTTTAATGTAGTCTTTGGCGATTAGGCCCCATCGTGACTTCCTTTATACTCTAAGAGGGAGGGTGAAGCCGTGAGCAGTACAGGAAACCACCCAGATGGAGCCTAGATGGTGGTGGTGGTGGTGGGATGGAGAGAACGGCTAAAGATCTGGATGTGGTGAGGTGGATGTGGTGAGCTGTACCTGGGCACTGGATATGATGAACTGGCTGTGAATGGGGTGAAGGAGGGACGCAAGGATTTTGCACTGAAACAACAGCTGATAACTGCAGAGAGGAGAACGGATTTAAGGTTTGATGGCAACGACGTGATCGGTTGGTTGTTGTAATCAAGGAAAAATCTGGTTGGTTTCACTGAGGGAGTAAACGTCCATAGATGGTTCATTAGTGGAGAGCGAGAGTGAGATGAAGAGAGTTGTTAAGATGGTTCTTCCTGATTGAACTTGCACTGAGCTTCATTTAATACTTTCTCTAAAAAGGTAACTTTACTTTGCCAGGTCTCCCCACTCTGTTTTACAAACCTATCTGCTCCTAGCACTTAATTACATCAAAGCAGCTGCTCAGTCTTTTAATTTATAGCACCAGCTCTGGCATCGCTGCAGTATATCAGTTGTAAAATCTATTCAAGTGTGTATCTATTTGTATGAATGTTTGCTTGTGCACGGAGTGCATTTGTGTCAAAGAAGCTATTTAATTGTATTTGGACACAGAGCTGATGGGTGCGAGCTTCCAGGCTATTGATATGTTTCCGTGCCTGTGTGAATGCAGCATCTCATCATACCCTGAAATACTTCAACACAACCATCGATCAGCTTCAGCAACACCCAGATCAGATGATACCGGGCTGGGTTACAGGAAGCAAGTGCGCATCTCTGTGTGTGTGTGTGTGTGTGTGTTCGGGCCAAGGACAAAGACGGCCTGCGAGGAAGCATCACCTTATTTCTTTCTCGCAAAGGTAGGAGGAGGAGGAAGGGATTGATCAAAACGTTAAATTAATGTTTGAAACACTGATGAAAGATGATGATGATGATGTGTTTGTGTGCGTGTGTTTGCTGAGAAGAGATGAGAAGGGGGTGGGGTGTCTTTAGTCAACCCTAAACCTCACCCTCAATCATGAATGAGAGCAGATACTCCACCATCACACTGTGCAACTCTCTGGACGCAGGCCAAGCAGGAAAGGGAGGCTGGCAGCAATTACAGACACACACACACGCACGCACACACACACACACACACACACACACACACACTGATCGCTCAGCACCGAAAGCACAGAGCAGTGAGGCCAGTTCCATCTGTGATTCTTCAAAGAGTTTGGCTGATATTGATTTGGTGCCAAGGTTAGCAGCTCATTCAGGCAGAGTGGAGCTTTCAGGAGCAGCTGGAAGGAGCTGAGACCACAGCCGGAGACGGAGGCTGAGACCTTGAGCTGAAACACACGGCAGCAATCCTCTGTTGGGGCTAACAATGTCTCCAAGCACACCATCACAATCACAATGCAGACAAAGACAAATAAACACACTGACACATGGGCGCACACACACATACACACACACACACAAACACACACACACACAAACGCATACATACATGCACTCTCCATCTCACAGTCATGAGCACGCCGCATTGAATGTTGAGTGGGAAAGAGGGCAAAAGAGTGTGAGAGAGGGAAGAGGTGCTGTGTGTGTGTGACTGTGTGTGTGTTTGTTTGTTGCGCAGAGACGGAGGATTAGTTGTGTTTTTGAGAAAGTGATTGAGGCTCTTAAATTCAACTCCCGTCCCTGGCCGGAGGACCTCTGCGCTGCCGTTGTGTATACGGTGTTGTGTAACATTTGTCCAAGTGTGCGCCCTGTGGACGTCTTCACGGTGTGTGTGTGTGTGTGTGTAACTTTGTGTAGCTTTGCACAGGCCTGCCTTTCTTTTTCCACCGTGCTAATTCGACGTAGTAATGATAAAAGCTAATCTAGCTCTGCTCACAGGATGTCAGCCGTTTTTTTGCATATGTGGGTCGAACTGCTGACATGCTCGTATTTGATACCTCTCTCATTATAAGAGCAGAGACATCGTTTCCCCTTCTGACCAACCATTCGGAATACAGACTGAAACACAGGAAACAACAGTGCTAAAATATAGAAAACGCCTGCTTTGGAAACAGCCGCCAGGACAAGACACAACACTGTCAATGTGTCCCTGCATGAGCAACACAACACCTGCAATTCTGAGTGGAAATCTATATGGAAAGTTTTGTCCAAAACAAACCTCACAAAACTTTTGCAAGACAAAATTTGGTAATTTTGGAGTATTATGATGCCCACCATCTTTCAACACATATATATGCCTGTGAAAATGTGTTAGCTGTTGGAATATCTCAAAGTATATGACCCACAACAGACCTTGCTCGAGGTAAAGCCTCTCGCTGATTACCGAGACAAGCTCCTGTTTGAATCCTCCCTCCACCAGCAAGTTTTATGTTTTCAGTTTTGTTGGATTATCAGAAGAACAGATCAAATATCTGTTTTATTTCAGTGATCTTTGGTGCAAAATTATAAAGCCATGGAAGCAGGAAGAACAAAGGGATTTCACTGCACTGCAACAAAGGAGGGAGAAGAAACAGGAGCACCGGGAGGAAACGGTGCTAACCTCTGCACCACCCCACGTTATTTGAAGCATTCTGATGCAGATTTCTAGATCACACACTTCTTTTTTTCTGTCATAAAAATTTAATTATAAGGATTGTGAAGACTTTGGTGATGTATCTGGTTTAGTGTGTTAAATTGAGGTAAGAATTGTCCCCCTGTCAAATGTATACTCAAAACAAATGGGTGGCAGCAGATCAGCAGAGTAACTGCTAACTGCTGCTAACTGTAGCTGCCCGTAGCTAGCTAGCTCAGATAGCTGTGCAGTTAGCGGTTTTGCACTGGGAGTTCAGGGATCATGGGAATGTTGGTTTACACTTCTAGCACAGGATCTTTGGACCAGGAAGGACCACGGCTATCTGGCTAGCATGCTAACTTCAGTATATATCCCTGCAACACAACACACAGACATCATAATGCCAAAACTGCTATTCATTTTCATTGTGTTGATAATTTTAGTCAATTTTTGAACATTTTAAAATGAAATTCTTACACATTGACCCTTTAAATCTTTATAACACATTAGAAAAAGATGATTATAACTTAAGAATAAGAACCCAGCCAGTACCTGTAACCTACACTCGCTGAAAAAGGAGCATTTTTTTGTCTTTTTGAGTAGCACAAAGGGTGAAACTAGTTTAGCAATACACTAAAACGTGTGACATTTACTGTCTAATAAAACAGAATAGGACAACAGCCCAGCTCATGTAAGACTAATATGTCACCTTCCAGTCAGTGGTGAGAAAAAAAAAACAGCACCTGCTTTTAATGTCAGTTCCTGAAAAGTTTACTTTTACAGTTACAAGTTTTTTTTTTCTTTTTTATGACAGCAGCAACAAATACAGGCGCATGTGTGTCTGTGCGCGCTCACACGCCCACGCACTTCACCACCTCAGCCGTCATCATTCAGACTAATCCCCTCACAGACCCCTCGTGTTGCTCTTTGAACGGAGTACAAAGCGTGTTCTGGGCTTAAAACAGCAGCACAAAGACACAAATAAAAAACCTGCTGAGACTTTTGACCTTTCGGCTGGGATTACAGTTTTCAAACGGCGTTCAAGGAATTCAGCTTTTCGCATCCACACAGCTTTTCAAACGGTCTCCCTGCTCCCTTCATCTCGGCTCGCTCGGCAACTTAATGACCCTCATTTTTGTTAAATACCACAAACATGCTGGAGTGAAAGTGCTCTGTCTTAGTTTTTGCCCGTTTCAGTTTGATGGTTGAAGGTGCCGAGGAACATATAGGATGAAATCATACGGACACTTTGTTGTGTATTCCAACTTTGGTTTTGCTCTTGCAGTCAGCTTTTTGACTATTTCAGCTACATCACAAAGAAATGTTAAAGAATAAAGCGTGTCATTTGTTTTGTGTGTGACATTTTTTTTCATATCCTTGGAAATTGGGATTTACACAGAAAAGAAAAGAAAAAAAAGCCGATATTTTACCACAATAGCACCAAACTGAATGTGGACACTTCATGTTTTTATTCCTCTTTCATCTTTTAGCTTTGTATCACAGAATAAATCTCTCAACGGCTGATTTCATGCTGAAAAAAAAGAGGTTTTGGGCCATTTATGAGTTCAGCTGAAGCTTTACAGTTGTGGAAACAATGTTTTTTTTGTTTGTCTTTTTTTTTTTTTTTACATTTGAAGTGAAAACATTTCCCTGTCACAATCATTCTCACATAATTATCGGTGATACAGCTCCGGGCTTCGTCTTTTGATTACATCACAGGCTGCAGCTCCGTTCGTTCTAGGTTTCCGGCTTTAGGAGACAGTTTTTCATCGGCCAAATATTGATTAAATTGTCGGGCGTACAAGGAGCAACATATGTGAATTCTGTTGCGGGCAGGATGTTTCGCTCTAATTGGAGATTGCCTATGAGCTGTTGTCTGCGCATCACAATATGCATTGCAGAACACACTCACACACTCAAATGATGTGTTATTGAAAATTGGAGTTTTGCATGTTGTCACTCATGAGAACAATTTTAAGAAGGCAGCTGAGGGACCGTCCCATGAAGCTATGCAGGTGTAACATGTGTGTGTGTGCGTGTGTGTGTGTGTGTGTGGACAGCAACGTGTGTCATTGTCTGATGATTCTGCTCCAACCTACGCTCTCCCTCTCTTTCCTCTTCCTCTACAGCCCATCCCCCCCTACACACACACACACACACACACACACACACACACACACACACACACACACACACACACACACACACACACACACACACACACATACAGACACGCACATTTGACGCCTCTGCGAATCAATATGTGCAATTCTGGAGAAATACAGCATCGCCATGGCAACCGGGCCTCCTGTCCTAAGGAGAGGAGAGCTGCAAAGCCTACAGTCTGGTTTCTGTCCCACCTTCTCCCCTCTGCCGCGTCATTTTATGAGTTTTCTGCATTTTTTCTTCTTTTTTTTCTTTTTTTTTTGCGTTTGGATGTTAATGACCTGAAGCCGCGTCATCATTAATATCTCGTTAACCACTTGTTTGTTTCTTAAAGCAACATTAAGTAACTGTTTACCTTAAAATAACAGCTTAAAAATGGTCGTCATGGTACACTGACTTGCCCTGTCGCATGTTTATGCACCACGTAACTATGTAACTCCACCACCTGTTAATGATTCTGGTGAAAATGGATCACATTTTAAGGAGAATTTATTTTATTTGGTTTTGGTCTGATATCTGATTTACACAGTTTCCTGAAGGAACCTGCAACTGATGCCAACTCTAGCACAGGAGCTTTGGATCGTTGGGAGGAGTAGGATTTCTGATCTGGGGCTGGAATTGGTACCAAAATCAGAGGCGGGCGAGCAACGGAACCAGGTTGAGCAGTATCATGACAGAGGTGAGGCGCCCGAAGAAAACGTTGATGGATAAAAAAAGACAGGACTTTAAAGACTAAGGAAAAGATCACATGGACGGTATCATGTTCCAATAAAGTGCATAAAAATATGTTGGACTGGTGACTAAGTGGAGAAATTAGTTGGGAACAACTTCATAATTGTAACTCAGTAATTACTCAATTACTGTGATTCAAGGGCTACATAGTCCTCCAACCACAGTTATTGAGGAATTACTCATTAACGATTCATCAACTATCAAGTTGTTCCTAATTCACTCCTCAATCATTCCCCAGTAACTACTCACATAATTGTGTAGCTTATTGTAAAGTGTTACCCTGTGAACTGTCCAAGCTGTCAGTCATAGGATTCTCCTTTGCAAGCACAACATGTGTGTGATTTACAGCAGTAACAGTGATGATGTTGTTACATGTTATCTCTTACAATTTTACAATAGTTTTCCAAACACAAATCCCATGAATATTACAGAGAAAACCTCAATGATCTCTTTGAAATCATCTAAAACCTCCAATTGTTATTTATCATTGTTCTACCTTTGAGTTTAACATTACTTGGTTCTTCTTTCTCACAACCTTTTTCTTGTTATTGTGACGCATCATGAGCAGCATTTATTGTATGAAGGGTTCAATATAAGTCTAACATAATTATGTTTAACACTTCAGTTTAGCGGCATTTATAAGATAAACCAAATGTTTTTTTGTGTGTGTATGTACAGTATACGCGTGTCTGCCAGTAAATGTGTTTGTGTGTGTGTGTGTGTGTGTGTGTGTGTGTGTGTGAGGCTAATGAAGCAGGCTGACAGGGAGAAGGGAGGGATAGCTTTCCAGTGTCCAGACGCTTGGTCTCTTCCCAGGAGGCGAGCTGCCTGACAAACCCCTGGACCCTAAAGACCAAACGCAGGAAGACCTGTCACGCCATGAGACTCTCTGCAGGCTGTCTGTCAGGAGAGGACGACCATGTTTTTCTTCGGTGTTTATTCTATAAACGCTCAATTTTTTGGTTTGTTCTATTTCTTGCATCATAAAAAATGTATATTATTCCAACATAAATTCTTTCTAAGGTTTCAGAAGCAAAAATCGGACATCTTAAAATCTATCTATATGTCTTCTTTCTCTCTGCTTAGTGTGACTTGTGTATTTTGCCGTGTCCCTCACCTACGAGAAGTGGCTAAGTAGGTGTGTGTGTGTGTGTTTGAGTGCGTGAGTGTGTGTATATGTTTCGTGTGTGTGCATCTCCCCAATGATGCAGCTTCAAGGCTGGGGCCGCCACGCTCCAGAGATCTGATGGACACCAGCCATCAAAGGCAGAAAGACGTGTGACAGATATGCAGCTAAAAATACACTCATCCTTCCCTCTTACACCATCGTACTTCTCTCCATTCCTCCTTTCCTTGTTCCCTTCCTGCCTTTGTTCTGTGGTTTAATACAAAATTGTTGCTTCTATTTAGAAAATTTTAAATTTCCCTATACCCGATCAGCTTAACCTCTTTTGCTAAAACATAAAACGTGTCTGATTAAAGCAGACAAGCCTATGGCCTCATAATAACAACATCTTTTTCTTGATGCGCCCGTATATAAAGATAATCTATATCTCTGCTTGAGCTGTGGAAGGATTATGTGACAAAACAAAATTCTAATGCAGTTTTCATTTCCCTGCCCCCTGTTTGAATCGGCTACCTGTAGCTGTTGTTGTCACATAGCCTGAGGAAAAACTGCTTTATGGAAAAGGAAAAAAAATCAATGGCAAATTCATGAAGGACATTCAATGACATTCACATTCAACACCCTAAAAAGGAAGGATTAAAACATTCAACAGTGGCTCTCCAGGCCAGAGGAGAGCACGCACAGAGGGGAGGGAATAAAAGAGGAAAGGCACAACAGTTCGATTAAGAATGGAATAATAATGTGTCCGGACTGTGTCAGCTAAAACTTTTATATGAAACTTTTTCAAACAATTTTTTTTTCTTTATATCTGAAGGGTACTGAGCAGAAAAAGGCAGATGTTCCAATACCTGCTATTAAGATATGTCTCAAAGAAGCGCTCATGAATAGCCTCATCATCCTCCGGTGACTCATACAAGCTGGAAATACTTACGGGTTCATCAAAAGGTAATCAGCGGAGACACTGTGGAGGAAACCAATGACAAAATCATCAAGGAGATTCAGAGACGATCACATCGGACGCCTTGTGAAAGGAGCCTGAAGAGGAAAAACAACCAAATATAGGTGATTATCCTGCTCTCTACAAACTACGAGACCCGCGATAATGATCAATACTTTCTCATCTTTTTGTAGCCGTAATGCAGGATGCATAACATCTCGTAGCACTTGATTCAGGAAGTGCCCGTCTCAGCATATGTTTCCTCATTAAGGAGTCCGAGACAGGAAATATGGTCGTGGAGACAGGGGTTGGGCCTTATATAAAGACAAATCAAACAGACGGCGTATAGATTCACATTCAAGCTAAAGGTATAATGATGCGCATGTAAACAACATCAGGATCGGAAACATGTCTTCCTCAGACATTAACAGGCCTTTGAAATATCCTTCAGACATGTTAGAAACCCTAAAATTCATAGATGTCTGGCTCTTTAGGTAATTTCAGAGCATAATTGAAACTAAATCCATATCACGAGTACAATGTTATGCTGCCTTAGGGCTCATCATTTTCAGATTTTATTGAAATCGTATCTGTGTTTATTTCATAATGAAACAAGCTTATCATATATCTATCTAAGTGTAATCACTGCATGGCTGAATAGTAGAGCTTTTATTTTTATTCTTATTGTACATGTGTAGAGGGATTCAGGTGCAGAATCTGTAACTGACTTGTAATGTGATGGGAAAGCTTTATAACTGAAGTAGTTCGACTAACTTGAGTTATTTCACAGTTGATAAACTAAGCTATAAATGCCTTATAAACCATCTATTAAGCAATTGTAGTGTTTTATAAACATCAGTTACAACTTTATAATAGCCATCTACTGTAATTGATGTTTATAGATGAACTACACAGTATTTATTAACAATTCACGAAGAATTATAAACAACAGTGGCAACCTCGCAGTAAGCAGTTTTTAAAAAATGGTATATACACCTTAGATTTACCATATTTTAACGATGGTTATTATAAGTGTAACTAATGTGTTTAAACTGCTCTGCCTCATTTTAAAATGTAGGTAATTAGGGTTAAAAATGTGTTAAGACAATCAAAACAATTGAAAATCATGGAACGTGATAGCCCTAAAAGCAATTAGGAGCACAAGGTGACTGGTAAGTATTACTTAATAATAATAATAATAATAATAATAATGATAATAATAATACTCGTGGCCCAGTTCATTACCTTGTAATCACTTGACATTTGGCACAGGCAATACCACAGAATACGTTCCTTTACCAGAGCCAGAATCACAGATATTGATTTTTCTGGCTTTTAGCCTTTATTCAGATCGGACAGCTTAGAGTTTGACAGGAAATGGGAGGGAGATAGAAAGAGAGAGGGGGGTGGCACGCAGCAGGGAGCCACAGGTTGGGACTAAACCGGGGCTCGTCCTCTGTACACGGGGCACATGCTCTCAGGCGAGCTACAGCGGCTTTAAAATCATTAGCTTTCTTAATACATTTAAATTACAATGAAATAATTGGGAGACATTCGGCTTTTCTTTTCACTTTTCTCGGTCACACGGCAGTAGATCATCACAAAATGAACTGTGTGAGGTGTTATCATTTCACACACACATCAGCAGCAGGAGTTGAAGCGCTAACGAAGGTGTTCATGTTGAATGATGATTAATCCATCACCAGCGAGCAATACAAATTATAGTTAACAAATAGTAGTTAGCTATTAGTTGTATCATCTGGTGTTTCCTATGTTTTCCTCGCAGGTTATTCCAACTAGAGGGACTCATGTCAGCGAAAGACCACTAAATGAAACACACTTTCACCTCATATAAAGATTTCTCTGGTTTAAACATTGTTGGAAACATTTTGGATAAGGTGGGTCCAGTTGTTTTGTAGCATTCTAACGCAAAATGTTCCATATTTTGCCTTTAATGATGCTGAATGTGGGTATATTCTGGCATCTTAAGAAAGCAGGGAGACATTATTCCTCCAGACGTTAACTCAACACATAACTCTGATGGTGCAGCAGACATGATGCAGACTGAAGAGGTGAAGCAACAATACTCCTGGTTATGCAGCACAGCAGCTCTGGCATATCCAGCACATACTTCTACACTTTACACGTGCCCATCGCTCTGATTGCCTGGTTATGGAACGGAGAGCAAAGCTACTGTAAGTGAATTGGGTGTCTTCAATCTTCCCCAATCACTTAGAGCCTGTGCATCAGCGCATGTCATCCATCATGTGGACCAGAACATGCCCCAGACAAATGGTGCATCAGCATTCTCAGCGCCGCGTGTCGCTGGTCAACGAGGCTAGTGGTCAAAGTCCGTCCGTCTGACCACCCGGGGAGAGAGATGACCCCGTCATTACACCTCCGTTGATATCAAACCCCTTAACTGACCTTTGGCAGTGTTCTCAAGTAAAAAGCTTTTATTTTGGCGAGTGTCAAAAAGACTACGTGAAACTCCGCCGTCATCCAGCAAGACAGAGGACAGACGGGGTCTTGCCGGGACAAGCCCAAGAATTCAGGGAGGCTTGGGGAGAGGAAATGTAGACAGATAGAGTTACAGTGGTGGAGAAGTGTGCAACGATCTCCAAGTGTGTGTGTGTGTTTGTCACCTGTTTGCTCTCTGTCACGGTATCTGCAGTGTGATGCAGGAACTCAAAGAGGTGCCGTTAGGACAGGGTCAGCCTGGTAACCTTGGTAACATGTCACCATAGGACAGTTGAGCTTATTACTAAATGCTTGACCCACACCTCGGCCCTCTCTCAGAGCGGAGGAGCCATCTCCTGATGGCCTAACGTAATCCGTAGATGGAGGGACTGTTTAATGGATTACTACACCTCTTCCCCTCGCTCTCTCTTCCTCTCTCTTGCCGTCTCTCCACAGACGCACATAAAACCGCACACACACACACACACACACACACACACACACACACACACACACACACACACACACACACACACACACACACACACACACCTGGAGATCCTCTCAGAAAAATTATCAGTATTGAGTGGTTGATAAGTGGTGGGTATGTTACTTATATTGGATGATACTCTGACTCTGTGTTGAGAGAATTGTTTTTGCGCACCACACAGAAATAAATATTAAGATTCATAAAGAAATCTCTGTTTTTTTTAGCACAGTTGCCAGCGAGCAGACTGCTGACCACTTCAGATCAATACTTGTATTTATCAATTATTCATATACAGCATATATGTGTGTTTTTTAAAGGAGCACTGTGTAGTTTCCGAGATAAAATACAAACTCAGAATTGTAATATTTACAATAATAATGAGGTAATGATACAAATGCAGAAATGTTTTTTTTTTCCATAATTGAATAAACAGTAACGATACGAGGTCCCCAGTTCACTGTTTGAAACTAAAAAGGTATATAAACAAAGTAAAACAGTGTGAAATTGTGTCATCCGTCTGTTCTTCCCAAAAACTACACAATGCACCTTTAAAGAGTCCAATAACTGGGACATACCATGTGGAAATCCTTTTCTATGTCACATGTTGCCTTTGACAGCCTGCCTCTGCCTCTGTCTCGGCATTAAATGCGAAGGTAAACATATCATAATTTGTAGAGACGTATTGTGGTGATATCAGTGCAGGGACCTACAGAGCCATAGCTCCCCCTGCGTATTGACACCGAGCTGCAGAGATAAAACTGGCACATGCAGCCTTCACTGGGCCGCCTGCCCAGAACTCTGTTATGTTCCTCCATCAACACACTGTTACACATGGCAGCCAATCACATGTAACACAAGGACACGAAACATTCACCTGCACGAATCCCCTGATTCCGACATGTTGTGACCTCCTTCAAACTGCGCTGGTCCCTCACTCCAGGTACTGAACTATTCAAGGCAACTGAACTCGAACAGTTTAGAGGCTAAGCCATCGCATACAGACACGCTGGAGCCCGGGAAGATGGATGCCCCACATACAGTCGGACGGAATATTCCCCTGAGCAGAGCTATCGACAGGACAAACATCAAGGATTCCCCCCTCGCCCGTGCCTCTCTCTCCCCAGTATGTCAAAGCACACCCTCTTGACCTCGAGACTCCAGATCCTCTCCTCACACCAGCGGTCACATCAAACATTCAGAGGCTACAGCTGCCGGGACATGAGACGGCACACAGCCAGACGCATGCACATATAGGACATGCACGGACATGGGGGATGCACGGGGGGACTTAAACACGGAAACCCACCACATCTGGGTGCAGGGGCTGCCAGATGATTTGGATGTATATACCGCCTGTACATACCTTCCATGTGGTTTTAGTCTCATTAAAACAAATAATTGATTGTTGAAACCACAACCTGCTCAACTTGGCAAATTGCACTGACTAAGCGGTAAAATCTGAATGCCTAATTAAATCAGATTGTAATGAAGTCAAATGTTGCTCTTCTGAACAAATCAAGACACGCCTCGTGCCCGTGCTCTTCTGTGCCACACTGCACGATTCTCCCGGCCGTATAGGACTGTGTTGCATTAAAGTGCTGTATGACAGTGTAATCCTATAGCGGAGGAGCAGCACTCCCCCCCCCATCTTCATTAGCAGGAGTTTAAATTCCTGCAGCCTCTCTGAGCGCGCTCGGCTGCGGGGAACTGTATCCCACGCCACGCCGGGGCAGACGGAGGTGGCGCCTCGGCAATTTCATTTTGTTTAAAAATACTCCCCAAATGTTGTTAGGGCTGCATTAAAGGATCCTGTGTTAAAACAGGCAGGAGGGGAGGATTGAATCAGCTCACCGTGGGCTGGCACTCCTCACAGCTCCACTCTGCATTAAAGGCCTGTTGGGTTACACTCTCAGCAGGAGACAGTGCTACGGCGGCCCACGCTAACTGCATTAATTCCTCTGTGTTGTTAGATATACAGCACCTGTGGATACAACTCGCTCCGTTCGCTGTAATTACTGTCTGAACAACAAAGCAATACATGCTGGCATCGGCTACCGGCTCAGTCTGGAGTGCTGAGGAAATCTCCCCTGACAACCTCGAGATTAGAGGGCTTCGTACAAATCTGGCAAAGTTAAGGACTGTCAGTGCTCTGATGTGTCTTTGGAAGCCAATTAGATGAATATAGACTTCCTAAAAGTCAGAAATTCAGGATGAGGCTGAAAAAGTCAAACCATGACGCGCTTGAGTCTCGTCCTGTGATCCATTCTGCTGAAATGGACATTAACCACTCGATCCAAATGACGAGAGCAAAACTTTGAGATATGTGGAGGCTGCACAGATGTCACATTTAAGTTTTTACCTTCATTTTGAATACAGCAAATTCGTGAATATTAATGCTGCAGTTAGGGATTATTGCCAGTATTGATTAATCAACTGCTTATTTCCGTATAAATCATTTAGTCTCAACAATGGCGAGAATAGCCCATCACTGCTCCCAAGAAGCTTGCACTTACTTTAACTTGAGTAAACAAGTTAAATAAGCACTTCAACTTTTAGATCTGCAGATATATTTCTTTTACTGTCACATATGGCAGAAAGAGCAGCAAACCCTCAGATCTGAGGAGGCGAAACCAGCAAAATAAGTTTTGTATTTTTGCTTTAAAAAATAGCAGAAGCAGTTTATTAACTACCAAGGTCTGTGTGGACGACAGATATGTGCAGCAGAAAACTAAAGGGAAGATCTGCGCTCAGGGCTGGAACGCGTAAACGCTATTGTAGTTCACCATTCATCATTCAAGGTTTAACAGGCTATTCTCCTTTCAGATCTAGAAATGTTGAAAAATCTTTCAGCGGAACACAAGTCCACCTTGGAAAGAAAAAAAAAAAACATCTGTATGTGATGAAGAAAACTATTGATTTCCCTGCAGTCTGAATGGTGGGCATGTGCTCAGACAGTGCTAGTGGGATTTTTTTTGCCTGTCCTCGCTGCCGTCTGTTTGTCTCCCTGTCTTTTGTTTGTATAGCCTATATCCTCTCTGCTCCTGATTTACATTGCCGTGCCTGGCCGGACGCTTTTCACTTCTGGGCAGCGAACCGCATCTGAGACGTACTTACACGAGAAAAAGCCGGAGCCTGAATAAAGTTTCTGTACATTGTTAGTGTATGTTTTAAAGTTCACAGTCACACCTCGACTCAAAGGGGGTTTCAAATCCCACGCTTACAATATCACTGACTTCCAGCTCTTGAACGGAGGTTGGGGCTAGGTGCATTCATTTGTCACTGATTCAACTTTATTGGACTCATCATATCAGAAACATGTCCCTCTGCTCCGTCTTCTGTTCGCACCTAAATGACACTCCATTACCGCCTCGATGTCACAGTCAAACAAAAGCCTCCCCTCTCAGCCTTGAGCCCAAACAAAAACACATCAAACAAAGGCCTACTGAAAAATAATTATCGAATCGCTTTATGAAGGAAGACTGGGTGAGAGTTCTTCTTTTATAAAGATTTCCATGGAATTTTACCCTCATAATACCAGCTGGTGAATACACATATTTTCTGTCGCCCGCCGAGGCACAAAGACACAGGAGTTGTTGAAAGACCTGTGTATATTGGCAAAGAACAAAGAAAATACATTAGGGCCATTACTGAGAAAAGGTTCTTGTCAATAGGACAGAGCTCCAACATCTAATAGAGACAAGACGCCAGCGATTGCCAGCATCTTTTTCTTGTTTGTGCAATCAAGAGGCCCTTCAGGACTCATTACAAAAGGCTGAATGACTCTGAGTGTCTGTGGATGCTGAGGGAGGGATTGTTTCGCCATACCACAAATATGTACGAGCGTATGGAAAAGAAACAAAGAGGGGACGGGAGACCATGGATCCACGGACCTATGGAGAAAATTCAAACTCACAAGAGTCCAAGTATGAGGTCAGCGGTCTGTCCATCCCTCCACGCTGGCTCAGTGTCACGTCAAGCTAACGGATGGACATCGACCCTCCCCTTATGGACTCCGACGGACTCCCGAAATCAAGATGGATCTCGGCTTCCTCACATTTGCACTCTGCGAAAAAAAGCCCCGGGCATTCATCAAAATGACACACAAAGAAGCACACAGATGTGTTTTCCAACGACCGCAGAGAGCTCGCCTTAACTTTTAGACTAAGCCCACGCGAAGCCTCCTCGTGCCTTATTATGAGCCGGTTTGGGCAACTCCATTGATTTGCTCTTTAATCAAGATAATACAGAAATAATGTGTATTTGGAGAATTAGCAAGTGTTCCGATGGGCTCCTGGTATTCATTCACCTTCAGGGTAAATCGCTCAGCTTAATCAGATAAGGCCATTCATCACACCGGAGCTTTTGTTAAACCTATTACACTTCATCTTTTTATGATTAAGAGGTTTTTAACTGATTTTTCTTTCTATCCTACGAGCCCCAGGTGGCTTTGGAAGCGGCTACAAACACAGATATTGCTTCTCTGCATGTACCAAACCTTGTGTGTGTGTGTGTGTGTGTGTTGGAGCATTGTGCAAAACGTTGAGTGCATGCATTACAACTGAGGCGAGCAGGAGGAGAACAAAACCCGGCTGGTTCCGAATGAGTCCTTTTATCAGGCGATCGGTGACCGGTGGGAAACCTTGAGAGCCCAAACTGTGTTTTAAGTGAGACTGCAACTGCTGGGGCCATTATCCTTTCACTCTTAAACCTTTCTCTCTCCGTCCGTATGTGTGTCTGTATATGTGTGCATACATGTGTATCCAAGCCTATGTGTGTGTGTGTGTGTGTGTGTCCTTCCCCTGCCTTGAAAGCCCTCGGAGCCTCGGGGAGCTGTGAAAAATCAATACTCTTCGGCAGCTCTGCCTCTTTATTCATTTAATAACTCACTACCATTGCATTACTGTTCCACTGATCTCCCATCACAGGGCCCAGATTGACACCTTTGTGCTCTTTTACCACACTGGAGTTTGATGTAATCAGTTAAACCTCCACCTCACGCCTGACACATGCATCAAATGGACCTTGAGTATGAACATGGGTGCATCAACAACATTGCAATATGAAAAAGAGGAGTCAAAGTGTATAGCCTGTTTGCACGATGGAGGAATCCACGCGTGTCTGACGTCCGCTTGATCGTCTGATGGAGAGCTGCGCTCCCATCCTGGAAGTGGGCGTCTAACGGGAGTAACACATACAAATAACAGCAGCTATGTGAGAAAAAGCGAGGGCTGGGAACAGAGGGACCACCTACTGTGCATACTGAAAGACTCAAACAGCAGCCTTGTATATACGGATATACAGAAATCAGAGTTGTTGTGTTGTTATTAACGTGGAACAGAAAAAGGTGAGACATGATGGGAGTTTTCACCAGGTGAGGCATTTCATGTGTGTCAGGGTGGGAATGTTAAAAACTCTGACACAGGAAGGGTGTGTGTGTATGTGTGTTTTTGCATATGTGTCTTTGTGTGTGCACATGTACAGTGATTGTGGTGGTGGTGGGGGTTGCCTCCCTGTGTGGGACTCGGAGCAGAGAGCAGGTGGGCTCGGGATGGAGCAGAGAATCTGTATTGATTGTTTTTGTGCCTCAGAGCTGTTTAGCCGTTGTCAAAGCTGCCTCCACCAGCTGAGAGGCAAATTGCAGCATTTACACCGGGAGGCGTTTTCTTTTCTCTCTTTTTTTTTTTAAATCTATTTATTTATTTCTTTTATTTTTACAATGGGAGATGTATCTACAATCTACAGCGTCAGAGGATTTTCTCGCTGCTTTCCCCCCCTGCAAGTCTTAGCAAAACTGTCGAAATTAGAGAGAGGCAGCTCCGACAAGAAAGTCAAACTGGGGCAAAAGCTGACTCTTTTTTTTCCTGGCCAGAGTCGAAACACACAGAGGGAAAATTAAAGTTCAAGTTCACAGGCGAGAACTAATCTTCTGAATCAGAAATATATTGCTAAGTCGACGTCATCATCAATTACGGCGGCGTTGAGGTGCATTATTTCACCTCGGTATCAGAGGTGATCAGATCCTGTTCATTGCTATAGATTTACATCAACAGCTGATCCTTTCAATTGCAAGAGCACTAACTTACTTTGTTTAATCCGTAATGGACCACTTGTGTTTTAATGCGACACAACTTATATTTCTCAAGACGTACATTACGATTACATTTTCGTCGTCTGCTGACTGTGCGGTCAGCATCTTAAAGGGTCCTTCAGCAGTTTGGTAAAAAGATTTAAGCACATTTGTTTCTCACAGATAAACAAAAGGTAAGGTTTCTGTGGAAAAATTCAAAATGTTAAAAGAGATGCAGCCTCGCTTCATGTCTTACATAATTTTTTACATACAACTCGCATGTAGAGTAATAACATGCATGGCCGATTTCCAATGAATTTTGCTTTCTGACGTGTTTGTTTGCTACGTCTTTGCTATGTGGATTTAGTACGCACCATTCTAGATGAGAATGCACCACAGCAAAGATTGGTTAAGGCTGTTTTTGATTAAACAAATCAAGACGAAAGTGAAGAGAAAGAGTCCTAGGGAAAACCTGTAATTTACATTAAAGGATAAGTTCACCCAAAAATAAAAATGTAGTCAGCATCTACTGTCCACAAAACATTTCTGAGGTTTGCAACAGTGTTTCGACATTCTCCTGAGCAACTGAGGTAGATGTTGACTTGTATTAAAACATGAAAAAGAAAACATAAATGGGCTCCACGCAAGTCTGCGTAAGCCCAGAGACCACAATTTGATTTGAAAATATATTATATACACTCTCGACAGGCAGTCAAGCTTGTGCACCTAAAAGCTAACGATTTTAGCCGAGCAGAAACAGTGAAGATTTCAGCTTGAAGAAGGGTGTTAATAACTTCTTTTACAAACCTCATGCCAAGTCAGGTGAGTAAATAAAGGACCAACATTTCTTGTTTTGGGGTGGACTTATCCTTTAAGTTGTCTCTTGAAATGAAAACAAAAATACAAAAACAAAAACAGCAGCAGTCATTTCAAATCTGAAGGTGAATGACATTTATTAAAGGTGTAACATGAAGTCAGTCAGGCTGAATGTCCATCAAAGGCCAGTTTAGCTCACGCAACCTAAGCCGGTACCTAAATATCAAGTTTTGAATCACAGAAAGTCGGCTGCGTGTAGAAGGGGAGGTGGAGGAAAGCAATCAATGGACTGAGAAGAGAAACAAAGGAAACAGATGTGTACGTTGACCACGGAGAAGCTCGGCTCCATTATGCAGCTGTAGGACGCTGTTGGCAGACGAAAGATAAAGATGCAGAAAAACAGACAGAAAAGCAATACGTCCAATGTTTTACCACCATAAAGCACTGATTTAGGCCCACAGAGCTTTACAATGCCGTGTTTTGCCTGATAGGTTGAGTCATCGGTGCACAGGGCCAAGTGTACGATTTTTATGATGGTGCTCGAGCAGAATATGGACACTGCAGTGTGTTTGCTGATCCAATAACCAGCAGGGAAAGTTAATGACATGAAAGGAGCTGCTGTTTGCCAAACAGACTGAAACACATGATTGATTGATAATCCAGGGAGCCTCAATGCCATGTCAGACAATAATATAATAGCATATATCAGGAGTATACTAGAGTGGCACATGAATACAGCCACAGAAATACTCAACAGGCTATTTAGCACTCATTGATGGCGGTGTTGTGTTGTGTTGGGGATGAAAAGGGCGGCTGGTGGCGACAACACAAACGGTTATGATCTCGACTAATGGCTGGTTACAACCGGTGAGAAAAGCTCAGTCAGACAGCATGGGTGAGGGCTCCAACCTAAAACGGCTTCGGTGGAAGTTTTTCAATCATGATTCGTGGAGTTTTGCTAGCGTGAATTCCGTTAGAAATCTAAAAAGCAACAGGGGAATATGTGCGAAAACATTTACACTGTAGCTGACAAATGACATGTATGGTGTTATAACATGCAAAACAAACACATATGTTGTCATGGCAAGAAAATAGTACACTGTAAAAAAAAATTAAAAAATAGTCAATTGACTGGCAACAAGCAAACAAAACAAAAACTGTAAATTAGTAAAATGTCCCAATTCGAATAAAGATTTTACAGAGAAACACTGTTATTTGACAGATTTGTCCTCAATTATTACAATCGAACACCTTCAATAAAAAGACAGCACCATTTATTTTACAGAGAAACACAGTTATTTCACAGACACACACACATTTTTCCAAAATTTTTCTGATCAAGCTTACATTTCAGCTAACAGTGAGGAATACTGGTTGCGCACGTCTGCCTTTTTGTTGGCACTGCTTTCAAAAGTTTGAGCACTCCACTTCAACACTTCACTGGTTGCTCGTACTGACTCACAGCTTGTTGTCATTTTTCACTCTGAAATAAGTTACTTTTACGAAGTATGTATTGTCAAAAAAATAGAAGAATAAAAAAAGGCTCACCGTGATAAAGACGTATAGTGATTATCAAATCGTTGTTTTTTTCTTTTATCAAAAGCCACTATTTTCATGACTGAATCTGGCATTTGGAGTTCCTCCTCTCACTTGGCATTTGAATCTAAATATTTCTTACCTTTAGGGAAATAAAAGACGAGAGACAAAGAGACAGACGGAGAAAGATGTAGAGCGAGAGAGAGAGGAGCTGTGTGTGTCTGTGTGTGTGTGTGTGTGTGTGTGTGTGTGTGTGTGTGTGTTGCTGCTTGGCTCGGCTCCATGCAGAGAAGCTGACATTAAATCATGCATTGTGCTTGTTTGCGTGTATAAGTGTGAGTGCGCGAGCGTGCGTGTGTGTGGTTATTGATTGGCTTACACAGCTTTATAGCGCTCTGTTGTAAATGTCATGTTTTTACAGGCTACTGTTTGATATAAACCTGATTAAAGTATTTGCTTGCTAACACAGATTGCGAACAGCAAATGGCTACAATCGGACGATTACTCAGCAATTAGGAAGCGACTAAATGACTATATGGCCGTCTGATCAAGCAGAGTAAACAGTGTGTTTCCGTCCGCCCTCCCCCTTCCTCTCCCCCTCATCCTCACCCTCCTTCTCAATCTTTTCCTGTGTGTCTAAGTAATTCACTGCTCTTAAAAAAAAGGCTGCCATCTTGAGCCCCTGTGCGTTTTCTGCTGGACCTTATAATTCTTCCCGTTTTGCACATCATACATCTGAAACAGTGCAATATCCCTGAGTACACGCAGATTTAAAACGCGATGGAGGAAATACTCGTGAGATCTGAAAACATGTCTCGATGCTGACGAAGACTGGTGTGCAGCGGAAGTTATACTCCACTAAACGCAGAGGAAACTGTTAAACCTGTTGTCAGTACGTTTATTTGACAGCTGTTAAAACTAAATACATGACCAGCGTGTGAGATATGATGCCTTATCATGGATATAAAATGCAGATACGAGGTTATTGATCCCAGGCGTCTCAGAAGCACAGGGGAGAACTATTAAAGAACTATGCAACTGATGAACATAGAATATTAAATAAAATAAAGTGGAGAGATGACAGTACGAAGTGACAGTTATATTCTCTACATCAGCCATGATGAGACGAATCTCCACTTCCAAAAATGCTGCTTAGATGTTAAAGCCTCAATAAAATAAATCAAATCACATACAATAAATAACAATAAAACACTGTTTCTGCATTATTTTTCAAAAGTCTAATGACAGTTGATTGCCAGTTCTTCTGCCCTTTTACTTTGCTGGTAATTTCTCATAAAAGATCAGAACGGTTCTTCCACTGCAGGTATGCTTTGGTGCTGTTTTTTTTTATTTTTTATTATGCAGCCACGTGAATAAAGGCTTTTATATGTTTGCGTGACACAGCAGCATGCCTTAAATTCTTAATGTATCATCTCTCTTCATGTCACAGATATACAAATCTCCAGATACTGAAAATAACATCCTCTTCACGGAGTGGTTGTCAAATGAATGACAAACAGATTAATCAAATGGAAGAATCTGTCGCTTATGCAGTGACGCTCGACAGAAGGTCTATCATACATTATGAGCGATGAAGTCGTGTAATGTTCCTGGTTTAAACCTCTTTTCAATTCCTAGATCCTGGGGGAGTGTTTCATTTCTGTTAAGAAAGGTGCAGTCGTGTAACAAGCTGATGAAAAATCAAACTACCTCAAACATTTCATATTGTGAAACTTGTCCGATTTTCTTGCTCTTCATAATCTCATCTGTGTTTTTCCATAAATATTAGAAACAGTGGTACATAACACGCCTCGATGACTCTTCCCTCTTTCCACTGGGAAGCTGCGTTCAAGTTACCTCACGAGGCACGTGATCCTCGTGATCCAGCAAACCATCCCACACGTCAGGTTTACCGTTCAAAAATCCAACTGACAAATCCCACATTTGGTGTCACCGTCTATATGTTCAGCATCCCTGTTGTTTAAGTGCAGCTGTGCCCCCTCAGAGATGTTTGGTGCACTGCATCCCTGGTGCCTCGTGTGATGTGGCGGGGCTGCCCAGCGACGACGTATGACTCATTGATCGGGTTTCACACATGTGTAAATGTGTGAATATAACGCATGACCGAGAGCAGTGACCAAACACTGATGGTAACCGAGGCTTTCCAGCATTTTTATCTTGTGTCGCGCCACTCTACTGTGGACTTACAGCTACACTCAGTGGCCGAACAGCACAACTGCAACACTAATAGAGGAAAAGAGAGGCGGCGTGTCTCTGCTCTGTTTGTCTGTTTGCCCCTGTTCTTTTTCCCACAGTGCCATAATAAAGAAAGAGTCATATTATATGATTAACTATAAAGCATACGAATATCTCTTCTATAATGTTCGATGATTGAATGTAGGAATAGAGGTGTCCTGTCGAAATTCAGTTCAGTTGACACAAAACAAGGAATCCATATAGAAATATGTAAATGCATCAAAAAGAAAAAGGTTTCGATAATGTAAAAACAATGTCCTGCCACAGTACCAAACGTAGATAATGGCGGAGCACGTGAGTGTATCTACTATGTACCTACTCATCTATTGGCAACACACCCTTTTAAAAGTGACTTTTTGGTTGATGAACACTCCCTGCTTTAATTAAATGCCAACCTCAGCAGGAGTGTGCTGCTGGAGGTGGCCTCCCTCCTCTCCTGCTCATTCCTTTTTTTTTTCTTACATGTAAGTTGCACTCCTACCTGCTTGTTAAAAATAGCCTTCTATATTAATGTTAGACTTATTAACACAACTGTTCGCCAACAGTAGAGCTGCTCTACCTCTTAACAATGCTTTTAATGCTTTGATTTGAGTCCATGTGTCACTGCCAAGTTAATTAATAGCAGTGATAATGCTGTAGAGCCGATTTTATTGGAAGTGCTGTAACCGTGATATTAAAATAAGGCAGGGTGTCTCTCTTTCCAGAAAAAGGGTGCTTGATTC
The DNA here is from genome assembly GCA_963678695.2 of Diplodus puntazzo. NCBI lineage: Eukaryota > Metazoa > Chordata > Actinopteri > Spariformes > Sparidae > Diplodus > Diplodus puntazzo. The sequence goes on along the minus strand of OZ023155.1, from coordinate 7,784,752 downwards.
CTGCCAGTTTTCAGTTTATTGTGAAAATGTGTCGTATTGCTAGCATCATGTTTTGTTTTTTCATCTTGCATACATCAGAATCAGAAATAGTTTATTGATTGGTGCGTTGGCGGTTGCTCCCTCTAGAATAGAAATATCACACTATACAGACTTTATTGAGATATAGAGAAGACAAAGAGGAATGAGACTGAGTAAAGATGTACAAGTATACGATACAAAAAAATTAGCATTCAATTATTTAATGTAAGATATGTGCCGAGTGCTACACTATAACTATGGGGCAGATAATATTAATTAATATTTCAGTATGGAATAGTTAACAATTGTTAACAGCATGAACAGAAATGCTACAAACAACAGCAGATGACCACACAAAACATATGTTCAAACCAACAGAAGACCTTATTTTTAGTAGCTGTGTCAGTGTAAACTCTGAGATTCCATCCATTAGGAGTAGAAGAATCTTTATTAGTTCCATAAAATTGCACAATGTACAACATGAAACTGGTTCTCTGCCTTTAACCCATCCCGAGGGAGCAGTGGGCAGACAAGACACAGCCCCCTGGGGACCAACTACAGATTTACAAGACACTGCCTTGGTCAAGGGTACTGACTGGAGAATTAACCAAGTGGGCATGTTTTGATTGCGGGGGAAACCGGAGTACTTGGAGAAAACCCACGAACATGCAGACAGGTTCGGCCCCAGCCGGGATTCGCATTTTGGTTTTGTTTGTTATGTCTCCTCTGTCTGAATCTCATCTTTCAAGACACTGAATAGCAACACCACAGAGTAAAAATACTCCAAGATGGCTCACTGTGTAACACTTAGTGATGCCTAAATATGCATAATGCAATATAATGTGTTTGTGCATTGATATGTGAGCAGCTCTAATGTTGCAACTGGTAAAGGTGGGGCTAATACTTACTAATTTACACTAAGTACCCCCATTTGGCAACATTTTAGAATTATAACCATTACTAAATTGTAAATGTATTAATTACACTTTATTTAACAGTTATTTCACTGTAACAAACATTGAAATGATTTATACACCATTTATTAAGCAAGCGTTTCTTGTGAAGTTGCAACTGATGTTTATAATACTCAGTAAATGGTTCATAAATACTGTTTAGTTCATCTGCAAACATTATTGGATGGCCATTACAAAGTCACAACCGTTCTTTGGAAACTTTACATTATTTTTGATAAATGATAAAAGCATCAGTACATTCTGGTGTTATTTGTAGATGAAATGGTGAAAAATGACACCCTTGCTTGTTGGGGACCGCCTGGAACGCCTCAAGGAACCGTAGATGTCCCTGGACCGCTTTACGATTTAATCATTAATAATATGTGCATCATATGCTTTGAGTTGATTAATAATCTTAATCTGCAAAATTACCAGTAAATAATAGTTTGATAATGAGTACTCAAAATGTAGAGCAGTATGAAATCGCATTAAATATAAACGTATAGTTAAGTAAAGTCAGTATTGTACTCACTATTACTATTACACCTGAGTAAACGTAATTATTTTCCGTACACCATCACTTCACGTTTGGTTCATTGACATATGTGTAAATGTGGTAAAATGACTGAAAATAACTCATCGTCATAACAAAACTACTCAAAAGGTCAGTTGTCACTGTCTCCACTAACTACATTACTTCTTTAAGTTACACACCTACATTATGTAAGTAACTTGCGCGACGTGAATTCACCAGGTTAGTAAGTTAAAGGAACTCTTCTGGTTTCACACTGGACACTAACAGTGATCGTCTGCATGAAGGCCCTGTACTTGTTTATCCCGTCCTTATAACACCCCCTTGCTCTTTTCTACCTCTTTGCACTTTTTCATTAGGATATCTGCTAGAGGTCTCCACCTGACAAGAAACGCAAACATGAGCTGTAATGAGCTGTAATGAGCTGCTTTCACGTCAACCTACAGTATGTGGCTGTTTTTCTGCAGAGGACAGGCTTGAAAAATCAAATTTTGTTGAACATTTTAATTAATAAAGATTACTTGGGGATTGATGTTAATTATTCATGACTTTCTCTGTCCCTCTGTCTGATTGTTGTGCTGGAGCAAAGACAATAAAGCTGTATATCATCGAGCTCTTAAATCGAAGACAGTTGGCCGTGGGACTGTTATCATAGGGACTTATTGAATGACGCGTCTGAAAGGCTGTTTGCACTTTTGAGATCTTGATACTAGTTTTCTTTATTTAGTATCTCTGCATTGCCAGCGGCTTCTGGAAACCAAGCTGCAGTGCTGACATGATAAAACACACCAGAGGAGGTTTGTTTTCATTCCATCAACTGAAGCTAAATATTAATGTTTGACCATAAATGTCTGATATAGCCTCTTGCCAATATGTGGGGTGTTAAAACCCTGAAAAACATGATCACAATCTGGTCTTAATGACATTTAGTTACACAGGGAATGGCCATGTTTAACATTTTATCGCTGCCTCATAGGCAGTGATATAAAGTACACTTGAGTAATTGACTGGGATTTTGTGGGTGTGTAATTATCTTGTGTGTGTGTGTGTGTGTGTGTGTGTGTGTGTGTGTGTGTGTGTGTGTGTGTGTGTGTGTGTGTGTGTGTGTGTGCACGCCCGACACTGCCTTGTCTTTGAGCGTGCGTCTGCCTGTATGTTGAGGACTCCCTGGGAATGGATTCCTGGTGGTTCTGTGAATATGCATGGCTGCCTGCATGCATGATTAATTTCTTGAGCAAATGTCAGCGTATGGGATTAGAATGTAAATCCAACTGTATGCCTACAGCGCATACAGCCACGGTTTACCGTCTGAGCTCTGCAGTTTCACAGGATTGATTCATCGACGCCCATACATCTTATCAAGAGGTGTGAAAAATGACGGCAGAGACAAAAAGACCAAAATAAGTCTCCTGTTGATATCAAAGCATCTCTGATCTGTGTGTTCTTAATTCAAATCCTAACTCTGGATATTTTGCTTTCAGTGGAGGTTTTCTTGTAAAAACCCCTCAATGATGATTTTGGATTTCTGGAAGTTATTTGCTGTTTTCAAGGTCAGTCATGCCTGAAAAATGAAAACAAACAAAGCTGGTGATGGTGGCTCCAGATAGATAGATCTATACCCAGGCCAGGCCTCTGAGTAATAGCTCAAGCCATCAGCCCTGAACCGCTGGTGGTCCCAGTATGAAAAAGGTTTTACTCAGCTGCTCCTGAGTTTCAATGTGTACAGCTTCATGGATGTGTACAGTCGTAGGGTTATTGTATCAGAGTGAGCAAGTGAGCATCCTTGAGGAATAGAGAAGTAGCAGTGTATTAGTGCCACCTAAGGTTTTAGCGAGGCAACACAGCTACTTAACATAAAATACGAACTACCACAAAATAGCATGTGGAGACAATAAATCTAATGTGTTTTTCAGCCTATGATGAATAATAGATTTATTATGAATAATCGTGAGTCCATTTTATGCTTCTTAATGAATAATAATGTGGTGCTGTGGCGATACCTTGAGGGAAATATAAATCTCTTATCGCTCTCAACCAGGAGATCACAGTGCACGGTAAGCTGCTCGAGATATTGAACCCACTCCATATCCAGTCAGTAGATCTCCAGGGAACTGCCTCCCGTTGCATAAGGACAGTGTCATTATCCGTTTGGAGGGACATTTGGCTGCATTATAACCTATGTGTTATTCTTATGTTGGCTTCAGGAGTGGTGGTCTAGCCGTAGTAGCATTTAATTGCAGTAGGAGCTCAAAGGAAAGAAGCTGCTTGTCAAACAGAGCAACACTTGTTATACCACTGCAAAGCCAACGGCTCTTTCCACTCAGACTAAAGTGATACCAGTTAGATTTTCTGTCTGCCGCTATTGTGTTTCACTTATACTTGAACTGTTCTAAGAAATTCAACAGTTTCCAGAGGTTGAAACATTTCTGTAATAAAATGCTGTAGTGAAGGTGAGCATCTGCTACCTTTAAGTTGCAGTATGTCAAATTTTAGCTGAAAACAATCAGATATTACTTAAAATGAATAGAATATGAGGAAATAACTTAATAATAACTTAATTTTATGTTCCATGTATTGTGTTGCAGAGATATTTACTGAAATTAGCACGCTGACCAGCTAACCCCAGACTGTCTTGGTCCAAAGCTCCTGTGCAAGCATTGTAAACACCAGCACTTCTCCAGTTCTCAGAGCTTCCAGTGGGGACTGCTAGCTGCACGGCTAACTGAGCTCACTAGCTAACAGCATTTACAGTGAGCAGTTATTCTGGTCATATGCTTCCCCCTATTTGTTTTGAGTAAGGAAACCGAACATACATGTAACATACATATTGCACCTTTATAGAGTAAGGGTTTGAGCAGAGGAACAGTGAATTATGTGCTGCGTTTCTGTCTCCATGATCTGCATTCTTTGTTCAAACTGCTCTGCGGAGTTCTCATAAAATATGAAATACAAAATATGGAAGGCTCCACAGATTCTGTTTGTTTGCTGGAATGGGGACAGATTGTGTTTATGGGCGCGGTGGTGTGCCTTTATAGGAATGTGTAGGCAGACAGAACCGGCGTAATCGAGCACTGAGCTCCGTGGGTGGGGGAAGAATGCTCGCTAATGAACCATGATGGATGAGGAAAACAATTCATTCAGATGATGAGAAGCTGCATTACACCAGCGCTGTCAATGACGGTGCAATTGCACTGAGGCAGAAGATGGAGAGGAAAAACAAGTGACATGCACCTGTTGATTCCAGTCAACATGTTGATTAGTGAAGCAAATCTAGACTATAATTCTTTTATTTCTTCACTGTGTCGCCATGACATTTTACTCTTCTGGCTGTGATAGTGGGTTGTAAATTGCTGCAATTTATGATTTTATGCATATGATAATGTATGCAAGGAAAAGCACTATATAAGCTACTCAAATACCCAATCAGCTCAATCATAATCTTGCTTTTGACTTCCAGTTATAACATTTCTGTCAACCATATCCGCCACCATTTCACTCAAGTTTTATTCTTGAACTTTGCATAAAATAAACTGCCCTTCATGAAATCCTCTGAGCAATGTGGTGGTCAGGTGATTCACAGGAAACACAGCAAGGACGACAATAGTGTCATCTCACTGTTTTTCTGAAAGTGTAGTGAAACGTGATGCAACAACCTAACCTGTGCAAATGTCATTGCTGAGGGAGCGGCTTTTCACACGAAGCAGAACATAAAATGGCATCTCCTGGAGGCAAGAAAATGGTCAAATATTTGTCAAGCCGACTGTGACCAGGGCTGCCAAGAGATCATGCAAATAAGATTACTGCAGACCACTGCTGCGTCTCCATCAGCTGAAACACCGTCCTTCTTGTCCACCAGAGGGCAGTGTTGTCATGTCCTCTCCATTCTGCCCAACATTGCTCGGGGCGTTTTCCCAGGCCAGGGTGCAGGAGGGAGCTGGAAGGAGGCAGCTCAGTCTTACACTCCTCATCGCACCACTGGGTCTGATGATGATGATGTGTGTATAATCTGTTTTATGTGTGTGCTTCAGTGTGTGTGTGTGTGTATTTATTTGTTTATTTATTTATGATGATGGGAGTTGTTGATGATGATGTATAGTAAAAGATGGCCGTTTTGCCTGATTAATTAATATTGGACAGCTTACACTGATTGATTTATTCTTTATTCCCGTGACTATAATGATGCAAGGAGATATTGTATGCTGATCACGCCCTGCAAATAATTCTGTTTTGTCACAGTGTGTGGATGAATTTCACATGACACAACTCTTTTAGAAGCTTGTAATGCACATAGTTGTGCTCAAAGAACCTTTATTTTAACACTTTTAAAATGCATTAAAAGTTGATAAATCCGCCACAATATCATATGTCTTCAACACTCTTGTTGCATACGGACCTGTGTTGCAGAGTTCATTTTCAACCAAGGTATAAAGTATGTGAGAAAACAGCTTGATGCTTTCTTCAGTAGCTGACTGGAGATCCACTTGGGGGTCAATAGCTCTGCCTGTTTGTACTTCTTCGACCTTATCCTCAGCCTGATCATGCACTGACACAGGAGAGCCCTTCCTTTTGGGCTGAGAGGATGTCTCTCCAAAAAAATGTGATAGAGCACAGGCACCTGCTGACTCTATACTTCTCTTGCAGAGGAAGGATTTGGAAGAAATCGCTGTCAGCCTTTTGGTTTCTGTTCTCTTCTGGTAGGTCTATTCCCAAATTCACTTAAATAAATGACCCATTTCATCACAACCTTGGCCACATGGCTTGTATTGTCTGAAATGCATATGTAAACACATTATACACATTGAAATCACAGGGTGAGATAAAGGATAGCAAAACACATGGTTATGCAAGTCCTTCATCATCTCTGCTGCCCCATTCTGTCTCAAAAATAAAGCAAGAGAATGCGAAAAACAAGGGAACCCACAGAGAATGATCATTTTACTCTACAATCCCCTTCCCTTCCACAAAGCTTTACAGTCTTTTTTAGATTAATGTAAGAAATTTACACCAGTTGGAAATCATTTTGCTCTACAGCAGACAGCAAAAGTGAACACCAACGAAGAATAAGTCAACAACAGCCGGGAGATAAAGACGGAGAGACATTCCCCAGACCTTATACAATCGCTCAATTTGTGAGATGTTGAGTGAGAAGAAACTATATAACTTGACAAATTCTTCTTGTAATTGCGGCAAATGTTATACATTAAGTTTTTTTCCTTTTTCTTTCCTTGTGTCTTTTTGTCCAAGTGATGTACGTGTTTATTTGCATATGGAACTAGGACGTGAGATCCAATCCCAAACGGGCAATCAATTGAACTGACGGAGCTGTCCACTTAAGCATCATAGTTTATAAACAGGAGCACGGAAAGGATACAGGCATTTCATACAGTTGAGCGTTTTGAATGCTGATCTGCCTATTTGTCACTGTTAACAGGGACTTCAGTATAGTTCATACACTTGACTGACAACCAGAGAAACATTAAGTCTCAGAATTAAAGAATGGTTTTATATCATGTAGACGCTTCTGTTCATTTTCTATCTCGCTCGTCTACATGAGTTCTCTCTCTCTTTGCCACAAATCTGCACCACCCTAGGAGTACTGCATCCCTCTCAGCACCCCTACTTTCTGCGTCCATGACTGACTATGGTGAGAGCATATGTCAGTGGGCGATATTATAACCATTCTGATCCACCCTCGGAGCCAGTCTGTGACAGTAATGTGCCTAAAAGCTGGTCTCGAACAGGGGCACAGCGCATGTTTACCGGGGACTAGCAACGCCCCTGGTCTCAAACCGCCACTAAACAGCAAAAACTGGAAGGACAATAAGTAAACACTATGGTGCCCCGTGCGCTACAACGAGGTAAAGTGAGACACTGGATCTGTTTCAAGGAAATTTTGAAGAGAGAGTGATGGATCAGATGCAGACGGACTGTTGGTGTTGTTCAACAGTTTTATGTGAGTGGAAACACGTTGAACACAATAACACATAACAGAAGCCATCACCCAGATGTATCAATCCTCTGAGTGAGACATAAACATAAAATAAAACAGACTCCAACAACTTTGATTGATGATTTAAAGCAGCGTCTAGTTGCAAAGCAGACAGGACATAAAAACATCACCAAAGTAGAATTTGTGTCTATTTATACTGAACAGCTTGAAGTAGTGTCTTTCCAGAGCAACACTCAGAGGATCACACCCTTAAGCTGATATCAAGGTTGTTTCCATCAACTTTCAAGAGCGTTGGGGTTAAGCTACTGTTTGAAAATATCAAATATAGTCTTTCAAAGTAATCACTTAAGATTTCCCAAGTGTATCGATTAGGAGCCTCTGTCATAGATCAGACAAGAGCGAACCGAATAAACCAGAAGTGGCCCAAGCCTTAGCCAAAGTCCATTTCTATTTCGGTGGAACCAATCAGGCAAATACTTGACTTGCCCCAAGAAATAATAACTTGGGAATTGACTCGCCTTAACTAAGGGACTGTTCATGACAAGCTCCACAACCTCGTGGGGTCCTTGTCTGAAGGCAAATCCTGGAACTGGATTCCGCAAATCCTCACTGGATTGTAGCTATTGTTGAAGAGCTTATTGTAGGCACTATCGCTGAACCAGAACCAGTTTTAGCACCTTGACTGTTGTGTCAGAGATTCCAATTGAATTTATTTTAATAGACTCACTCTAAAGCCACCAATCCATCTTTTCAGTTTGACCACTCTGACCCTTTTTGGTATGAATTATAATACCGACGTGCATACGTGTTGTAGGCAGTGTGGCAAAACGGTCACAAAACAGCGGGCTTGACTGCTGAAGCCTAACAACACAACTAAACAGTTTATTCATATATTCATGTTTGCGTAAGATCACAGACAGTTTGAGAAACTTTTTTTAAATTTAAAACCTGACAAACCAAATCTAGATTTACCAAATCTTATGCCTTGGCACCCCTTGGGGGGTGTAGGCCATTGACAAAGGATCTCCATTTACCAAATCTACTCTTGGACAAATCTTTAAGAGTGGTGAGAGAGGTGTGCACAAGAGCCACTAGCAGAATGCATTAAGAATTGTAAGGACATATGGTGTACACACTAAATAGCATTATATTTGGATGACACACCGATATCTTGTTCTCAGCCATGCTGTCAATCATGAATTAATTTGTCAACTATCAGGCTACAAAGTATATTATACTAAATCTGAAACTATGCCTTAATTATGATAATGTACATTTCTGCAAACCACAGATACGAGCTTGGGGAGACTCTCATTCAAACAAGACTTGGATTAATGGCTTCTTTTCCTTGTTAAACTATGTCAGAAAAAAAGACGGCTAAAGTCCTGATCAGTTCCCAAACTTTCAAAGTCTGGCACAACATGATAAAACAAATCAAGGAGAAAACATCCATCATATGCACCAATAGCAGTGAATGAAGTGTTGGCCCTGGTTGTTGCAAAAGGGCTCAAGATTATTTGGGATTTATACCTTCTGCTTAATTTTGCCTTAACAGAAAAAAACACAGAAAGTGTGCCCAGAAAATATTCTACTTTATAACACACAGAAGTTTAGAAATATAATTCTTATTGTTACAGTTACATTTTTATAGTTCTCTAGTCTGAACTGATTATCTTCCACCTTCAAAGGTCGCTACACTTTAACAGTATATACAACTTGACTTTTCAGACATGACTGTTGACCTTGTCCCTTTGGAGTTCATATCGATCCTTTAGACGCCCTGTGTGTGTGTGTGTGTTTGTACGCACACCAACCCTGAGTCACATAGGATTGCACCCTACAAACATATTGTTTTGATTCATGCACAAGCAAAGAAGTGTTGCGAGGATCTGTTTACTGTATTCCTTCAAGCAGTGAAGGTCTCCTGATTAAAACACTCCCTTCAGCCTTGCAATAAGTTCTTGGAATGGGAGTAATTGAGTAGCCGGAGGTTATTTGTGTTTGTTTTCTCTGTGTGTGCACTGGCAGCTCCTTCACTGTAAAAGCTATAGGACTGTACTGTACGCCAGTGGCTTTGTCTCCACACACACACACACGCACACTGAAAGAACTCTTTCTGTCTTTATATTCATGTGTAGAGGGAGGTTAACCTTTTCTTCGTTGACACACCACATCTTGCTTTCCATCAAAACATAAGTTAGGTATTACTCAGTCTGACATGAATGTCAAGCGTGTATGTACACAGATTGGGTTTAACGACCTCCTACACACACACAGACACACACACACACACACACACACAGACACACACACACACACACACACACACACACACCTTGTTCTCTCATTTCTGCACCAACTACTGTATACAGTCCGAATCTTAATCTTTGCTGCAGTGATTCATCGTCCCAATGGAGATCATTAAGGTCATGGAGATAATTAAGGTTTCATCTAATCTTATCTGATCTAATCTAACATAATGTAATATGACATAATATAATCCCACACACGCAGCAGAGCAGTGACATAGCCCTGGCATTCTAATTTCTCTGCAAATGCAATGGAAATTGCATTTAGATAGAACATTAGTGGATTTCAGCACAGATGTATAAACACCCCACAGTGCAGTATATGGTTTGGAAACTTTTCACATATGCCAAAGTCAGACTGGATAATCTCTTCCGGATGCATTTCCACTTTATATTTACATTTGGATACGTTTACTTTACATTTATTCTTATCCTGACAAAATCTTATTGCAGCTTCTGTAAGGATTTTTGATGTCAAGATTGGATCATGGGTGTGTTGAGGTAAAGAAGATTTCTGCCCTTCCTCGAGGATTACAGGGAGAATAAAAGGAAAGCAAGAGCTTGCAAGTTCATCTGATACACTGTTATAATATCGGCTACAGGCAAACACTGAATCCAGGCAAGATGCCTTTGCTATAATTGATTTTATATGTTGTGGGATGAGGAATGTGTCATCTATTACAAACTCCCTCTTGTAATATAGCCCTGGTTAAAATACCATCTGGAAAGGTGAGTGTGGTTATTGAAAAACAGGGCTAATGTATCACCCACATCCCACTGCGATAGGAATATTGTCAACACAAGGAATGAGCAGGTGTTTTACATTAAATGTGAAAAACACAACATTTACAGCTTATATTACAGCACGCATTAGTGTGTGGCCGAAAGTGAAACGTGTAGAACTGCAGAAAAACAGTGTTGCAGCGTTTTTCTATGTGTTCCCTGTTTATATACTCTATTAGGAGCAACTCTGTGACCTGTCAAGACACTACCAGATAACTTGTGTTTTTCAAATTACAGTTGCGATGGCAGTCATAGCATCTAAAAACAAACTCATGAAAGATCGTAGCATTTTTGGAATGTTAAAGAACATGACCGGACTGGGCGTAACATAGCCTCAGAGAAGACAGAAGTCAGTTTCATTACAGGAAACACAGTACAGAGGTGGGTTGGCTTCTGGCATTGCTGGGCTGAGTCAGCGACTGCTTAAAGTGAAACTCTCGCCAAAATGCAACCTAAGCTTTTTTTTGTGAATGTACGTGAGTCAAACCTTTGTGTAAAAGCATGATTGCGACGAAAGAGGCACTTTTAAGATTTACCGTATTTTCGTTTTCGGGTCAAACTCATTTTAAATGGGAGTGCTGGGGGCAAATTAGCGATAGCATCAAAATCGCTATTTTTAAAACACTAAGAAGTCTCGACACAACATGAAACTTTGCTCATAGTATCACCAGGGTCTCTGCACATGAACTCGAGCATTGAGAACATTGTTTGTGTACACAGAGTTTACTAAAAAGAACATTTCTGAACAACTGACCTTAGCAGTAGCTTGTTCCACTCGCAGTCATCACGGCAGCCAAGAAGTATCGATCTCAGAATGCAACGTAACATGGACGAGAGTTAAGGTGGAACGCTACTGTTTTACGGCAACAGCTATCCGCGTGATATCTTACGTGACTTTTCCGGCTTTTGATTTTTGTATTGCTTCTTATATGAGGTTCCTTTTCTAACTTCAAGGTCAATATTGCTTTTCACTAACGACAAAACGACAAATTATCCGTGCATTTATATGGAACTAAGCTTTAGGAGCGATCAATCTTAACTCTCGTCCATGTTACATTGCATTCGGAAATTGACACTTCTCACTTGCAGGACGGCGGCGAGCAGAGGAAACATCTGCTAACGTGAGTTGTCCAATTTTTTTTTAGTAAACTCTGTGTACACAAACAATGTTCTCAATGTTCGTGTTCATGTGTAGAGACCTTGGTGATACTATGAGCAAAGTTTCATGTTGTGTCGAGTCTTTTTAGTGTTTTAAAAATAGCAATTTTGATGCTATCGCTAATTTGTTAGCTAACGCTTGTTAACAGTTGCTTTAACAAGTCAAGTCATCGTTCCAGAGTTGCTCAGGGCAGAGCAGCCTAAGGGCAGATGATCAAATGTTTATCCATAAAACACGACCCAGTTTGACCCAAATCACTGAATAACGCATGGATGAAAAACGAATATACGCCCCCGAGTCCAAGGTGAGTCATCAACATTTTTTAAAATATCTTTTAGGCCTTTTCATGACTTTATTGATAGGTCAGCTTTAGAAATGATAGGAATCGTGATGAGGGAGAGAGGAGAATGACATGTAGCAAATAGCCACAGGTCGGCCTGAACCCTGGGCTGCTGCAGCAAGGACAAAGCCTCTGTACATGGGTTGCATGCTCTACTAACTGAGCTGTTGGGGCACTCCAGGGTCTTGTGACTTTGTTAAAATGGCAGATGTGTACCTTTAGTTTAAATCTGTTCAGACAAACAACCAAACAGTAACTGCAGTCTTCGTCTTTCTACCTTTCATATTGATGTATCATAATCTACCTATTCTTTTTGTTTGAAATTCACTATTGTTGCTTCCAGCTTCCATGTTTTAAAGTCAGGACACAATGTAAAAGTGCAGTAGTGTCCAAGCAGCTGCAAACCAACCACCTGTGGTCTTAGTCTTGTTATGGGGATACGACTGAGCTTACACCCAAATATGATCAAAACAGGATGTGATTCATAACTGAAACCACTGCACATTAACGTAGTCGTTGTCTGGATTAATTTGGCGTGCGTGTGTGCGCATTCATGATGCATGCTGAAACAGTTTGAAGGTCAATGAAGGAGAGAGGGGGACGGGGGTAATTAGAGACAAATAAAAGCATGTGCAGCTCAACATTAGACTGGGCTCATAGAATGCAACGAGACAGACAGCCGTACATTGAGTACCAGGGTAATAAATTCACAACAAATTAATCCAAACAAACACAGGTGAATGTTCTGATGGATGTTCTGCTATCAAAACAACAAAAAAGGAAGCAAATTTGACAACGCAGAGGTATTTGAGGTAAGGAGATCTGCCCCAGGACCGCCTGCTGCTCTGGCTTATATGTGCCGGGCCCAGGTGTGGCCCATGAGGCTGATTAAGTTCCGAATTGGTCTGCAGCCCTGGAGGCAGAACAGTACAGCCACAGCAGAGCGGACCAAGCAAAGAGGCCATGACAGCATTAACAGCATAACTCTAGGGATGGAAATGTCACTTTGGTCCAGAATTATATATCTTGACAACTACTGGATGGATTGCCACTCGAGATTTACAACAGAACATAGTCAAGTACCAAATAGCTTGACTTATCCTACAAAAAAACGGGATTCATTGGGTCACGAGTTTCAGGACAAGTCCGGTGACATTAAATGTTAGTCAACGGTGGGGTGACTCTAGGTTTGCCCTTTTACTGTATTACTTCAGATCATGTGATCTTTCATTGATACAGAAAGTAATTTTGTTTAATTATATGGTTGGAGAACAGATTGCTAGTTAGAGCAGAGATGGAGCTAAAAAAAAACCCCAACAACAATTAATTCTTCAGTTGATTACTGGAGAATTAATCAGCAATCATGAGAACAATTTAAGTATATTTATCAAGCAAATTGCCCAACGTGCACTTGTTTGAGCAACACAATTATGAGGATATGGTGTTTAATTTTATTTTAAATTAAGTATCTCTGGGTTTGGGCTGGTATGTGCAATCTGAGGATGTCGCCTTGCTGTTGCGTACTCCAGTGTATTTGGGATGGGCAATTTTCCACCTGACATGTGCAGATTAAACAATCAAATGATATATGAGAAACAATCACATCGAAAAATATGTATTGGTTGCAGACCTATATTGACAGAAACCTTTTAATTAAAGAACAAGTAGGGATCAAAAAATGAATGTGTGAAAGTTGTGTTAAGAGATGATTAGTTTTAAAAAAATAAGTTGGATATGTACTGCATATACTGAACATGTTATATAACGTGGTTCCTCTAGAAGACTTTTGTCGTAACCCCAAGGCAGAATTAAAATAACTTTGGTCATCCATTGGGTTACATGTAGCCCATCATCTGCTCAGACATTTTTATTTGTCCAGTACTGATAAATTTGCTCCGGATTAAGTGCTAATAAAAAATATTAGCATGCTACCCAAGATGGTGAACATTACCTGTTAAACATCAGCATGTTCTTATTGTCCTTACGGGTATTATTATCATTATTATTATTATTATTATTATTATTATTATTATTATTATTATTATAATAGCCCTCTGCTTTAAACACTGCTGCACCGGAGTACAGCCTCACAGATCTGCTTGCATGGCAGTTTAACTAGCACAGGCCCATTCACTTTGGCAGTTTTTAAAATGTTGCACAGGGATTGGAATAATACAAGATGACACAGCCATTTTAAAGGCCACCTTCATGAATTTTGTTAATTAGAATAATATATTCTGAGGTAGTAGTTGAAGGCAGAAATAATGTGCAGTTACGATGCAGCTTGTTACCTGCTTAAATCTCAGATGGAGCATTTTGGGAAAAAAATGGTGCACATTAAACTGCTCTTTAGTCAGTCAACGATTTTTTCAAAATGCATTGGTTTGGTTAAGAGCAGCAGGCGACTAAAGTTGTGGCAGTAAAATTCCAGATATATAGATATGAATATTATACTCAGACAATCAACATGAATTCTGCTTTGTCCTGCATCATTTCTAGGATTTAACTCACAAGTCTTGTGCCTACAGTTAAGATAAAACTATATTAAAGTAGAGACATAAACATTTACCTTTTGCCTATTAACAGGTCACATCTTTACCTTTCTCAAGCAACAGTAACGAAGCATTGATAATGAAGACCGACTTTATCTTCTGACTGATTGAATTGATTCTCTCTACTCAGCTACGATAGATTATTAACTATGTGCGTGTCCCCAGCCATCAACATGAGGAGAAATGAGGCGCGACGCTTCTTTCAAAAAGCTGCCACTAATATGAATTGCTGTAATTTGCAGAGGTTTGATTCAAAAACGATTTTTGGTTTAATGAGAGAGAAAGTTTATCGAGACTATCTTGTCAGCCGAAGTGAATCATGACCAACTCCGTCTCAGTTACTTAGTGTCCCGAGGATCTCGCTGCATTAGTTTACTAAAGGTAGCAGAATGCCAAATAGGTAAAGTCTTTGCTGAGGACTTTTTTGTGCCCTGTGTGAAACATTGCATATGTAGTACATACACCAAGAATTTGGGATACCATATTACAGTTCACAAAATTACAAAGACACCTTTATCCTTTCCCTCTTATCTCTTTTGATGTTGATGTTCTAAGGGAATGTCATATGTGTTGAGAAATGATATTTAAAAATGCAGCCACAAAATAGCTTTCAGAATCATTCTGTATGGACTGTGTTCAGACATGTGGACAGTTTTTATTTGAACTACTTTTCATTGGAGGAGTTTGAATATAATAGAAATAGACAGCAAAAACAATAACTTTTCATTTTCTAATGGTGACTGTTGAATGGCATGTTTTAATGATTTTTTCTTGACTGAACAATCATTACTCATTCAAGACTTTATTGACATAATTAACATATGCGGTTTGGTTCTGATATTTCTCACTGGCACAGAGATAAATCTTTATTTGTTAGGTCAGGTATGCTGCAATTTACCCACATTACCTTCATTATCTTTGTCAGACAGGGCACAAGGGGTACAATGCAGCACAGCTCAGACGGCTGCCACAGACGGCTCCTTTCTGGGAACACACAAAAAAAAATCCCCCTGTGGTGTATCGCTGTAGATAACATTTATACGGTTGACCTCTCAAGTGTTTCTCACTGACGCCCGAGACCTACAGGGATTATATTTTGTGCGAGCGTGACTTTCCCTTCACCTTTTTGTCCTTACAGTTATGTTGACAGGACACTTTGACCCGACCTCTGCAGTAAGACAGAACACTGTGCTGCAGATGTGATTATAAAGTGGCTTTTATTTGATTAGAGAATATCAAGTTCTGCTTGTTCTGCCTGCACAGGAAAGTTTGGAGACACAAAATCAAATTCTTATTGTGCATGTTTTGTCCTCTCAGTTTAAACCAATAGGTGATTGATACTAAAAAACTTGCTGTACTCAAGACATCGTTACGTAGAGAATACGTAGGAGTATTGATTTTTAGTGGGTTGAGTTCAATGCCTTTTAGTAACTTTTATTCTGCTGAGTCCTTACAGCTTTTTGAATGCCTTAAGAAACTCTTTAGGAACAAAGTGTAACAACAAAAGTGTTGAGGAAAGTAATTGGGTAATTTACAGTGGGATGGAAACCAACAGCCTTATTATTGTTTATGTCCACATTTTATGTGTAGGCTATAACCTGATCAGGGTTGCGACAGTATCAGATTTTCAGGGTTTAATAACGGTCTGATAAAATATCATGTTTTCAGGGGATTCGGTTATGTGGTGTGCAGTAGTTTTGACAAGTATCAATTATAAATGAATCCAAACAAATCAAGACTGGGTTTTCTTTACTTTGGTACAACAAATGCCTTATTATGTTTTCAAAAAATGTGAAACTTGATCAAAATTGAAATGTATTGCACTACTATAGTAGATTTAAATACTGCGGATACGCAAATGTACACAAATGATAACCATCAAACCACGGTATACCATGAAATCGCTATACTGCTGCAACCCCATACCTGAGAGCAGCCTTATCGTTTAATGTTTTTGTATTGAAATGTTTAATTCCAGTGTTAGAAATTCAACCAGGGGATAATTCGTAAGATATGACCAGAGTTTTAGCATAAAACATTAAAATGTGAAGTAACAACAATGTTTTGTCAAAGATGCTTTTGTACTGTGTTGTACCGATGTCTACAAAGGTTAGCATGCTAACCAGCTAGCCATGGCCTGTCCTGTCTTGTCATACCACTTTGCACCACAAGAGGCTATAGGTAGATTGTACAGCTTTACTCCACGGCTAACAGAGAAACAAGAGTGTGATGAGCAACAACTAGCAGTGATGATGTGCCCTCAAAGTTTGGGGAATGACACCTTCAGAGGCATACATAGTGTATGCAAGTAGATACAAACATTGCTCATGAGATTAGTTTTATGGTTGGATTTTAATGCACGATGACTAGAGCTGTTTATATGAAGCTAAATTGCTTCATTTGCTTAGTTGAACTAACAAGCGCAGCGTTTACAAACTCCAGAGAAGAAGGAAAAAGTCAACACGTTTTAACACAACAGATCTTATTAGAGCTATCATATATTTATTTATCCTAGCCTTCCTTACGAGACTTTGTTTTCAAAACACGAAAAGCATCAATTCATCAGTTATCTTATCAGTACTGGCCATGAAAAGCAGGTTGCTATTTGTTATCGGCTGAAAAAATAAATTCTCACTACAAATTACTAGATCGTCTGTAATGGCTTAAGTCTTCAGTATAGATGCCATTACACCTTTAAGCCTTTGGTCTGATCACCTGAAGTGGCCAAGGTCAGAAGGCCAGCACAGGTGAAATGTGGAGACTGCATTTGTTCCTGGTCAGTAATCCTGTGGGAAATGACACTGCACTCCTTGCCACGGCATGTGTCCACTGGCCTGCAGGGCTGTAACCTGATTGATTACATGATTAAGGGGATAATACTGATATCCAAGAGTGAGTGAAAAAAAAGAACACTTTTAGCAAGGATCCCTCCAATTCAGTCAATGTTTAGCACCAAAAATACATAAAAATGTTGAACAATGATTACATTTTCCCAGCTTTTATTGAAAACAGTGGAGATGATATTGCTTTGTTGTACAGTGTTGTCACTCAGTGGCAGTAATTTGAAGTCCTCTTTTGGATTCTCCCTGCAGGCAAGTTTTTTTTCAAGTCCTTGACTTTAGATGCACCTGCTACACACACTGCCTTTGTTCATACAATAATCCTCCTCAGCCATTGCTGTTTCATTCCAGTGACCCTAAAATACATCACGGCCTTTCCTTTGAGAACGCTCAGAAAGCTCTGAATGCTTTTCAGCTCTCAGTCTTTAAGGGTTGTCTTCGTCAGGGGGCCTCTCTCTTTTGAATTCAATCTTCAATTTCTGTATGTTTGCGTCTGCGTTGCTGAGAGGAGGAGCGATGACAGATGAGAGAGCAAAAGAGAAGGAAAGGCAAGATGAAGCGAGAGGGAGGTTGTGTTACGTGCTACTGTATGTGCTACACCGAGACGATTCTGCACCGTGATGGGAGGCGACACCTTTCTGAGGCAGTAAAAGTCCCCATGAATCACACGGCGCTCAGCCCTTTTCTCTCTCTCTCTCTTTCGTTCTACGTCTTACTCTCGCTCTCTATCTTCCTCTCTCTCCCTTCGGGACTTAGCCTGTCTGCACGAGTCTCTCTCTTTTCTCTGTTTGTTTCTCCGCTGTCACATGTACCTGTCTCGGAGCACTATCAGCTACATGGGATGTGCCGGAGAGCAATGAAGTGCATTTGTCACTGTTTTCACATTTATACACTCTTTCTGCCACATGCTGTTTTTATCTCCCACTGTGTCCCTACGCCTGTTTCAGTTACTCGGTGTGCTCCTGCCTCACTGCTGGGTCTCATCACTTCAGTAGATGTGTTGAAGAACACTTCATCAGGTAGCAGTAATAAGAGACATTTCAGAGCGGCACATTCGCTATCTCTGATTATATGATATTTGCTTGTGTAACAAATATATAGTATATTTCTGTTTCCATAAGTACCAAAGAATGAATTATGTAGACACAAATTTAAATGTCGACACACGCTACACAGTCAACAGACACTGTGAGGCCAATGAGGGGCCACAGCAGTGTATTTCTAATGGAGTCACATCTTTAGGAACAGATTCCAGCAGATAACATTGAAATGACAAGTGAAAGCTTCTGTGCCTGTGTTTGTGAGCTCACTTGCACAGAGGAAAAAACAGATTCAAAATAGAAGCTCCTGAAGCAAGCAGCGAACAGTGCTGATAATCAGAGCTGACATTCTACTTCGTGTGTGCAGGGGCAATGGGAAAGCCACACTTCAGGGTCCTGTTGTGTGAGTTTGTGTGTGCATTTGTCTGTGTGGTTTTATATGCGACTGTTTGAGGACCGAGGAATGCCTCCTCTCAGGGAGGCGGGGGTGGCGGTGGGGTTTGATTGATGTGAGGAGATGTGCTCGGTGAGCAGAAATAGGCCGTGACAGCCCCAAATTCAAAGCTTAGATTTCCCCAGTGTTTGACCCATTGACCTGAGACTGCAGGGCCTCGGGTTTCAAATGCAGGTGAAGCTGATGCTGTTTGAGCTGCAACGGTATCAGTTTATTTGTTTGCTGACATGCTCATATTGAGTATTGGCCATAAAGGGATTGTGCAGAACAAATGTATAGGGCAAGTTGCGTGATCCTCAAACAGCTCTCGAAATAAATATGATTTTAACATGAATCATTCAAATACTTGTCTCTGAGTCAGAACAAGAGCTAACACAGGAAGTAGCACCATAGAATAGCCATTATGGCTAACTACATTAAGATCTATAGCTGACCTGACCACCACCCAAATTCATCCATCCACAACGCTTACTAGTGATTGTAGGTCATTTCACTACACCTAACTAACCAACCACTTATCTCTTTATAAGATTACAACATGCAAATGGAAGACGTTTTGGACATCTAGTATTTTACATCTAAAAAGGTCCTAGATCTAGAATCAACTTAAAACAATAGACCCTTTTTTGAATTGTCAAAGAAAGAAAAGCACACGTGGAATTTATAACATTAAATACAGCTGCATTACATTCCAGGGCTCACTCACTGGCATGGCTCACTGGGACACTTAATAGTGTGGAAACCTTGTTAATGTCACTGGTCACACCTGTGCCTGCCCTTATTTGACAAGTCAAAATGTCGGCTGTGAAAGGGTACTACCGGGAGCTCACCTGTGACTCAGCAGAGGGAATTGTGTGTCATCAGTGTATGCTGTCTTTCCCAAAAATGGAACCCGACGGGCACCTGCTGCATAATGTACATGAGTCTGCAGCTCACCAACGATGATTTAGTAATGTATGAGTCGGTTAAATCTGTATTCCTCTGCAATATAGCATTGATGTGTATCAACCTAATGTTGCAGATTCAAGGCGATTTAAGCAATGGAGACCATGGGTCTCTAGTAAGAGAGAAGTAGCCCTATAGTGAGTATCTTTGCTTAATAAATGAACTGACTGAGAATCTTTGCTAGGGTTGGGGTTCGTAGCATTGACTAATCGCAAGTGGTTTTGATCAGTCGTGTTTGAGCGGGCTTTGGTTGCATCGAACGCACTGACAGTAATGCAGTCTTGGAACCCACCGGCTATTGTCTAATAACAATTGAGCGTTTTAAAAACTGTCTATTTGTGAAACAATCCAGTCATAGTCGTCGTCTCTTAACTCAAACTCCATTCCTGAGCCTTAAGTTGCTTATCAGACTGTGAATAATATCCGGATATCCAATATCCCAAAACATTGACCTTTGTACCTGAAGGATAAATTGATGTCAGACCACAGTTCCGTAGTGTTCTGTAATCGCCTTTTTTCGGCACTAGCGGTTTTTTAAATTCCGAGGGAATTGAAGCACTCGCTGCCACTCCAGACAGTTTGACATGTGGGTGTGAGAAGCTGCAGAAGTCAGGCCACAAATTCTGGCACAAAAGTATTTGACAGCCACCAGATGTCAATCAAAGCAGCCTGAGTAAGTCTGAGGGTGGAAGTAGGAGGTGGTGTGATACATTTATATGTTTATACATATAAAATATGTTTATGTGTGCATGTTGTTGTTGTACATGTATGCTTATACGGTAGGTTCCTTTATTACTTTGCTCCACGTGTGGATTCTTTGTTCTTGATTTAATTTAAATGCTTTTAGAGCATTTCTTCAAGCTAATTATGGATATTCCTTTGGGGCTGTTGATGTGGCAGCGGATCAGGTGACTCCGTTCACCATCCACACTCTTAACTCTCCAGAGAGCCTTGCTAAAGAGACATGATCTTATGACAGTAATGGCTTGATGGATATACCAGGTGATTTTGAACATCCCGGTCTTCTCTTCCCTTTCCCATCTCTGTTGAGGTGTTATGGGAAGTCTGCACACATCATCCACAGGTTTCCTGTCATCCTCCTCAGTCAGAAATTTGTAAAGAACTGGAAATGTCTCCTCTTTGATTTACCTATGCGGGGGAAACGATTCCCCCCTGACTTTGACCCACTCCTTCAACCTGCCTCTAATCAAGTAGCAGCACTACTTATTGCACAGAGAAGGTTTCGTTGCATTAATCAAGCAGGGCAGCACTAGATACCACAAACCAAAAAAATCAGTAATCAATCTGAACATCAAATCTATAATCCAGTTAACACCCTTTTGTGTTGTCTATGCCGGCACTCCACATAAATTAGTGGTTCAGTCAAAAACATCATGTACACAAGTTTTAAAAGACAGAATTGACCAGCAATTGGCAGGAAGTTGTCCCTCCAACTCTGCCCACTGAAACTATCTCTGACTCCTCAGCCAAACGCTTGAGTGAATTGCAGACTGCAGTAGCTGTACCAGAATGAGTCATCACAGGGGTCACAATTGAGGCCTCGCTCTCGAGCCGGGGCTTGCGATCATAGGCTTTGGGTTAGGTTGCTCATCTGGTGGCTGATGGGGACCATGATGATCGATCCTCTGAGAGTGTATTGATCAGCTTAGACAGAGTTATTGTCTCTTCCCACTCTCATCCACTCCCTGTCCTCAGCTCCCTTAGGACTGAACTGATGGGAAGTCTGCTCTACTTTGTCCAGCTATTGATAGGTGTTTTTTTCTTGAGACAGTTGTCTCTGCCTGTGTGTGAATACAAGCACCTCTGTCTACCTATGTGTCTGCCTGTGCCCCTGTCGGTATCTGTCTATCTGTCTCATCGAGCAACTAAGACATAGTAACCTACCCTGCACATTAAAAACTTTGCAGGCTTCCAATTGGCCATAGAAGTCAGTTATTATTTATTTTTGCACAGTTTGCAGGATGATCACAATGATGGAAAAAGTTTCCAACTTTTTTTTAATTCTATTTTAGCTCTTCCATTTTATTTCTCTATTTAAATTATATTGTAAATACCTATTTCATGTTGCCTCATTACATTTCATTGTGTTTCTTTTCTTAATGCTTTTTATGTCTTATGTAAAGCACTTTGAACTGCATTGTTGTTGAAAGAAACAAACGTGCCTTGCCTTTCTAAATTTTGCCTCATGGGCTGTTATCATCACAAACAACAGCGTTTATGATCACACTGGTTGTAAACACAACACCAATTTACAACCCAATTAAATCAATAATTTGTTTGGAAGTGAAACAGAAAATGAACCGCACAAAAGTCTGTAACTGTTCATTGCACTGAATGCTTTGACTCACAAATACAGTTTGGTACAATCTTGCAATTGTGGTAGTAACATTAAAGTTAGTTAGTTATATGGTCATTGTTGAAGGCTGTTGTGGTCTGGTTACTACATTAACCAAAAAATAATCATTCTGACAGTATAAACTGGTTAACCATTATATAGCCCCCATGATACCTTGCACGAATTTTGAGTTATACTTCTGGCGCCCTGTCACTGGAACAAGCATTTACTGTGGCCGTTAATTGTCTGAATGACTGGTTGGAGTCATTCAGACAATTAACGGCCACAGTATGACTGGTTGGAGACTTTAAGGTATGAATACTACTGACACTATTATTATTACTTAGCCCACTTAAGAAACGCTTCGAAAGACTTGAAAGTGCCGCTGGTGCTTCAGTTATTTTAATAGTTTATAATCACTCATAATCATTTGCCAGCAACCTCCCTGATGACCTCGCAAGGAAACTCATCGATAAACAGATTTTTGTGGTCAAAACATATTTATTTGACTTGTGAAAGACTTCACCAACTAAAAGGGAACATGCTGCTCCCAATAATTGGAGAAGAATTGATCCTGTTTCCCAAAAAGCCTTTATTGTCTAAATCAATCCCTCATTATCCTGATTTACTCCCTATTAAGAACCATGGATCACCTTTAAATAGCATCTACCTGTTAATACTTATGTTGGAATATTGATATCTGCAATGTACTATTACAAATTCTGTTGGGAACCATAACCTAACTATATTTAGGGGCAATGGTTGCAGAGGGGACAGCTAATAGACAGTACTTTAAAAGGCCATATATCAAATAGTACAGAAATGTTGAGTTAGATGGATTGTCTTTGTTTTTAGAATTAGCTAATGTTAGCATGCTGAACTTAATACGGTGATATGGTCATGGATGTGGTTAGCATGCATTTTGCTTAAAGCACAGCTGTGCCAACGTCCCGCCACAAAGTGGCCTGGAAGTGAATCACTCTGATTTAATCAAATGATAATGTTCGCAATGTTAGCGATGAAGTGGTTGAGTGCTAACGTTACGATGAGTTTTCATATTCACAAATCGTTACCATATTACCTCTTCCTGATTGATTATCAACTGAAAAGATGATGGAAAATAAAAAGTTTGGAGGGTCATCAGACCATATTTCAAGGTAAACCGATGTATTTGCTAGCCCATTAGCTAATGTTAGAGTTAAATTTAATGTTAGACTAGTCAGTCCTACATTGCCTATCCCAAAATGCCCTGGGCATCAACATGCTAGTGTCTGACAGAACATAAATGAGGGTAAACTTCTCAAACTTTCTGGAACCGACAATCGAACATTTCACACCCACTTCGCACTATGATTAGCCAGCTGTGCAGAGGTGAGGAAGGAGAAGGGGTTTGATTGTTGTAACTCTCGCTCTTGAAATAATTATTTTCTGTCACTTTGATTATTGCGCACACTGTGAATGTCTTCAAGGAGGAACTATCTGAAAATATACACTGTTATCCCTGCATTTCAACGATATCACATCTCCCCCTCTTGATGACGGCTGGCCTTTCTACCCACCTTCCAGTGTAGCCGTAGGAACAACTATATCCACATTTGGCACATCCTTCTGTGCTTCTGTGATCGGCTCTGGCCATTTCTCTTCTATATGATGTTGCCACACACTGGGGCCACAGTGTGAGTGATTATTTGTACCGTGTGAATCCACAGGCTTTGTTTTAGTGGGGTTTTTTGCCATCCACTTACAGAATATGCGGAACCATATCCACACTGCGTTGTTCTAAATGTTTTACTCATTTACTTTATATGTATATATGTTTACTTGGTTTCATCTGCTTCATCACCTGCTGTGTAAAAGAAAAAGTTTAGCCCATTACTGCAGGAAAGAGTATAGGATTTAAGATGGAAGATGGAATTACAGGTTGCAGAGAGAGGGCAGAGTGACGATCCTTCCTTCTGCTACAAGGTCAGTCAGTCATGAATCTGCTGCACTTGCTCTGTTGAGTAGTTGGATGAAAAGTAAAAGTTTGCTTTTCAAAATCTATTATAACACATTCATGGTACAGGATTTATTGGAAAGCTGTGTGTTGGTGGAGATGAATCTGAAAAATTGAATTTTTCTGCAGGTCCAGTGCTCGACATGTGCGGAGTGAATCCACGAACAGGGACTTCTGCTGTGGCTCAGATGTAATTTCATATAGAGGAGCTTGTCACTGTGTGTACCTGTTATTTGCCGTGCTGTTTGTAGACGTTGATATTGTTTTGCTCCCAGACTTTCACCATCTTTCATAGCTGAATTCACGCTTAGAACAGCTTTTATACGATCGAATCATGTTCACTCATGCATGGATTATTAGTTACATGCCATTGGTTAATATAATGCTTAATGAGACTATTGAAACTGAGTTGGAGCGCGCATCAATATGTACCATTATTGACTTTTTCTTATCGATCCCTCTTCGTTATCCCTAATTATTCCTGATAGATGCGTTTCTTTCATGTCGAGGCCTGTGAATATTCATATTAACGCGTCCGAGATTAGCATCTGCATTGCGCATTCATGAGCGGAGGCGAGGCTAATGAGAAACCAATTAAAGACCATTGGCCGCATAATGTCATTCAATTAATGTTTGAGATGGTAGAATAACAGTAAAAGGTTAAAAAGGGGAAGTTTTCTTTGCCCTTAAGACATGAAGTAATTAGCCGCGCTTTCTTGTGTTTATTGGCGTAGGGCTCAGGGCAAGTCAGTATGAGATGAAGGTGATATTTGTATGTGTGAGAGGCAGAGTGCGATAGAGAAAAAGGCAGTAGAGCACCGTTGCTGCAGAGGGTATACAGTTAAGACCTGGGTGATAAATACCTCCTCCATTTTATTACATTGGAGCTGAGCCCTGGAACGTGCATGCGAACAGCGGAGGCGCAGATTGATTCTTCTTTGATGCTCTGCAACTTGGCAAACTTCCTCTCAGTGATGAGAATATTAATTTTGTCCTTCATTCTCTTTTAATGTGAAGCTCCCCCAACTGAAGATGACTTCTGAGGTGTACGTGTTGTTGTCAAGACAGGAAGGTTGCTTTAATCTGGAATGCTATTGTTCTTCCTCTGCCGAAGTCTACTCGCACTCCAGTGGGAAAATCACGTCTGAAACACAATTCACAGTATTTCTGTAGTGTTACACACATTAGTTGAACAGTCATTTGCAAATCTGAAGTATATACTCGAGTTAAATGGCTTTCCCTAGAAGAGATGGCTTTGACTGGATTTTGGTCTCTTTTGCACACAGCGTCAAACCATCAGGACACGAAAAGTACAGTTTCAGCAGTCAAACATTTAATTGTGTTACGCAAATAGAGGTTATTTTGCAGCTCTAATTTTGCAGATATACTGCCCTCTCTTCCAAGCTTGGCAAAAAAAATCTGCTACAACAAAGCTTCCCTTCTCGAAGCACAACTCAAGTTTTTCATCATCATCCAGCCAAAAGAAATCACAGGACATTTTGGTAAGAGTCCATCCCTCAAAGTCTTTTGTCTATGGTTAAGAATAAGCTTTACACAAGATTCCACACAAGCTATTCTTTATGAGACATTAAATTCATAATTTTTCCATATACAACAAATTAACAGACCATGTGATGGGGGATGATGTCATCTGCTTTCAATATGACAAAATAAATCAACCAAACTTGACAAGGACTGCAAGATTGTTTGTGCAGATTATCTGCATGAATACCAAGATAAAACACAGGCACTAGTAAAAGCTGGCCGACGGCTAAATCTAACTTCTAGCTGAAGTATTCCAAGTGACATGATGGACCTGCCTGAGTTAGTGCTCGTGTATGACAGTAGTACTGTTCTGAAGGCGAAGCTGTCATTTTGCTGCTGCACAAGACAGTCACCTTCTGACAAATACGAGTTGGCGAGGTTACTTTAACTAGTCAGCAATGCATCAAAAACACATGTAATGTTCATGTCAGAAAATATGATCTCGACCACGACTGGTGGTAAATAGTAGATTACTTCTACCCAACCAACGCAAGTATGGCTTAACAAAATCACAGTTAAAGCAAGCATACAGTGGTCATGACCTGTAATGTAAAACAGTTTTTTTCCCATCCAACATGAATTAAATTTGATCACTCTCATTATTCATTATGATGGATCACCTGCCAAGTCTACAAGCAGTGGTCTCATGTACAGATACTAAAGACAGATTGTCAGTGGGCATTCAGAGAAGAAGCTCCTTGTTCATATTTTTAATTTAATACATATATAAGAGCTGCAATGATTAGCTGATTACTTGAGTAGTAGATGGTAAGAAAAAGAAATTTCAAGCAAAAATGCCCAAAGACCTCTGATGAAGCCTCTCAAATGTGAAAAACTTGCTGCTTTTCTTCGTCATATATGACAGGCTTTGGACTTTTGCTCAGACAAAACAATTATATTTTCCATCTCCATTTTCCAGCATTCTTTTTCACATTTCATAGACAAAGCAATTAATTCAGAAAACGTTAGAAAAAGAAGTATTTATATTTATCGAATTCATTTTTAGGCATTTGGAATATGACCATGCATTTTATTCTGTGTGAGAAGAATCAATATTTAAGAGTAAAGCCAAGAAAATCCCTATTGAGCAATACAGAGGAAAAAGATCTCCTGATGGTGGTGGTGGTGTGTGTGTGTGTGTGTGTGTGTGTGTGTGTGTGTGTGTGTGTGTGTGTGTGTGTCAGCGTCAGGCTGTCGGGAAGGCCTCTCAGTGGTGTCCCACCGAGCCTCGACGCTCTGAGGCATGACCAGGTGTCGCTGTGCCGGTAGGCAGTCTGCACACTGTGCAGAATATCAACAAGCCTGGCCACACACACACAGAGACACACACACTGTACAGTCCACACACACAGCGGTGTCACCACACAGTTTCTGAGACTCTGAGACAAACCCACACAGACGTCAACATGCCGACACACATAACCCAAAAATAATGTGGAAACAAATACTGTATTTATACGCCTGTGTGCGTGTATGAATAAAAATTGAGTCACATTTTACACCCCTTTGATACCACATGCACACAGAAACACACACCCATTTGAATGTGCTCACACACACACACACAGACAAAAGTCAAGGATTAAGAGAGAAATCCTTCGACCCCTCCCCCCACCCCCACCACGTTGTGATAACGGAGTCAGAGGAAGAGGTTTTTCTCAGCTCTCGTTCTCTGCCTCTGATTGATGGAGGAGAGAACGAGAATAACATTTAACAGTCGGTATCTGCTGCCTGAAAGCTCCTCTGAGACATTTACTCGCACAAGCACATGGAGCGGGAGCACATGAACAGTTACGGTATATGCACACATGTCAAGACAGACATGGACATGATGTCACACATGTAGAGAATATATACTGTAAGTTTAAAGCCACATAAAAACACACAGAATTGAGATGAGGACTAAAGACGACTCAGGCATTACATAATCCTACAGTGTGTGTGTATATATATATATACACACACACACTGTATATTATATATATATATAATTAATATAATATATATATATATATAATTTTTACGTGTGTTCAGAATATGTGGGTTTATGTGAGAGATACATTCGTGTTATGTCTTCCGGTGTTTTCATCATGGAGAAGTAGCAGTGACTTCATGAGAGCCAGAGGCAGCTAGCCACAGATTACAGTAAACCCAGTGTGTGTTGGTGTATGTATTTAAGCCTCCGAGCATGCACATGTGCACGTGTACGTGACAGTAGCCTGTCCTGCTCGCTTTATGTGTGTGTTACATGTGTTTGTAGATGTCAGCGTAAATCCCCAGTTTGTAGGTTGGAATTACTCAACATCTCCCATTTGTAGAGGGACGCTGGGTTTAACGCCCCCGGATTATTCCTACTTTAGATCCCCGTATGAGTGTTTGATGTGTCGACAGTGGTGTGCTGCACATGTGCCATAGCATGTTCATACGAATCGATACAAATTACTATGCACCCAGCAAATGTGTCCTACTTCAGAAGCTTTCCTCTCTTTGTTTGCAGTCTTTAGCTGTGAGGACGATGGAGAACGCACGGTTAGATTGAGTAGGTGTTGGTCACGGTGAAATATCTCAATTGCCTGTTCAAACAAGTTCATATTTCAGGTATACATTGCACACTGAGATATTTGTGTAACAGTAGTGAAGAGTGAAATTTGCTATGACTCACACAAATCCTGTCCTCGAGGATACAGATTAAACGGGTATTCTGGCAAGAATTAGAGTTCCATAAAGCTAGAGGGACTCGCAACAGAGAGATTAGAAAAAGAAACTGTCAGATGGAGGCTGCAGTTCCTCGTATGGGTCTGTTGTCAAGAATACTGGTTACCGCACTTCCCATAATGCATAATATTACATCAACTAAACACAAACAAATGTTAAATGGAAGGCCTGTGTTACAATCTGTGGAGTCTACAAGCCCAACGAAAGAAGAAAATGTGAGGTAAAGGGGATGGAGGTTGAGTTTAAGGCGAGAAAGCTACCAAGCCGGTGACCACTGTTCAAGGCTGTGTTTAAACATTTCAACGCACCCCTGGATATATTTAAGGAGACTTACGCATTTTTTTCCACCACATCAGCTGGCCTGCCTCTACTTGGTTTGACTTGGTGTTGCAGGAATTTGCACTAGGCAAAGGTGCGTTTAAGGTGAGCCTTAAACCATTGAGGCGCTTGTTCCCATTCCTGCAATACTAACCAAGCTCCACTAATTCAATTACAAACACATTTAATTTCCTTTAACCTCTCAACAAAATAGCCCTGCATGATTTAGTCATTTAAAAGCTTTAAATGTGAAGCAGCATAACAGAAAACCTTGTGTGAACTGATGTTGAGATGTTTAAAAAGTACATACAGAAAGAGAGAAATTAAAGAGATTCTGGTAGAAGGTATGAAAGTAGTGAAAGCTGAACACACCGACTTTAAAAAAGATCTTTCTCTCAGGTTTCCTGCACAGACATGAGCTGACTATGAATTGAGTGAATTTAGGGCTCCACTGATTCTGCTTCATAAGAAATCTCTAACATGAAAGCAGAACTTTTACAGGAGATACATGAATGAGTTGTAATCTAATAACTAGCAGTTATACATGGGTTTTTTTTCTTTCAGGAGTCCTGGTTTGTGAGATTTTTTTGTAGTGAAAGTCATCAAAGTCAAAATCCAACACCATAAAAATGTCATCCAAGATAAGAAGGATCAAATGTCTCACCTTTGACATCTACTCCTATCGTGCATCATTTTTACAGTGAATATCAGAGTAGGGGGAAGAATTTATTTTGTCAAGTTGGGTCACTGCCTTTATTGTCATGGCTCACTGGTTTCGGGTATGACTGAAAGATTCATGTAGATTTGACAGGAGAGATGCTGTAATGGGCAAACAAACACAACATTTAACTGTCAGATGGTCCCCTCACTCGTGAGCCCCGTCACTTTCATAGTATTCCATCTCCCTCAAGACTTAAAGCAAAGTAATGATTTCTTACACTGCCACCTGTTTTTAGGTTTAGTTGTAAGCTGTAAATCCTTCACACAGTGGAAAATCTCACTGAGTCTCTCAGTGATTGAAAGACAGATGGAAAGCCTTTGTGTCCTTGTTTTCAGGTTTAATGGATACTTCATAAGGAATATTGGTTTCCTCTTCACTTTAGTTGACCTCAGACCTTCAGAGATTTAGTGAGGCAAATGATATGTGAATGTGTGTGTGTTTGGGTGTGCGCGCAGCGTTCATGTTGCACCTAAGCACGATTATGTAAATGCTGTGCTATAGTGCTGCTTGCACTACAACTATGCTCTGTGTACAATGAACACTTTTTTTCAACATTATGTAACTTTTTTTTATCTTAAAGAGGTAGCATTATGATAATTTTCAGGTTCCTACATTTATTTGCATGTCCCAGAAGAATAGGTTTAAATACTTTAATTTTCTGTTTTTTCCTCATATGGTGCATTGCTGCAGCATCCCTTTTAACATTGTGTCTTGAGTGGTCCATTTTAGCTACGGAGTGAGACATCTCACCTCTGTCCAATCTTTGGTGAGAGTTGTGCATGCACATTAATTAACGTGCAGGATTTAGCCAGTCAGATGCAGAGAAGGGCGGGTTATGCCGAGCAAGGTAGTGTGATCAAAAATAATGCCATTACAGCCGGTAACCATGGTACATCTATGGCCCCGATTCTGATACCGAAACACAGGCAGAGCAAACTGAACCGCCCCTGTGGGTGAGAGTAACTCTTGCAGACCCTTTTACATCTAAAAAATACAACATAATACAATAAAGGAAAGGCAAAACCCCAAAAAGCATTATATGACCTCTTTGAAATAACAAAGTAATGGTAAACTGTTCTGTCTCTGCCGTGGTGTCGCAATAAGACACTGTGGAGGGCACCAAAGCAAAAAACAGATTGCAAATTTCTACATAATGTTTCTTTAATTACCTACCGCCAATGAGATGTGTGTTTTCACCCATGTTGGTTTGTTTGTTGGTTGCATGGTTTGTCAACAAGATTACAAAACACTATTGAATTGTTTATCCAGATTTATGGATCTCACCTCCATCGCTTTGTTTGATTTCTCAGGGAATAATGCATGGATAAAAGCCTGTCATCTGCAACATTCCAAAATTTTTTGTTTTCATCATAATTGATAGGTATTTGACTTGACATTGAGACGGTTGGTTGAGTAGTCTACATAATGTAAAGCTGCAGTGCTTCTCTCCTGTAAACAGTGGTGTAAATGCCTCAGGCTGCTGACATCAGTGGATTTACTGTAATGTTTACCGCTTATGTGGACACTTTCGGAATTTAATGATGCCAGACGGGAGATGTCATTGCCTGCAAAAACTCCCACATATCCTACTTTCGTTTACCTCCAAGAGGATGTCGTTAATGTCTTTTTTTCAAGTTTTGAGTGCGCTGGAATTTAACACTAGAAAAATCAGTTATGACATGAGTGCAGCAGTGCACTACTAGAACAGTGCAGTGCTGTGGTTGTAGCTCATGTAAGTGAAATAAGCTCTCTAATTCTGGTCTGAATGATAAACAATATTAAAATTTTTTGTCTCTTTGCAGTTACTGTCATTAAGTTGAAAATACTGGTTTTAATTAGGTTGTAGAGGTCAGTGTTGGCCTGCTGGGAGCTCTTAGGACATGTAAAGCTACAAGGTTGACAATAACCAGACATCTCATCGAAGATTTTATTTTATTTATAGTCGAAGTTGAAGCAGCAGAGGGAGGAGCGTTAACATTAACAGCTCTGTCAACAGAACGCCCCCCAAAGTCATGCTGAATGTCAGATATTGGGCCAAGGGTCAAACATTGATTTCCAGGCCAACACAACACTGGGCCGGCCCACAAGGGGATGATGAACGTCAATATCGGTGTTTTGTGTCTTTTAAAATAAATCAGTCGGCTATATTTAACACAGCACATTCGCAAGGTTTAAGAGTATGTGTGGTTTCAAAGTAATATCCCAGAGATATAAAATGTGGCGCAAGCGCTCATAAATAAATGTGTTTATGGTAGCAGTTGGTTTGGACAGTTCATCTTTCATATTCATTTATTTATCACATGGCAAAAAGCTCATGTTCAGCAAAGGTCAGATGCCATTTGGCTGAATCAACACAGAATATGTTACCCTAAACCTGACCTTCAACCGAGCAGTGGAACGGAGGCACGGGGGCTGGCTTCGAAGCAATAAGGTCTGAGGTTTGAACATGAATACAGTCCCGACTCGTATTTCTATAAAGAGTATCTGTGGATAGTTTACGATTTGATCATTTATAAAAACACAGAAAGCTTTTAAATATGGGTAAGTAATAGTCAGATAATAATGAACTAATAAGGGGCTAATGGGTAACTACTTAGTATAATGTCTGCACCCGATGACGAAGTAATTAGTAATGAATGAGTTCTGACTAGTTTGCATTAAGAAAGTCAGAAGTCCATCAAGAAGATGTTTATGAAATACTATTTACCCAATGATTCATAACAAAGTATCTCTGGAATATGTCATCATTGTTGTCATTATAGTCAGACTCGTTCCCCTCTGGTTCCTTGATATTTTGTGCACGAAGGTTGAAAGATTTTACCCATCTATTTGAATTATTATACAATATTTTTTCTAATTTGAAATCGACACTTTAAATGAAATCAAAACTTAAATTATTCCACATCTTACGGTCAATTTCTATGCTCAAAATTCACAGTGTGGAAGAGAAATTGGACTGAGCCATTATATATCCCGTTGTCCTCATAGTTACCTGCAGTATTGTCTAATATGTCTTGAGGCATTTTGGAATCGTGGATAAAGGTGGGGCTGCTTTCCCACTCTGCATTATGCAAATGCGTTACAGAAACCTTAGCTTGACTCTTAAGTGAGTAGGCAGAGGCATTGTGAGGGATCAAATCTGCAACACAGTTTAAGATTAGGCTGCGTGTGCTGTGTTCAAACAAACTAACTCGGTTGACATTTAAGTTCCCATTTACTCAGTGACAGCCCCTACATTTGCTTTTAGAACTTGATATTATGACAGCAAAATTTGCACTAGTGTCATCTAATTTCAAAATACACTGAAAATGTACTGCAAAATATAAGGCAAATAAATAGTGTTGCAAAAATCACGATCACTGCCATATGTCTACTAGTGCCAGTGTCACCAACGATCCCTGATTTAATGTCAGCAACACTTGTTAATACATCAGTGTAGGAGGATGTGTTGATGTGTGTACGTCTCTGCTTTGCAAATTACGCCTATTCATCACCGGTCACATGCTCGCTGTCCCTCCATTGTGACGCTGCAGTTCCCAGATGTGTGTATGGGTTTTTTTTTTTATTGAGTGTGAGTGTGATTGCAGTGTAGCTCGTGTCTCTGGCCTACACCGCGGGTGATGCTGTCGAGGATAGGATGTCACAAGACATTACATCACTTCTGATCTCCTTAAATCTCCCCCCATCCAGTTGAAGAAGTGTAGGCGGAGATAATGAAGAAAGAAAATGCCACCTCTAACCAGGAACATGCCCGAGGCTCGACGATGATGTCTCACGATGGAGAGTTGACCCCAAAAGAATCGGATACTCACCTCCTACACACTTGTAATTCAGAACTGACTTGTGAGTTTGTTTCACATTCAGATTTTACAGAGTCACAGTGCAGGAATTTGAAATAGTAACATCCATAAATGACCTACTCAGTACTTGTTTTTTAGAACTCAAAGCAGGAGGAAAGAGAAAAGGGAAAACTCAGCAATAGGTGTGTTACGAAAACAATAGCTCCGGTCAGTTTTAGCCTACAAGCTCAAGCAAAGTTACTGACAGCTACCTGCCCAGCACAAATAGTGGCAATCCAGACTTAATGAGCAAGTGAGGAACAAAGTCAGATATCTAGCCACTGATAGCCTGGCAACAGCTACAGATCAAGATATAGATAAAACTTGCTTTTACATTTATTTCATCAAACAAACAACTTTTAACAAGATAATTAGGGACATATAGGGGTGCATGTAGATGGATTTTGTTACCTATGCACAGAGTCAGGCTAGTTGTTTCATCACTTCCAGTCCTTACACTGAGCGAACATATACTAAGCTAAGATAAAGATGCAAGAGTGTCACAAATTGTGTCATCTTACCCTTGGTAAGAAGCTGTGTAATTGAAAGAGTCATATATTATCATATGAGATAAAAGAGAGTTGTGTTTCTGGTGAACATTTCCTCAACCCTCGACAATTACCTCTGTGCGGCACAGCGGAACTGTAGTTAGCACTGTGGTTAGCACTGTAGTTAGCACTGTGGCTAGCTCTGAGGTTAGCACTGTGGTTAGCGCTGTTGCATCTAAGGACAACCTGGGACCACAGCCAGAATGACCTGAGTCCTTTCTGCGTGGAGTTTGCATATTCTCCATCTGTCCATCCGGCTTTCTCCCCCAATCCAAAGACATGCAAAAAAGTTAAGTTAATCGGTTACTCTTAATTGTCCGTTGGTGCGAATGGTTGTTTGTCCTATATGTCAGTCCTGTAATGAACTGGCAACTTATCCAGCAGGGTGTACTCCGCTGTCGCCCAATGACAGCTGGGATCGGCTCCAACCCCCCCCCCGTGACCCTGGAAAGGATAAGGTTTGAGATGATGGATAAACATAGATTATCTCTACCAAATACTTAATAATACTTCCTCAACCCTAGACAATTACCTCTGTCAAAGTGAAATTATTTGCCGCAGCAAGAGGTCACACGTCAGAAAAAAAATAACAAAGGCTGTTTGAAGCATTTTAACAAATGACAAATTCTGTTCCCTTTCTGCTGCATATAATCTCTGTTTCGTCCTAGAAAGAAACTCTCTCTCATTATCTTAAAATAACGACACATTTAGCACTTCAAAGGCTCTAATAGCTCAGAGATTAGCAGCCGACACACCTGAGACTCCACAACAGGCTGACAGGTCACACGAATCAGCTTATTGCCTTATTGACACTTCAGGGCCCTAAAGTTTATGAGCTGAATTTTGTTCAAATTATCATAATTTTATACTGTTTCTGCTTGCTCATGCAAATCAGTCTGCATTTAAAAGTCAGTTGCAGCAAGAGGTAAACAGTGTGCATGTATCAGGTGCAACATGGGCTGTGAGAAGAAAAACATACAGTGTAATTGCCCTGCAGCTGAACCAGTTAGTAAACAAGTATGGAAGTATGTTCGGACGGTTAATTAATTATGATATCACTACTGGTGAGAGTTTTCACTCCCAGGAATATGGAATATGACAAGATAATCAATATATGTTTTAATCTAATCATGTAACAGTATCATCGTCGGTCTTATCTGTCACCCTGCTTACCTGTTACACCTTTAATTAAGTCATCCATCGCTCTGTCAGGGTGATAAATCATGACACGGCTCCTCATGTAAATACAATACACATGGTTTTATAAAGTGAATGTGTGGCAGCGATCCCCTTCAATAATCTCCCTTTGTTCAGACTTATGCACTAATCTCTAAATGTGCACAAGATTTTAAAGATATATATTTCTTTTAATACATTTCTTTTCATAAATCTGAAGACACAGGCAATATTTTTGGCTGTTAACATGTCTGCAAGACACTGATATGTTCACATTTTGTGTTTTGAAGGCCAACATGCCATACTGGCACTTGTACAATACACGTGTTATCACAGTCACATTACATTTTTATGACCCGACTTTCATATCTGGAGGTGGAGGGGAATCACTGATGAGCGATACTGGGACACCACTCAATATTTCTTACAAAGGACAACAGCATTTAGCATTTGTAAGTGTGACTCTCAGGACACCTTGGGACAATTTCCAGCTGTGCTTGTGACAACAAAACACTGATACTTTTGGGGAGAAGTCTCCAGACGTGGGTGCAGTGACCAAAACATGTAAGCTAGGATCTTTTCCTGACCCTAACCAAGCTGTTTTTGTGTTAACACAGCATTGTCAAAACATAAAATAGAAGATGTAACCTTAAGAAATGCCAAGTTTCAACATTTTGCAGAAATGAGTTGCCAACATTTGCCTAAGAGCCAAAGGTCTGTAGCGACCCATCTCTTTGTTTTAGCCACAGCTTCCATGTTAGCTGACAGGCAAATAAACATTAGTTAACGCAAGCATCGCTGCAGCATTTGAATGGATATGCGAGATCCATGTCCATTTTTTCATGAAATGATCATAATACATGGTCAAACAAGCTTTTAGACACTTTTAACAGTGTTATCTAAGCTGTAAACAAGGTAGAGGAGAACCGCACACTCAAAATGTCACATGCGTATTGTGAAACAGTCTCGGTACTCTCTACACACATTTGCAAATTATTTTGCTAGATGTTTGACCCCATACTTCTGCTCCCGACCACTGCTCCTCCTCATCTCTACTAATTGTTTCAAATAATCTATGTTAATGGCACCTAAAGCCCTCTGGACATGTAAGCCTGTCAAACAGATGGTCATGGCTTAACGTTTTCAAGATATCTTTATTATTAGCTTTTGGCTTTCAATAGCTTTGCAGTCTCAATGTTGCAAAAACGCTTGCACATTGTCCTCTAAGATAAAGATAACAATACAAACACATTATTTAAGTGGATAAAGAAATAGCTTCTTTTATGCGCAGGTTTCAATCCTGTCTCACTGACATTAGAAGCTGATGTCAGTCCAGTGATGTGATTTGCAGTAAGCGTTAACCAAGTATTGGTTAACGCTTACTGCGAAGTGATTGTTTAGAGGTGCAGGGAAAACACTCGAGCAATCATCACCAATCAGCGCAGGAGCACAACAGTCATCTTGTGTGTCGTTACTCCTCCGACAAGAGGTGATCCTGAGAATGATAAACATGAGGAACTTTAGATGATGGATGATGATACCTGAATAGAGGTATCACAGGGTTTTTGTATTCTTTATGTGAATTATTAACATGTTGGAATCGTCTGCTCCAACTAATCTTTTAGATAAATAAATAACCATTGCTGCTGCTCATGACAATAACACCGTGACAGTGGCGATACCAGTGACAGCAGCCGTGATGATAACTCTCCATTAGCTGTTCAGAGCCCATTTTTGAGCTGATCCCCACTGATTGGATATCCAGCCTGACCTAATCTAACCCCTTTACAGGAAATGGATTTTTCCTAATGAAATTCCACTGAGCTAAACCCAGGCGATGAGACTCACTGACAGACGTGCCTGAGCACTCTCACAGGGAGTCTTCTTCCAGCCCAGACGATCTGATCCACCCCAGTCATGCTTTGGAAATTATTCCTGTGGAGAAGCTTCAACTATCTTACCGTTTCCTTGGAAACAGCATTACCTGCCAGCGCTGTCAGGACGGGTTGCTGCTGATTTTCATGGACTGTCTCCAACACATGGGAAATCTTTAGAAACATGACCCCTGCACCACCAGTCTGAAAGAAATGATATAGGTTGGAGAAGCTGAAAGAACCTATCTGGGTATTTTCAGTTAATAAATCAGTGCCACCACCTGCCATTTACATAGCTTGTTGAAAGGAGCCGAATTAAAAAAAGTTATCTTTTCCTTTAGAACGTTATTATGATTGTTGATTGATCATTTTACAATGTTGGTCGGGTCCAAAAGTATTGTTTTGTTTATCTCTGTCCAAGAGTCATGACAGTTTCCAGCTTCTAACGAGGATTGTGAGCTGATACTATGACAAACTGGCAACCACTTGAGGGGGGAAGATGATAAGGAGATCGGTGTTGTCACGTGAATGTAGGGGGGGGAGATGGGATGCAATATTAAGTGGCTGAATGTTAACAATAACACTGAAAGTTTTGAAACAAACCGCACTTTTGTTCTTGACAGAGAAGCGTCATGGCTACCGTGATTCACACGGCCACAGGGGGTCCTTGTCAGGTGAATGTAAACATGTTGCGGCTGTTAGAGGCATTTGAACACATCACAGGAGCTTTCAAACACGGAGCAGAGCACAACAGCCGATAAGGTAATCCTATTCGCGCGAACACAAGATGGGACAATATTCTCTCCTGTGATCAGCTGGATCTCGTCTTGTGCAGTTTCTTGCGCTTTCTTTCATGTCAAGACGCTCATCCATATTCAGCTTTCTGAAGCAGCCTCGCTTTCAAGCACCAGCGATAATGGGCCCTTTTTGATAGAGATTTATAGCGATTTCCTTCCATAGAAGAAAGGAAATGCATTGTGTAAAGGTGTCACTGCCTGTTTTTGTTCAGGTAATGTGTATGGATGTGACGTTGTTTCACATCCGTTGATCAAACAGCAGCCCAGTGGCTGCAGAAGTGGTAATGTCAGCTTATCACAGCATCTTGCCCATCATTCAGAGGCTGTTAGTGAGCTGCAGATGCAAGGCTTATCTAACCTCCAAAAGACATGACAGACAGCAGCCTGAGCCAAGGCCGGCTGCTGCAAAACTGTCAAGCCGGTAAAAGGTTCTGCACCAAATTAATTTCCACCAGCCCACCTCACTCTTACCTCTCTACTCCTTTCCCACTTCTCTTTTATGGCTGCAAAGCTATCAGAGTGTGAAGGTGTTGCAGATCTTGGATATCTCCCCTTTCATACATATTTTACCATTAATGCAGGAATCAAAGAGGAAGGGTTTAACCCACGTCTTTAAGCTAGTCTCTCAACCCCCTTCTCATCCCCTTCTCTCTCCTTTTGTATTCCCAGTCTATCGAACCGTATCAGATGGTGGATAAGAGACTGAGGGGTTGGTGTTGCTGCGCTGTTCGCTCCAGCATAGGCAGGTTTTTTTTTTTTTTTTTTTTACCACCGCTCAGGTAACAAAGGCTGGAAACTATACATGGTGTTGTCGATCCATGCATCTATTACCAATGTGGAGCTCAAGTGGGTGAACATTACAACCAGAGACGCACGTAAGAGAAACAAAATCACCTTCCTTCAACGTTTCTCTCCAAAATTAACTTGGCAAACTAAGCCTTATCCATAAACACACAAAAAGGATGTATTTTTATTACATTTTATTTTTCTTTTCTTCTCCATTCCTTCATTTCAAAAAAGCAAACCAATTTTTGGGGCTAAATTCTCAACATCAGCAAAACACCGAAGCGACTGTGGTCATCTAACCTTGAGGGCTGAATGTGCAACATTCATGGGAGGGAATCTGGCGCATGAAGGCAAAACATTTTCAATTATAGATTCAATCAGCAGGTCTTCATACCCATGCCAACAAAACAAGTTGCTCGCCAGTGCCTTCCAAAACAACCAATGTAAGATTCAACGGCATCGAGCAGTGTGGTTTCAGGCGATTACGCACCGATAAAAAACAGAATTAGGAATATTATATTCCACATATCTTCCACATGTGTCCTTTTACTGTGGTGGTGTCTGATCTGCTATCTCCTTAAGTATTTTTATAGAAATGATGCATCCGATAAGTTTGTGCAGTGAGAGGGGACACTAGCAATAACAAACCCACAGAAAACCTTTAGTCTATTTTGAATCAGTGTCTGGGTTTATCAGGCCCATGAAGACAGTAGCAGCCAGCATATCTCATTAAAAGCAAAGGCCCTGTGACGAACTGAGTGTACAGTATGCTCCACATCTGGCACCAAAGAGCAGGCGTATTTAGCTGCTAGCTAGTGAAAGAAGTGTAGCATCGAGCAGCTAATACTTGCTATTATTTCTATCTCCTTTTCTTTGTATTTTATGCGTTTTCTGGGGCTTGTGCTGTCTTTTGTTCTGCTTCCCTCTTGTGTTCCTGTGCTCCATCTCAGCCTGTTGTTCCCTCCACACCCGCCCTGTAACAGCTTTGTTAACCCCGCCATGCACCCGGTGTTCCTCCCAGCCCATCAGCTTCACTTCTGCTCTTTTTGCTCCACATCATTCCCCTCACCTGTGCATCTCCTTCACTGTTCAGTGACACCTCATCCCCTCATTAGCCAGTCATCAGTCATTGCCGAGCCATCCACCCCAACCTCTCCAAATCGGTATGTTGTTTGTCCACCAACCAACACTTTAATTTGTTGTGTGTAATGAACACTCTAGCCTCTAGGGGGGGCTAGCAGGTCTCACATGATTAGTCTTGTTATGTTTCTTTTCAGTGTAATGCAACATGACGAGCTGAAACTATATCCATGCCTTCCTCCTGTGGAAATGGTATACCAGTGATGTGGTGGGGGAGGGCGCTGAGAGTGCGGAGGCAACAGGAAACCAGAGCAATGATCTTCAAACCATTAATTCATCTTTTCCGATTGGAATATCCTTCCTGAAACAGAGAAGCACTATGCTTGGCCATCAGGGATTTGGAAGAAGGGCTGTGGAGGAAGGGGAGGATGAAGAGGTGGGAAGAGGGAGAAGAGACTGTGGCATTTCCCATGTAGTGATTCACAAATGAGTTATTTTTCAGATTCTTTAATAGGGCTGGGGATTGATACCGTTTTATCTATAACAGTGCTCTTATCGATTCTGCTTATTGGTCGGACTCTTTGTTGACCGTCTTATTGATTCCTTAATTAATTTTCTGTGCAGGAAAAAGAAGACCTTCACAGGTTTTCAGCAGCAAAAAGAACACTTTGTATTTTCTCTGATTCTGAGCACTATGATGGACAGCTCAAGCTAGCTGTATCAACAGTCTGGCATCATCTGAAATGGATAAAATAACATTTGTGCAGCTTTCGTTTTCATTCTCAGTCAAAGAAAAAATCTCCTCACATGACACTAGGGCTATTATAACACGATATTTTCAATTGGCTGCTCGGTTGGGAGAATAAGCGTAAAATTCCTGGCCAATCGTGGTCACCGTTTCTTTAACTCTGCCATAACTTTTTCTTGCTGCAAGTTTCCAGCAGTCTAGACTCACGAGCTTGACCTCATTGTTTCGAAATGCCGGACTGTCAGAAAAACGGTAAAAGGCATACGATTCTGTTGGATTTGGCAATTTAGATCCAGCTCTCAACTGAGGTTGGTTGTTGATTCCCAGGTGAATGAAACTAACTGGGGTACTTCTAAGAACTGGTTTTATTATCTCATTATTCCCAGGGAGCGGCGGTGGATACTATCAGGTTCTGATGAGTGTGCCTCGAGCGAAAGTTTATCGCCTTTATTCTGTTGTCTTCTGTAAACAGTGCTTATCTCACCTCACCTCCTTCTCCAAATCTGGAAAGAAAGAAGGATCCTTTTTGTTTTTGCTTTTTTTTCGCATTTTTATGAGCTCCATTATAAAGCAAAGCAAATCCATTTAAGCTGCAGTTTGACTTAATTGAATCATGCTGATTTGTCAATTCACTGTTTTGAATATTTTTTTTTTCTAACCGACTTCGCAAAAGCCGCATCTCCCTGTTTGTATAACTCTCTTTTCTCTCTATGTCTGTTTCTTTCTCTTTATATTGTACATTGTTTTGTTCCCTATGTGTTCCTGCCGTGTGTGAGTGTGTGTTGTGTGTGTGTGTGTGTGAGCGCGGCACCACGTGAATGTTGATGCCACGGAGTTGGGAACACAAGATGTGGGCGAGTGTCAGCCCGGATTACGCCCAACCGGTCTCATCACTCTGGCAGCCACACAGCACGTACTTGTGACGTAATCCAAATAGTCACACGGCCTAAGGATGAAGACTCTAGTCATCTTCATCGTTATCATCATTTTCACGATCGCAATCTTCCCACCTCCACGCCGTGGCCCCTTTAGCTCGCGTCAGAGTAATAACTCAGGACAGAATCAAAGGAGGCTGGAAAGATGGCCGCTGGAATCTAATATCTCATTTATGTGATATTAGATTTCTGTGTGCTATCTCACGCTTTCACTGTCTCTTATGAAACTACAAATATTCAACACGCAATGTAATAAATGCCCAAACTGTCCATTTTATTGCAAGTTTATTTCATTGCTGAAATTTATGACATAAGCATAAAAAAAGCAAGACTGTCAGATAATAAAGCAGCAGATTGTGCATGATTAAGCAACACCAAAGGTATCAAATGTTTACATTGCTCTGTGATAGAACTTAAATGTATGATGCAATGGGATGTTAATGAGGAGAATCTCAATAGTCATAATCACATGTCCATGTTTCTTAAATGCTCTAATAAATGTCCCGGCTCTGGATCCCTGAGTGTATTCTCCATTTCTCTATCATTTTACCAGCCAAATGTATGTGCATGTATGATAAAAATGCACTTTTAATACATGTTTATTTCATATTATCATTTTGCACTCATGGGGCATATAAAGTTAAAATCAAATTTAAAAAGCCTGCAGGTCCACCAAACAGCACTATCAGCAACAGCATGGCCCAGCGGGTGCTAGACATCGACAGCATTCACAACATCGTTGGAAGCTCTTACTTGTGCTGATGTATGTTAATATGGTTCGACACTGGGGATTAGAGCATGTACTGCATGAGCTACCCGGTCTCCCTGTGGGGGCGAGGTGAACAGTCCAATCGTCAGGGTAAAATGCTGTTGGTTAAGGTTCCTGCAAAACCACTGATTCATTCACATTTTCTACACTATGGTTCATATAATGTTTTCATTACACGTTTATGACCTGGCTTTCATATAGGGATGTGCAGAGGATGCAGCTAGAGTTAAGCAAGAAAGCTAACGTATATATATATGTATATATATGTATATATATATATATATATATATATATAT
This sequence comes from Diplodus puntazzo, assembly GCA_963678695.2. Lineage (NCBI taxonomy): Eukaryota > Metazoa > Chordata > Actinopteri > Spariformes > Sparidae > Diplodus > Diplodus puntazzo. The sequence goes on along the minus strand of OZ023155.1, from coordinate 7,742,378 downwards.
ATATATATATATATATATATATATATATATATCCATGGATGGATAGATGGATGGATGGACGGATGGATGGACGGATGGATGGACGGATGGATGGATGGATATATAAAAAAAATATATATATATACACACATGTATATATATATTCTGTTGTATTTGTGGCAACAAAAACAAGTATTTTAAGCCAAAACTTTATCTTTTCCTAACCCGAAACTTCAACCAGATCAGTAGCACGACGCTGTTACAAGATACATGAAAAAATCTAACATAAAGAAACATACAGTTCCAACAAAAGAAATGTAAAGTTTCAACAAGACTGTGGTTTGAACAGACGTACACTGCTCTGACTGTTTCTCTCGTCGGCAAACATCCTGTCTCATGTGGGAACATCAGACCAAAGCAGGGAAACCTTTTCATGCAACCTACCGTGAGATGATTTGTGTCACAATGCATGTGAGTTCGAGGTTTTACACATACTGTAAAGGCATGCACACACACACACACACACACACACACACACACACACACGTACACGCACACACACACACACACACTAGTGTGCATTATGTAAAAACATACATGTAGGTTTGCACGTGCATATGCCCACATGCATTATGTGTATAAACTGGATGCCATTAGAGGCGGATCGGTCCAAAAATATCGATACTACCAAAACGATGTACTCCTTTTGTCGATCGATCCGAGCACCTATTGCATTGATATAAAGTGATCACTTTCATTTATATTTCACCAACAGGTAGAGCAGTCTGAAAGCGTTCCTCTGTTAAATAAAGACAAGAGAAAGAGAACATGGAGCAGCAGCGGAGAAGAAGGGAGGAGGAGGGAAACACCTCAGCATCCAGACCCCCGACACAGAGACAGAGTTCAGTGGTGGCAGGAAATATCCAGGTATATACGGTAAAATAAATGGTTTAGTCAAACTGATTAAATATCATGATATTACGTTCAGACATCCAATTTATATATTGAGCCCACTGGAACTTCTCACTTAATTTAATCATTTTAATGAAACTAAAAAATAATTTAACTCAAACCTAAAATATGAAAATGGATGAATATAGTAAATACAAAATTATATCATGATAATTATAAGTATATATAATAAACTTTTTTAATATACATACACTTTCACTTTACATTAATTTTTTTGTTAATTACTCTTAAAAATGGTCCTGTACTTCACAATAACAATCGTATTGGCATCAGCGGTATTGGCCCTGAATTACTTGGCATCATACTGACAACACATTTGTCGTCCAGTCCTGGTTGACAGAGACAAAACGTAAAGTGCTAGCAGAGGCCGCGGTGGCATGTGGCATTTATCAAGTTTAAACAAAGCTGAGAGAAATATATTAGTATTGACTGCCCTTCTAAGGAGTCAAAGCCACTTTAACTACAGTTGTCTGTGTTTAATTCCAGTCTGTCCCTCTCAGCGGTGTGTGCTCTTTACTGCGACCTCTAATAAGTGATGTCATCAGCCATCACAGCCACTGGTGGGAGGGCTCTCCTCTGGAACTACCCTTTCTTCGTCATTTGCACTTAGAGCGGAACTAGGAATGTCCTCTCCCTGGGCCCTGGTTACCCAGCCTCCTTTGCATTTGCAGAATAAGCCAAGCCCATGAGCAATGTAGCATTTCCCTCTCCCTGCGTGTCTGTGTCTCTCTCTCTCTCTCTCTCACACACACACACACATACACACGTACACATACATCTAAACCCTGTTATGTAAACCCACCGCATGAATATTCTGTTATCTTGTCACATAAACATCCACTGCCCTGCTGCTTACCAACACACACACAGTTTCATGCACAGACTGCATATTCATGTCCGTGTATGGCCCCTTCTTACCACACACCCACATACAAACAATCTTCCACGCACATTCAAAACCCAATGCTTCGGCAGACAGCTTTTGTGTTTCAAAACAAAGCGGACCTCCTGCTGCCACCAACACAAACAAACAGCACACTCGGTGTGATTTGCTCAAAGTTCGACAGAAGGGAGCAGCCAGAAGACAAATGGGTGTTCTTTTGCAAAAATCTAATGATGGAAAGGGCGCTGAATGTTTATCATCTGTGAAAGGAAATCGCAAAATGACTGTGTTTGGTCGTTTGTGACTTGGTAGCTTGTGATTTTCTGTCTGCAGCAGATTTTCTTGCAGATATGTAATAATATATGACCTCAGTGAAGGGTCGCAGTGCATTCATACAATCCATCATTTCTCTGGGTGACATCTCACTGCACTCACGCCCAGAGGGGACAAACGTAATAAACAACAGAAGATATCGTATAGTGCTTCCACAAATGCATCAACAAGTCTGCAATGGGAAAATACTGTTTGGTTTATTTGACTTTCATGAGGAAATTCATTGTTTTCCTGTGAGCAGCCAAGTGTGCCAGAAGTCCAAAGCAGACAAGTGTAAGGTTTTTGCCTTCGGAGCTGTTGTGACAAGGAGAATAATTCCGTCATGACTAGCATGACGTGCAGTTCAGTCAAGGAATAAGTGAATTAAAATTCACAAGGTTCAATGGTCAGTGCTGGTCTCACAGTCAAGATGCTCATCGATGCTGAAGAAGCATCAACAAACATGAGAGTCAGGGGCAGAGCTGAGCTGCTGAACACGAGCACCGAGCGTGTTAACAAGAAGCTCCACAAAGCAAAACTCGGAAGGAACGAATGACTCCTTGAATCATCAAGTAAGGGTCAAAAAGTAAGTGACTAACACAGCAACTTCTCAACTTTAACTTTGTCAAATGGTGGTACAGATGTTTTTATTCACTAAAGTCTCATTTTTTAAATTCAAAACAAGTTAAGAACCAGCATCCATTATTGTATTCTTTAAAAAATTGCTTTTTAACAAAACCCATCTTGTTATGTCGCCAGAATAACATGTTGGCAGTTAATGTTTCTGCTAAAAAAGAAACAAATTTCCCTGTTTGCGGGACTAATAAAGGAATTTACACAAAACACTGATATGACCACTTTTGTGTCATAGGCTATGTACCACATTGACATCATACAAAATGTGTCATATCACATTCACATTACATGGCTTTTATATTAGGAGGTGGAGGGGATGTTGGTGGAGTGGTTTTTGTGCCTAAACCTAACCAGGCCATAAGCACAGCATTGTCACAGACATACAATTTAGAATAAAACCAAAAGAATTACTGAGTTGCAACATAAAGAAATGTATAGTTTTCATGAGGACAAGCAGGAAAGAGGTAGCGAGAGAATAAGAACAGAAATGAACCTTTCTTTGATGATGAATCCTAAAGTTGTTCTACAATGTTGTGGTTTATCAGTGGTGTGTCTACACTGTACTGCAGACTGGAGTGTCTGTTAACAGCTGTCAACAGGCAGATCTGCCCGGCTCCTCTATGAAACATCTGCATCCTCATCTGCGCTGCATTTTTAAGACTTTGAGTAAAATCAGCACCAGGATTACAGTGTGCTTTTTATCAGCGACAAGTGGTGTAAGGGATTAATCCAGCACTTCAAACAAATCAATTCGTAATCTATGAATCACACACAGAAACTGCAAATGTTCTAATCAGGAGTTACATGGAATGAATATATCTGCGTCATATTTCTAGGCTTGGTGGATAGATTGGTCTGGACACCATGAATGACATATTTTTAATACTGCAACCATGGATTTGTGCATGTCCTTATGTGCATGTAAAAATGTTGCAGACTTAATATTATTATTCATATAATCCAGGATATTTAATCATTTAACAAACCCAGCTGCTGATGGCCCATCAAAGAACTCTTTAACATACAGGCCTAACGACCTCATTGCCTCTTCTTTTGGTGTTTTATTCAACATGTTTTTAATGATGTGTCAGGTTTAACATAGTGTAGATGTCCATCCTGTCTGTGGTTAGAATCAGCAGCTGGCAGTAGTTTCTCTGCGCAGTTTGTCGACTGTACATCTTTACCTCTCGAGCCCATGACGGGTTAGTTGCTGCACAAGATGACAAAGAGATTCTGTTTCAACAAGATAACAACACACTGGATTTAGAGGCAGAAAGCCTGCAGGCAGTGTAAAAACCAGTGTAGATTCGTTATAAATACGCCTGTGGATGTACAGATAGCATGAAACCACACTTTCACTACTAAATGCTCTTCCATTAAGCCTATTTCTGTTGATTCTGGAGTTTTTTAGTTTATTTTTTGCGACACTCATTCCCCACGGCAGCTGTGTTCAGCCACTCATCTTAAATTGAATACAAAAAAAGATACTTAATACAAGTTTATTCTCCAAATTCATAATTTCTATACTTGAACCACAACAGAATTTTTCAGAACTTAACATGATTTTTATTCTAAAATAGTAAAATGACACTTGCACTGTGTTTTGCACGGGGGCTGCCACAGCAACACTCTTTCCACCCTAATTGTGAAGTTCCGTTGAGGCAATGAGAGTTTCTTAAAAAATGTCAACATCAACTATTTTCTTCCTTTCCATTGGACAGTGTGTTCTGTGTGGGGGATGTGACAATGTTGTTTATCATTATTTAATCCAGAAAAAGGTTTTGAAAAATGACTAAACATGATCGAACTGGTCTAGACAACTGCATATGTCTCCATTTAGGAATTGAGTTTAAAGTGAAGCCATTCTTAATTGAAACAAATGAAAAGAAAATTAATCAGGATATTGAAACTGCTCCCAACACTTTAATTTAGGACATGTTTGGCTTCACTGAGAAACCTTAGTTGGACCCTTAAATACACATCATGTCATTTGTCCTGAGCCATCATCACTTCCTCTGTCAGCTTCTTTGTTATGTCATGAAATATAGACAGCTTACACTCTCGCCCTTCTACACTTGTCTTATTTGGACGTTTTAGTTATCATATATGTTATTCATTGTATTTGTCTTGCTGCAGATGGCATCATCTCTCAGTGCCTGTCAAAAAAAACCAAACAGTTATTGCAACTCCAGTAGCTGGCTGTTCGTTTCAAACTGCGAGCCATCTGGTCATGTGCTTCAGGGAGTTCTTTGTATGATAAACAGACTTCTTCGAAACTTTTTAAGTATGAATAAAAAAAAATGTTGGGAGGATCTGAACTTTCAACTTCCCTTATTTAAATGTGTTAAATACTTTGTCCAATAGCTAGATTACATTAAAACAGCAGCCACAGACCTTGAAAGGTCGCTGACTCTGTGAACTTCAGTCTGTGCTTTTTATTTATTCAGTGTCAGCGTTTAAGAACAGATTCTTGGATGGTTGAGTGATCCGGCTGGTGCTTGACACTTGTAACTGCAGGAGGCTTATTGACAGTGCTTACTCTGAATACAGATTGTGTTCATCAAGATGGGTCGGACACTCTTTAACCCACTCACTCTCTCTTGAAATCCACTACAGGCCTGTCTGCGCTAATTGAGAATCAACAAGCTTTCTGCAGGAGATGATTCTCGTCCTTATGTATGTGCCTGCATGTGTTTGTTCCTCAAGGCTGCAGAGCTTACTTTGTAAATCTAGAGGTCTTAAGGTTGTGGAGGGTGGAGACAAGAAGGTTACTGGCAGATTGATTGATTATGCCCTTATATATCAGGCCCAGCAACCTTGCGAATATAGTTGTGTATCGTGAAAGAGACGGAACATAGTAGTTAGATCTCTCTGGGCTCTAGAGCTGCAACCTCGATTGAACTGGATTAGCACATTGGCAGCATTACACAAAAAGTAAAGTTCACAAATAAAAGGCACAACTGTTCTATTTAACCAACATATTTTATCAAATACTATATTCTGTATAAGGTACTTAATGTCATGGTTTGAATTTTTGGTTTAGTAATTTCCTGTTTTATTTTGAAGTTCTCTTCTCATGCGTTATGTTTTACTTCTCACTTCCTACCTTTGTACTTTTTTCCTGTTCATCTGTGTTTCATTGTTATTATAGCCATCTCTTAATCTTTGTCAGTCTGTTTCAAAATGCCAGTCTCCTGTGTTTCTCATGCTTCTGTTGCTTATGTTCCTGCCTGTGTTCTCTGTGCTTCTATAGTTTGTTCATTTTTTTGTTGTTTTTTTAATTCCTGTTCTTTTTAGGTCTTGATTTGACAGTTCCTTCTTCTGTTGTTGCCTTTAGCTGCCACTTTTTCGTCATCTGCCTTTTGCAAATGCATTTTGGATTTTTGGATTTAGTGTTTTGGACTCAACCCGTTTTGTTTAAACGTGACACTGAAGTCATTACTGCGCTAACCAGGCATAAAATCAAAGCTGTATCACTTCGGCAAAATTAAATGGTCGGATATAATTTAGCAATGTTCACAAATCCTGATCCAAAATATTCTGAATTCTTGTTCTCTGAACTGACTGTATGAACTTAAATATGACTCTAATCACATGGTTATATTCTTGGAATGTAAATCCCTCGTTAAAAAGCCGCATCATTCCTCCCACGACTCTCTTATTGTGAAACCTTAAATTTCATGCTAATCCATCAAAACAAAACAAACGCTGGAGTGCTGTCTCATTATTTAAGTCTATTATTTACATTTGCTTAACAACCACATATCCTGTTATTTTCCCTGGGGGTTGATAAATGAGAATATTTGAGAAGTCCAACTGAATAATTTAATTATGGAGGCCAAAAATTGTTGCATGTAAACACTGGGGGAAAAAAAATAATGAGTGTGTAGTGCAGTAAAATTTCTGTACAAAGAGAAAAGTATATGTTTCAGAATGTCACTGACTCGCATGATTCACCTCATGTCGGGCCAATTAAAATGAACAGACAACGACAGACCTTCAGCTCAAACAGCCTGCGGGTAAAATCAATCAAAAGATAAGTAATAGGCAGATTTGGCTGTATTGTCTATTTATGGTGCCAGCTGATATATTGTAGCTTTGCTGGCATTCTTTCAGCTGGAATTTATGACAGCTGAGCATGGTCGTGAAGAGCTCAGCTGCACTTGAAGACACCCCAAAGACTACAGACAACAACTTTACAGTCTGTTGAGTGCAATCAGACAGCAATAAAGTATTCTATGAGTAAAGCTGGTGTTGCACGTTACTTTAACATATACATTTCTATAGGTTGTGGGCAGGATCGAGACATTAGGGGGGCCACTAGGGGGCTCAGACAGAGGAGAAAAAAGCTTATTTACATACACTTTCAAAATTAAGATATTTTAACTTTATGTTAGACACTAACTTTTCTTACATGACTTACCATTCGTGCATGAATACCTCAATATGAATAAGATAATAGATAATAAGATAAAATAGATTATTAATGATTATGATAGTAACAGTCATGTGGAATTTCAATTATTGTGTTTGTTTACCAAATATGAAAACGTGGGGCCCCGAAAAAAGTTTGCTTAAAGTAAAATACTACACAAAATATTTGATATTAAAATATATATGCACTTTTCAGTTCACATTGAGCAAATCTGTACACAAACTAATAAACAAGTGTGAGCTCAGTTCTGATGCTGTTTTTCTTAAAACCTCATCAACTAAAAAAGTCATTGACTGAGAAGCTGTTGGCAGTTTTGAAAACTAGATTGTCATTGATCGCTCAAGGATTTCAATCAAACACGTCAAGATATTAAGGAGCTGGGTATGAAGGCATTTGATTGAATGCAGGGAGAAGGTCACTGTATGGGCCACAGTGCACATCCACTCATCATTTTTCACTGATTCCATTTAGCCTATAAGACAATGTGCAGAGGACATTCATCAGCTGGATCTATTAGTCTTGCAGCCTCTGGGCACTTGAATGGATTCAACTTAGTTCAAGCTGATAATACTGATTTTTGATATGGAAGCATATTTAACTTAGGATCAATGGAGGCCATTGTGATGATTGAGTAAAGTGTAAAGTGCGTGTGTGTGTGTGTGGTGAGGTGCAATCGATTGATCAGACATGCTGTTCACTTTATTTATTGCACAGGTCAACTTGGTGGTGATTGTGGAAGGAGGTCTGCTGCTATTTGCTGTGTTCAGTGTTCGAGGGTAGCGGCTGCCTGGCAACAAGTTCAACCTCAGTTTTCTAAGAACAAAACAAACAGAACTTACTGACGAGATAAATATACTGTGTGACCGGCGAGTGTGCAGGGCGAAACCTCGCTTTTCATTTCCGCACCTATTACAAAAAAATAACTCGTTTCCATCCACCTGTGGTGATGATAGTTATGTACAAGTCGTGGTGATTAGTTTCAAAGTCATTACAGTCGAAAGCAGATAATTATTACAAAGCTCTTTGGGGGAAAACAAGTTTACTTCTGGCCTCATGCATCAGTGGTTTTAATTAAAATGCAAAGAAGTTCTCAAATGATTCATCATAATTTAGAGAGTCCCCCTGCTTTGCTCCTCCACAGTTTCGGTAGGTATTTTTAGTTGCCACCTTTGTTGTGATCTTCCAACCTCGACGGCGTACAGCACTCTATTTTGTTCTTTCTATTTCTGCAACAATACACAAGAGCTTTAAGACAAGGCTTACAATTAGTATATGTTAACAAGGGCAGGCTGCACGTTCAATGAACAGGCTAATTGCTTTTTACCCTCATGATCTCTTGTTGTATGTTCCCCGGCAAATGAAACTACTGCTTAATGTTGGAATAACAGAACACATTCTGACTTGTTAAAATGAGTAACCCTTAGCTGAGCCCGACTTGGACAGGTGAAGGTGGTGGACAGGGTGGAATATCAGCTATTGTTGTGTTTAACGTTGGAATAATTAAATAAATACCCAATCTTTTCATGTAAGACCCTATGTCTTTATAGATGTTTTCACTTAATGGCATTAATAATAAGAAAACATTTTTCTTTATAGTAATAAGAGGTCAGCAGAGCAGAGCCTCTGGAGCTGTTTGGCTTTCACTGTTTCTTAGTTGCAAACAAACAGGAAGCTTGATATTGTGGTCATCTGTGATTCTCCAACAGGCATATTTAGTGCGAGAATACTGGCTGTGGATATGTGTCTATGAGTGTGTGTGTGGGTGTGTGTGTTTTTATGAAGGCTATGGATGAAGTCCAGAGAAAGGCCATCTGTTACGATCTCACCTCACCCGGCTCCCTTTCCAAACCCCTGTTGTTAACCCTCCCACGGCCTCCTCCTCCTCCGTCCCACTCAATAACCTCACTAACTACTGCCTTCCTGTAAAACGAAATGGAAATGACATGCTTTCCATATATGTATTTCCATAATGGCGACTGACTCTGGGCTGGGAATTATTATATAATACTTGGTTAGCATTTATGCTAACACAAAGGCCACTGGGTTGTTTGTTGTTGAAATGTTTTTGCTTACATATACTAATTGTAAGCCTGGAGATGACGTCGCTTCTACATCTCAACCATCGGATCCCATCTTCAAGACTCACGCAACAAATCTAGTTGTCTTTCAGTTTAACCCTGTAAAAAATGCTACTTTAATCTGACTTGTATGTTTTACATCAAATCAACACTGGATTACTAGTTTGCATCAAAACATCCCAGATTTTAACAAACACAATGACAATGAAAAACAAATCACTCAAAGTGATCATGGTTACAGTGACCAACTTCATAGCGTCAAACCTTGTAATGGACCAGCTGGCCCACCATGTCACTGTTACATTTGGCTTTGCTTAGACGTGAAAACAAACCCATCTCTTCCATGGTCAGGTTAATAACAAACGTGCTATAAGTCCTAAAAATAAATCGTCCGACCATCCCCAACCTCCTGCCGATGTGGACTTTCTGTCTCTTCAAATTGCGTCCGTTCGTCGTTTCTGTCACTATCGTACACCACCAGTACTGCACCTTCATACACATGCGTATTTTTTGCGCCTAGGTGAGCCGAGGTATTATCCTTACATGCTGACCTCCAGTGGATCAGATGGTCCGCTACACACTTTGGCGTAAGACTGGACTGACGGCTTATACGGATCAAACAACTCGGGACAGAATCACACCTATTCAAACATTGTTTAAATACTTTGCACATGGTAAAAAAGTGGTCCGCTTACAGGGTTCAATTTGGGACATTTCATACATGACAACATGTGGTAGAAACACTCTCTGGTATTTCTAGCTTCTCTTATTTTACTTGCATAATACTCTGCCTCGTGTTGAGCCGTCGGCTCTGCCTGAGGCTGGTGCTGCATGCACATTGAAGTCATGTCAGGGAAAAGTCATTTTCTCTCAATAAAACATTTAGTCTCCTCAAAGCTTATGACAAACAATAAGAAGCAGTCATGGCTGCCAGAGACGGAAAACAAATGCTCAACAGGAAAGAACTCGCTACGCTATCATTTATATAGGGTACTTACTTATTGTATATTTTAATTATATACAGCAAAGCAATTTAGTTTGTACAGTAATTTAAAAAGCCTTTGAAACACAGAATTTCAAGAGAGTCTTTATAAATTCAGTGGCCTAAATAGTTAAGCTGTTTTCCAAGTAGTTATACAAATGTCCGTTTAGATTTTAATCAGCATGAAAAATATATATTAAAACATAACATAAAAATGTTATACTAGTCATCAACTCATTGTGATCAATTTGACCCCAACAGACACACACTGTGTCATAATGTTACCTTTCAGTCTAACTTAACACACTAACTTTCCTGTAACACAGCAGACTAAATGTTAACATTGCTAAACATGTATGAGGTTAACTACTTCCGAGACATTCATAGTAAAAGACCTGCCATTGCTCCATTAAAACTATAATTTGATCCCACAGTGTTCTTGGTATCAGTGTTCAAAATACTTACCATCTATCTATGAAATTTATGTTGAGCCAATTAGTTAGTTAAAAACTTTAACAAGTCCTACACAGCACTAATTTTGAAGATACTTAAAAGCTTTACATGCAGACACGAGCACTAACACATACACTAGCTGCCCAAACAAGTCGCCAGCAATCACAGTTTCAAAATGACAAACCTATGAAAAGATTTAAAAGACTCATTTAAAACCACAGTCCATTAAACCATGACCTTACGAAGAATTCCCCACAACATTAAAAGAAAGAACGTAAAGCTCCACAGACACCTAAACACACAGTATGAACATACATACTGGGGTACACAGTCATAAGAGACTTGCACAGGTTGTGTCAGGCCAACAGCCACGTTTGATCATCTGAGCCAGCTCAGAGTTAAAGACATCCTGTGACCTGAAAGAGTGAGAGTCTTCGCAGAGGATTACTGTTTAGTTATTCATCATGTTAGACTGGGTGACTGAACTTGAAAAAAAACTTTCACTTGATGTTAAATATACTGGGAGTGAGGGTGAAGAGAAAAAGATAATAGTCATAAATTAACATTCTAATGAGCATTGAGTGGACAGAGGTTAAAGTACATGAAGTGCATATGTTAAAGGTGCCCTGTGGAGGTTTTCTTGCGTTTAAAGTTTCTCACCAAAACACATCACTGTTTGTCAAACAAATGTGTTGAATGCATTTCCATCTTCATAAAACATTTATGAAAATACATTACAAATCCTGCACTACCATCCGTGTTTACTTGCCTTCCTTTTCTCTCTGCTCTGTAATTTCATTATTGCTCTCTAATCTAACTGTAATTTAAATATCTGTTAATACATTGTGTATTGCTTGGAGGGGGCAAGAGCTGCATTTCATTTTACATTCCTATTTATAATGACAGATAAAATATTGAGCCTTGAAGCAATCTTCTACTTTTCTGTCTTCGTTGGCGTGTTAGTGGATTTGTATGAAATGCCCACATGCTCATCCATGTCCATGTTCATCCTCCTGGTATGCAGCAAATTAAATGAAAGGGGGACCCACTTATAAACACATTGCTCTGTAGCACTACTGGTGATTTTAAACTCCAAAGTGTTATTTTATCTTTGACATAGTGGTGATTCTCTGTTCTTTAATTATATACTTCAAGGTAAGAGCAAATCTTGGGGAAGCAAGCAGAAGTAAACAAGCCTAAACTATTACTGTGGTAGCACCTTACTGGTAAACAAGTTCAATAATGTGCATAAAAATATATTTGTTACCACTTTAGTAGCACATAAAGTCGGGACACTCAGTATGTTCACTGACAGCGGATCATATACCTGTATGATCTCACCTGCTCGATGTTAAACTCCCTGGTTCACTGTAACAACTCTCATCAGCTTCATTTTCAGCTATAGATGACAGCTGTTTACAGTGAAAAATGCTACAAATCCTCATCACAAATCATACACATCTGCTGTACTCCACCTGCCACACTTAGCAGCTACAGAGCCAGCCATGCCCATCAGGAGCTGGCAAGCACCACACACAGAGTCTAAAGGAGAGTGAATTTTGGACTTATATTTGCCAGGTCGCCAGAAAGACAACTCCGAATGAGGACGGATCTTGCTCAGTATATGCTGAGTAACTGTTTGCTAACAGGTTAGACATATGCCATATGCTGTTTGAGTTCTGATTCCAACAATTAACAATTAAAAATCAGTTGCTGCAGGTTTAATTTAAACAAAACACCTGGAAAAAAAAGAATAAATATATATTTTAAATTAAATTCCAGCTTTAATAGATGCTTGATGGTCTTTTAATTACCACACTTTACAAAGGTACAGCAGCATTTGATTTTCAGTGGCATATTATGTTCTTTTCTAAACTTAGCTAGCAGGAAAACACAATATCTAACCAGGTAGCCACCACATTGCTTTACGTTTCAAACTAGACATCACATATAGCCATAATTAACATACATTCGCCACAAGCCTCAATCTTAGCTAACAGTCACATTGATTTTCAGTACTGTTAATGTATTTACTATTCATGTACGTACTGCTAGCATTGACAAAGTGCTATTGTGGTAGGCTAATCTGTGTGTTGTGTTTCTTTTTTGTTTCAACTCGTACTGATCCCACACGCTGGACACTTTCTGTTTTTATCTCTGGGCTGTGTCTTCTTGTTGCCCCTCACGTCCCAGCGCATCAAAATTGGAAGCAAGTGCAACACAAATGATCATCCTTGCAAAAAACAGTGGGCTGTATGGTTGTCCCATATAAAACAAAGCCTCCGTGACGCCCTTTAGTCATAGAGTTACTCAAGAAATCTTTTCTTTCCTATGTAGCAGCAAACTTCAACACTTACGATTTTCCATCACTACTGATTCAGTGGTGGTTTGGCTGTGGTGTTCGGGTAAAATGTTATATATAAACAAGTTCACATACAGTATGTTCCTCCTACATGTATATATGTAATTGACTGTTCCAGGTAGTTCAGGTACTCCAGTGATTGTCTCTGTGGTTGAGGTGAATCACCTCCCTCACCTGCTCAACAACAAGCTCCAACTCACTCTTTGACCTGCTGGGTTTTTCATACATCAGCTTATTTGTGCCTGTAATTATGGGCTCCAGTAAAAACCATTGGCCAGGAATTGTTCTGTAAATAACCGCAGAAAGTGCTGTATTGTCACAGCAAAGTCAGTAAAGAGATTAATAGCACGAGTGTACGCTGTAGAACTCAGTGATAATTGCTCTCTGGGGGAACTCAACTTTGTGTACGTGTGTATAAGAGAGAAAAGAAAGACAGGCTATGAATACGGTGAGAACAGCTGCAAGTAAATCAAAGCAGAGCCACATTTATCACCGAGGCTGAAACGTAATTAGCCTGTTGTAGCGAGGGCAGGCACATTCTCCAATGACAGACATATGCACAGACATTTACAGCTTCATACCAGCCAGCTCCAGGAGCGTTATACCATTAAGCGACTCATCCCTCATCTAAAGTATGCGAGGTGTACCTGCACATGTTTGGTTTGCAGAGTACAGCACATGTGTCTCTCTGTGCACTCTGCGGTATTGTATGTGCTTAATTGGACCTGCACCATGCAGTGAGGTCTTTTTTTTTTTTTTTTTGCAAAGTCAGGTAATCTGGGTTTCTAGCTTGAGGTAAGAATTGCACATTGAATGTGAGGTACAGATGTTGAAGAGCTAATCACCTGCATGGATGTCAGCAGATGGATCTCACAAGGACACGGGTACAACTTTATATGTCTCTATGTGAAAGTTTGCTCTCACTCTAAAGGTAGTCGGTCCCATGGGCCCATTGATGTTCCCAATGGAGGCCTTTGACAATGTGGATAGCGCAGATTAGAGCAGCCTCTCTGCTGCTGTTGTACTCCTTTAAAATTGCTGTTGAACTCTCATGGAGGAATCAGCAGTGAACTCATCCGGCACCAACTGTTATTTTTGAGAAATGGTTTTGACCTTTTAAAACTCAGTGGATGTCTCCGGTTTAAACCTGGCATGCAGTCCTGCTGCAGTCACATACATTTAAGCCACGTCAGCCCTAATGTGGATTATTGTGACCTCGCCATTTATGTGTTCGGAGCTTCTAATTCATCCCGGCGTTAGCTAAAAGTTTGCAGTTAAAAAAGAGATGGTAAAATGATACAAAGTTTAAACTACTTTTCTACACTTGAGCCAGAGTCTTTGAATTGTTTATACTAGGGCTGCACGATTCTGGAAAAAATGTGAATCACTATTTTTTTGCTTGGAATTGAGATCACTATTCTCTGGCACGATTTTTTTCACAAAATGTTTATTGCACTGATGAACTTGAACAAAACAAAGGTATACTACTATGCCTCTGCCAAAGCAATGTTTTTGTTGTTTTGTTCAAGTTCTATCATTGAATGAGAAATTATTTTTACAAAAGTAAAAAAAAAAAAATTAGTCTCCAAGATGAGAGAGCATCCTTTAATACCTCGTGTTGTACAACGTTTATTGGGGCCGTATCTTTGGCTGGGTGTAATGTGATAGCTGCTGTGATCGGCTTTCTAAAACGGAGGCGTAATATTCCTCCTTTTCCAAAAGCCGCCTCTGAGGTAGGCATAAACATGTGACGTGACGTGAAGCCCGAAGTTGGGCTGTCAACAGTTAACAACGAATTTGTCTTCAAAATAAGAGCTTTACATTGCACCGCATCGGAGTTTAGAACTGGGTTCTTAATGGGGGGCTTTTACTTTGAAAGTAGCGACCGTTCCTAACTTGTGGCTACAACAACAAGCTAACACAACCATACAGCTAGAGATCTAGGAGACACTAGCATCTCCCGGATCTCAGCGGCTGTCCAGTTGCACATCTAGCAGGCAAGGTGGAAATAAGTGTACCCTCCGAGGCGGCAAATCGGCGGACCAAAACAGACCCCCAATTTGCGGCCCTTTGTCTAAAACCGCGGACCGAGCCGCCAAAAGGACGGGCAAATTGGCGGCTTGCTGGCCCGTCTAAAAACGGCTTCTCACTCACTGCTTCCAAACACTTCACTGCAGGTGGGCTTCCTCCACTGAATCACGTGTTGTAATGACGCTTTACCACAGGTTGAGGGAGGAGGCAGCGGCAGTGCTGCGTTTGGGGGCGCTTCAAAAAATCCGGGAGGAAAATAGGAACATTTGTTTGTGATTCAGCTCGAAATATAAAATGCTTCAGAATCGCTGTGTGTAGAAATGAGATCACGTGTATGTGCGAATCGAGATCGCGATTTTTTATCGATTTTTTGTGCAGCCCTAGTTCATACCCAGGCTTAACCCTTTTAGCCATGCTAGCAGGTTTATGGATGGCACTGTCAGTCTTTCGTTTGGTCCATCAGTTTGGTTCACTGTCCTGGATTAATTTTGGTGATGCCATGCGATAGACCACATAGCAGCCATTTTCCTCGGACATCACGCTCCGTGTTGGAAGCTCAAATGTCTGCAAATCCTAGAACTGTAGAGGATCTGACAAATTATTATAATTGAACCACTTTACCGATTGACAAGCAACTGAAAAGACAATGGACAGTGAAAATCTGGAGGGATTTAGATAAAGCAACATATTTGATACACCGGTTAGACAACAGCTGTCATTAGCATTTAACTACTTCCTCTCCAAAGTTAAGTTAAAATGCACTAGAGCAAACTGTAATCAACCAGTCATGTTGACTAGGAAGTGGTTGAATGCTATCGTTAGCTGATGGGTTATTAAATATGTTGTTTCACATTGAAATATGGCCCAATTTCCCTCCAGATTTAATCTTTTCAGGAGTGGTGAAATGATGACAAGTACCCTAACCCAACCCAACATGGAAAGCAGCAGGATAACACTATCCCAGCTTTTGAGCTTCCCAACCTGAGCGTGATGTCAGAGGAAAATGGCCACCAAGTGAACATGATCTGGCAATCTGTCCAGGGTGTAATAGGAATAATGGATAGGTGGACTTTGGCGATCATCTGACTTTTCCTCCAGTGCCACTTGAACTGTGAAATATCGTTAAACTATTGGATGGATTTCCATTTCTCTGGAGGATACATTTGTCTTTTTTGATCTCCAGAGACGTTCTCTACAGTAGTACCAGTGTGTGGTTGAGATTCTGATTTTTTACTATTGGATGGATTGCTGAGAGTTTTGTTGCAGATATTAATGGTTCCAAAGAATGATTTGTGATGACTTTGATTAAAATTTAAGCTCGGCCAATACTTTGGAATATGACCAAATAGCTGCACAAGTCACGACATTCCCAACAGCCTCATCTGTATCTCTTGGTTAGTGCTCATTAGCAGGCTAACATTGCCAGCAGGAGTGAGAATGGTTCTTGACTTTTAGTCTTTTCAATGTATGCCTGCTTGGTGTTTACAGGGAAAGTGTTGTTGGTTTAATTGGATCATTTTTGCTTTTTGTGTTTGTGTCACGTAATTACAGCCCACACAACGAGAGTTTTTAAGTCTAACTTAAATCTGTCGACAGGCCAAGACACTCACCTGACATCAGTCCAACTGAACCTGCATTTCGTCTGCTGAAGACTGACAGCAAAACGCTCCGTAATGGCAGCAGTACAATACTAGAAAAGCAATGAAGTCCTGGAGTTAAAAAATAGCCGACTGTGTATAAAAACACAATTCATCTCCCGCTCAAATTAAAGTTGGGAGTCAGCATTTTAACCTCAAGCCATTTCCGAATAATTTCTCTGGAATCTGGAATGCTGTAGTACAGAGCCAAAACAATGAAAAATGTCTCACTGTCCTGCCCTGACTGCACTGTATATAAGTATATCCACTATAAATAAGCCCGGAAGAAGAAAAACTCCTCTCAGATATATGGTGTAGCACATAGATTTATCTTGAAAGAATATCTCCACACACACAGCCCTTTAGTTTTTCTACCCACTCATACCAACTGTATTTTCATGACTTTTGTGACCCTGGAACTGGAAAAATGCAAATATGTGTCTTGCTGAAGGCGAGAATGAAACTGACTGACATTAAGTGGCACTTGAAGAACTAGCTCCTGGTATTTTCCACTGATTTACTTGGGATCCAAATCTGTGAGACTACCTCTCTAGACTTGAACCTGCTGCTATTCTTCACATCCTTTGCTTTCAGGCATTTCGTAGAAATGTGGTAACTCCACCACAGCCTTATGGGGCTCAACATAAATTCAATGAGTAGCAAAAGTGTTGGAACAGAACTTGCTTAATAGTTAAATTTAGTATGGATTAAAGGTTTAAAACAGCTGTAGTTTGAGTGTTTTATGAATGTTTATTGAACAACAGTGCAGGTTGACTGTATCACAAACACTCGTCTCTTTCTCGTCCTCTATCACCCCTCTCTCTCATGTTGTTTGAGGGAGCACCGTTCCTCACCAGTAATACTGACTGATGCCACATCAGGCGCCGACAGACGCTACGGGGGCCCCAGCACATTTAGCGGCGCTTTTATCTCCCAGCATGCTTTGTGCTGTTGTTATCTGGCGTCTGCAGCCTGCTGCGAGACTAAACAGTAAACAGGAAGTGCTGCGATGACACAGCCATGCTGTAAAATGCTATATTGTGGGGAGCCTTTGCAGTGCTCAGAGCTAATTTTAATGATAATCAGCTACGCTCTGTCTCATTGTTGTTGCATCAGGCACCCACACCTGAGAGAGGAAATCAAAGGGAAATGCAGGAAAACTGCACTACTACTACCAGGATTCACACTGGTGTGTGAAAATGTGGCTTTTGGTTTCCTTGTTGCCAGTGTTTTGATGGTGTTTCTAAACCTTGTGTCATGACACTGAGTGTTTGCACATGTGTCATATTTAGATGTAGTTTCTTTTAGTGTCTGTGTATGTGTGTGTATGTGTGTGTGTGTGTGTGTGTGTGTGTGTGTGTGTGTGTGTGTGTGTGTGTGTGTGTGTGTGTGTGTGTGTGTGTGTGTGTGTGTGTTGAGGTGACTCAGCAAGTAGTATAAATCACATGAGCCGAGAACAGGAATGGAAATCAACAGGTTGTCACCTCTGGGCTCATGACCATTCTTTGGTGACTGTTTGTATGTGTGTAAGAGAGAAATAGAGCGCGCGCACACACACGTACACACACACACACACACACACACACACACACACACACACAGGAGTGAATTATTCAGCGGCACCGTTGCCCAGAGGTGAGGTTCACTCACCCTCGCTGGTCACAAGTTTTCAAATTTTTACGTTCCTGTCGCGCGCCAAAGGGCTGATTCTCAAATTGAGTCTCAGGTCCTCATTTATGAGGTCACATCACGCTGAATCAACTCACACATACTCAGAGCGTTGCCATGGAGTTGAATTCAGGTCATGTTGTAGTTGCTGATGGTGAGAATACACCACAACCGCAGGCAGTCATCAGGTTCACTGGACTGCTAACAGCTACGGTTATAGTCCCAGTCATTCAAATCAATATGTTTTGTGTTGTTTTCTATTGTATATTAAAAGGTATGGTTAAAAATTTTAGTCAACATGTGTATTAATTTGTCTTTTTGAGAGTTAGATAAGAAGATTGATATCACTCTCAGCTCCATGTTTATTCAGTATTGTAAACTGTATATACAGCTTAACTCACCACAAAGTATTTAAACGTGGGATAACACCCAGCCTATTATTCTCCACAAAAAATCTAGTGTTAAACTATAATTTGTGGCTTCATGGAGTTATGTGCTGGACTATTTCTTGACTGGGAAAGATGACTTCATAGAGTCTCAGCTGGTTTACCGGTAACATGTGATGACATGATGTCATATAATGGTCAGTTGTGACTCAACTATTAATCACATCGGATGACATAGAAATTTTTGCTGCCATTGACAAAAAGGCACGTGATTATGAGGTGGTCGGCCAGATGGTGAAGATGTTTCACATCAAGCAGCGGTCCAGTCAGACCCTTTCTGACAAACCAGGTATTAATCATATTATTACTATTGTGATGGTGAGAGTTCATTGGAGGTGACTGGACTGCTCTTTCTAAAAAGAGGAGGATTTTGGAGATGATAACCTCTCGAAAAGAGTTTTCATGTTCACAGCCTGAACAGCTTTTAGGAAATAAACTCTAATTAAACCAGTGAACCAACTTTATCTCAATATGTGAATCAACTCTACTTATGAACCTTACACTGTGAATAGGGACCAAACTGTGTAATCACATCATCACATAATGCACAATTTGAGCTTTTTCGGCTTCAAAGTGCCACTGAGCAGCTCTCATAGGAATGATCTCCAACACTGTGTCCAAATTTTATGTCCTTGGTTACATCCCAGTTATCATACAATCCTCATTTAGATCCATAACCATGGTATCTTGATTGGTTGTCAAAGACTGGCCCTCTCAATGTTTTAATGCAAGTAACTCTGCAGAAGCCAGACTGGATTATACAAACTTGCCCAACTCATGTGCGACCTGAAACCCAGGTGTCGAACAACATGTCCACCAGCTTTCCTGTGGTAACAATCAAAAGAACAACTGTGAAGCCACATGGAGTTTCCGTCATCCATTTTCCATTGTGCATTACAGTCTGACAAATCGCTTCCAACTCCAAACTGACGGCTAATCACAGTTAGTTAGGTTGTAAGCAGAAGCAATTGAGACCATTCTGCGGTTAGGCAGCGTGAGCAGCAAGAATGATGATTGTGATCTGAGCTGTGAAATGTTCCACTCAAAAAAAGACGAGGGGGTTTCAGGGGAGCAGGACAGCTTGTCGTCTGGGGCCTGACATGCTGTTTCCTGAGGATAAGCTCTCGGCCCATTAAGGTTTTAAGTGTAGAGCCTCCCTCAGTCGGAAAAACATCCAAGTTCACCTGTCAGCAGCGAAGATGATAATTAGCTTAGTGAGGCAGCGGCGTACTGTAGTTGAGTCAAGACAAATTGCTTCGCTGCATCTAAATTCTGTTAGCGTGCGTGTAATCCAAATGCTAAACAGATGCTCTTTCAGTGTTATCAAATGGCTGTTCGAGTGAACCACATAACGTCATTATGAAACCCAACGGCAACAAAACAAGACGAAAGTGTTAAGTGATTTTTTTCTGTTGTGAATTGTTTATTTTACCAGCAGCATGTTCCACATCAGCATCATTTCCATCTATATTATGTTGGTGTTGCTATAATTTCTAATATTACAATTTGATTTTCATTATTATTGTTTGTAGTAGTAGTTCAGTGTTTCTCATGCTATGCTATGATAGATAGAAACCATACTTACTACACAGAATGGAAGATGGCATGAATGCAAATAGTTTTGAATGTGCAGTGCATTAATAACTGTGTCAAGTTTCTTCAGGTATGACTTGAGTGCAGCAGCAAAGACGGAAGGACTCGACAGCACCACACTGACTGCTACAACATGGAAATTATATACGTACAGAGAAATAATATATTTATTATCTTATGTTATGTTATGTTTGGAAGTGTTAAGGAGATGTTTCTTAACCATTAGCTGCATAGCTAAATGACAATTTCAACAATCTAGTGGAATAAAACTAATCTTGAAAATAACCACAATTATTCCTCCATCTAATCCCCACCTTCGCAACACATCGACTCAGCTCTTTTCAGTAATACCACAGATGGATTTCTCCCATAAATTCTTGGTGCATTACAGCCAATGTATTGTAAGTGTGATGTGAAATGGGTAGTAATGTCAAGAGTTCCACATTTGTGTGTTTGGCATACAATACTTTCCCAACTTAATGTATAACAAAAAGTGACTGCTGAAAAATATATCCGCTAACTGATAGAGTGTGATTTATTGAGTTTAGAACGTCAGCTGGTCCCTGTTGTGTGTAGAAGGTGTCTGGCTGAGCAGAGGGTTTTTTTTTTTTTATCTGCAATGCAGCAGTTGGGCGAACTGAGGAGAGGACTCTGACTCTGCCAGGGACTTAAACACCCTCTGATTGATCCATTGCATCTCTCGACAACTTGCGACCCACAGAGCTCTCTCTAAAACTGTAGGCTGAAATCCAAGCGAGCTGGTGGTGTTCTGTGATCCTGCACGATGAACAAAGAAATAAACACGGGAGTGCAGGAAATCTCAGCCAAACACAGCCTTCGTCTTGACCCTGATACTCCAACAATTGTATTAAATCTTCACAGACTCACCAGCTTTCTTCATTTAATCAGGTCTCAGCAGAGTCATCAGCCACCACCAGTGTGTGGACTCCATGGGGGATTTTTCTTGCTGCTGCTCAAGGCAGATGCCAAAATCTCCCTGTAGAGTAGAGACACCAAAGACTTTCTGACAAGACTCAATTATCGCATATTGTCTGCTGTAGTAAAACATTATATTTACTTCATTCACTTGTCTCTTCTTATAGCAATGTCTTTCCGTCTGTGGACAGATTTTTGTCAGCGCGACACTGTAACAGCTGTGCAAGATGTAGTTGCAAAACTCTACAGATGAGTTGTTGAGATGAAAATGAAGAACGAGTTCAGGTCTGATGTAATAATGTAGTAATGACTACTCATGGGTCAGAATGTGAACATGCTGACAGGTGTTGTGGCTGGTGTGATCCCAACGCTCTCCAGGTCATTCTTAGGTTAGATTCAATTGATCAGCTGCTACCACTCCAGTGATCTCCGAGGACTGACAGTATACGTTACTGAGCAGTTGTAATTCTATCCCACACGGTAAAAGTGAGTCTTCAGGATGGAAAAAGAAAGATTATTTTTTATGACTTTCTCCCTTGAGCATTTCATGTTGTCCTACAAAACATTTGCTTTCTCAAGAGAGAGACCAGGGCTCTCCTGGGAATTATTTGCCCTGTGTTCTGACAGAAGCAACATCAATAAGACTGGAACCTTCTGAATCAAAACGCCATCTCTACTGACACAATAAACTTACATTTTGGACAAACTGGACAAATAATATGTTGGACCAGGTTGATCCTTCATTCAGACTGTATCTCTTTCGGTGATTGTTTCAGAAACACCACTGGTCTATAATTGATGGTGGCATTTTGTGTAGTAAAAGAGCTTTGAATGGTAATACACAAGTGACTTTCAACTTGCACCTGCTGACCTGCATTTACTCCTCACACTATTCTAAGAAAAAGTTGTTACTTTTTAAAGTTTTCTCTAATCTTCTTAAATTTCTCCCCATTATTATCAGTTGTTACTCAAATTCAGCTGCAGAATTTCTTCTAAAATACTAATGATGGATTGCCAAAGATGTTTATGGTTCCTATATGTATATGTATCCATGATGTATCCCAATTGTTTTGGTGATCACCTGACTTTTTTTGCAGTAAGCGAGGCAGGTTGCAACTTCCGCTTATCCAGAAAACTATCTCAACAGCTCTACGTTGGATTGCAACAACATTTTGTACTGATTCTTGACTTTGACAGGGTGACTTTTCCCTTAATTCTACCTAATTTTGACATTTGTGGTTTGGGGTAAATTATCTCACATCTGTTGAATTTATTTCAGCGACATTAGGTAAAAATATTCATGTCCCCCTGAGAATGAATCGTTACAACTCCGATGATCCCTCACCTTCCATACTGCACCATCACCAGTTTAAAATTAGTTTGTCCAATGCTTTGACATTCCCATCAGCTTCAGCTGTACTTCCTGTTTGCAAATGATACCGTGCTAACATGCTTAACTGAGAAGGTGAACATTAAACTACTGAGCACCAATGTTAAGCATTGTCATGTGTTAGCATTATGACATTGGCATTTATGACTTAGGACAGCCTTGCAGAACTACAGCCTTACACTATTGCTATAACGGTGGACGAGTCCCAGTCTTGTTTTCTTGATGAAAAATTGGGAAACAGTAACAACTATGATAAACAGAACTGGAACTTATATACAATTAGATCATAATGGACCTATGGAAACATGGTCCTGTATTCGTGTCAGGTGTGAATTTACTCGAGCGCAGGTTTCAGACTTCTTCACCACTGGATGGCTGATAGGGTGTGAAAAATATTCCACCACCATCATTACTCTCCCTCGTCTTCTCAATCCACAACATGTTTTCTTTGTTATTCCGTAGACCCCCAGTAACAATATTAAATTCTCTCTGGTTCACCAGGTGCTAATATGATGAAAATGTTAATCCTCTTCTATAGTGCTGAAGGCAGCGTGAATTGATGCCAGCTGTGTGTCGACAGCTGTGTGATCTAAGTCCTCTTCCTTTAATGTGCTCGCTCTCTTCTCAACATAAATGAAAAACTATTTTCCTTCAAGCTGATGGTCATGTGCTAGATTTAATGCTACATCAGCCCACGGCTATCTCTTTATGCTTCAACGGAAGGATTTTAACCACCAAAGGGCTAATATAAAGGCCATCTGCCTGTCTCATTGGTGCCAACTTTTCCTGTGTTTCTTCCTCACGAGGATAAAGGTCTGTCATGAGAGATAATTGTATGATATTTTTGATTCTTCTTGGTGAAGATCAACTCTTGGGCCAGGAGGTTTTTTTAGGCATACAAACCTTGTATCTTCAAAGGTCACAGATACTCGGCAGCTCAGATATTTGTGTTCCTTCTGCAGATCAGAAAACAAAACAAACAGCAAAAGTGTGTATGTATATTGACAAGCTCAGCCAGATGTGCGGTTCTCTGGCTCTGGGCTTTATGTAGACTAGTTGCCAACATAATAGAGGTGGGGAGGGCATTTCAGTTTGGTAGGAAAAGGTGAAATAGCAATAGATTGGAGGAAAAAACAAAATACGGTTTTACTGGGGAGCAGTAAAGTTTGAACTGATAGAAGTTAGAAATCACTTATTTAGAAAACGTTTGTATTGACTTGGCTTAGACTCTGAGGCTTATAGGAAAGCTGTTTCAGGATAATGATGTGCAATCAACATATTCATTTTTCAGCCTTGACACTGAAACAGCAAACAATCCCTGGACCTGAGACTTATAATGGATTGCCAGCCAAAAATGAAATTTTGAAATGCATTGAAAGGAACACGTAATCATTTGTAAACTCTGTCTTGTTTTTTTCAAAAGCCTTTCTGTGAAGTCCATTACTGTTTGGATCTGAGCTAGTGCTGTGTGCTGGTCTGTGTGTCTGTTTTAGTAACAGCTGGTATGTTTTTATGTTGCTGTTATCTGTGTCTGGACAGCCTAAGACAAATGTCCACCCTGATTGAAAAAAAAAATAGGTTTATTCCGTTGTATTCTATTCTGTTCCATAATCGTCCATTATACGCCTGACGAGAACAAAAGAGCCAAAATAGCAAAATACAGGTAGCAAAATACACAGAATATGACTGGACCAAGAACTGATCCCTGAGGCACACCACTAACGGAGCGTGCGAGGAACCACAGTAATTTGTCAAGTTGCAGAAATGTCTTTAAGACAGATTTACTTTAGAGTTTATCCAAAAAGATCAATACTGTCAAATTCCGCACTGATATGAAGCAGAAGCGGCAGGTAACAGCCACCAGAGTCTGTCCACCAAATGTCATCAAAATGTCAAACAATGGTGATCTCTGCTGAGTCAAAGTTGCCGATAACAGACACAGGTATTACTCACAAAAATTTTTATCCCCTGTCATGTCCAAGAACTGCACAGGCATTACGCTGTCTGCGAATTTTACATCAGAATACGAATAGAGATAAATCTAGAGTATAATCTATATAGTGGAAGTGTTTGGTTTTAATTTATTCCAATAGGGGTGCAATGGCTTCTCAAACTACATAGTATGGGACACAGCTGTAAGAGAGCTCTTCACATGTGGACTGGGACCAACAGTGTCAGTAAATCTTTCAGAACAGATGGTACTACATTTTCAAAGAGGGTAGAAGATGTATTCATATGTGACAATAATATCTAAAAGGTGGGTTAAGTGAGCTCTGCACAGTAGGAAACCATTTTCTGAATTATGGTAACACGTTGACATGATTTCATATGGGATGCATGTGATTTTATTGATGAGCATAACAGATTGAGTGATTTT
The DNA here is from genome assembly GCA_963678695.2 of Diplodus puntazzo. Taxonomy (NCBI): domain Eukaryota; kingdom Metazoa; phylum Chordata; class Actinopteri; order Spariformes; family Sparidae; genus Diplodus; species Diplodus puntazzo. The sequence continues at coordinate 7,717,208 of OZ023155.1, read as the reverse complement.
TTAAAAGCCTGTTGGCAGTCCAGGAAAAGAAGTCAGACATCCTTGAGCTGTGAGCTATTTCAGAAATAACAGATGCACCTCAAGTTTGTTTCCCTTCTAATCAGCGCTCGGACTGACTGAACTTGAATTTCAAATAACGCCATAGTTTCTTCATATAGAATGATTGACAGCTGCAATAAAACTTGTTTTTAACAGCTCAGTGGAATTTAAAGAAGCACTGCTTGTTAGATCTCCATATATCAGAATATTTTGCCGAAAGGTAGAGAAAATACTCCCCGTCGACAGCTAAATCCACAATAAAGCGAGAAAAAAAACACGAGTAATCAAAGACATACATGTGTCTAATATGGAATGTGTTAAACTGAGAGCCATCACGATCTGAGACGGACAGAACGGGAGAAAGAAATGGACGATATTTTTTCTACAAGCTTGAAGAGGCAAGGGCTGGAGAGAGGAGAGGAGGGTGGGGGATGGAGGTGGAGAAGACCTCGGGAGTCTTGGCTGGCTGTCCCTTGGCAGCTGAAGGCACAAACAGGAGCAAGGATCTCTGTTTCCAGAGAAGGCAGAAAGTGGGAGAGTGAAATACACGAGAGAGGAAGGGATGGAGAATGAAACTGAAATGGAGCCACGGCAGTAGGCATTGTTGTTGTTGTTGGGAAATGGATTCTGGGACTGATAGGAATTAATCGTGACAGAATTAAATATATTTCCAGACAAAACTAATTTACGATAGTCTTATATCACATTAGCACTTGAACTGAGCCGTGTCAAATTCTACAATAAATGAGCATTTTCTCTGATATCTCTGCCTAAACACAAGCTCTGCAGTAATTGGAGAGGATCATTTGGGTCAGATTGGGCTCGACACTGGCTGAGGATGCAGGGTGCGTTTACCTTTACCGCCGGCAGGGGGCGACCAGCAGCCACACACACAGCATCAGCATCTGCGCCGCCCCCCTCTCTCTCCCCTCTCAACCAGCCCCCATCTGCAGGCGATTGTGCACGCAACCGCACACATCTCCCAACATCCTACCTCTCTCCCATGTGACGGAGAAGGGGAGAGAGGGAGGGAAATGTGATTTCGCTAGAAGGCCAGACAATTAGTGGCTGTTGGAGGAACGCATGACACACATCTCAGCTGAGACGGGAGAGCAAGACTGACAGAGGGAGGCAGACTCACGCACGGGGGGGGAGAGAAGGGGGGGAGATGGCTTTTATTTGGAGCTCAATCAGCACCAGGGCTGGGGGGGAGTGGGTGAAATGATGTGGACCATCATGTGACACTCTACCTGCAATGTTTTCATTTCACTATGTCCGTCTTCATTTGTCCCTGTCAACGCGAAATTAAAGCCTCAATTAGCCAAATGTCACACAAGGACAGATTAGAGCAATTGGCTAAAATTGCCTCTCCTCCGTCGGACTGCCTTTATTGTCGCGAGGTTAAGTGCATTTTTTGCTCTTAAATAATTGATTTTTGGTTGCAAGGCGGTGAATCCCGGCCCCACGTGCCTTTGCACGACGCTGATGGTGTTTTAATACAGCAGATTACATCTTTGACTAATCTGCAGCGCGGATGAGCGATCATGTATGACGACATTTCCAGTGAGAGACGTAATTAGATGATGTGTGGCTTGTGTGCGCGGATGGGAATAGGTGCTCTGTGGAGACTGGAGGCTGGCTCGGATTAGAAAGTGCGCGTTTTGACGGAAGGAGATGAAAGTGCGCTCCTCGTGCCCCGCGGGCATGCCCAAGAACCCCGCGCGCGAAGGCATGCGTAAGAGCTGTGGCGCACGTGCACGACAAAAGGCACGAGCCCCTGACGAAAAAAATTAAAGCAATACCCCTGAAGCCTGACACTGCTCTTCACTGTGCGGGTTCTGCGGTGCTCAAGGTTTATTGACCTATTACATCACTGTAATGTTTCCATCGGAATGTGTAGGGTTTTTTTCTGTTTGCGGTGCTGGGATCAAACAGTTATCCAGCCACACACACACACACACACACACACACACACTTTTTCATCCTCACTCACTTCCCCATCCCTGTATTTCTTTTTTTCTTTCATTCAGCGCGCAAGCCCGTGTGTGTGAGTGTGTGTTTTGGGATATCTTGTGTGTGTGTGTGTGTGTGTGTGTGTGTGTGTGAGAGAGAGAGAGAGAGAGAGAGAGAGAGAGAGAGAGCGAGAGCGAGAGAGCGAGAGTCTAGTACAGGGGAGGGAGAGACATTCTCCAGCAGTGGAGCTCAGTCTCAGTCTGGGCATCCAGCAGCAGCAGTAGCGCTGTCTGCCTTCCCCATCAGCGCCACCGCCACCCGTCTGCATCCATTTTTGGACTAGACACCCCGTGCTGTGACACTGTCTACGAGCTGGGGTGTGTGTATCTGCGCGCGCGTGTGTGTATGTGTGTATGTTTGTGTGTGTGAGTGTGTGTGTGTGTGTGTGTCAGTCGGGGAGCAAATAAAACCCAGCCGCTTGTGGCGTTAAAAGGCAGCGTCTCCGGCCCCCCCCATAACGCGAGCAAGGGGGAGCGCACAGCAAGAGGAGCGAGAGAGAACAGAGGCGGGATGCAGAAGGTGGCATGGAGGAGAGGCGTGTGTGCGGTTGTGCGCGGAGGCAGGGCAGTGGGATGTGGCGTCTGACGGACGCGGAGAGATGCTGTGAGCTCTGGTATTAGCAGGCAGCTGCGCACCGAGCCGCTCTCTCCCCTCCCTCCCCTCCCCGGCTGCTCTCCTCGCACCGACCATTCGCTGAAACCGGGGAATCGGCTCCACACGGCTCGCTGTGCTCTCTAAAAAGCTGGCGTCCTGCGCGGGGATTTGACACAACCAGGTATGTGCAGCGGCGGAGCCCGTTTGGGCGCTGGATGCCTGTTTGCATGGCGGGGAGGGGGTGGGGGGTGGTGTGTGGGGGGGGGATCTTAACTGTTTGACTTCATCCTGTATCTTCTTGTTGCTTCCCTCCACTCCCTCTGTGGCCCTGTCAGTGGATTAATGAAACGTTCTTTGAGAGTGGTGCGGTTAGATGGAGTCATCTGTCCATGTAGCTGAGGTGAAAATATACAAAAACCAGAAGGTGTCAGTGATAGTGATCCTTCTATTGTCTATTCTTAAAAAAAAAAAAAAAAACACGTCCGATACAAACACTGTCGATTCCACAAATGGCCCACTGCTCTCATTCACACCTCTCCTATGTTGTTATGCACATGGACGCATGTGAGCAATGCTGTTGTTTCACACTGGGCAAATGCGATGAGACTGCCTCTCGTCCTGCCGGCCAAAGAAATGGAAATATTTTGATTTATGAGGGGAGACAATCTGTTGTGATGTTGGCTGGTGTCCTAGGGCTGCAGGCAGATATTCCACTGTTGGGAAAATACACAGGTTAGGAGAAAGGAGGTAGAATGTAGCCGAGGATGGGCGTGAGGGCAATACGATCCGAGGATGCACACACCCTCACACACTCCCCCCCCTTCTCTGCTCCGCTCGTCTCTCAGAGAGCACAGAAATGCATGCTTAAAAGCAATCATGCACGGAGGCATGCATGTCGCACATGTGTGTGCACGCACGGCTGCACACATGGGCGCGTGTGAACACACACACACACACACACACCACACACACACACGTGCACTAATCCACACTGGGCAATAATCCACAATCATGTGTTCTGGAGACATGACGTAACACACGAGCATCCCTCATACATTTCTAAAGGTTTGCATAAAATATTCCCTCAGTCTCTGACAGAATGATGAGAGAATGAGCAGCAGATCGCAGCATGTAGTATTATTACTTGCAGTATAATAACCTGCAATTGGCATACTCTGGTTTTTGTGAGGAGAAGAGAGCAGATTGTACTACGGTGAGAAAATAGGTTAGCATGCCTCCAACTGACACTCATTTTCATTTAAAGGAGAGTGGCAGAGATTTGTAGGACTGTGAGAAATGGAGTGTGTTGAGAGTGCACTGCTCATTGGATGCATTAGGAAAAAGAGTGAAATTGGTCCCTGGGCAGTAATGCAGGGCCCGGGAAAGCAGAGCCTCAAAGCACAGGGAGTGGGTGTGGTTGAGGTGCTCCCCCTTTCTCTGGAGGTTTCTCTAGTGTGACTCACAGATGGGAGGGGCTCTACCTCAGAACCACAGGAATTCCCAGATTTTCTTTCATGACAACGATTTTGTTTTGGGGACACTCATATTCCTTCCAAGCATATTGATTGTGGAACAAGTTATTTTACAACATACTACACACGTAGCTGTTGAGGAACACACACTTACACATACACATAGGAGCAGTTCGAGGTCCGGTGCGTTGCTCAAAGGCTTTAAACAGAAACACAAAAATCTTATATTGGAATTTACATTTCACCAGCTGTAGAGCTTGTTAACATGCTTGAACATGTTATGTTATGTCTAAAAACACATTAATAGCATGTTCCAGGTCAGTTGATGTGAAACCTCAATAATTACAACCGGTTAAATGGACTGTGTGTGTGTGTGTGCACACATGCCTCTGAGATAAATTCATTGTTTATGACTCGTTCTATTATAAAAACCAATAGCTACGGTCTACTGATCTCTACATAGGTGCTATAGAAAGAGTTCAATACATTAGAATCAGCTTAAATGAACAATAGAGGAGCTACCGCAGATCAAGATAACCCAGCATGTAATATCATTCTCACATGCTCTCGTCATGCTGGCTCGGAATATATGATACCATTTCATTTGTAGCTTACATGCACGAGTGGGATAAGGTGATCTAGTTATCTGTCATCCCTTTCTCCTAATTCTTGCATCATTACCCCCTAATGGCACGATACAGGCGATACCTCTTGGGTATTATGAAGTCATTTGCCTATCAACTCTAGCTCTAGAAGTGCGTGAATGCTTCATTTGTCAAACCTTAACATGCAGATGTCAGGATGTTGGCTCTGTAAAGAGAACGGCAGTCCCCTAATAGGTAATCAACACTCATTAAACACTAGTACTCTCTTAGTGTGATTCGTCCAGACAGAGTGCAGCACAGTGCTTTGCTACAGTAAACGGTGACATATTCTAGATGCTCACAGCCACGATTGTTATAGATCGACTGATAGAATGTTGTTAGGGTGATGCCGTTTTTTCCTAATCAAGGAGAACATTGACTGATATTTTTAACTGATACACATTCGTAGTAAAATAAATACCTTAGCCTGAAATTGTCAAATAACCAGCGATGGATTGTATACAATCTATTCTCTACTATCCAATTTGGAGGTGCTTTACTTGCAGATTTCCATTTTCTCCGTTACTTTATACTTTGACTCCACTTCTATTACTTGTGACGTGTAACCAGTAAGATGTTGTTGTGGGTGGGGCAGCGATCGGGACTACAGAATAGTGATTGCAGACAATGGAAGGATGCTGCATCAACCAAACTACTGCATTTTTAAATTGATTTACTATATTGGCTATCGGACACAAACAACACTGATCTGATAATCGCAAACATTTTGAATATTGGCCCTGATAATCAGCCAGGCTACTCCCTAGAGACTGTAGCTGAGTTTTGGACAATTGAAGGTTGGCTCAGATTAGTTGAAGTGGGATTGTATGAGGTGCCTTTGCCACAACTTTTTCACAACCGTATAACTCACAATGTATTATACTACAAATCAGTTGTTTGGGTCAGAGTTTCAGCTGTGAATGGTTGAGCAAATGTAGTGTCCAATGAATTGTCAGTCACAAGTCGGTCACACACAAAAACGAAAACCCTGCCTTAGTGTCCATTTTGCTCTATATGGGACCATTATTTACAAAATGACCATCATACTGTGGAGCTGCCACCTGCTGGCCAAGAGAAATAATGTAGGTCAAAGGCAATGCATTGGCTTAACTTTTCAGACCAAGAAGTTCCGTCCACTATTTTTAGACTCCATGTTTTTTTTCGCTGCTGCCCCTGTCCACAGCAGTGTATAGCAGTGTATAGCCTACAGTCCACTTACGGTGGTACTCCTGCTTGATTCCTCAAACTGGGGATGTCTTGACCGCCAACTACTGTAGGTAATAAACTGACCATGGATAAGCACCTCACACAAGTTATACATAAAAGCTATATTATATTATGAACATAAACAGTCAAAATTAGCCAGCAATCATTGCTAGGTGTATTTTGTGTGACATGATAATGGTCCATAACCTCTTTGAACCAGATACAACTCAAAAACACACTTGTGTTATATAATTTCTAAAATGGGCTATCAAGCGTATCTTAATTTTAAATATTGAATAATCTAATACTTGCTCTCTTTGGCTAAGAAAGGTTGTCATTTGCTATTATCATTCACCATATTCCTGCAACTGTTTTGCACCCAATTGAGTTAGTTTGTTTAATCTCTCATGGTGCCACCCAAATTTCTAAGTCATTTATAGTTTAGTCATATATGTTTTTCAGTTTCATAATTATTCTATGCCCACATTGAATTTCTGCTTATTATATTGTGCTTTTCAACTGTGTAGTCAATAAATTAGTAAATTATTATACAATCAGGCTGTTTTGACACCCTATGGTATAAAAAAAATCCCTGACTGGGAAAAGATTGACTGATTATAAGTAAAGACTTGTTCTCCAACTAATTAAATGGTGCCTCTCACGACTGTATAATATTAATATTCTTGTCTTAGTTCATCGTGCTGAAATCCTCTATAGTCACCACGCTTATCAATCAGCAAAGCAGAGTGCACCCACATAGGCGTTTTCAATTACTCTGGCTGATTAATTAGACCTTTGCTCAGGTTAAAAGTAGTGCTGAGCTGTGCTGGGAATTAAGTGATGTCACCAAAGTCTCCATACTGATGAGAATGATAACAGAGTAACTTTCCTGCCACAAAAGATACAACGAAACTAACTAGAGATTGAGGGAGATGTCAGTCAAGTGCAGTCGGTACACACAAACAGTCCTGAGAAGATGTCTAATCAGGCAACATAAGTGAAAACATCTGTGCGGGTGTGTTGCGGCTTGAAATATTCAACTAAATTGCAAATTGACTGAAAAAGTTGGGAAGCCATTAACTATTTTATGGACACAAGAATCCCATAAGATAAAAATGTCTTATTCACTTATCCTGGCGGAGAAAGTGAATGAGCCATCATTCTTCTACCCTACAGTTTCCCATAAGCAAGGCACTTAACCCTCAGCTACTCACTGATTAACACAAGTTGACTGTGGTTGGGAACTTCTCAGTTTTTGCATGGAGATTGGAGACAAAAATTTGTGTGAGAGCTCAAATGTCAGTGAAAGTAGTTGAGGCAATGTCAGACCTTGACATGTTTAAACAAAATCTGATGTGATGTATTTATGGGAGGGGTTGTTTTGGGTTGTGACCCAGAAGTTGCGAAAGGCTGCTCTTGGCGTGAAGCCAGTCTTCAAGAGCGCTGAGTCATGAACCTGCTCATACTATAAAATATACTGTAGTCCCTTGTTACCTCATTCTGTTTTAGTTCCATTTATAGTTCTAAAATGACAACTTTCTATGCTGCTTTTCTCTAATTTTCATGACTGACCTGTTATGGGCCATAATTCTCGAAGAATGTTTAATTAATGTTTGAAGGATGGTTTAAAGTACTTCATACGGCAGTCAGTAAATTACAGCTCATCCATTACGATTGGTACTACTTCATAATACCTTTCAATATTAAATATATTAAAAAATATCTTGTACTTTTAAAAACATTTCTGCCCCAGACCTGCCTCAAACCGTATTCTGTGAAGTGAACAAATAGTCAAGATCCTGGATTCATTCACTTGAATCTGGCAGAAATTGCATAGACATCTATGCTGGCAAACTTAAGCAATATTTGCTAATGCCTGGTCATTCTTCAGAGCCCAGCAATAAAAGCTAACTGTGATGTTGTGTTTCACAGCTCATTTAAAGTGGGCATGTCTCTGTGGTCATGAGACTGTAGACACATCAAGCTCTAAACCCCTGAACTAATGTGGAGCAGCTGTCGGAACCTCTGCACAACAAACATCCCACTTTGGACACAGTTGGCCAGTTTTACTCTATAGAAAACGTAAACCTATCAGAACCACTCCAAGCTATTGAAGGAATTGCACTATGCAGAGTCATTCCAGAGTCTATGACCTCTTCTCCGTGAGACTAAGATGGCCATTTTTTCCTCTTTGTAACAATATAATCTGGTGCACACAGTCATTATGATACCTGACCGATTCAGGTGCTGAACAATTCCTATTAAACTAATTGGGACATTAAATGTATGACAACATAGGTCATTAAATTAATCTAAATCAGTGAAAGCATGCACATCATCCTCATCATTATAATGAATAAGTTGCATATAGCCAGCACTGTATTTAGACCAAATATTATCTTTAGCTGAGCTGATTTTGCATCCAGCTAGATATCTATATATGATGACCACAATGTTGAGGTACAATCATGGTTTGATTTGGTGCTCCCTGTGTTTCACACACTCTGTCAAGAGTATTGTAGCTCAGAGGCAATTAGAATAATGTCTACTCCTGTAGAAGCTGAATACACCAGTGCAGCCAGTGGGTCTATTGACCTTGACTGACACACACACGAATGTACACGCATACACATGTGCAATTGATTACCCCTCAAACCCCCTTACTCGCACCCACACACATGCACTTAAAGTGTGCACACAATACTTCAGTCTCTGTCTTTATCTCTCCTGCTCTCTATGCATTAGTACCTTTGGCATACACTTTAAATGGTGTCCATTATGGCTAAGTCTTCTGAATGATCAGTTTCTTTGTATAATAAGTTTCTAAACTGAGCAATTTGACATTTACATTCTTCTGTTTGTGCTAAGTGTGATGTAGGAATCTATAACCAAATTGTAAATATTCTTATTTTTCTTTGTCTTTCAGGGAGATGTTCCTTTTCTGGAAGAAGGCCACTGGATTTAAAACTTTTAATGAGCCTCTTCGTGGACTGTGGTTTTAGAGATTGCGAGCTGGTCCCACTGTCAAGCACAGGTTGATTGTGCTTGGCTCACCACTGCTGTATTCTCAGCCAACTTCTTTCACTAGATGATAAAAAACAGTCCACAGGATTGCCATCCATGGTTTCTGCTCTCATAAAGACTATATCATCCTACATTAATAAGATTTGCAAAGGAATGTTTACAAAGAAACTGGCAAACCCAATCAAGAAGAAAGAGAGAAGCGACAATAAAGAGCCCAAATTGACCACTGATTTGCAAGCACACAATCTAACTCTCTCTACCACACTGAAGACTACAGTTAAAAAGATTTCCAAATGCTCTTCGGCACGTAACATATCGCTTGAAGAAGACGACGGGAAGAACGACTGCTCATCCCTGTCACCTACTTTCAGTTATCGGGTAGCTATTGCAAATGGACTCCCGAAAAGTGCTCCTTTTTTGAATAACAATGAAAGTATCTTTCCTGAGGTTCTTTCAATTGATAGTAGTTACTCTGACTCCTTGAGTGAGCCAAAACCTGTCAGGAGACTTGATGAGCATAAATCATACACTATGCCAGTAAGACGAAACAGGAAGAGCCTCATCAGTTTGGCTCCTTCTGATGGCAGTTCTGAGGGTGAACGTGTGGAACGCTCCAGTCTACACACACTTAGGCTGGGTGCTCTACGCAAGTTAAGAAAATGGAAGAAGAGTCAGGAATGTGTCTCCTCAGACTCCGAGGTGAGCAATTGGAGGAAAACCCTGGGCATCAGGAGCAAGTCCTTGGATCGTGCTGGAAGGCAGCAAAAGAGCTCAACCCTGGAGCCTGGCTCTTCCTCCACGGGTTGCATCAGTCAGACCCAGGATGTAATGGAGATGATCTTTAAGGAGCTTCAGGGTATCAGTCAGATAGAAACAGAACTGTCTGAATTACGTGGCCATGTGAATGCCCTAAAAAGCTCCATTGATGAAATCTCTAGCAGTGTTGAAGTAGTTCAGAGTGAGATTGAGCAACTTCGTTCAGGATTTGTCCAGTCTAGAAGGGAAACTCGTGATATTCATGACTACATAAAACAAATTAGCCACCAGGCCAATAATTCAACCTTGCGATTCATCAATGTCCCTGAAGAGAAGCCAGAGAAAACAGAGATTCTAATATACAAAGTACTAAAAGACAAAATGGGTTTCATTGACGCCCATAAAACAATTAAAATTGAGCTTGCTCATAGGTTAGGGCAACAAAGAGAATGTTCTAATGCAAAACCTCGCCCAATTATTGTTATTTTTGCAACACCCCAAGATAGGGATGTAGTCTTGAAAAAATGCTATAAACTAAAAGGAACAGGCATTACAGTCTCTACTGATAGCTTAACTCATGATGGAAAGGAGAGAAAAGACAAAGCAATGTCCTCCTCACAAACCTATGAAAGCATGGATATAAAGGTCTCAGGAAAGGATAAAGTAGTGGAGAGTGATGACTGGGACTCAATGGACAGTGATAAAGAGTTGGATGAATTAAGCAGAAATAAATATGCAATGGTAATTTCAAAGCCGGTACACAAGGGCAAATCAGAAAAGCGGCGATCCCACGACCATAGCAGGTCAGGAGATGAAGCAGGCTACTCAGGCACAGTTCACTATGCTGATGACACTTACTATGACCCAGAAAAGCACGGAAAGGCCTACTACTCTGATTTGACCCCTGGTTGGCTTTCCCAGAGTGACTATTCCACCCCCAAACTCAGCCGCTCTGAGTCCGACTGCTCAAAACTTTGCCAGTCATACTCAGAGGACTTTTCAGAGAGTCAGTACTTTACACGGGCCAATGGCTGCTCCCTGCTGTCCTCCTCAGATCAGGAACTGTGGCAGAGAAAACAAGAAGACATGGCATCCTCTTGGTATGCTAGCCCTAGTCATCAACTTGGTGATGAGAGTCAAACCTATGAACACAATGAGGTTGAGACTACTGAAACTATTGACAGTGGAGTGAGCAATGGACTTGTCTGCATGTCTGGGGACAGAAGCCACTACAGTGGCTCCCAGGTCTCTTTGCAAGGTGACCTATCACCCTGGAAAGACTGGCATCATCTGGAGCAGGGCGCAGACTCTGGCTTGGAAGCCTCCATAGAGGTCAGCAGTCCCTTTGACCCATCAACTATCCCTGGTTTTCCAGAAAACATCACTAAATGTCAGGAGGTTGATTTACAATTTGAAGGAGATGAGGAATTCATGATGCTTGACAGGGAATCTCCCCTACCACCTATTACCACCCACATTATTCCTCCCATCACAGAACGTGAGTCTGTCAAGACACCTGCCCGTCAGTCTAAAGAGGGATGTAAGGTGACTACAAAAGAAGGCACTAAGGTATCTTCTAAAGATGCCCCTAAAGCAGCAGCTAAAGCGACACATAAACAAACTAAATTGGCTCAGAAAGAGGAAAACACCAAAATATTGCCAAAGGAAAACCCTAAGATATCTGCTAAGGTTGCACCTAAAGTGACCTCTAAAGCAGCTCCTAAAGAGTCATCTAAAGATATTCATAAATCGGCAGCGAAAGAATCCTCTCAAGCACTCCTTAAAGACATCCCTAAACTCACACATAAAGATGCCACAAAGCCTACTGTTAAAGAAGTATCAAAAATAACATCTAAGGTAACTTCTACTGAGGCTGCTAAAGTCACTCCTAAAGTGACCCCAAAAGATAGCCCAATAATGACTCCTAGAGAAAGTCCTAAAGAGTCACCTAAAGAAAGCCCAAAAATAACCCCATTTGAGAGCCCTGCCTCGACCCCTAAAGAGTCCCCTAAAGAATCACCTAAAGAATCTCCTAAAGTCATTGCTAAAGAACCCCCAAAAGTCATTGCTAAAGAAACCCCAAAAGTTGCATCTAAAGAAGGTACAAAAGTTGCATCTAAAGAAGGTGCAAAAGTAGGATCTAAAGAAGGTCCGAAAGTTGTTTCTAAAGAGGTTAACAAAGAGGCTTCAAAACTACCACCAAAAGAGGTCCCAAAAGAGATGCCCAAAGTAGCATCTAAGGAGACTGGTAAAGTACCCACTAAAGAGGTTTCTAAGATTCCACCGCAAGAAGCCCCGAATGCAACTCCTAAAGAGAGTCCTAAGTTACCCCCGAAAGAGACTCCTAACGTGCCACCCAAAGAGAGCCCTAAAGCTTCCCCAACAGAAGCCCCTAAAGAAGCACCCAAAGTAGTCCCTAAAGAAGCACCCAAAGTAGTAAGTAAAAATGCTGTTAAGGAAGGCTCTAAAACACTTCCTAAAGAAAGGGAAAAATTTCCTGAACTGGATGTCAATCACAGCTTTCACCAGACCCAGAATAAGTCTTCAACTATGTACCGCAGTCAAAGTGAGATTCGAACAGAGAAGGTCGAGGAGGTTCCTAAGTCTTGGAGCAGTAGGCTCAGCATAGATCTCAGTGAGAAGTCCTTTGGTTTTGGCTTTGGGTCTACACTGCAGAGGGCTAAGTCAGCTCTGGAGGTTGTTTGGAAGTCTGGTGCTCAGCCTACCCCTGCTCCTCCTGAAGAGCCCACTAACCCCTCTTCTTCATTTATGGGGCGTTTCCGCACCCTGTCCACTTCCGGTGTAAATAACTCTAGTACTACAGGAGACTCAGATGTCTGCACAGAGCCTGTCGCCTACAAGGCAGAGGACAAGAAAACAGGTGCAGAGGAGGAAGTTGGGGAACAGCAAGTAGACAGTGAGACCCACTATGTAGAAGTGATGGAGCAAGTATTAGCTAACTTGGAGAACAGAACTAATGCTAATGAGACAGAGGAGACAGATGAGCCCACACAGGAGACTGAGACTTCTCAGGACTATGATGTGTCTGATGAAATTGAGGCCTCTCAAGACAATGATGCCTCTCAGGATTTTGATGCTGCTCAAGATTTTGAAGCCACAGAAGACTATGAAGCAAGTACACAGGCACAGGTTCTGGAGTATGATTGCAGTTTGGATGAGCAGTATGATGAAGAGTACAGTGAGGACTATGAAACCCAACTCACTGAGGACACTGCTGAATATGACGCAATGGTGGAGTATGTAGACGTAGAGGAACCAGATGAGGACAATGATATGACAGAAGAGATGGAGGAGGGTGACGAGGAGTTAGAGGAGGTAGAGGAGATAGCAGAGGAGGCCACTGAAAAAGTCGGAGAACAGCAGGAGGATGAAAACAAAAATGTTCCAGAGGAGAAACCTGCAGAGGCCCCACCCAAGAAACGCATTCGACCAACATTTAAGGAGGCAGCACTGAGGGCCTACAGGAAACAGATGGCTGAACTGGAGCAGCAGATCCTGGCAGGGGGTATGACTCTCCTTTTTGTTTGTCACAGTGTCACTTTGATTTTGTACAAGGCTTTACATTGGAAATTCATGGCAGGTCATAACCTTGTTCCTCTATAACATATATAAACATATTTGCCAACTATCCTGATTTTCTTGGGAGACTCCAGTTTTTCATTGCCCTCTTTCGGATTCCTCTGGGGGTCACAATTATCTTGTATTTCTCCCAATTTATGACAATTTTTCACACTTTTTCTACTTTTAGTTATCGCAACCTATTTCTTGCTCTCTACAGTGTGTAGTCTGCTGTGCTGTTGCGCTTTGTCCTCCTTAGCGAGTGAGAGACGGACACGGAAATGGAGAGGAGAAAGAATGTTTAACCAAATTTCAGACGCCCTGGAGAGAAGAATTCCCCTTTCTTACATTTTTAAAAGAAAGGGGCTATGAAATCTTCCACGTCCAATTTCTGTCAATCAATGGGGGTCACACAACGTCAATCCTCATCAAGAGGCTGACGCAGTGCAGTGACTTGCACAGGGGCATGGGCATGAGAGATATGAAGGAATAAAAGGTGATAAATATTTCTATATTACTTAGTAGTAGTAATATTAACACGTTTTTACAACCACCTGAAACCTTAAGAGTAATTATCAGTGGCTGCTTTCTAAGATTTGTCTGAAAGACAACAAGCAAACATGGACACTTGTGCTATGCTCAGAAGATACTGCAATCAACTCTTATGTCTTAGATGTTGGCTGATTCCTGACAAGTTTCTCAGTATCGTGTGGTAGTCCTTGACATCTACTGGGTCCTCTGTGTTCTTAGTGAGAATCTGAGTTCTGTCTGATTTATTTGGTGGTGGCAAGGCCAAGACTTTAATCTTGCTAGTTTAATATGGTTGGATTTATGGGAAGCTTGGACTTTGATCCACTCAAAGGATCTCTCTTTGAATTGGCAATTTACTTGAAAAACTGAGGAGTGGACTCTCTCTGAAGGTGGACGGCAGTGTTTCTGGTGGCATTGACTTTGTATTTATATTCCACTGGCACAGGGCTAGATGGCTCTTGTAGCGGACTGTGGCTCAAGGGATAAGACTGTCAAACATGTTTTCTGGAGGTTTACCATTTATCATTAAAATTTAATAGACCTCAAAAGCTACAGTTGGGATGACCTACAAAACTACCATCAATTCCGCACAATGAATAAAAACATGACAAGAGTCTGTTATTGTGTGTCATTGTGGTGGCGCATTGAAAACAATTAACTCTACATACCACTGAAAATGTTCTGGATGTCCCTGGTTTTTGCCCTACAGTGCTTTAAATTAGTGATATTTTATACACATAGAAGACTATTCTGACAATTCTCTCATTTGCCTTTTTGTGTCATACTTTTTCCTCCCTGCAGTAGTTGCCTTGAATCAATATGCTGTGTACCTGAGCTGTGTACTGCTTCCCTAAAAAAATAACGCAATTTAGAATCACCACAGGAGTTTAAATTGTTAAGATTGATTCATTGAAGAAGAAGTAGTCTTTCAAAGAGAATGAAAAAAGAGACCAGGGAATTTCCACTCTTACTTAAAATGAAAAAGCTTTTGACCTACATATATAGCTGAAACTGTGGTACTCATGGTGAGGTAAAGTAGTTTAGGGAATACAGGCTACACATGAAGGCTGACAGACGCATGCACAAACCTTCTCTGTGACTATATTTGCCAAACACCCTGCAGAGAATAAAAATTAGCACTGTTATCCACTGAAACTCTTAAATTAGGAGAGCTCTCTTTTCTGTCATATGGTTGAATGTGACCCTGCTCACCAACCTTTAAAACCAACAAACTGCAGCTCGTATGAGATATTAACACCATACATTATCATCAAAAATTATTACCATGGGCGATATATGCACTCACATTTAATTCCTTTTGCTTTAAATTTATGCACTCACTCATCCATATTAATACCATGAGAATACAGGCAGAAGGTGTGCCCCATTAATTCTGAAATTAAATTGCAATTGATGATGGATTTTTTGAAGCCACGGAACTGATTACAATATTGATATTGGAGTTTAAAAATCTGGTAGTATACATAGGCCTGCACTTGTTTTTTAACATCACATGTAACATGAATCAGCCTGATTCTTAAAGAACCATAGCCAATGCATGCTCAGTGGGGAACTTTGCTTTCTGATGGATAGTTCATGTAATTGCAACATGAGTCTAAATCCTCTTATCTTTAGACATATCTTTGAAATTTCTGAACTGCGCCTTCTTGCTTTTTACAGACTGTGATTGTCCCTTTTGATTTTTTGCTTCTGTCTGTCGAACCAGCAAGAGCGTTAAGAGCTGAAATGACTGTCTGACTCATTGACTGATTGACTCACTTGTCACTGTTGAATCCTGCATGTGCGAGGTTAGGCTTGCAGTAGACTCAGGGCATATGACTCCAATTGAAAATGTCTGACGAGTTCTTCCACTCAATGACAGTTTTTTGGTTCTCTTCTTCTACTCTCTATAAATCATTTAGTGGCCTTGTCTGTAGCATCCTATAGTGTTTCCATATTGTTCTTTGCTGGTTGGGTGAAAACTGATGTATGAGTCCATATGTCATGGCCATTATTTGTTTTCGCTCTACCAAACAGTGCAAAAACACTGAGACAGGCTGAGACAGGTTGTGTTGAGGAGATTAAATGTGAGACTGGAGTAACTCTAAACAATAGGACGGCTGTTTGTTTACTTGAATCTTGTGTACTGTCACTTTTTGGGTCCACATATCGTACAGGAAATAACCAGCCATGCTTATTTATCCTCCAAATAGTGCGATGTGTTTCCTTGTTTTAATTAATTCCCAGTTTGTTTTTACTGTGATGATATGAGGTCAGTGTAAATACTGGAGCTACTGATTGCTGAGCATCTTATGCATTTTTTTTCATACAAACAAGAAACAATAACACTAACAAGGTTTGTACACTTTTGTTTTGAGGTGATCTATGAACTAAATAGGATATCGCGTCTCACTGGTTAAAAAAATGATGCATTGCAAAGACCAGCTTCAAAATCATTGACCTACTGTTTCTAGCGCTATCCAAAACATTCCCATAATGCACTTGTTTGAGACATAAAGTGTAGCCATTGCTACCTGGCATTAAAGCACTCTGACGGTCTGACCAGTGTTAAGCATCTTTGAATATTGTTACCACAACTACCTGACATTTAATAAATGTAATTTTTTTTTGTCTTGATAGAATTGCATCCAGTACGCAGCTATGTGACATTGGGAGCAATTGTTTCAATTCATTATAATACTAATGGAGATGTTGTCCAAATGGAAGAACAGACGGGCATACTCTACCCACCCTCGTTAGCTTTATGCCTTTATCTCCTTTAGCTGATGTGTGCGCATCATGCTCGTGCTCTGAAGCGTGCCTGCCGGTCTGTGTTGGAGCTGTGAAGGGAGTCTCAGCAGTACTGCCACTCCTGCCAGGCCTGTCTTCAACTGGCTACAGCAGCGTCTGTATTCAGATGCTAATTCACACTCCCAAGGGCATTCTGTAACCAGGTCAGCCTTGCTTGGAATATTTATAGAGGTTTGCTGCTAGTGAAGTTTGCTGCTTGCTCCTGGGGGAGCAAAGGAGGTAGACCCTCTTTATGCTTAGTGAACCATTTCTCGAGAAAAGTGTGGATATGAAAAATGCAGATGCAGGAAACGCAGGAGTCACTGTTGTTGTTTTTTAAGTGATACCATCCAATTCAAAGCACTGACTGATTCGATGTTGCTCTATTTAGCTGACTGTTGTAAACAGGGAAAGCCTCTTCTCCATTTGGAGGAGCTATGAATCTAGTTTGCAACACATTACCTCTGGCTTTCAGATTAGACATTTAATGCACTGTACTCTTTTTTCGGCTTGCACTTTTGCCAAATCCGTCTTATTTTGCTTGTACTTTTCCTCCTAAATTCGCAGCAGAATAATTTCATAATAATGAGGCAATAGTGTTGCCTTTATGCGTACAATTTATATTTCTGATTAGATACGGGCAGATAACCCATTTTTACCCCAACGCTCTATTCCTGGTTCATGTCCACGGGGATTCTATTTTTGCACTGAAATTGAACTAAATAAACTCTCTGACATCAGCCTGCCACAGCCTCATATGCGTTGTTATAGCTGGAAAAGATATGAGCTGAGGGGAACAGTGAGCGATAAGATTACTCATATACAGTACTTGATGTTTTGTCTCCTATAGCAGGAAACGGCACAGTCACGTATTGTTTTGAGTCATCAGAGGGACACGCAGGGAACAAATTGGTGGCACAGGCAACCAGGACTTTTACATCTCATTCTGAGCTACCACATTTCATTACGTCAAATCCTCGAGGGCGGCTACCTCACACTACACATGTCTTTCTTTGGTCTGCTTTCATCATAAATCTGTTATCCTGTAAGTAATTTGTTAAATTATTAATGATGCTTAATATACGGTCGTATGAGCTGCCAGCTGTAGTAGGGAAATGCCCTGGTTTTGCTGTCATCTAGCAGCAGCATGTATCAGTCTGCACAAATGTTTAAAGATCCAAACAGCGATAAAAGGGATTGAAGCAATGCATACACACAATATCTTAGTTATAAGAAGAATGTATGTAATGGAAAATCAAGTATTACATAGTATATAAATAAAATTAAAGAAATATACAATAAAATATACAGTGTATGCAGAATACATACTGGGGCTGTACAATTAATCAAAAATCCCAATATGACCAAGTGCAATATGCAAAAGTTGCAATTTTTGATAAAGGTAGAAAAAAATGAAAAGAAAATGACACATCATCAAGATTTGAATAGTTTTTTGTCAAAATCGATCTGAAAATTGTGGTGAAACAATGATAATTCACGCTAAAAAAGAATCATAATACGGTCATATCATCTGTCTAAATAATTCAAATAGCTATGTTCGTTTACTAGTTTCCAGATAGGTTAGGGGCCTCATCAACGAACAGCATAATCATAATAGTCACTATTTTCTCAACAGAGAGTGTTCATGTTGAATTGCCACCAAAGATAATAAATAAACCTATTAATAAGAAATAGACACGAGAGGTTTTTAATATGTTGCAAATATGAAATTTAATTCCTCCTACCACAGATTTAGTTATGCTGGTACACACATTAGCAGTGTAATTAACGTTAATAGTACCCTACCAGTTCCAAGTGTGGAGTTTAATTATGGGTACAGCATGTAAGGTCCACAAATTAATATACTGTTTAGTGACAATCTTAGCATGTGTGCTTGTTTTGCTGCCTTGACTTACCAAGAGCTGAGCTGAGTGGGGTTTAGAGGATGGACATCTTCTTCCATAAAGTCACTGGACCAAAACATGTTAGCTGCTGCAGCGGGTGAGAGGTTAGCTTGTTCCAAAGAGGAAAATGATAAGCTCACAGCAACGTTGTTTTTTAAACATGCTGTGTCTTCATAGCAGGGGAGGAAGTGTGGCTGTTTGGCATCACCTGGGTTTTGTTTAGAGGTGGAAGGTTGTGAGAACCACCACGGCTGTCGGACGAGGTCTGAGGATCTAACAGCTAACGCTACTGGTTGCTAAGCTAGCTGTTATCTGTTGCTAGTCGGTGAATAACGGCATTATTTTAGAGAAGTGTACAGGTGGTGGAGTCGATGGAAAGCACATTACATTGAGTTGGGGTGAGTAACTTAATGAAGAGTAACTATGAGGCCTAATGTAACGTCAGCTTGTAACACTGCGTAAGTTTTTCATGGCTATGTTACATATTTTCAGAAGAGAAGAAGAGCACAGGTGTTACTAATCACCTTTACGATGTCGTTGTTCCAACATTAAATACTTTGACATTTCAAAATGTCTGCCATAAAAAAGATCGTATAGTAGGCTAATGTGATTATTTTAGTGACAAGGCACAGGTCAATTATTAATGACATAAGAATAAAATTACATTATTATATTAATTACATTTTAAAGCAACATAAATCTCAGCACTGGTGAAGAAAAGTGCTTTTTATTGTCAAATTTAAGCAGCCAAAGCTAGCTGAGGTCAGGTGAGGATTGTCCTAAAATAAACTCATGTTGACTGTTGGTAGCAGTCACATCCCCTGGTCTCTAGGTAGAAGTGAAAGTGTTGAATGGCACTGATGCAGCACCACATGAAGGTCAAACTCATTCCTGCCTTGGCACTGAATGGAAATATGGGCCATTTAAAGGTGTGTGAACAGAGAACACACCCAGCCGGCACAAAACTGCCTTTTTGTTGTTAATATTCTGTGATTTTAAATCTAAATCCTGCCCTGATTTTATAAGTGGTTAAGTGAAGTTAGGAAGTCTGGTCTTGAATATCCTAAAAGTTAAGTTTCTCAAATATTGAGTGAGTTCAGAATTCAGTTTGTCATGACTGGAATTGGTTTTCTCCAGCGGGACTTGAGGCTTTTCTGCTCTGGTGAGCTCGTCTATGTGTGGTGTGACTGGTATATTGAGAATGGCAGGCAAAGTTGAGATGGTCACACTTGTGGTGGCCAGTGGTTGGCTTGTCAATGGGACATTTTTTTTTTTATCAGGATGTGTTCAGTGTGAGGTCTGCAGCCTCTGCTCTGTGCCTTGGTCTTGCTGTTTTCCAGTAGTCAGACTACATCTCAAAGTGTTCAAACTCCAACCCATCGTCACTGTCGACTTCAGTGGTTGCATGTCGTGCTCTGCTTTGTCATCTTGATTTCCTCAGTTTTTTCTTTTATCAGCTCCTTGAGAATATATCCTCCTGCCCTCACATGTTTATGACCTGACTTGCTGGGGATGGTGGAGTTAAAGGCAAGAAGCTGCCAAGGCGGCAACTGCAGTTGGAGACTGTGTTTCAACATTTGTAAGCCAGTAACCACTGGATATTTTTAAGAAGACAGTTTTCAGGTTATTGTCACACATTATAATCAGGTGGTGACAAAAAAAAACAGATATTGACAGGAAATTGTGACGTTTAGAGTGTTTGTGCCAACAAAACTGGCCTTGGAACATCTCTAGCCAAGTTTATGGCGACCAAAAGAGCAATTTTAAGCCAAAACGTGATCTTTTCCTGATCCGAACCAAGTGGTAGTTTTGCCAAAACCTAACCAGAGCAGAAGCACAGTGTCGTCACGAGATAAGATTCAAAATTAAACAAAAAAAAACCGTCAATGTTCAACATATCGGTGGTTTGAAGAGTCGTACGTTGCCAACATTTGCTCTGGGGATCGCTCATTGTTCATTCAGATGTTCACCTGAATGTCTGATAAGAACACATTTCCTTGTGTGTGACAGAGTAGCGGTCCTGGTTCTATCACCCACGTGCGGGCTTTTCTGATCCGCTGAGCTCTGATCTATGTGCGGTGTGTGACCATGTGTGTCGGCGCTGAAATTCAGGATTTACTGCCACTGTTGAGATCTCAACACTTTGCCCACAGTGCACTCACACACGCACACACACACACACACACACAACACACACACACACACACACACACACACATGTTTCCGACCATCAATTACATTTTCGTTCCATAGATTTAAGGTACCCGTGAAATGAGGTTTATATCAGCAGCCTGTAGCCTATCTTTGTGGTCTGGCTTTATCTTGTGCAGCTGCAGACTCGCTGGTAGAGGAGATGGCTCTATCTTGTATAGTGGTGCTGAAAGTAGCTTAGCTGATCGCTGTCCGTGGTACCGACTTGCAGCTTAGCTCCTCTGCGGGAGCCGCGTCTCTGCGTGCGTGCAGCTCTTGGTGTCAGTATATTGTCACAGCTGTCGCAAAAATGTACTGTACTCCACGAAAATCATCCTTTTCAAGAATTTGTACTATCTAATTGGTTTCACATTGGACTTGAAAGCATTTTAATGTTTCTGAATTATCAGTGCCTCCATGAGAAGCATCATCATGAAAAGATATGCACTTGTGGTGAACACTAATGGCCCTCTAAAGCACTCTGGATAACAGCATCCAACAATTACTTTGTACTGCTTTGTCAATGAACGCACAGGTACAGGGCTATGAATATTTCAATGATTAGGAATTAACATTTTCCTGCGGTGATTTTTTAACCGGTGTCAACTTTCGAGTAAAGAGACAAAACAAAAGTTGAATTGGCCTGAATAACATTAGGATTATGGAAACAAGCTCATTTTCATTGCCTCATGCTGCACTAGTGATGCAGCACCTGCTCGCCGACAACAAACGGTGTATCGCGTTGTTTTAATCGGAGGAGCAAGTCGATCTTTCCCTAGCGAACAGCTGTTTTCTGTTTGTATCCCATTAGATCATGACCATGCCGCCATTTATCACCCATGGATCAATAGCACAGTAATTACACCTCTGTAGTCTTGCTTATTTAAAGGGCATGCCCTCTCACAGTTCATCTCCAAAATGGCGATATGATACTAATTGCTTATTTTTACCTAATGTGCCACGTCTACATGGCTGTGACTGTTATCTCATGTAGTCTTATCAATCAAAGTCGTCATTTTTTAAG
Organism: Diplodus puntazzo; assembly: GCA_963678695.2. NCBI lineage: Eukaryota > Metazoa > Chordata > Actinopteri > Spariformes > Sparidae > Diplodus > Diplodus puntazzo. The sequence continues at coordinate 7,695,442 of OZ023155.1, read as the reverse complement.
CGTATGCTGCACTGATTTAAGATATTCTACGTGCAGTGATATTCAAATATCAACCTTTAGCTGTGAGCCCTCTGTTGTCTAACAGAGCTTCTTTTCTACTGCATCAACTTTATACAGTATGCTTCTTTTCATAGCCATTCACCCCGAGGCGCGTGTTGACTCTGTCTCCGTTTCTGCATAAATTGTTTGGCAAAACAGAATTGTGTCATCAGGCTGTAATAGTATATTAGTGTCCTAACTAAGTGTGTGTATATTCCAGTGGGCTGCTCTCTCCTAACGCTCCGTCCTCCTGTCATTCTCTCCTTCCAGACAGCACTGCTTTGGATACACAGGTTTTAAGTCATTGTTAATCATAAACCGCGTGGATACTTGTGATTTTCCTTGCATGTGCATGTCTTGTGTTTTGTTTTGTTGTGTGACGGTGTGCGAGTTTTGTTTCTCCCTTTTTTACCGGATTGGAAGTAATACATCTACCTGAGTGTGTCTGTGAGTGAGTTTGTTTTCTGTGAAGATAAATCGATGCCATATCTGTAGGTATGAAAGTGAATGCAGCATGCGCCTCTGAGCCATCTTACTGTCACTTTGTGCCGGTCGTCCCTTTTGTTCCTCTCTTTTTCAGAAAAATGATTTGTGTTTCAAACTGACCATTTTGGTCAGTGAGGAGGGAGCGTTACACAATAGGCAAATCTGGCCTGAAGCACCGAGAGCAGCAAAACTCTCAGTCTTGAGCCCACAAATTACACTGATGTGGAATAATTTGGTCTTTTGCCTGTGGTGCTTCCCTCCCTTCTCCCCGTGCTGTACGCCTCCTCTCCTATCATTTATCTTATCCTCAATTGACCTCCAAATGTACTGTATTCTCCCAAATACATGATGTTTTACTGTGTATTTCTCTTGTTTTTATTTTTTGCTGCTGTTTGCTTTGTGTTAAGTTGGATGCAGTTACCTTGTTCTTCCTTGTTTTACATTGTGTGTTTCTTTTCTCTGCAGCCTCGCAGTCTTTTGGATCCCAAACTGCTCGGCTTGCAGACTGGAGGGTGAGTGGTGGCTCGCTTCTCGTTCCGATCGGTTCACAATCACACAAATCTGAGCTGCCGCGCTGTTTTGCAACTCCTCACTGAGGCACACACGTAACAGAAAAAATTACAGGCATGCTGACTCTCTGGCACGTTGCCCCAATTAAGGTATGGCACTCCCTGTTTCGTGCTATACCACGGAGACGTGATGAATTAGATGCCTGATGCCTTCGCAACATCTGAAAAAACGACGACATTAACGAACGATTAACGATGAAAGTCTGCATGAAAGATAGATGAAGCCAACTGTTGTCACATGCAGTCATGGGGGAAAAAATAGCTAAAAATCATATCAGGCTCCATTACCCCAGCATGACTGTTCAGCCTTCTGTGGCATGCATTGTGCATAAAGGCAGCAAGGGCCAGGGGCACCAGGGTGAGGCAAGGGCCAACGCAGCTCGTCACGTTGTGTGTCTATAGGGTCATACCACTGATGTCGCCGAGAGGCCCTGACAGAAGAGCTTGAAGAGCTTTATCTGCGCGGAGGCACTCGAGCCTTGATGTCACGTTGAGGTCGTTAGAGAGGCTTTGAGTGACAGTTGAGGTGATGCCACTGAGAGCCTCACGGGAAAGGAGCTCAACTGGTGAGAGGCAGTCGGGGGGGGCGTGGAGTGTGCACGGGGGAGCTGGAGGATGGATAGAGCAATAGAACTGAAACTCAACTGCTGTAGAGACAACTCAGACAAACACATCTCATATTCAGTCTTCATTGTATGTCAGATAAATCCAGTTTTAGGTATGATATGCATCAGTAAGAGGCATCCGTAGACCTACACCCTGTGAAAATGTAGATAGCTGTGTCTGTGGGAACAGCAGAGGGTGAGAGGGATTACATGGCGCTCCTGTGTAGGTGGCCGGCGTCATGCGAAGTGAAGAGGAAGGGGTGAGACAGGTTAGGCAGGAGGCATGATCCATGGCGTTTGCCGGCTGTGTAAATCAAGGGCCCCCTTTCACCGTAGTAATGTCTCCCCCAGCATGGCATTATTATGATATTAATACACCTTAAATCTGTCTGCTTCTCCAGGGCTGGCAGTATTCTTTATGGTATTGACAGCATGCCAGATTTACGCCGCAAGAGGACAGTGCCTCTTGTCCGAGACCTGGTGAGTCATCTGCCTCAACAAGGTTACGTGTGATTTATGTGAAATGTATCTTGAGTGACCAAGCATGGTAACCACACTGTCGGAATCCTGCTCTGTTGTGAGTATGGATCCCCGCTGAAGACAATGAGAAGTTTACTGGGAAACTGATAAAAAATGTGCTACCGCTTTACAGAGACAGTGTTTGTTTCTTATCATAATGTAACATCCCAGGGGCTAGCCGAGGACCTATAATAGTCATTTAGCTGAAGCACCTGCAACAGTAACGATTACTGTAAAATGATTTGAGTTGTGACTTTAATTACAAGTTTGTTACGACACGCCATTGGGATTAATGAAAATATTCCCCTCACACACTGTATGGAAAGTTGCGCTGTCGTTTAAAGAAACAAAACGTAAGTTAAAACAATCATCTCTCACTGTGATAAAAATCAAGTTTGAATGGTGATAAAAGCAACCACATAAAAGTGGCTATTTAGCGTAGAGCCCCGCCTATTGGGAATGTTAAATGTAACCTTAGCAGTAACTCTATGGCTTTGATTAATTAGCCTGGAGAGAGTGTTTAAGGCGCAGCACCACAGTGATGCTCCGCCATTTGTTTTTATGGCAACATAATGTGTCATAACATATCCCACAGAGAGGCCTGTTGTAGTGCGGTCCACTGTAGCACTGTGCCACATGGTTAAGTCTGTGTGAACGACAACAGGCTGTCATGATGCAAATGCCATTCATGTGTGTTTATAACTGTTTTTGTCCATTATGTGCTGCACAGTATGTGTCTGTCTCGTGTTTGTTTGTCTCCCATCTTCATGTATTTAAGACAAAAAGATATATAAAAAAGAAAAGAAAATACGAGAATTCTTCAATGACTTTACTTTAAAAACAACCTGTTTAACACTTAGAGTTTTAAAGATTTAGTTTCTTGTGAACTAATATGATTATGTAGCCTGATGTCATACACGTAGATGCTGATGAATGTTTATATCACAGTGAACAACATGAGTTGATGCTGTATTTGTCCATATCTCTCATGAAATTAATAACCAACAATGTCTTTGGTAAGTATGGGTTGTCGTTTTTTAATTTTTAGTTTTTTTTTGGATTTTGCGTGTATATTTGCCATTCCTACATAGACCCATAACAGCTATGGGTGATATTTTTCAGTGAGTTGTCAGATTTCAGCCTCGCCGGCGCTTGGCCATTTTTTCTTGCTTTTTTCAGTTGCTCGGCAGGTGTCGAAAAAAAAACAAAAAAGAACTGCACACAACTTGAAATGATGACAACTCAACCCAAAAATATATCCGATGAGACTTCATTGACTTCTGATTTAACTGTGTGAGGCTTTTAAATCATGTAAAAGTGACACTGAGCAAGCCTTTTACACCTGGGATGAAGTCAGTTGTCAGCAAACCAATTGGTCCCCTTTTCATGCCTCTCCTTTGTCAATGTCTCCCATTTGCTGTGTGATTGCTTCAGGGCAGCAACAGCGTTTGATTGGAACGGACAGCAAAAAAAAAACCAACAAAGACATAAACCAACCAACCAAAAAAAAGACAAAAAGACAAAAAGTTGAAAATCGATTTGTAAAAGCATTGAAGGCTATATTGTAGCTGAATAGATAATATCTGGACATTACAGGTACATCTTGTATTGCCCGGAGCATCCGCAGCAGTGCTGGTGCATGTTGATAAACTTACATCAACACTCACAGTTCATGTAGAGGTCACGTTCCCTCCTACATTCTCCATGGCTTCCATGGATCTTTACCATAGCTGGGCTGTACAGACAAAGAGGGTCGTGGTAAAGACTGATCGAATATTGTCAGCTGTCCATGTCTGCATTCCTATGTTACGTAACTTCCTCCAGTCTGGGATAAATGTCTATCAATCTCTGGTCACCCAAACTCAATGGATATCAATATAACAGCTAATTTACATGTGTGTATATGTGCGCGTCTGTGCGTGTGTGTTACCTGTTCGTGTTTGTGAGGGCACCCGCCTCGTGTGGGCCTGTGCTGTTAAATGTTTAAGTAAGTTTGAATGTCTGAGCAGATGTGCGTGTGTGTGTTTTTCAAGAGTGTGTGTTTGTGTGTGTGTGTGTGTGTGTGAGAGAGAGAGCGAGAGAGTCGTCGTTGTGCAGTACAGCTGGCTTCACCCATACGTGAGTGCGTGTGTCTTGCGTTTCTCTGTTTGTGTCAAACTAATGTGCAGAGCAGACAGCAGAAAATATGATCAAAGCTTCATCCAACAGAGAAGTGGATATAAATGCCAAGCATGACTGCAATTTAGTAACTTTCAATGCATGAGTGGATCAAGAATCATGCAGCGGCTGTAAAATCTCTCTTGATGAGTAGTTGAATCTTTCTAGAGCTCTGTGCCCAAACCAGCAGTCCTGCATGGCAGTTGAGACACCTATGCGCCTCAGTATGGATAAAATTTAAAAAAAAAAAAATGCAGTTCCTCTGCTGTTTGTGCTTTCAGCATTCATCCTCCCACTCCTTGTCTAATTCAATTACTGTATTTCTTTCATTCTCTATTCATTTGCTCCTGGAAATCACAGGCTTTGGTGAGTTCACGTTCTGTCTTTGCACGGCACAAGAGAAACATACGAATGCTTTGTCTTTAGATACATTCATTACAGAGAAGTCTTGATTTTAGACTAAATATTTTTTTTTTACATATTTCTTCTTCCAAATGGTATTATACATGCAATTCAATCTCCCCCCTGGAATTTACCTCCTTTTTATAGAATATTATCCAATATTATCAAGCAGTTTAACTATATAGATGTGTGCAAATCCATTGAAATACTGCGTAAAACTGCGGATAGGTAAAATGGGTCGGTGAATTTATCCCTTTTCATCATCTCTCTTTTCCTCTTCCTCTCAGACCCTCACTGCTCGAAAGGCAGGCATCTCGTTCGCTCTGGTGAACCGATCCACCCTGAATAATGAGGACCTGGTGAGTACTAACATGCCCGCAGTGCCTGCATGGAAAATTATTGTCTGTTTATTGTGGAGTCTTAGTGGGCAATGTGGGGTTCCGCAGGCACACGAGAAGCTGGACCTGTGTTCTCATTATTTTTTAGGGCGCTGTTTGGAGAAAAGGGGGGCTGGGACTCTGACAGACTTTTATAGCTGTACTGTTCGCTGCAGCTATTGTACTTCAGGGCCCGGGATCACGTTGCCAGGAACACGGGGTTCCAAAATGAAAATGAGATGGATTGCATTAGTTTCTGGCCCCTTTTTGGATGTACATACAGCATGCCATCATCTTTCTGTCTGCCTGTCTAATGGTCAGTGGCCAGCTCCTCACTCTTTCTGCTGTGCTCCTTCTGTCAGACCATTTGGATGAGTTCAGAAATTAAGTGATGGCCCAGTCACTTTATTTAGACAATGCTCTGTGATTAATAACATGCACCGCACATCGAGGAAGACAGAGCTGTAGAGAAAAAGGCAGAATATCTCAGTCGATGGTGTGAGACACTTCTTGTGTTGACCTCCAAAGCTTCTCCCTGCATTAATTGATTGCAATTCTTCCCTCCCAGAGGGGAGACAGGGTTATAGGAGGCGAACAGCAGGAGAGAGCAGTTCCTCAGCAAGACAAACAAGCAGGCAATTTCATATCCGCTGATGTGCAACAAGCTGACGCGATTGCTGGATCAAATGTGCATGTTATTCACAAAATGTCATTATTGTCAAATGAGAGATGCAGCCCCACTATTTGTGCACACTGATTTGTGTACATTTTCATATCACGTGTCTATTTCACACACTTGACTTGGTCCTCATGGGCCACATCCCCGGCTGCCCCCCAAAGTGACATGGTCTAGATTGCGCACATATAGGCATTGGGTTGATTAAAGGGGCTTTAGGGATGAACGACTCATGTCCCAGATGAGGGAGGAATGACGTGATAGATGCAATGTGTTAATCGTGTGTGAAGCAAGCTGATTCTTGGGCAGATTTTGAGAATGCATCACTGTGGAATGAAACAATTGAACTTTTGGAATAGATGTCCGATACTTTAATTCAGAGCAAACAAGAAGGAGTTTAATAACTGGTGGTTGAGGGAAACAGAGTTCCGAGCAAAGCTACAGATTGTGCGGTCTTGGTAAGTAGGACGAGCAGATGTCAGAGTTTTATCTGCTGCATTAAGTCCAGGAGAGTGCTTTCCTGTGAGGACTGCGGGAGCACTCAGTGAGCGACCATATGCTGTTTAAGAGTGTAGAGGAGTTGGGGGGGAAGAGAGGAGAAAGGAAGAGGAAGGGAAGGGCGAGAGAATGGGGGAAGATCGGAGCGAAGAGTGACTTGTCGTCGTGACCCGCTGGCCCTGATGTCACTGATCAGGCCGCCATGTTGAACAATCTGTCCTCTCCTCCCCGGAGAGTTGTTTGAACCTACTTAGAGTGTTTCCTTCTTCTACCCCCTTCTTGCCTCATCTCTGCCCTACATCTTCCATTTTTCTTTTCTCTTTCAACTTAATACATTTTAATTGGATTAAAATGGCCAACTCATTGCTGACGTATGGAAGTTCTCTCTCTCCTGATGATATGCCGCTTCTACGTCACGTTTCCCGTGTATCTGCTTTTTAGAGCAGAAAGGAACATTATGTGTGGGCCGGCCAATGGCCCGTGTGTCTGCTCAATGTTCTGAGCTGCATGTGAGCGGAGCACCAGAGCCTTTTATCAGTGACTGTCAACATAAACGTACCTGCTCAAAGACAGGCACAAAGGAAGAAGGGAGCCACGGCCTGACATGGGTCAAGGGGGATCTGGAAATAAGATGTGATTTGTTGCTCCAAGTCAGGTCGGATTTCATCAGGCAGGTTGTTAGCAGCAGAATGCACCACACTGGTTTTAAAACTGCTTACCTGTGATATCTGCCCAAGTAATTTGGGATAGTTCTGTGAATCTTGCCACAGAGAAAGTATATGAGATCGAGTTTGGCATTGACTAAATTTTATGGCCATGCATTTTGGGAATAAAACACACGGGGTCCCTGTTAGGGCTGAGATGGTAAAATAGTTAAAGCAAAAGATTAGAGGTGTAGACGGCTGGAACAGGGTGAGGAGGATGGCAGCCTCCGTGAAGAGGTTGACAAGGACAATAGGTGGTGAAATTGGAAAGGAGGAGGAGAGATTAGATTTTTCACTGTCATGTCGCTCCTAGGCAGAGACTGCGGCTGTCAATCAATCCCCGCAGTGTCTTGCACCGAATCATCAGGGTTGCCTCACGGTGCAGCACATGAGACTCACACATGCAGCACTCCTCACACATCTGCCGCGCAGCGTGTCGCGTAGCGTCAAGACCAAGAGCGAGAGCGATGAGACAGAGAGGAAGAGAGGGAAAGTCAGAACGACAGGTAAAGACTGTATCAGTAAAACAGATGTATGAATACAATAGGACTCAAAGAAATGCCGAGGCTTAACAGGCTCAAAAACATTTAGTTGGCTGGTAAAATAGAGGGCTGAAAGGATATGCAGCCGCCAAGTCAACTCACTGAGGTCTCCGAGATTTCCCACGCTCGTACAAATGTTGGCTCACTCATCTCCTGCAGGCGGTGTCAGTGCGAGACGGTTCAGTATTACATTTCGTGAGGGGCAGGCTTCCGGGTGTGGCCCCGGTCCGGCTCGTGTGTAAGCAGTGGATAAATCTCAGACATCTGCTTCATCTCATCCTTTCCAAGATTAAAAGGGAAATCTCTGCGTCTCCCCTCTGTGTTTCATTAAGGTCCTCAAGGGTTCAGCGAGCCTCCGTGTTGCATCAGCGAAGTCTCACAATGTTAGACAGCCTTGTTGTCCTGTCATCTGGTGTCATTTAATCATCCGTGTAAGAGTGTGTGTGCGTGCGTGTGTGTATGTGTTTGTCTGTCTGTTCAAGTGAGCACTGCAGTAGCCCTTTGTTGCAAAGTGCAGAGCTACTGTTCAGGTGTTAAAGCACACTTGTCAACACACAGAGGGGGCTGACAGCAGAGGAAGGGGTGGAGGAGTAGGGTGGAGCAGAGTGGAGAGCAAGTACCTCTCGAAGATTTATTTAACCGCCATACATCTCCTTCTTTTGCCCTGTCACTTTCTCTTTCGGCCGCAGTCTCTCTCTCAATCTGGATAATGCTCTCTTTTAAAAACCTTATTTACAGCATCCATTGATTCTGCCTTCAAGAATTGGCAAGTACCGGCCCCGTTTTTTAGTCCTTGTGGATGGCAGGGCCTCTGCAGTAAAGCATTCAATTTGAAGAGGCTTCCGTTACACAGCAATCAGTCCGGACAGGCCTCGAGTAGACTTTCGTATTCGGTCTGGAGGAGCCTTAGTCAGTAAACCACTCAATGTGCACAAAGCCTATAGGCTAAGGATGCTGTTAATCTAAGCTTAATGAGATGTAAGGGTGATTTACGCTCATATGGCTGACCTCTTCATTGATGATGAGGTAATCAGAAAAGGATCAACAAAGCCCCCTACAAGCTATCTGTTGGAATAATGTAATCCCTCAGAACCCCTTAAATAAAAGTAGCTGAGGAATACTGCAGTTCTGCTGAATGATAGCCGCAGTATATAATTGCCAAGATTATTCTTACACAGAAGTGTATTGAGAATTTCATCCAACTCAGACTGCAGATCAATTTAGATTAATCCCATTGATATTGTTTCTGTCTAACTTTTAAACTTAAACTAGAACTTTATGTTATGATATCAGGATATTATCATCTCTCAGCAGGTGCAAAGTATTAACCTTTTGGAAGTACTGATCTCTTGTTGTATTCAAAGTTTCTGAAAAGCAATTTAAGATCAAAGTTGGATTTTATTGACTTTTGAAATCGTCATAAAATCAGTTCTCCTCTACTTCAATGTGCCTTAACGTCAGCCCTACCTCCTCGGTTTCTCACATCCTCATATCTTATCATCAGAGCCGTCATACCATATTATTTCTTGCACATTTAAATGTCCTGTCTTCCTTTTTTCAGAAACTACATGTCTTCAAGAAGACTCTCCAGGCCTTGATCTACCCAATTTCATCCACAACGCCCCATAACTTCGAGGTGTGGACGGCGACTGCGCCCACATACTGCCATGAGTGCGAAGGGCTGCTGTGGGGCATCGCCCGTCAGGGCATGCGCTGCTCAGAGTGTGGCGTTAAATGCCACGAGAAGTGCCAGGACCTGCTCAATGCAGACTGTTTACAAAGTAAGGAATGAGATTCATCCCATAATGCTAGTTATTAAACAATCAAACGATAGAATCCGTATTACAGTCAGTTCAATATAAAAACATGGTTTGACTGTGTATCTGTTGAGTGTTCATAATGCAAGCCCGGAACCTCATCCACAGTGAGCAGACTCATCTGTACTGTTTTTTCCCCGACTCTTTAAGAACCGACACTTCATTGAGAGTCTTACAGAACATGTGAATGCTGTTATGGAGCTTTGTGTGATTCATATTACATATCCCCGTGCAGTCATTCCTACAAGTAACACGGTACATTCACTCTGCTCGCTCAGTCGCTGGCAATCATTACAGCTTCCAATCAGCTTTTTCAATCAGGCACACCCCTGTTGTTACACTGCGCAGACTGGTAGGAACAATGTGACATGCAGGCTTCAGGATGATCCTCAGGGCAATCCTCACACACTCTAAGTGGATTAGCTACACCCTGGCTGATAGGAAACCCAGTGTTTTATAAAGGCTTCACACTAGCATAACAATATTTCATAGTTCCAACCACGATTCATCTTTATCACATTTCAATCTGCTCTCATGAACACACTCTACTTACATGATGCTGTGATCAGATACAGTGAATTAACCGTTGCATGCTCCGCTTTTGTCATTCACAATCACATATATTTAAACACACACACACACACACCAACATTTACACGCAGATTTGTGATTTCAGTTATTCATAGTCATAGTCAGTCACTTAGAAAGAAAGATACAGTACTTATAATAGACACCCTAGGAATGAATGAATCAGAGTTATCCCTCTCCGTGCTTATTAAATATGCAGACTACTGAGTCTAAACACTCCTTCGATCTTTTGATCTGCTTCAGGGGCGGTGGAGAAGAGCTCCAAGCATGGCGCAGAGGACAAGACCCAGAATATCATCATGGCCATGAAGGAGCGCATGAAGATAAGGGAGAAGAACCGTCCGGAAGTGTTCGAAGTGATCCAAGAGATGTTTCAGGTCTCAAAAGAAGAAGTCACCAGCCATCTGAAGACAGCCAAGCAGGCTGTGCTGGATGGGACCTCCAAGTGGTCCGCCAAAATCAACATCACAGGTCAGCCTGGTTCTTGTCATTCTGTCAGAAATATTAATTAATGATCATTAACAGTTGGTACAATCTTGTCTTTACACATTAATCATCAACCATTTGAATATGGATGCATGTTTTATAAGTGGTGGAGTCCTGATGCCGCTGCAGGTGACCCTTTATCTTTGGACCATGACCTTTAACCTTTTGTTCAGTCCTCCAATGCCAAATCAACAAAACCACCATTAAATGTCAGGCTCATCTCCGATAACAAACACTGTTATCCTGATCAGTATTCACTTGTTATTAACCTCATGCTCCTGGTAATTAACCTTTGACACTGAGCCACAAACTGCAATGCATATTTAATTAGTAACATAAATAGAAAATTGATTTGGAGACGGGTCATTTGTTGATAATACAATGACGGTTTCCGCTGCATCACTGTTTTGTTGACAGTAGTTGATGATATTTGGGCTCGTCATGAGGAGACTTTGAATTTTCTAGACTCACCTACCATCTACTCTCCACGTCTCATGTACCTAGACAATGACATATCCTTACTAACACATGAATTATTTGATAAGAGCTCCGTGACATATAGCTCCGGTGAAAAAACAAAACAAACTGCAATGATGCTTTGCGAGTGTTAAACAGTGGCACAATAAATACAAAGCATCTGCGAGGGAGTTATAAAGAGGCAATGATGACTTCTTATAATAGCGGAAGAGTACTTGTTGCAACTGCCACAGAGCTCTGTGTCTTTTCAGAGCTGGCTAGCATGCTAGTTTGTACTGTGTACTTTTGAAATGAATCCCCCACAGCTGCACATGAAGCTCCCTCTCAGATATGCCAATCAAAACACTGTGCACCCTCCTGAGTGCATTTTGACAGTACAGCACTTCACTGTGCATTCAGAGGGAAAGTTATTTGGTTGTGTTTTGAGACATGACTGGATCTAACAGACTCACATGTCCGCGTTTTAGTCTAATTTTCTTCACTACCCAGTTCGATTACATGACATCTGTTGTTTATCCAGATTTCTGAACTCCATAAACTTAAAAAAATGGTTGTCTTTGTGGATCACAAAGGCTTTTCTTTCATTCCAGTGCTTCTTGTTTCAAACACATGGCACATACTGTCACTGAGTTTCATTTTATTCCTAGTCTCCTACTTTTTTAAAAAGAAGGTCAGGAAGTTAGCTTTGTAGTGTCGACACCAAACTCCAGCTCCATCCCTGTGGTACTGTGCCAGGCCCGGCTCGTTTATTGCTCGCCTTGCATTTTCTCTCCGTGTCAATGCGCCAGACAGAAACAGAAACAGAGAGGGAGGGAGACAAATAGAGAAGGAGATGGAAAGGATTGGGGATATAGAGGGAGAGGAATACAGAAAGCGGGAAAGGAAGAGAAAACAGAGAGGGAAGGAGAGATACAGACGTCGGACAGACCCAGGGCTGCCTCGGTCAATTTCCCTGAGGCTTATCGAACGTCCCATTTTAAAATGTAGCTATTGAGTTGTTATTTATTCACCGTTTATTAGATAAACACTGACTGGCATTGACTCTGCAGCACTCTGACAGCGACCATGAGATATTCTGCGTGTGGTTTATGTGCTCACTACAAGGTCTGCCAGTGAATATGAACCCGAACTACCAATTTATCCTTTTGTGCCAGCAAATGCATTGATCACAAAAATGAGGAAAGTACATTATATTACTGTATATGTGCTATTTACCTTCACGTCTTGTCTTGGAACAAAAGCATTCTTCATAATGCTTGCTCAACAGAGGTCGATGTATTGAAAAGGGAGAACACGCATTCAATCTCCTATGTTCATTCTGTTTACCAGAACAACACTTCTCAGTTACTCTGCTCTTCGCAAATTATTCTTTTCTTATTCTGCTTTACTTTTTGTTCTCACCTTTTGTTCTCCTCAGAGCTCTTGTGTAAGTGTGCATTTTGTGCTTCACAGATGGCAAAACAAGCCAAGCAAGTGGGACGATAGTAAAATAACTTGACAGGAATTAATCCGGCTCCAACTTGTTAAAACACACACCCGCAAATCTTTTATCTTTTTTTTTTTTTTACTATCAAAAAGCAATGTAACGGGCTGTAAACTTGATGCCGATTCTTTAAATGTTGCTTCCAACTTTTTATTTTTGCTCAAAGTTATGAAACCTAAACCCAAATGCACTCAGTAGGATTTGAATTTCATGAGAAGACTCTGTACCAAACTAAAATGCTATCAAAGCAACTCTGCACGCAGGCAGGGGAGTGCTCAAACCAAGGACACACTGTGGGGCAGAGAGAAGCTATGGTGTTGCAGTTGCTTGTACATGGTGGTCGTGTGCTCTTCACCTCTGCACATTGGGCCACTCAGGCATGATTGCTGGAGTGTCTGCTGGCAAACGAGCGTGGTTTTAGATGCTGTTGGATAATCTGACAGGCACTTTCATGTGAAACTTACTGACCTGTCTATACGCCTGCCGATGTTTCAGACCCCTCTTTAGCTGCAGGAGACGTTTGATTTTCAGCACTCCTGGATCATCAGGCCAGGGCTCTTCCAACCTCTATATCCTGCCCACCAACCCCTGTCAGCATTGGGCTGAGAGATATATATGTACCCTGAATTATTTAGACTGTCACTTATGCATATTTAATGCTCCAGTGTCCTTTTTCCCTTTTATGGCGCTGTGAAATACTACTGTCTCTCCTTCTCTGCACCTTCCTCCCTGTGTGTGTGTGTGTGTGTGTGTGTGTGTGTGTGTGTGTGTGTGTGTGTGTGGAAGAAAGATTTTGAATCAGAGATCTCTTTTTTTTAAGCTCAGAAAAGACATGTTGTAGCAGTGGGCAGACACGCAGGGGTGGGAGCTACCTATAGCCTCGACGTACGAATAGATAAATCATGGATGATCTCCAGAAGTGCTTCACATTCACACAGAAAAGATAAATAATGGCGGAACTGAGCGGTTTTTGTTGCCTCAGCTTTTGGCAAGTGCACAAAGTTGTTGTGGGCAGCGGAGGCAGTTCCTGATTCTTATATTCAAGCCCATAGGATGAAATAAATCTAATTCCAAGCAACTGGGAAGTGGGCACAGAAATAAAGCATGAAAGCTGATTCATGACTGGGTTTTAAATCTGCTGTAAATATATCACCCACCAGACCAACGCTTTTGACTTAAAGAATAATATAATACAATAATATATTCAAGAAAATGAAGCTTCCATCTTTAAAATGAAAACCTTAAGATTGTCAGATTGCCTGTTTATTTGTGACACCTGACTCTTCATACTTCTCCATCTTTGCCTTCTCTCCAGTCATGAGTGCGCAGGGCTTGCAGGCCAAGGATAAAACCGGCTCCAGCGACCCGTACGTCACTGTCCAGGTGGGAAAGACCAAGCGCAGGACGAAGACCATCTTTGGCAACCTCAACCCGGTCTGGGACGAGAAGTTCAACTTGTGAGTGCTCTCTCTTAATTTGACCTGTGTCCAACCAGATAATCTGCATTTAGATTAAGAATCTTGAGTTCAATGGAATCTTAAGACACCCGTAAATAAGGAAAAAGTAAATTATTTATTTTTTTTTTTTTGTACCGGCTCTTTCTTAATAGCTTAGAAAATTGCTATCACTTCTAGTGTTACACGCCGGCTGCACTACAGAGATTTTGGCGATGCAGACTCTGCTAGAAAAAGCTTTACGATGGCATCCATCAGTGAAGGCAGCTAGGGTCTTAACTCTTCAGATCCTTTTGTGCTTTACTGCCTTAGTAGTACGTGGCTTCTCATTCTGAATGACCTCTCTGTTGCTGACCAGGCGTCTGTGTCTTTGTTTTTAGCACAGGATTTTCTCCTTAGTCAGTATGCAAAAGTCAAAGGAGTATCACCACTCGATCTACTGGTTGCCCCTCTTCCACTGCCTCAAATTTTTGTGCACAGCTGTGAATAAAACTTTGTGTGTTTATGAATCCCTTGATAGGTTACCCTGCACATCTTACAGGAAGTACATTGACAGTGTAACCGAGTAAGTGAGTTTCCAGGAGACTACTTGAAACATTTAGTCGAAAAAAATGTGGAAGAATTGAGCCTTTGTAAAACATAGACAACCACAGTATTCTGGTTAGCATAACAAACCTTATAGAAGTATCTCAGAGTGTCAGCACTCCGGGAAAAAAAAAAAAAAGAACCAGGATGAAGAGTAAAATATAATTTTCTCTGATGAATTGTAGAGCTTCGCCCAGAGCTCTGTGCAAAATAGCCTTTGCCAGCAGTTCTTTGCGGTTGTTCTGCTGTACTTTCCTGCATCAGACCAAATAGAAAGAGCAAAAAAATATGTACTAATCTGACTTGCAAATACTTGTTTTGCTGTCATACTGTCAGATATTGATGCCTCCTGGACCTCTCTTTAGAACAAACAAAGTGTAGGTCTGGCCCTAACACGCTGGGCCTCCACAAAGTCTTTGTATTATCTATTTATTTCTTTTCTTTTTAAACTATAATCCTCCACCTAGAGAGGGGGCACTGGGGAGCCACCGTTAAAGGATCAGTGAGCATTTGTCATGTTTGTTCAAACCAAAGACAGAGCAGCTAATAGTATTTTTTGATTCATACAAGTCTCGAGTCTCCCAGCATCATTCCTCTGGAGGAATCTGTCGATGGCTTAGGTCATACTATTTCTATGCACGTTGCTTTCTCTTCTCTAGACGTAGGTCTTCAAAGTTAATACTTTTTTAACAGTTAATTATAATACTTTTCTTCATAAAAACCTCACAGGAACACGTGACCTACTCTCTGTGCGCGTCTGTCCAATGCCTGTTGCAAACAAGGCTGCACACCTGTAATGAGACTCCAGTGGTGACTGTAATAAAACTCTTTCCCATTACTACAGGGATGTAGATTAATAGAGCGATACATTACTGTGTGCTTGGCAGGCAGCAAAGTCCCAGACTAGTGCAGCAGCAGCAGCAGCATGCAGCAGTGGCGGCAGCAGTCGGTGCTTCCCCCCAGAAAGGGATTAGTTAAAAAAATACTGCAGATAGTGTTTCTCTGGCTGTCGCACCCAAGATGTCATTAGAACAAAATGTAATCTGTCGGTTTTAATTCCAGAGTCGCACAGTGTGACCCCCATCTGAAGCTAAGTGCTTTGGCCACCTCTGTTCTATTTAGCAGAGTCATTATTGTGAAACGTCTGTCAGCTGCAGTGATGCAGAGGGGGGGACCAAAGAGATGGACGTAAAGCTTTCACAAATAAATAATTCTTGCTATGAATACTAGGCAGTCGTATAACACTCGGCAACTCTCTGATGGTATAGTGTGCAGTTGGAGAGAGAGAGAGAGAAATATAGAGATGCAGTGTAAAGGTCATGCAGTATCTTGGGGTAATTCCTCCTTCCAGGCAGAGAGCCCTTCTTCACATACACACACACACACACACACACACACACACACACACACACACACACACACACACACACACACACACTCTTTTGTCTCATTTAAATCCAGCTTAGTATTGTTCTCCATATAATACTTGGCGTGAAGCGCACGCTTCTGAGCGTTTATGCTTGAATAGTGCATTTTCCTGTCATTCCGCTCCGCTGGATGCCGCAACCTGATGAGCTGTCACTCAATATGCTGTTGCTGTTGTTGTTCATGTTGTTGTGATTTGTTCTGACCCGGACGTAATCATTTCCCACATCGCAGTGAATGTCACAACGCCACTGATCGCATCAAGGTGCGAGTGTGGGACGAGGACGATGACATCAAATCACGGGTGAAGCAGCACTTTAAACGTGAGTCGGATGACTTCCTGGGCCAGACCATCATCGAGGTTCGCACCCTCAGCGGAGAGATGGACGTCTGGTACAATCTGGGTATGTTACCTGCTTGATGTCAACCAACAGGAGATACTGATTAACTAGAAATCCTGGTAGCAGTTATTATGATACTTGCCCAGATAAAATGTTAACTTCATGTGATATATTGACATTTTTTCATACTGAAAATGCAGATATGAACCCAGACTTCTTAAATGTTTAATCTTGTCTAGATGCATGACTTAAAATGGCAAAACTATGATTTAACTAACTGCTTAACTGATGAAAAGTTAAGCAGAACTACAAATCTGATTTGACTCTCGATGCCAACAATTGGTGCTTGACAGTGGGGCTGCATGATTCTTTTATTATTGATTCATCCTCCGATTGTTTTCCATAAAATGTTTACAAATGGGGAAAAAAAATGGCATTCGCAGTTTCTTTGGGCAAAAGATGTCTGCTGGTTTTGTCTTAGAAAACAGAAAAGCATCGCACTGAAAGAGCTGTAACTGGAGGATGTTTGGCATTTGTGCCTGAAAATTTAGTGAAAGTGTTTATTGATTATCAGTTGCCAATCAATTTGTCATAAGTAGTTTTTTTTGTTTTGCTCCATTTTGCAAGTTCAATCAATTTTTTTGCTCAATTAAGGAATAAAACAATCGATGAATGTATTAATTTTTCAACTTTCCTAACGTGGGTACACCAGTCTGTACCAAAAACTGTGATTTGATGATAATGACTATCACATATTGTACAAGGCTTACTTGTGTATAGTATGAACATAAATAAAGTCTTCACATCTCCCCTTACACATCCCCATTACACTGTTAAACAGGATATGAGGATAAGTGTATGGTCAGATAAAGTATGGTCCAGCTGAGATCACCATTAATATATCGACATTGATATGCATGCACCGAGAAGCTACGGAGGGACCCGTGGTTCAGTTTGGGTACTGATGCTGTTGATGCAGGGGTCTGTTACTGTCTCTGCTCTCATACACCACTGGTTTCTCCATACTATACGAGGCTCAATGGCATCATAATGGGAGCTCCCACTTCTGTTGAAGCATTATGACTGCAGGGTGCAGCCTTTGTTTGGCTCCCTCGCTAAAAGGAGGCAATTTGTGCTAATACTGACCCCTGTCCACTGGTGCTGCCCTGTGCCTTTTTAAATGTGCACAATGAATGTTTAAACATGCCGTTGCTGGTGTGGGTGTCCACCCCTCCAGCTGCACTCCTCTCTAAGCCTCTTCAGCTCCTCTTCAATCTGGGCTTTTGCGTTTGTCTCTGACGCTTTGTCACGTCGTTATTTTTCACTTGTCTGTCTCTTGACCAACTGACTGTAGAGAAGAATAATTTGTCACAGTGGAGATGAATTGTATATGAAAGCACAGAGGGGGGGGGGGGGGGGGGGGCATTTAAAGTCTGTAAGGAGCCCCAGCAGCTGTGGAGTCATTAGCTCTCAGACCAGTCAGAAATGTGTGCGCTTGCATTTTTGTGTCGGTGTGTATGTGGGCACTCAAGAGGGATAGTGCATGTGCATTCATAGGATGTTTGTTAATCCTTGCATGCTCAGAATATTTCTGCAAAGCTGCAACCCAGCAGAGGCAGTGTTATTGTTAACGTGAAGGCATTTTCTCATACATTAGAGGTATGTTCATGGTTGTGAGCATGAATATGATGTCATTCCTGTTTTACAGGACATGATGTTATGCCATTAATGTCTTTTTATTAATGTTTTTTTGTTTAAAGTATTGTCATTAATTTCTTCTGTTTTTAATCCTATGGTGTTTGTATATGTGATTTTCTTATAGTGTGTCAATGACAGATTTTTTGCACCGTGGAAACAAATCCTTATGTTCTCAGGCCTTCGTATTTTCACTGAATGGAATAAAACTTTCTGGATAATTTTTTAGTCGGTCGTCCGACGGCATAGTGGCGTAACTCCACTCTATCATCTATAAAACAGAAGGCACAAAACAGCAATGCCACTATGTACCTCAGTGTCCCGTCTGATTGGCGAGGTTTGTTGCTTTGGAGGGTTAGGTTCAGATAGTTGGCTAGATGGTTAATGTTGGAAGAAAAACGTCAAGCTCAGAGCCAATCAGAGGCAGAGTAGGTGTGGGTCTTCGCAGAATATTAAAAAAATAAGTCACGAAGGGAATCAGAATAACAGGCAACAACAATGTCATGACATTTGATGTGGATTGCAATTGGTACCGTCCACGCTGGAAAAAAGGCTACAATTTTAAAAAGAATAAATAACAATAACAAAGAAAAAATCTGTCGGCAGGACAAGTAAAAAGTTGTCGGTTAAGATTTGTTGAAATAAGATGTGTTGTCTAAAAATAAGTCAGTCTCACTGAAATGTTACTTGTTAGGTGATTGTGCCATGTGTTATTTTGAAAAGGAATTAGCCAATTACACTTGGTGAGATTTTGAGTGCAGTTGATTTTTAGTTATGACTAAACTACCTTGGCTGTGTGTTACAGATAAGAGGACAGACAAGTCTGCGGTATCCGGTGCCATCAGGCTCAAGATCAGTGTGGAGATGAAAGGGGAAGAGAACGTGGTTCCTCCTCACGGCCAGTACACCTGTTTACATGAGGTAACTGTCATCCTGTGATGATCGATTTAGTTCACAACAGTTCAAACTTCAATCATCAACCTTGCTGTGATTAAGTGTGCCATTACTAGATTGGAAAGAAAACTATCTGGACTGTTCGACAATCAAAAGTTATAGCTAAGTTAAAACAAAGTGTGATAAGGGATTTCATTATCTGGCCTACAGTACATCACACAAAGAAGTGTAACTTTTATTACTTGTTGTGACACTGTGCTCCGTCACCGCAACCTGTTCTGTCTTATCGCCCGTGCCACTCACAGAACCTGTTCCACTACCTGACCGAGGTGAAGAACGGCGGGGTCGTGAAGATCCCGCAGGTGAAAGGGGACGAGGCGTGGAAGGTCTACTTTGACGATGTGTCCCAGGAGATTGTGGATGAGTTCGCCATGAGATACGGAGTGGAGTCCATCTATCAGGCTATGACGTTAGTACCACCCTGATCTATGGCCTTTCGCCTCGCCGATCCGTCAATGTCTCATTCAGCAGAGTGGAGGGGAGAAGGAGATGAGAGAAGGAGAGCAGAAGGAGAAGAGGAGCAGTAAAGATGTCTCCTCAGCAGAATCAGAGCTAGGTGTACTATCGAGCTCCCAGGCTGATTGATTAATTGCTGGACTCCTGGAAAAAACTCCCGACCAGCCCCGGGTCACATTGATCATGGACACACATAAACAGTCTCGTTTCCCTCTCTCTCTTTCTCTCTGATCCTCTGTGACCCCGTCCATCCATAAATGTCTCTATCTCTGTTTCCTCCTCGCACACACACAAACACACACACACACACACACATGCAAAGACACACCACATTAAACATTAACATTTTTGATCAAGGTCATGCAATGCCATGTAACATTCTGAAGTGCTGATGTAGTGTAATTGTTACCGCTGCCGAAGTATACACCTACATCTCGCATCTAACATTACATGTATTTAGCTCCCAGTGCACTTCAGTTGCAGTGTTTCCCATATGCAGTATATATTGTTCATAGTGCCGCTTACCTCTCCCACAGGAAACTTAAGTTGGGGAGAACGTCTCAAAAGTGCATGCAGAATGGCTAAGAGAGCCTGTAAAGTCCCACTTCAGTCAGTGTTGCTTCCTGTTGAATGGTTAACGCTGTTTCTCAAACAGAGAATGAGGGTTTAGTTAATTGTCTGACTTAATCCTTTGACACCGTAACCAGACTGCCACTCTAGCAAAATCAACAGCATTAGCGTGGATAGCAATATGAAGGATATTATCAGGGATAACCTCTTGTTCATTTTCCTCTAATCATTAACAGTGACATTGTTTTTATTTAGACTCAGTTTGGACGTACCCTTTTTATTTTTGTGGGATTTTGTGGAGAAGAATGAAACCCTGCCGAGCTCTGGCAGAAATCTAAATAAAGATGACTTCTATTGCATTTAATTAACTCAGTGAGTAATAATGAGTATCTGCAGCATCGCCACAGTATGATATCGGTCTGTTTGAAAAATGCGCCACTAAAACTGCACCTTTTAAGTTCTCTTTCTTTTGCAGAATACTCTTGTTGGGCAGTCCTGGTAGCCGCCAATGTAATTAGCTGCTGCCTTAGTAAATCAGATGCTAATTACACACAGATTGTGTTGGGCAAATTGAATGAAAGGCGCAGCTCACATTTGTGCTTTCATGTCCATAAATCTGGCCGCATGCGTCCCTGAGGTGAATCAACAGTGAGAAAATTGTGTTGCTTTTATGGTCTTATTATAGTCTGCTGAATATTTTTAAAAATTGTTCTCCATAAAATAATCACACTGCACAAGGAGTTTTGATGGCCTGTAGTAAAACGAAAGTGAATGGTTTGTTCGGTTATTTTATGTTAACCTGTTTCTGAATTTTGATTTTTTTACTGGGCTCCATGCATGTTTGATCCTGCTCCTGCTACTCTGCCATTTTCCAATCCCAGCAGCGTCATGTTATTCAACATTTTTGTTGGCCCTGCAGGAAAAAAATGTTGTTGGGTTTCTGTTAATTTTGCACATCAGTAAGGAGCGGCACTGTACTGTATGTATGTAACTTGTTGTGATGCTGCTGGTAGGTTTGGGCTTTGTCTGTCAAACAGGCATATGACAATGTCTCCAGTGAAACTTCATGATGGACGATGACACCGTTGTTTATGAATCTGAGGCAGTGTGTCCCCTCTGTTTTGTCGTAAGGCGACAGTTGCATATTAGCTTACCACTGCCGCCACTGTTTCCCACCGTTGCTCTAACATCAATCTCCAACTGTCTAGCCCTGCAGAAGAAACCATCTCTTTAGCACCGTCATACATCCCTGTGCCAGTTTTGAAAGCGTTCTCGTCTCCCTACCACATGACGGTAACTTAGCTTTGTCAGCCTCATTAGCATGAAACAACGTTGGCCGACTAGCCAAGGAAGCTAAGCCAAGAACACTGTATTAAAAAACGGCATGACTGAGAAAAACAGCGGCCAGCGGGACAAGAAACACTGCTGACACAAATTGAACCGAGCGCCTTGGGTTCGCTTAACTGAGCTGGTTTGATTCGAAAATAACAAACGGGACATGGACACGTAATGTTCGTGCACTGAGCAGCAGCATACTTCTTTTCATTTCCTCTCCCCACATATCACAAACAACAACAACTCTTGCCCTTCGGCAACTCTGAGGGGACACGCCACTTAATTGTGTGCTCCGGTGGGGAGCCTTATAAACCACAATGCTACGGAGGTCGGGGATTAAGCAGATGGACGATGGCATCGTTCATTGGCCCAACCCTAGCTGCTGGTGTGGAGTTGCTAGCTGTTGTTTCAGCGTGACAGGGTTTGCAGTGTATGAGGGGCTGTCAGGTTATTTAAGTGCAGACCGTGAAACAGTAAGTAGTTATTTTCCAGCGCTCTCGAGACATGAAACTTGTTTAGATTTGCGCTTATTAGCTTCATCAGGAATTTATGGAAGGCCCTTTCTTTCCATTTTCTCCATCATAGAGCCTTGACTCCCAGTCACTCCTGACATGATGGCTGCATAAATCACTGCAGCTGTGGAGACTCACCCTCCCTCCTGATCCCCCCCCCCCCCCCCAACCCCCCACATACCCCTCCCTCGTTTTCCCTCATCTCACTCTATCACCACTCCCTACCTCCCACCCCCTGTTTCTCATCATCTTTTTCTCATTTCTCCCAGCTATCTGAGACCGTAAAAAACATTTGTGTGGGTGGTGCGTTTCATCCGCTGGTAAAAAACCTAGGCTAGGGTAACACTAGGACAAGGAACGTCTCACTCTTGAAAATTGGCTCGGGACATCCAGCTCTAAAAGCACCATGGGAATTGAGCGGATGCCATCATCGCTCTCTTTGCATCAGTCTCTCTGCTTGCCTAACCCCAAGTGCTCCTGGGTAATTTGGAGGCTGAAAGCAGAGTAATTAAATAGGCCTCCCGATGAGAACATGTTTGTGTTTCTATTTGTGTGTGTGTGTGTGTGTGTGTGTGTGTGAGAGGGTGTATACGTGTGTGTATGGGCTGCACTCAGTAAATCTATAATCATTACTCCACATAACTCGGCGCCTTTTCTAACACTTGGGCTTATTGAAACAATGCCTCGCCCTGCAATATGTTCTTGGTTTCTCTGTTCTCCATGCTCAGCATTCAGCTTCATGACACTAATGATCACCTCCAGCTGGATATATTGAAAATGTTTATGTCCAACCACAAATTCTTGTCTCCTGTATCTGAAAGTGAAGGGTGTGAGTAATATCAATGTCCTTCGTTTTATTGCAAAAGTGACATTTTGTGTAGTGTAGGCTCAAAGGAGTGTTGTTGATATGGAACAGATTATAGTGAATTCTGTTTTTCCATAGATTTCCAGAAGAGCATGACATAAAAAAAAAAATGCTATATTTATCAAGCTCAGCCCACATTTGCTGGCTTTAAGCTCGCAGGCATGTTTGAAGGGAAAATCAGCTCGTGCATCCAGATGTTTGGTTGCTATGGGTCACGCCGGAGGCTGAAAAACAAGCCCCCGCGTATATTATTGTCTGCTGCGTTCAAGTAAACATACGGATTATTGCACATATATTTTATATATGTGGTTTCTCAAGAATAACATAAATCTTTATGTGCCCATGAATGTATATGGAAATGGCGGCCAGTCTCGATGTTCCTTCTAGGTAGAGTGAATTATAGTGAATGAGGCATTCACGTGGCTTGTGAAGCAGCAATATTAAGTATTAAAGGGAGCATGTGCGCTTCACTCAGCCAGAGATCCCTTCTCAAACCAGGCCTCTCAGGCTCCAGCATTTAATTACTGCTGGGTAGCGCTGTTGGAGATGTGTGTCTATGTGTGGTGAAGGGAAATACAGAAAGAGAGAGAGAGAGATCAGCACAAATCTGAAGTGGCAACGCATGTTCCTAACTTAGTGCGTGTAGTTTTAAAGTTCAGGGAGTTAAAAATGTGCTGGAGACAGAAGTAAAGGAAACAGGTTTTAAGACATCAGCTTTGCAACAGTAAAAGGCCCCTGCTTCAGTCCGTCCCCTGGGAAAGATGAATTATGTGATATTAGGCCACTGTGTTGTACTGAGATCTGGTTTTGTGCTACGCTGACATACTGTGTGAATTCATCTCACTAGAAAACACTGGCAGATTTCTAGGCTGTATTTTTTCGCAGAGCGAGACAAACAAGGAGGTTTAATGTTTCACACTAACATCCACATTTCTCTCTTCACTTCCTCTGGATGTGATTTTATCTCGGCTTCAACATGATTGCACAGTTTACAATCAAACTTTCTTGCTCCATTGAATACTTTGCAGGATTATGTCCCTTAGTATTCGTTACACACCGTGTGATTTATGATGTCATTTACCGTAGATAGTCATTGAAGACACTATATTACTACACTAGCAGGCCAGTGAACTACTTAAGCACTAACGCTGCCACCAGAAGTAATTGTTTGGAACATTAAAAATATGTTCTCTGCTCTGCAGTCAGAAGGTGAAAATAATCAAGAAATACCGTACCGCAGTGTCTCTGCATACTTTTTTTTATTTTTATTGTGGCTACTGCAGTGCAAAGCAATAGATGGAAAGAGGATACAGGGTATTTTTGAGCTTTATATTTCAAGGTAACGATGTTCTTTTTCAGCACCGAATAACTTTGTGGATTTTGAGGATTAGTGAAGAGCAAGCCAATTACTTGTCCATTTTCTCTGTTTTGGGTTGTGAGGTCGATCTCTGGTTTTAGAATGCCTTTTTTTTTATATTGTCCGTTGATCCTTTGTGGAGAAAAACATCTCTTAATGGCTGCAGAACTGCCTCTCATGCTACATTCGCTGTGTTTTTCTCCTCCACAGGCACTTCTCCTGTCTTTCTGCTAAATACATGTGTCCCGGTGTGCCGGCTGTGATGAGCAACCTGCTCGCTAATATCAATGCC
This sequence comes from Diplodus puntazzo, assembly GCA_963678695.2. Taxonomy (NCBI): domain Eukaryota; kingdom Metazoa; phylum Chordata; class Actinopteri; order Spariformes; family Sparidae; genus Diplodus; species Diplodus puntazzo. The sequence goes on along the minus strand of OZ023155.1, from coordinate 7,671,176 downwards.
TACTTCGCCCACACCACCACCACCACCACAACCACTGCCTCCGCTTCTGACCGATTTGCTGCATCTAACTTTGGGGTGAGTTACAGCAGAGATATTGCATTATAGTGCTAGATAAACAGGTGGGGTATCTTCGGCCACCAGTTAGAATTAAGTAACACGTGTCTTTGCCTTAAAGTTTGAAAATGAACCCTTGAAATCACCACTTTTTCATCATTCTCTCCAGAGTTGTTTCTCTAAAGCAAGATGTGCACTTGAAATCAACATCTCAAAGGTTGCCAGTGCTCTGTGATTGAGCCTTTAATAAGCTAATGTTGTAAGGCATCAAATAATATTTCCAGGCAGTAAGCCGAGTCTGGCAAAAGAGCTAAAGCTCTAAATTTTATTCCAGGAAGTATAAATGAATCATGCCGGCATTGCAATGCTACCAACCACGCAGTGTTATAAATTTCTTGACACAATTCTCTGGGTGTGGTCACACTTTGAAATAAATTATGGCCGTCTCATCCTGACAGAGGGAGAAATTTGTCAAATTACTGGATCAGCTGCATAACTCACTGAGGATCGACCTCTCCAAATATCGGGTATGTATGATTTATTTATTTTTTTGCTTCTGGTGTGTTTGTTAAAGTAACGTCCATTTCTGGCCCTGTGATGTTCGTCACTTCAAAAGCAGGAACATTACACATTAATATGATGTAGACAGGCCGCAGCAAACAGTTCTCCTGTGAAAATGCAGTTTGTCATTTAGCACGCTCTGTTTGGTATTTACATCCTGTTTAAACTGACTGTACTTTTGGACAAAGTGTTACTGCTAAGCCACCTGCCACCTGGTTGATTTGATACAGGTTTCAAGGTTGATTCAACTCTGTTTACAGTACACCGTGTGCTTACTATATCTGGCTTGGAGCAGCAATCTATTTACACTTTGATGTTAAGGCCAAATGTGTGTCTGCTGCCCTCCGAATGTGGCTATTGACTGGATTCTCTTCCTTTTTTTTGGAAACAGCTCAGTGTGTATTTAATTTCTGTTTACCTCATTTGAATCACGTAGTGTAATCACAAAGGACGCACGCATGAAGGAAATGTCATTCTAGATGTGGTGATGTCATATCGAGAATGACATTTTATAGCATAACATGAGCCGGATTTGTTTTGTCATAGTATTGACAACTTAATGTATGTGGCTTTGAAGGCTTTAAACTGTGATAATGATGAAAGACTCATACGAAGTGCAGAGATTCAAAATAGATACGTATGAATACAGACAGACTTCATATCATAGAGAACCAGAAATGATCGAATCGAACTTTGTTACAAGTGAATTGGATGATAAATGAAGTGCTGTTGCGGTCTTCAGCGGACTGTAGCCAGTGGTGTAGCCGGGCACATAAATATCGATAATCAGCCCACAGTGTCCAGGAGTCCATCAGCCTCTCAGGAAATAGGGGTCCTCACGGCCCAATAAATAGACCCTGTCATGAGAGTCCAGCACTCTCTCTGCCGTCGTTATACATGAATTTAGGGTACTGCACACCTTGTAAACATCTGTAACCTAGGCCGTGTACTCTCACGCATCTGTATATGTGGCCATAACAATATGATGAAAAGTTGGCCATCGCTAAAATAAAAAAGCAAACAATAATTTGTAAGAGCTTCATTTTGCCGATAGGGCTGCAGCATCCGGTGTCAGAGGTTTAACTGCTAGCTACTTACCTGTACACACTGCAGCAAGAAGCAAGGTGATGCACTGAGGGGAGTGGAGAGCTTAACTCTGTGAGCTCCAAGATGGCCTCTAGGAATAGCAGCTGAAAACTATATGTAATCATTAGGTCTATTTTTAAAATATATAGAATATATCATTCTACAAAACAGCCCTGCAACAAGCCTTCTCTTCTTGAATTGTACTGTCTATCTACGGCGCAGTCATTTTTCAACCTTTAGTAATGAATTGGACATTATATTGAAAATGTGTTTGTGATGTTTCGTCCACCTCCACGTCAGCGCATGCTGGGGAAATACATTTTCTATGTAAACACCTGTAATGGCTTTCCAGCCCCCACTGAGTCGATCACAGCCGTAGTCCTGTTTGTTGTATGATCAAGCTCATTCTTCATGGTCATTCGTTGGTGATTGTCACTGAATGATGAGTAACAGGAAACATCCGTCAGCGAGCTTCACTGTACCTTTTTATAAAGACAATTTTATGGTTGACCTGCTGTTGCTATGTGTAAAGTAGAGTGCTGTCTGTCACCATGTGGTGGCTCAGTACATTGTTGTCTCTGTACTTTCAGCTATTTGGCATGTCTTCCATGACTTGTTGCTTTGCACACCTGCTTAATTGTGTAGCAATTATTTAAAAAATATATATTTTATATAAAATAATAATACTCCCCCAATTCCAAAAACGTTTGGACACATCATTTTTGGATGAATTGTGTTTATCGACAGCAGTTTTACAATTTTCCATGTAGTAATATCCTTGTTTCACAAAGTGGTGAACCTCGCTGCATCCTGAGGCTTTCAAGGATGCCTCTTTAGTACCCAGTCAACATACTGTTACCAATGACCCTGTGGAATCTTCCAATGAGGTGTTTTTTGAGCATATAATATCTAATAATATATATCTTTAGCATTTAAAGATATTTGCCAAAATCAGTGAAATTAATGAAGTAAAATAATAATTATAAGTGTCTTTATACTGTTTCTAACTGACTGTATGTTCACTGTGTATATTTACACAGTTTCCCAACTTTTCTTTGGAGTCAGGGGTTGTACATGTAGTAAAATAGAATAGGATATAAATGTCAACAGAAATCTTTTCGCCTTAGCGTTTCCAAGTGGTATTACTGTTTGCTACTGCTGTTGCAGAGTCAACTGGATCATTTCCATTTTTCCTCAGACTCAGAAATAACAACAACACAACACAAAATGTGATTTTATTTAATGATTTAGTGTTTTAGAGAAATGGATCACCAGTTAACCTTTTCTTTTTCCTGGGTGACCGTGTGCCAAGTGGGAGACAAAATTGTATTATGATAGCGAGGTTCATAGGAAACCAATGTAAATGGCAATGATTTAATTATTCTGTATTACATTCTGCAATTAACATTTACTTAAAAAGGATTTGTCTGTTGCCAGTTTAAATAGAATTACAAGATTTGTGTTATCAAGTTTTTGTACCACCCTAACTCCTGCACACCAAATCAAATTGGCCCCAAATAAATAGGGAATTAATTAAAATGTTTTCCCGCCCATAATGTAATCTGACCTAAATATGAGATAAAAGATGCCAATCATGCCAGAGGTTTACATTAAACAAGAAACTGGAATCAGAAATTAATCTCTAATTTCCAGAGCTCTGCCACTCACAGTCCACTCAGGGTGTAGATGTGTTTTACTCTGGCAGATTAAAAAACCCTGACATAGCTACAGTACATAATCTTCCAGAACAATCCCAGGAGAGCTAATCCTGTTAGGCACCACTCACCACCACCACAAACACGCCCACGCACTCATCTGCCTGACCCGCTATGCTCACATGTGTGTCCATGCCGCATAATGCAAACGGGTACAGAGCAGTCTGTCGAGTGTGGAGACAGTCAAACTGCTGCTCTCACACAGAAGAATGCACCTGAGCAGCCAAACACACACACACACACACACACACACACACACACACACACACACACACACACACACACACACACACACACACACACACACACACACACACACACACACACACACACCTCCACACCTCTCCCCCAGCTGGTGGCAGGACACTGTGAGCTGTAACTGAAAGATGACCCTCTCACCTTTAATGTGACACAAAAGGCACCGTGTCGTTGAGTGGCTGATTGCTTTAGTTCCCCTGTTCTCTGCCACGGCTCGCTGTGTGAAGCCACGTGTGATTGCAGAGACACACCCTGACGGTGGCAGATCCTGCTGTCTGCCCACTAAAAGCAAAAAAAAAAAAATAATGAGAGGATGATAGGAAGGGCAGCAAGTAGATATTGAGACAGAGTGGAAAAGAGAGAGGGGGCTTCAGGGAGACGGAGAACGGAGTTGCAAATTGCGAGGGAGGGATAAAGAGGATTTGGAAAAAAAGAGAGTTGGATGAAACGAACAGAGATGGAGAGAGAGTGTTGGAGGAGATGGGATTTGGACAAAGAGCGAGTGAGTTGGAGGGAAGGAGATGGATTTGGAGAGAGTGGAAAAGGAGAAGGAGATGAAGAGTGAAAGGAGGCATGGTAGGTGGGTGGCCAAGTCAGAGAGAGAGAGGGTTAAGTAAAGGGGAGATGGCCTCCTTTTTTTTCTTTCAGACGGCCTGGCTGTCTGGTGATGACACGTTCACTGAGAGCAGTCACAGAATATCACATTGGCTTCACCTGCCAGCGCTGCCCTGCTGCTCCCTTGTCAAGCCTGCCACAGACCAGTGGCTTCACGCACACACACACACAAACCTCACACCCAAACAGTCCATACTCTCTCTTTTCTCCCTTCACTTTCCTCCCAGCCGTCCCATGGAGCCGGCCTTGACACCGTTGGACAGTAATAAGATTCAGATCGGGCTACTCCACCCGCTCACCGTATGGATTTCCCTGTAATGATATTCTGAGGGAGATTGAGTTTGCTTTTATAAAACTGAGGGCCTGAATCAGAGGAGAGGGAGCAGGGGTGCAGCTGCCACTCTGCATTTTGCTACACATGCATTTCTTCCCATGAAACTTTATTCAAACAGCTCTGATACACGGTGACACACAGTCTGTAGCCAGTCAGTCTCAGCTGGGATTCGCAGGCTCCTCCGGGGTCGCACATAAAAATACCAGCGTTCAGCGCAGGCTATGTGGGATTTGGGCTGTTTGCCTTAGTTTGGACAGTTTGATATAAAGTGCTGTTTGTTCAGTAAGCACCCCTGGGAGATGTGCGCTATTCTCTAAAAATGGAAGCCTGTGCAGTGTTACAGTTGGTCTTCAGAGAAAAGGTTGTTTAATGCTAACAGCTGGTTTGGTGCTTTCTATGGTGAAGGAGATCCTGTGGTCTCCCTCAGTTAAAAAAGAACATGGAGAGGAGACTCATTCCACGCTGTACCTGTAGCTCTCTACAGCAGGATTATATCACATTCAGTCAAATCGAGCCTTTTATGGCGCTTATAAAGCACTACATGAGTGAAACATTAGAATTCTTAGAATCCAGTCGCCACAATAAATGTTGCTTCTTTTGCAGACCACAGATAATGTTGAAGCTTTACTTTTCTTTGTGTTGCAACTTCAGGTTAAATTTTCAGTTCAGTTGGTTATGGCCAGAAAAAGATCATAATTTGGTTTAACCAGCTCGTGAATGTCCTGACATCCCATCAAAAATATCCCGTTTTGCCGCCACAAACTGAAAATGTCGCGACGTCTCCTTGAAAATATCGAGTGGTTTCACGCTTCAAGTGCTGCCTTGAACTGCGGTCTTTGCATGACAGCCGTCTCGACTGGCTGTAACGCCCCCGCTGTTCCCTGCATCTCCTGAGATGAAACTCAGCTCATATACATGTAATGCCAATGTGACATGACAGAGGCATTATATAAAGATGTTGAAATGTTTATATGATGCATATGACACGAAAAAACCTTTAACCTGACCATGGTTTGCAGGAGTTTGAAATAATGACGTTTTATTCTGGCATCTGTGCTTCTCATGCACACGGTTGCATAGCACTGGCAAGCATAATTTGTACATAGTGGCTGGCTGTATGCCTCTATGGCACACTGTGCTGTCATCTGCACATGGGAGACAAATATAATTTTCTGTTTTCTGGAGAAGGAAAATGTTTAGAGAACAAAGCTGCATCTGCATAGTTGCAAATATTTGGGATTATCTTGTTCTTTTCAGAGCAAAACCTGCGTAATCCAAAACTAACCCTTTGAAATTAATGAAAGTGAAAATTTAGAGAGCGAAGCGCAAGAGACAAGCCGGTATCACCTTTCAGAGGAGATAAGGAAACCTCTGTGCCAACTCTGATGGGCGAGGACACAGAACTCAAATGTGTGAAATTCTGCTTCTAAACTAAATAAGAAGTATTCCAATATTCACTGTTCATTCATGGTTACAACAGCAGGTAGTTCAACAACTTTGAGTGGAGCTAAAGAGATGCCTCCTTTTTTTAACAAAATATTCAAAATATAAAGCCACTACTATCTACACCTAAATCCACACACACATACGCATATTCTGTGGCATATGCCTACCCTGAGGATGCTCAGAGTTCAGGGTGACCTGTTTCTCTTCCTGAGGCAATTTGAGATCCAGTGCCCGTCAGTGCCTGACTGCTTTTGATCCCTTTTTCCACATGATTACCTGCACTAACCGGTGTTTGACCACTGACTTTCATTTTTTTAGTCATACTGCTGCCTCTGTGTGTTCTCCAAAGAGCAGACCAAACATAACAGGTATAATCATCCATTCAGAGTTGAACTTCCAACCCAAAGGGACATTTTACTCAAACTGTGCAGTGTTAAAATACAGTGATGTTCATACATAGTAATCATGAAGCTGTGCGGTGTGTTTATATATATTTATTTTAATTTGGATGATAAGCATTCCCCGCTCTGGAGTTTTGCGCTCAGTGTAGGCACTGGCCCAACATAATATTCAATTTACACTAGAACAAAGACAAAGAACTAAAAGCTCATCAGCATCACTCACTTCTCGTCCCATCTCATAATGGACTTTCTGTCATCTTTGAGGGGCAACGCTGATGCTGTCTCTACTTTTGGCTCAGAGATGGATGCTTTGCTTTTTTAGTATGCTTGCCTGCTTCTGGGCAATAAATCTGCTTCTCTTCCTTGTTTTTTTTTTTCTTCGTCTTCTGCCGATGAAGTTGGAGTTCCTCTACTCTGGTCTTTGTGTATTCAAACCTCGTGGCATGTTAGAGATGTTACTTGTTAAGTCAGCCACTGGTTGAATCATTTTTGTATGCTGATCAGCAATAGTGAGTTTTGTAAAACAATGCTTTAACTGGTTTGAAGGTGCATGCTGCTTTTAAGCCATCTAAGCATCCAGAACTTGGTTTCCCTCCCTGAAGCTATGATTATAATTTAGATAAACTCCATTCCGTTGCTCCTTGCTTCACACAGTTGTAGCCAATAATTAATGCGTTTCCGTGCCCCTGTGCCATCTGCAATCAAAACAGGTTGTGAAATACCAAATTAGATTGGTGGCTGATCATAACATTTTGCATGTCGACATTTGTTTTTTTTTTGTGTGGAACCCACCTACCTCCTTTGCAGCCTCTATAATGAGTGTCAATGAGCCCTTGACTTTACTTGATTTCAATCACTGTAATTACCCAGCTAGATTACCTTTTGATGTCAGATGATCCACTAATTAACGTCAGAAATGCTGCACTGAAGCTTGTTTTTTAAAATTCCATTTAAATGTACAGAATGTTATATAAGATTTAATTTCAAAACCGAGTAGACTCAATGAATCAGACCTCCACTATCACCGAAACTCAGACTGGGTGTGGTAAAAGTTTATTCTGTGCAATTTCCGCTCCTTTCATAGGTGGCTTTGCTCTCCTAGATAAAGGTGTTACTGCCTCTATTGGGAAAAGCAAGAACGCACAGATTAGTTTGACATCGCTTGAGAAATGCAGGGACCTTAGTGGATTAGCTGTCTTTATTTATCAGAATGACTTATTAGCAACAAAATCACATAGCAGTCTTTAATTAGTTTCTCCCTATAAAAGCTGCAGCTCCTATCCCCCAAAACAAACAGATAAACACACGTCGGAGTGCTGTGACAGCGGTTCCCCGCACAGTGATTTCAGGGTGTTTACAGATGGTGACATTCAAGGTTGCAGCGCAAGCTATGGAATCCATGTTTCAGACGGACTGATGGTTTCACCTGTTCTTGAAGGCTTCATGCATGTGAGGTTGTCGGGAGGGAAATTTCTGCACGCATGGTGAGAAAGCGCAGTGACTGATGGCACTGATGGGCCCCACGCTGCGAGTGTGACTGATGGCGCTACAGCAGCTGCGAAAAAATACTTTTCTTTGCTCGTAACTGGAGGAATTATATTAGAAAGGAGACTGTATGGGACAGGTTGCTAGAGCTTCATAATCATATTTTGAAAATTGAATGATGTGTTTTAGCTAGAAAGAAATGATGAAATAATACAAACTATATTGCTCGTATGAGAGGGAGTGATGCAATCCGCATTTTGTCTGAGGCAGAAAGAAGACAGCTCAAAAACTGATTTTCTTTTCTGCTTTTTCCCATCAGCAGCTATATATTGTATAACTCTTCCACGTTTTTTTGCAGGCTGTGTGTCGGGCTTGTTTGCCTGGAGGCTGTTTAGTCTATCTTTATTGGAGACTACACCTTCACCTCTCAAGATGTCTGTTTTTTATTAAATCACGGGTGTAGAGGAATACACTAAGCCCTCAGTGAACAGCTGACTGTCTGTAAAGCATTAACAGGCCAACTGCATTTATTGTTTTTGAGAGTTACCAGGTTGTACTGAACAATTATTCTCTATTGTCCGTTTTGCCTCTTGTTTGAGAACTTGTCATCTTGAATCATTTATCAGCCCAATAACAACCTCTCACACTGCACGCGTCCAAAAATATGTTGGGCGAGTTTAGCTTGTGCTGATTGGCCTTGATCTCAGATAGACCTCGTGTTGTTCTCAAGCCCGGAGGCTGCTGTGAAGATTTGGCTCCATTTCCCTGAATCTGTGTTGTGCATTTATTGACAAGGTAGAGGAGGAGGGGGGGTAGAAAACAGGCAACATTTTATTAGGAGTACTGAGAGAGTACAAGAAGTAGGATAATGTATGGGGCAGTGATGCCTTTCCTCAGGGCTGTCAGGGCTTTATATGCTCCCCGTCACGCTGCTCTGCACTGCCTGATGGCTTCATGGCCCCGAAATAGAGGTTTTCATCAGCAGAGACCTCCCTTGTCCACTAAACGATTAGACAGACAGTCATTTCGCTATGATTGCTGGGCGTTGCTCTGTAATCAATTTCAATGTTTTCGAATAAAGCGAAGTGGTGTGGTGTGTGTGTGTGTGTGTGTGTGTGTGTGTGTGTGTGTGTGTGTGTGTGTGGTGTGTATGTAGGGGGGCTTCATATGATGTCCTCTCTCCTCATGTTATTTTTCCCTCTCTATGTCCTCCTCCAGGATAACTTCCCAGCTGGAAACCCAGAGCGTCTCCAAGATCTCAAGTCCACTGTTGACCTCCTGACCAGCATCACCTTCTTCAGGATGAAGGTACTGTACTGTAGCGTGTGTGTGTGTGTGTGCGCGAGAGAGGCGTAGAGAGAGTGCGTAGGTTGCATAAGTGGAGTTGAAGGGCGACGCGGGAGCACTGCACTCAATTGAAGAGAAAATTGAAATAAATATAAATGAGATAAACGATGATGGAGCACAGCGCTAACTAACCTTTGTGGACGTCTAGAATACATGTCATTAATAACATTTTAGCGCAGAAGGGCTGTGCTGCTGACTGGGACAACCGAATATTGGTCATAGTTGTAAAATCTCCCAACATTCATTTATAAACATAAACCCGCATTGATTTCAGGCAGGTGTCATTTAGGTGAAATCAATTCAGAGTCATAAATCCTGATAGCCTGTCCCTCTGTACAGCACTGACCGTTCAAATCCAAATGATGTATCGTACCACAATATTTTTGAGTTTATGCGGATGCGATGGGGTTGTTCTTCGCCTAATGTGTGTTGACCTGCACGCTACAGTAAGACTCCATCTTTAAAACGCTCCCAGCTCTGTCTCTTTCCTCCCCCATCTCCCCCCCAAGCAGTACGCCTCGACTCGACTCGTCGTCCGCTATACGAAGACAGCTCGGCTCCATTCAGGCTCTTTTTGGCGGGAGTGGGGGTGTAGCGCCGGAGTGCTGAGGCACAGCTAAGATGGCAGCTGTGAGCAAAGGAATGAAAACTGTCACTTCAAGTTATCAAAGCTTTCAGTCTGTGCCATGCCCGTGCTGAGCTTTCGCCGTGTATACACTCACACACAGGAGCTACATTGTTACTATAAGATATAATGCACTCACATCTAAATGCCGGTCTGGCCACATGTCAATTATGATATACATAATAGATGTAAGAAGGTCGCCCCTTTTCCACAAGAAAGTTATATACGTGGATTAATATTTCAAACATGTAATATGATAGCATCACTTCACTGATAGATAGTACTATAAACAGAAATGCACTAAAGTCACAGTAACTGTCATTGATTTATATAAACTGCTATGAGACCCAGGAGAACACACTTCCCCTGAAAATATACATCTTTATAATGGTTGTGTATTTGTGTTTGCAGGTACAAGAGCTCCAGAGTCCACCAAGAGCCAGTCAGGTGGTGAGGGACTGCGTGAAGGCGTGCTCCGACTCCACATACAAATACATTTTTGATAACTGTCATGAATTATACAACCAACTCCTTGACCAGGTAAGCAGCCTCCAAATCATTCTGACAGTCACTACTAATCAACCGTTTCAGCTCATTAAAGTCGGTGCACACACACATACACGTGTAGACTCATATGCTATGCACAAAGAGATGTATTCCTCACATTCATCGCCCATACAGCTGTGATGCTTAGTGCTCTCTTGGATTTAGTTTGCTTATATCGCTGTTTGCATAGACCCAGTGCATCAGATTCAAAATCTGAATCGTCAGCTTCTTTGGCTGCTGCATATGCACATATCAGCTTGTTAATCATTGGTCAGTGGTCCGTCAATCACTCGACCAAATCACTTTCTCCTTTACCTTCCGAAACACAGCAGCAGTTAGAGAGGCATTGTATCTTTGCTGCTCCTCACAGCTCTATAGCTCGCTCTGACGGACGGTCTGTCAGTCATTCCACAAAAAATTCTGCCATTCACCAAGTTTGTACAAATGTGCATGTCTGTGTTGTTAAGCATCGGCGAAACTAGTGGGTAAGTTTAAAAGGGGGGTGTGAGGGGTGTGGCCTGCAACAAAAAGGCGCATAAGTCATAAATGGATTCACCAAATGTAGCAGAAAGACACACACACACACACACACACACACACACACACACACACACACACACACTCACTATTTATAATGTGAATGCATTAACGCTCGGATGGATGCACTCTTGTCGTTGCAGCTATCGCAAATTCAAACGTGTTTTTAAAGACAAAGAACAGAGAGGCTCTGAGGGTTTCACATCTGGTTTCTTGTCTTAAACAATGAGTTTTTCTTATCAGTTGGTCGAAATCCTGTCTCAGTGCTTATCACTGATGGAGCCTTTTTCAGCACAGGCTGAAAAGCTGAACACGAATGCAAACTGCAGCTGTTCACCTCTTTTTTTATGTGGAATTTGTCTTCCACCTGTTTAGCTTCAGAGTCGTTTTGTTTCTTTCATTATAGCTGTTGTTATGGCTTCCCTGGGCTTGAAAGCCATAACCACTGCTGGCTGATCCAGAGCAAACACTCAAAAATGACAGCATTCATATTTATTGACAGCACACACAGAATAATGACAAGCAGAGTAATACAATCCAGGCTGATGTGTTTACTGTTATTGTAAGGTTCTTTGATATCATTTTATGAATTTCTGAACATTGATTTGATGAGTAAACACAGTGTGAGAGGAAACCACCACATGCCGACTCTGTACATTCATACATTTAACATTTAATCTGCAAACTATCATCTGGTAATGAGCCAGGCAATACCCAGCAGATAACTGACACCTAATGGAGTCTTTCGGAACTCACTTCCTGCATCAGTGTGTAACGTAAGCTGCTTAAGCTTGATGATGTAGCTATCGTAAACCAGCAGTTTGTATTAAAGCTGCTGGAGGTCTCTCAATAAAATAAATAAGAACAGAAGACTTGAGACTTGAGTTTGAAGTCGTAATGTAGTGTTGGATCATCGCCAGTGTTGTCTTTATCGTAAAACAACCGCCACTGACGATGAAAATCTTTCTGACATTACTGAGGCAGAAATGTTCACAGATGAGGTCGTGTTACCCGCGGTTCATTTAGTCACGTTTACCGACTTCCTCTCTCTATCTGATGGATCATCTGATGTTTCCCCCAAAGTCATGACACCAGGCGGCCAAATGAAACACCGTTATCTTGAGTAAAAGTACTGATTTCCCTGGGTTTGAATACGGTTGGAAAAAAGTGGGATTTAAGAAATCAGTGAAATGTATAACAACATTCTGGCCCAAGGTATTTTAATGTAGAACTACTATATATTATATCTTTAAAATTATACATTAAACTGCCTGAAGAATTTGCCTTTTTTTTTATAGTGGTAGTCCTTAAAAAATCATTACTATTGAATACAGTTATTACTTCAAGGCTTTTCCTAATTCACTTGTCAGAAACCCAAGGTAAAAACTGTCACCTGACATCTCCTCTGTTCCCCTCTTTCCTGTATCACCCTCAGCCTGTCATAAATCTGACATCGTGCCTTCCCTTCCAGCTTTAGTATGCTTTGTGTAGATATGTGACAATACCGGGAAAATATAAATTCAATCCGGCAGGGCTGGAAATCAATAGGCTGTACATCAGGACTGACATTTACCTGACAATAAAAACCTGCACTGCATCTCCTGCAAACTTTGCATCAAGGACTTCAACCTTCTCAGGAAGATATATCCAGTAAAAGCAGCCAAGCGCTAGGCGGCACTTACCTGATGCAAATCACCATCTCATCTATTTAAGGCTCTTGTGCCTCTCAAAAGTCCAGATGGATGTGTTAGCACAAAAAGTACATTTCAGCTGGCATGAAAGCAAACCGCCATACTGAGAATGTATCGCTGACATGCCATCAGAGGCTCGAGGCATGTTCTCATGTTCAGAGCACACATACTTAATTACATTTTCAAGAAACACAGTAGCATCACCCAGTCCTCAGTTATGGTCTGCTTCGCCGAACGCAAGACTCCCTGTGATAGTTGCTTTAGCTCAGCCGAGTCACAAGCAGGCAACAGGCAGCCCCGCCTGATTATTTTACGGTTTACTTCCCAAGGAGAATGGCCTCCACACCACAGAAGATAATGTTTTTTTTTTTTCAAGATAATGGCGGCAATCCGCTCAAAAGTTGAATAATAAGCTTCCTTTGTTTAAACAGCCTGAGGGGTTGTAAGCAATTACCAAACCGGAGAGATAGACACTTTGGCTAATTACATCTTCGTCCACCCCAGTTTCACAATTGACAGCCTCTCCATCAATGTTTCCTCCACGGCAGAAGAAAAAGGCATCGGCTTCGCCCCAAAGCAAATCTCACTGTGACTATAAATTATTATGTTCACACACACTAGGAGGCCCTTTGACTCAGCGGATAGAACACATTACAGACCCCAATTCTCCAGTTGCTAACAGTGACGGAGTGCGGCGACACGAGAGCTGACACGGTGGCCAGGCAGGCAGTGAAATATCCCAGCCACAACGAGGCATCTTGCATAACATAACAACAAAGCTCTCTGCTTCTGCCAGGGCGTAAAATGACTGGGGGGGAGGAGGGGCGGCGGGGATCGAGCTTAGCAGTTTCTTGAGTCTTGGCAGGAAAGGGAGGATTTCAAGAAGGAAGATGAAGGGGAAGTGGAAAGAGGGCAAACGAATCATGGAATAGGGCAAAAGGGAAAAGAGCCATCATTTTGTTTCTGGCTCAGAGATGTGGAGTGGCAATCATAGTGCACGGACAATAAATTCCTGATAACATGCACATGCATCTGCGAGAGGAATGTAAATAAGCACACATGCATATACATTATGTAAATATGAATGCATAGGTAGACAGATGATTCGGAGCAATCTGGTTTTGGAGATTGAGTTTGGTGATCATTGACTGGCATGCACATGCAGGAATTCACTCTGAAGAAGGCACGCAACGGAGCTTCAAGACGACTATACTCGTTACTGAGCAAGCAATTCAAATAGATTTGATAAGCGTCTCTCTCGCCGACATTATCAGATATTTGCCAACAATGCCCAAATGGTCGTTTGAAGTGCGTTGGAAGAAGAGGCTGTTTGTTTTCTTCGGACTACATGTCTTTGAGTGCATTTTTCCATACACACATTATGCACACATGCAACCTATTTTCACTGAGTACTTAAAAGGCACTGCAACAGCCTCAATCCCCCCAGGACGCTATTTCTCTTGGGAGGGATTTGATCACATTCTCTGAGAACATCATTCAATCAGAGACTCTGTAATTTATGTCACATTGTGAGAATTGATGAGGAGCCGGTTGTATGCTAATGCTGATTTCTCCCATAAAGGGAGGGAGAGTGCTAAACAATAAGCATAAACCACTAGCTACCCTCCAGAGCAGTGATAGGCTGCCATGAATATTTTGTGCCAGTGCCTCCCACCACCCTGTGCACTGGAAGTAGTGGAACTACACTAGCACTCTTAATTCAGTGCAGTATTCAGCTCCCAGTACAACTGGAAGTGAAGCCCATGGGTGTGTTGTTGACTGTAAAAAGGCAGCAGCCTACTTAATCACCTTTAACAATGTGTTTGTACCTACTCGAGGTGAATATAGATGAGCAAAGGGAGTCTACCCTAGGTTTTAGTGGGATGCATACTGCATCCAATTTAGTAGGGATGACACAACCTTCAGTGTCCTTCGTACAGTCATGCAGCTGTGCACACGCGCGTGCACACACAGATACAGTACATGTACGGACAGGTTTTTGCATATTTGACTCACCTCCTGCAGAGATATTTGTTTCATTATTCATGCCTCCAATTTTACAGAAATGCACCTTCCTGCATGTAATTGCATAGCTCCCAATGATGATCTGGGCCTCTCACTGGCCGATACGTTTCTCTCTGAAGTAAAGATCACTATTTGAATGTAGATTGAGTCAGGGGCAAAACGGATGCAGGCATTTTTTCTTGTTGCTTTGATCCAAACTCATAAATTGCTCATTTTCTTCTCACTAGTAATCACTTGTTAACCTCTCAATATCTTGAACTAAATGATTCATGGGTCCGAGCAAATCTGTCGTTGCCACTGCTTGCGTTAATTTATGATCACACTGAGCAATGTTGTTTCACCTCTCACTTCTTTACCAGCTACCAGATTCTGTTAAATATAAAGCTCAGCGGCCTTCCTGTTGCTTCCACGTTGGAAACCAGTGCATTTTTCATGTCTCGCTACGTAGCATACATACGTGAACATGCAAATGGGAAATCCACAAGCTTTTGATCAATATGATGTATGGAACCTCCCACGGAATGAGTAGTAATCTGTGTCCATGACTGCGCCACGCAGGATGATAGACTTAACTTTAACAGCCCAAAACCCGAATGATTAAAGTAGTGAACCCTTGGTCGACATGATGGACTGTCACAGAATCAGCTGTAAGCGCCGTCTGTGTTTCATGTTCCCATGAGATTAAATTCTGTCGCTCCCCCCAGCTGCAGCGTCAGCAAGACATGCAACACCATTAGATCCTTTCTATCAGCAGATATTTAAAACAAGGAGCACAAGTTGATTATTGCAGGAATTGATTAGTTTCTGAGGACTGTATTTGTGATAAATGGGCTCACGTTGCATTTCCATTTTCCCCAGCTCTCACCACCACATCGCCACTGCCTGCTGCACCAAAGTCAATACGCTTAAAGTTATTAAATCATTTGGCCTAAATTATTCAATAACTGATCTGAACATGTTTCATTTTCAACATAATTTTCTTTCATCAAACAGACATTTTGCTCCAGTCAGGGTTACATCCACAAATGAGAAACTGTGCGTTTCTTACTCTTGGGAGGGCATGTCCCCATAGTCCATACTGTATTTGTCATTGTCGGTGTGAATAAGCACGGTGTGTGTTGCATTTCATCATGTCTGTGTATGATACAGATCTGTCAGTGTTGCTGAGTTTGTTCCAGTGTGTTCGCTCGGCTCTGTGTTTTTCTGTGCCTGTGGCCTTGCTTTGTTTCCCATGGAACCTGTTTGTGGCAGAATGAAAGACTGTGACAGTTACTTGCTGACTGGAGATCAGCGTGATTGAGCTCAGTGTGGGGTGAACAGATGGTAGAGTCAGTGAGAGGCTTCAGATTGCAACACCTTTCACCCCGGGACGGCCACAGAGATTTTTATGCAGTACACTTTGACTCGCAACCACATCAACATAAATACAGTTCTGCGGGTTGATAACACTTTTAAAAACTAAAAGATTTTAGCTGTGGTTGATTTGGTGACACCTGTCATGACAGAAGGTAACAGCAGAGGAACAACCAGGACATCTGTTTCCAGTTCAGCCAAGCAAACTCACATTGTTATCATACAGACAGAGATCATACAAAAATGTGATACCCAGGTTGCATTTTACGATTTACAAATGGTTGCTTTTATTGTCCATACTCTCTGAACATCTACAGTAACACTAACTCTAACTTCCTGTTCAGTTAACTGCAAGTTTAATATCAGTTGCATATAAAATGTTATGGCAAGATAATATCATGTGTTGAAGAGTCCCTGAAGCAAGACAACCACCTTTTCGTGAACACCAGGCAACAAAGTATTTTAGCAAAATCCCAGAATTCATCATCATCAAATCTAAGGCTTCACCCGGGATGCACTCAAACTGCCTGCTAACTCTCGCCATCCTAATTTATGTCTCCATAGAGCCGGAAGCAGGACATTCCCCGGGAGGAGCAGGGTCCGTCGATAAAGAACCTGGACTTCTGGCCAAAACTCATCACTCTCATGGTGTCTGTAATCGATGAAGACCGGACGGCTTACACCCCAGTCATTAACCAGTACGTACTTCTTTATTATACCGTGCATATTCTTTACTAAGCAATCTGATTAAAAAAAGGGTACTTTATCTGTGGCTATGCCAGCTTTCACGGTAAACAGTTGTCTATTCTCATTACACATGTGTTGTTGAGCATTGTGTTCATGTTAGAATATTTGCTTGTATCTAACCATAATTTGCCAGTATTTATATTAAATTAAAAATTAAATGAAAGTTATAAATGACCACACTGAAAACATGCCTAACGCTGAGTTTTCAGTTTTCAAGGGTCTGTAATAAAAGACCCATGCTGATTCAAGGTTTAAGCATTTGTTCAGTATTTTTTACTGTATTTAATTATTTGGCTTAATTAATGCCCATTCTGGCTCTCTTTTTAATTACAGATTACAGATTAAATACATTTAACATGTCTTTTGTCAGAAAATGTGAGGAAAAATCCAAAAAAGCCTCCATACCCGTCAGCTCCTGCCCCTTTGAAAAATGTATTTACTGACTGTGGGGACATGAATGAGTGCAACGTTGCGCAAGAAAGGCTGTGAGGCATCCAGAGAAGCCAGCCTTAAAAAATGCTTTGTTTGTATGGTGAGCTATAGTATGGATGGATAAAAGGGGAAAGCAGTACTGCTGAATTACATAACGGATAAGAGATTTGTTTATAGAGAAATATAAAAATGGAGGGCTGATTGTGGTGATAGCGTCGAGGGACGTGCAAGTATTTGCATCCTTCTCGATGATTTGGTTAATAAAATCAAACAAATTACACGACCTGAAGAAAATGGAGTGGAGCTCGCCTTGAAAGAAATGAGATGAAGCTTATTTTTCTCTGTCTCCCCTGCTCATACATATCCTCTCACATTCTCGCCTCCCCCTTTTCCTTTTCTCCTTCCTCTTGCTGATTTACGATGCTTATTAACACTCTGTTTATGCCCTGAGCTTTCTCTCCTACACTGTCTAATGATAGATTTGCAATATTCATGCCCATTTCCTCCACATTCCCCCGGTCAAGTTCCAAAATGACAGCCGGTCCGGTGCTTTTTCATGGGAGCGGACTTGTTACCTTTAGATAATTGGAGCTGCTGCCAGAAGAAAAGAAAATGTTAGTTTGTTTCTCTATGCTGAGATTATTTACTTGGGAACCCAGCCTAGAAGTCTTTTTGAGCCAACAGACTTATATTTCCAATCACAAATAAAATTCTGTAGATCAAATTGGATGCTACAGTTGGTTTTAAAAAGTGTAAAGAATAAGAAGCTTTAGAGATTAATTCCAAAAACACTCATCATGGGGATTGTAAACCGCATAGCATCAGTTATTTCACCGCATAGAAGTAGATTGTAAACCATCGGGACGTACACAGAAGCTGTAGATGTTGACATTCATTTTCATTTTCATTGTCAGCCTAGCCTGCAGTACACCAAGTGGGTGCATGACTGAAGAATAAGCGAGGTTGAGAAACAGATTCGGAGCGTGATGGAGATAAAAGGGGGGAGCAATTGTTTCTGGGATGCTTGTTGTTTTTTTTTTCCTTCAGTTGCCAGTGGGAGCACAAATCCGCCTTCTAGTCTCAGCGTTTGTTCCTCTGCTGCACAAAAAGATGTGCCGAAGGTTGTGGAGAGGAGGAAAGGGGAACGACTGTGTTTGTGTATGCACGCTTGGCATTGGTTTGTGTCCCGGCTGAGCAGATGATTACTGTTTCAATAGAGATGGTCAGACAAACGAGTTTGTTGTTGGAAACAGGGCGGTCTCTTGCGAAAGTAAAACATTTCCGCACAAATCGACCTTTCTCAGGACAAGGCCCAGTCATCTATAAATGTCCTCCCATCACTGTCTGAAGACACGGATAATTAAACCATTGACATCTCACATCCAAGCTTTGACTGAAAATCTATAGGCATTCAAAACAGCAGATTACTTTCCAAATAGGCTGCCATCCTTTAGTGTGTTGTTTCCTCCTGGGTTTTTTTTTTCCTCAGCCCCTCTGCATGCATCTCCATTCCAGGCCATTCAGCCAGGTTTGGAAATGATGGGGGGGGGGATTATTAGATTATAAGATCCACCAACCGTGTCTTCTTGCACATCTGTTAAGTCATTTGTTAGAGATTCAGGCTGGGCCAAGCCATCAGGCCACCCAGTCGAGCGTGTCATTATACAGAAATGGGCCTGATTGGGATCCGTTTCAATTCCACCAGGTTTCCACAGGAGCTGAGCGTGGGCAAGATCAGCGCCGAGATCATGTGGAACCTCTTCGCCCTGGATATGAAGTATGCAATGGAAGGTCAGTATCGCTGGGGATCAGACGGTTACCTCTTGTTTTGAGGGCACGTGTGTGTGAGTGAGAGCTGAGGATGAATGATATAAGATGATTGAGTGTTGGAGAAGGGTGGTTACTAGCTGAGCAGTTACCACTGAGTATAACTGGTTGTAAGCTAGTCACTAAATCAGCTCAGACATGTTGCTGTCGCCGTCCTCCGTGTCTAACTACTACAGTAATAAGTGTTGAGTGTTATCAAGTCATACCACTCTGTATCTGAGTGCTGTTTATTGGCTGATGTCTCAGTGCTGTTTATCGACTGTGCCTGGCTGTGGTCAGCTCTACTGCCTGTATCTACATTACTCTGACCTGATGTCGCTCTATTGATCATTATGGACGAACTGGAGCTTCTTTCAATCAAGATAAACAATTGATCTGTGGCATAATCAAAAACAGATGCTCAGGTTTGTGTGTGTGTGTGTGTGTGTGTGTGTGTGTTCCTATATTGTGGTCCAATTGAATATGAGTCAAGAAGAATATCAACAAGGTATAGACATTTAACTTTTAAATGATTTATGAGACATATAAGGCTTAAAGTTATTTATAATTCAGTAGAAATGAGGTAGGCATGTAAGGTTGAAAGCAGGGATGTGAGTCAAACCCATTACTAGTGGACAGTATTACCCTCCGTAGACGGTGGATGCAATAGTACACTTAAAGAGCTGTCTGCCTCACACTAGAGAAAGACATAAAAAAGGTGATTTTGTACTATGTGCCGGAATATTACAAGCAGTGATTGAGCATGAATGATAATACTCAATTTCTTCCACCATGACTAATTACTCAAGAGTGTAAATCTGTCATTCTGAAGCAGCCCTGTTGAGCCTGGTTTAGACGGTAAATATGCCATAAAATGTAATTCATATTTAGTGTTCTTTTAATCTTCAGTAGTTTGGTGTACACTTTGTCAGCGCAAGTAAGTCTATTTTCCAAAAACAGAGACTCACAGTGATCAACCGGTACATCTCTGATCTGTTCTTCTGGCAGGAAGACAGATGTGCCTCGTTTTAACGAAGGCTTTGACTTCAATCCACACCCTCTCTATCTCCAGCTCACCTCCCAAACATCAGCCGATGCCTCCTGGAGTTTATTGAACGAGCTGTTTTTTAAGGTCGGAGGCTTTTGGATCAAACACTCAGGAAATATGTGTGTGTGTGTTTGTGTATGTATGGAAGCTCCCTCTTTGAAAGGTACATGTCACTGAAGGATGTAAGTCCCCTCTTGGCAATTTCATTAAAAAGAATTAAAAGAACACATTTAAAGTAATATTCTGGTTAAAGACCTTAAAAGAAGCTTTTCTATTTTTCATAGGTTTTTAGGTGTGTTTGTGTGCCTGTGTGTATGTGTTTGTGTTTGCATCTAAAGACTCAATAGAGTAGCACCCTGTGTTAGGACTCTGAAGTTGTACTCAGCTAAAGTTTGCCACAATCAGGTCTCAAAAATGCAGCGAGGCTATTTGTGCTTTATTACCCAGAAATCAAGCATTTGTATGCAGAACACACGTTGCTCATGGTTGCCAAATTGCTCTTGCTCTTGTGATCAATTGACTCACTCAGACTTTCTCAAAAAACTCTGTGCCTGCTGTGTCGGAGAAGTTGCATCCCATTAACACCTGCCATTCCACGGGATACGTTATTTGGATGATAAGCAATCTGATCTTGCCTTTGTATTCACAAATTTGTATTTTGTGTTCTCGTTATCCCCACTGCGATTGGATAACTGTCCTGCAGGGCAAAAACCTGCACGCATGGTTTGTGTTGCTAAGTTTGGGGAAACTTTTCAAATGCTTTTGATGACAAATTTGAAATTATTTATCCCATCTTGTATTTTAGGCAAAGTCAATACATTAAGTTACTCCTTTCTTTACCTAAAATACTGTTGCAGTACCTTCGGCCAGATGAACAAAGTCTGACAAGACTAAACACGTGTGTATGTGTAAACCTTCACACTCCAACAACCATCTATAAACGGATGTAGCAATGCCCTTAAACATCTGTCTGCATATTGATACTGGCACCCACTCTGTAACTCATTAGACCAAGGTTTAGCTGGCTGTGTTTTACCAGTGAGGTTTACCAACAGCATCACAACAGTGATCATCATGAGCAACCATTACGCACAGCTGAGGCCATTCACAGGCTATTTACGCAGTGCGTACCTTTCAAACCGTCATTGCAGTAATATCTAAATCATCATTATTAAACCTCTGAAGGATGATCAATGATTCATGTATGTCCCCCAGATTGAAACAGACTTTGCAAAGTGTCACACAGTTTATGACCAAATGAAAAGATCTTTACGATCTTTTCATTTGGTTCCAATGTAAATAAGGAGCATGATACAGTTTTTACTGAATGTGAAGTACACTTCAAAAACAATGAAATAGGTGAAATTGGCAAAAAACCTGAACAATGTTGTACTATAAGGTTACATTTTTCACCTTGTAGTTTCATGTCACCTCATCATTCAACTGCACCAGTGTCAAGAAAAAAGTATGTACGCATGGTCTGAAGACATCTAGAAGTCGCCTTCTTGCCTGCTCGCACTCTTAATTTGATCATTATCCTATATTTTATATTTTGTATTAATGTAATGTTATGTAGTGATTGCGTTGACACTTACCTAAGATCTCAACACAATACGAGCCAGCCCCCCTTTCAGATGTGGTCAGGCAGATCCACTCACATTCTGATCAAATCACATTGACACCTCACAAAAACATGCATTTATCCTTATTTGGCTGACATGTCCAGATACAGATTGCGTTTCACAGCAATACCGGGTGTAAATGGGTTGATAGTGGACCCAGTACAACATTTTATATCATACATATTGTTCCCTGTCCTGGTTGAATTCCTTTGAACCACCTCTATGTAGAACTGTTTTGTTACTTTAATGATGACAGAAGAGGTAGAAAGAGAGGAGCAAGAAAAGCTCAGATCTGATTGAGGTCAAATACTGAGACTGCTCTTCACACTGTGTGTAAGAGAAAAGGAGGAGAAGCACCAAAAGCGCTCGTTTGGTGATTTATCCTCATCTACGCAGCGCATACCTGCTGCTTTCTCCAAGCTAAGCCATCTTAAGTTGCCATGGCGACCAGGTGCCAAGTGAAGACACTGAAAACCTGTAAGCACATGCAAATAGGAAGCATATATAGATGCAGAGCTACTGTTTGTTTTTAAATACGATATGATTTTTGGATGCAGATTGTGTTTGGGCTGTATGCATATAAATGTGCCCATCCGTCAGATTTTAATAAGACGTGTTGATTCATAAGTGCGCATGCACAGATGGATGTGTGCTCCTGTGGTGAGATAATGAGAAGCTATAAAGCAGCAAGAACAGGTCTTGGATTATGTGATCTGAGATTTACATTAAATCATTAATCTTTACTTTTTCCATGATGTTTCACTTCTAACACCAAGTGTGAGACTTTTGATGTAGGATTTACTTAAACAAAGCCGGCAGCCATGTATCTGTCAGTAGCCTTGATCTTCACTGGTGGTTATGGTGAGGTTATATATTTTCTAGCCTTTCATTGCCTTTTGGGTAGAAACAGGATGTTTTTACTTGTAACGCCATATTCTCCCATTGCCCTGAAGAGAAAAAAGCATTTTAAAAATGAATGATTCAGACATCAGCCCTTATTTTATCATCTTGCAATGCACCGCTCTCTGAAACTGTGTCCCCTCTATTTTTTTACTGAAAGAATTTTGGCCTCTCTACTGTAGGTTTTTGTTGTTACACAAGCCGCCACATTTTGAACAGAATCCACCCTGATGACATACTGTAAATTCAGTGTAGAGGATTGTAGTAATCCAGCAATCTGGCTTAAGACACGAGAACAGTCCAAAGTGCTCAGATCACGCCAGAAATAAAGGGAATACCACCAAATAATGTGTTTTATAAATAAACAGTTGTTTTTTGTTTTTTTGTTTTTTTTAGCTTGCGTCACAGATAAAGCCACAGCTGGGACATTTTTACTATGAATGTGGACAAAAAGCACACATGGGAACGTGTTTACTGCAGCATAAATCTGCATATCTGGAAATCGTAATGGTGTATAGCAAGCATTTAGTCTCAGTAACATCTGAGGTTGACAGACTAATGCTTTTGAAGATAGGAAAAGTTACACATTTTGAACATCTTATTGTATTCAGTAACTTAATACTGAACAATGTGTCATCAGTGTATGTGTATACGTCAGTAAGGAGGAAAATTGATATAAATGAGCAAAGACTGAACACCACTTACTTTTATTATTTTCAAATGACTTTTGCTAAAAACAAACATATTGAGATCATTTGTCTTTTGAAGCATAATGCACACAGCCATGTAGATCAGTAAAGAGAGAGCAGTGGTGGTGTGATGTGTAAATGCTCATATCTGAGTCAGGGCAGCTGGGCATGTGACCACCTAGGGTGTTACTGACTGCTGTCACAGCAGGTTTGGGCAGTGTGTGTGTTTGTGTGTGTATGCGTCTGATCGGCCTGAGGGTGTCCGTGTTGCGAAAGGAGACAAGAATCATGGATGCACTCAGTCACATATACCCTCTTTCTGGCTCCTTGAGCCTGAACCCCTCTTCCCCTGCTTTCCCTTCTCTTGTCAGTACATCACCGCCCGCCCACAGCGACACGTGCCAGGAGGAAGACTTGACTGTCATATTCCTCAAAGGAGCACTTTGTATGAATTATTGCTCATTTCTTGTTGGTCCTACTGGCTGTCAGAGTTTTGGGTCTGGTTTGGTGTAGACAAGCTAGCAGTTAAATTGGGAGTTTGACAGCTCATAAACCTTTCAACATTGCGGTGCAAATATGCACATTGTAAACCACATAATGTGTTTTACTGTATAGATTGTAAAACCACATAAAGAACAGATGGTGCCAGTTGCAGCTTGGAAGGCAGAGCCTACTTTTATGGATTGATCCTTTGTATTACTCACTCTCAATATCCCAGGCATGTGAGCGGACTATGTTTTTATTGCAGAATATTAAGACGATGATGATGATGTACATTGACATTAATATCTTACTATCCTGTCCACTAAACATGACATATTATCTTATGATACATAGCTGCTGTGTAACCAGTGTGGCTACATGTGGATGGTATTTATTTTTTTATTATTTAAAACCTTTTTACAGATGAAAATTCCCCCTAATTCCTGAGTGGACGCTCTAAGATTTTGGCCTGTTTGTTGTAATTTACCAGAATAAAACAAAAAAGGGAATGTATATAAGAAGATGTGATCCATTAGTTTAGTTTTTTTTAAATTTATCTCTTGAATTGTTTCATGTTTCACTGGAGGACAAGTCTTTCTACTCACAGAGAGATGGAAGTGAAGCTAATGAATGAATGTAATGAATCTTTTGATCTTCACTTAACGACATTGACATACCGAGTGATATGAGCAGCGTAAAGTTAATATGTTGCTCATGTGAATGCTCATTGAGTTTTAATGGCAAAGTAAATGTTCTTTTATACATATAAATGTATCTGGCACATCCATACATGTTTGACTATGTCACTTGTCTAGAGGAAAATGTGGCGACCTATGAGAACATCATTGGCTAAATGTAATAGAAAACAGGGCAAACCACAGGGGATTTAATTACTCTACTCTACAAGGATCATCAAACATATTAATTCAGCTGCACATCCACAGATAGAAATTGTTGGAGGAATACCAGAAATTGATCGTTTTTAGCTGGGTCGTCTTTGAGTCGATGTTTTGCATCCTTCATGTAAGAAAAGCATCCCATCATCTGCCAATCCCATGTTTTTTAGTTTTTAAGTTATGTGAGTGTTTGTGTGTTGAGATGATCGTCAGAATGCTGCAGAAACATTCCACAATGGTGCTGTATATGTTTGCAGGCTCACACGTGTAATCCTTGCATGCTGCACGCAAATAAATTCATCCTACTGTGTGTGTGTGTATGTGCATATTCATTCATTGTTGCATGTGCCGTTTGTTCTTTTACACAATGAATGACAATAATGAGGTGGTAGGAGTAGGTACTGAGCCAGTTTGCTGCCTGCTTTTCTCATTCAGACAAATGGAAATAACTCAGTGACCTGTTTACATAAGACGGCGCAGAGAACTGGCAGGGGCGGCTGACAGAGACACCCCGAAGGAGGCGGGCCAGAATGTCCTGTTTTTCTGGCTATGTCTCTCCCTGAGTGTGTGTCGGGGCGTGCGTGCAGGCGTGTTTGTCTGCACATTTTTTTTCTGCAAGCGCTCGGTCGTGCACTCCAGTACGAAGGAATGAATGAGAATAAAAGAGTGAATCTACTTTGTGCGTGTCCGTGTGCACACATGTGCACGTACATTACTTAATGAAGTCTTTGATGCATCCTTTGCTCCCTGCTCGGAGGCCTCTGGTGCCTGTGCTGGTGCAGAAATGGATGCTGCTAATTTTAGCATCTCTGTGAGAATCTCTGAATGTGTGAGAGGAGGAGAGGGAAGGATAGACCACAGAGGGAGGTCGGAAGGGAAGACAAAAAGAGAGAGGGTAAAAATAAGAAACAGAGAAAAGAAAGAGGAGGCTGTGAGAGAGTGAATGGCAAGCTGAAATAACTCTCATTCAAGCGCTCACGACCGACATGATGAGCACTCAGAAGGGTGCACTTTAGATCCGAAAAACACGTATCATTCATCATTATTTTTTTTGGGGAGCACTGACGGAACCACACGCGATTTAGTTCAGGCTGGAGTCAGCTCACCAAACCTCTACTTAAGATAAACGCAGTGTATCTGATAAAAGAGGAGATCCACTATGGTGACCCAAATCAAACATGCGCATAATTACAGTAAGGGTTAATATGAATAACTGCACTGTGTTTTAGCAACAAGCACGGAGCCCTTACTAAGAGGAGGAAAAAGTAGCGCTACTTCTCGACTTCACAATACTCATGTGATGAAGTTCTACAGTACACGGTGTATATCCACTGTATAGCTGTTTAAGGGCCGTGGTCTCTGGAGCATGTCATTAAAGATCGAATGCTCCAGCAGCCCATTAACTCATCTTCAGCCTGTTGGAACAGCCTCACTCTGTAGAAAATTTTAATTGAATTTCAATTAATGTACCTACCTCTTCAGGGGGAGTTTTGTTTCCACAGAAATACATTGTTTACGGGGCTGGGGCATGGCTAAAGGTTGGATGTTGTCCTGCAGTGTGATTTTAATAAGCTGGTCTGTTTTCCTGTTGCTGTGTCCAATGCCTTTATTGCAGTTTTCAGCACATCGCTGCACACTCAGATCTGATCCCTCCATGCCTCAGCTCACTTGTGCGTAGCTTTTTATAGTGTATTGAGTTTATAAAGCGCTGAATGTTGCAGGTAGTGCATTTATTCCATACATGCAGACCTCATAAATTCCTAATAAATTCTCTCGGTCGGTCAGTCCAGTGGAAAAGGGATCATTTTCTGTGTTGAAGAGTTTTTGCAACGTTCTCATCTGTGCTGCATTTTTGTGGGATGTACAAATCCACCTACAGTAACCAAGAGTTGACCTGGAGTTCTGTACACTCCCACCGTTAAAGAAATCCAATATGTTATTTTAGTATATTCATTCATTCATTTGAATTCATTCATTTGTTCATAAATGTAATGACAATAAAATTTTAGATTCCTGTAAAACAGCATCGAAAAGAACCTGTCATGGACACTGCACGTCTCCATCCAGTCCAGTGGAGCAGCACTGTATCCTGCCTCTTTCCTGTTAGACTCCCTTCCTGATTACCTAATCTGCTCTGATTGGTCATCTTAAACACGCCCGACCCAGCACTTTTCACTGTGTGTGTTTGGTCTGTTCTGTCATGTTTCCAGCTTCAAATTCACTTTACTTCTACTGTGATTATAGGCAGAAGTTATGCAAATGTCTGACACGGTAATCAGTAGTGTTTTCTGTGGGAGGAGTTACTTTGAAGAACTTGTACATGCACAGGAACATATATAGCACACTGAGGGAAAGGGGGAAAAAAAAGTGTAATCAGTCCCGTTTAAGTTTCTATCAACTTTTACTGAGGAGCAATAGAAAGCATCCTGGCTGGAAACATCACAAACTAGTAAGGTTTGTGCATGGCCCAGGACAGGAGGGCTCTGCAAGACGTCATTAATACTATCAAGCATTATTGATATCGGCAAGGTGAGAGGCGGCCCGAGCAGAGGGACGCTTTAAGGCAACACCCATCCATAGAACAACAGGAGGATCTGCTGCTGTACCACCAGACTACATAGCAGCTTCTCTCCACAGTCTTTGAAACTTTAAATCTCATCCTCCACACTCAAATACAAACATTCATTTTGTTATGACTCATTAATTATTAATCCATCTGCATATTTTTGTTTTCCGTAGTAGCCTAAAGGTATTATAAACTACACTGTTATACAACCTTCTGTTGTAAAATGACACTTCATTACTCTTGTGTCTTTAATGTTCATACAGATTAAATAGAAGAGTGAAATGTGAGACTACAGTGGTGATTCACGATAATGAACCAGAGTGGTCTCTTAGTTTGACTCCGTCCTAATGCATTAGAGTCTATGCTTAAGTCACATCAACAGGAGTTAGTGTCTCTGGTGGGCTCTGGTGTTATAGCAGAGCTGTGTCAGTAGGCCCCTCTGATAGGGCTTAGGAGGCCCTTTGACAGAACTGGGTCAGAAGCCAAGATGAAGGAATTATGTCACAAAGAGGAACTATACTGGCCCCGGCTGCAACTCTGGTCCTCCAGCCTTTTGTCTCGAGCAAATCTGTCCAACCACACGCTCCTATGGAGAAAATCTCCGAATGGTAATTAGGGGATGGAAACGCTGTGGTGTACCGCCGCAGTTCATCATAATATCCAAGGCATTTAAATCAATGAGGCAGAGAGTGAGTGAGTCTCCTGTGAGTTTGTCCGTCCCTGTGGGCTGACTCAGACAAGATGACATCCTCACCAGGGACCTTGAGCCTACTCCTCCCTCAGGACAGCCCACACTGTTTACCACCAGCAGGGCACAAAGGCGCACACACACGTATAGAAGGCAGATGTGCGCGCACACACACACGAGCATGATGTGATACACACAGATATGATGGGCCTATTTAAATGGCCTGATTGCAGCGCTAGCTCATACATTTGTTTATGTTTACATATATATTAGCAGAGGCGTGAGTGGAGTGGAATCTAAATGAGATGGGTGTAGTGATTAATCACTATCTTCTCAGCCAGTCACATTATCTATAATGCAGCTGTGCTAATCACAATGGCCCACAATGAAAATGTCACTCGAGATAAAGTAAACAGGCCAGGATCTGCTGTTGTCCAGGAAGCAGAGAGTGGCAAGGTGTGAATGTACACTGCCACAAAGCCATTTGTGTGATTGCATAAACAGGAAATTCACCATTACAGTATAATGCAGTTTGGAAGAAAGGCTGTGTTGAAGAGATTTTAAAATAATAGATGAAGCGAAAGTCGTCCCTTCATCACGGTCTTATTTAACCAAAGCCGTTACAGTCATAATTCTACTGTGTCACATCATATTGCCGTTAACGACGCAGGCATTGAACCTGTTGCTGTATTTTTGGCTGAAAATACAGAGGGAGGATAATGGGAAAGGGTGGCAAGGGAGTTCAGTGATGTAGAGAGAACGGTGTGAAGTGTGTGTGCGGACCGGCATAGTTATTTTTCGGGAGCCTGTTATTGATCCTCTGCATCACTTTCTTAATAAACTGCAGATGAAGCACATAATTTGGGTGTCAACCAGTCGTTAATCTCCAATTCATTACAGACTCAGACTTTGCCGGCATTTCTGCTATAATTTTTATTAAACTTGCCTTTTTCTAAACGGCCTAGTCCACACACACACACGCACACGCACACACACACAGGTATTCTGGTTCCCAAAAAATTCCTGTCCAGACCAACAGTATGAAAATGCAAACGCAGGCTGCCAAGCACAACAGGTGGCGATATAACCTCTACCATAAGGCCACATTGTCTAATCAGAATCAATCAAATGAGACAGGCCATAAAACTACAGTTTTCTTGTCTACACATAAATACCGGAAACAGCGTTTCTGAATATCTTCACCCAAGCAGGAGTTTTCCTAAAGCTCCGTTTCCAGTGACCTGGAATGCCGTTTATGTCTAAGTATTCTAAATGAATTCCACATAATAATATTTCAGGAGGCACAGACCGTGTCCTCAAATGTTCTGAGTCTTTGGCTGTGCACTGGGAAGCAACGTCTAACACACTGGTGCCTTATTTGCATGCAACTACTGTATTGTTGTGTTTTCTGTGCAGGGAACACAGAAGTCCCATATGAATGGATAAAACATATTTCATCGTAGCGCTGCTTACACCAGTCTGTGTTGCTACAAGGATAGCATACGTTCATGCACGCACATGCCTGCCATGCCTAAATTTTTAATGTGGCAATCTTTGTGACACCACGAGAAGGCTCCACAAGGCTGGATTTGCATAAACAGCATAAATAAATAGCAATTGACTTACCGTCCAAGATGACAGATTGCCCATTTGAAAAGTGTGACACCTCAACTTTACAATGTAATCGCTGTTGTGAAAGTAAAATTCTTCAATGAACGATAAATGAATCATACTGAAGTTCATACGACTGTAATTAATTTTGAGTAGACCTTGTGTTTAAAAGCTCAAGAAAAAGTCTGTCGCCTACAACGTTTTCAGGTGGCATTCCTAATGTAATACCATTTTCTGGAAGAAAAAAGAATTAGATGATTCATTCTGAAGTCAGACTACTTCTGTTTTATTGCAGTATTTTTAACGCTCTGCCCCCTGCAGCCTCATTTCCCTCAAATTCTCTCCTCTATTCAAACATCACATTGGACCCAGTGGATGGAAAATGATATCCTTTTTTTTGTTTTCATTCAAAGTGCGCATTCTGTCATTCTGCCCGTTTTCTAGACACAGGCTATGAGCTGTATGAGTCCATACCTTGAAAGCCGTAAGATCTTCAAGAACTTAAAAGACTGTCAACCTCTGGCGGATATTTCTGTCTTCACGCCACAGGCTTTGAAGTTCTAAAGAAAAATGCTAATGTAGAATATTTAGCTGGCACAATGATCCATCCCTTTTGACAAACTAATGCTGATAAGATACTATGGAACTTTGTGTGTTCATTTGAAAATCCAATGCATCAGTAATGGTGAGTGCTTCTCTTGCAGTTCCAAGCACATTAGCCTATTTTAGACAGAGCATCAAGCCGCCAATTTGCCCTTCCTTTTGGTGGCTCAGTCCGCGGTTTTAGACAGAGGGCGGCAAATTGGGGGTCTGTTTTGGTCGGCGATTTTCCGCCTCAGAGGGTACACTTATTTCCGCCTCGACTGCTATCTAAAACCGAGGCGGAAATGTGCCGGCCCGTGGGTGAGGTGGCCGGAGGTGTCGATGACCTGCACTGTTGTGCGACCCACAGCCGGGGAGTTTTAAAACCAAGAAACCGCTGATCACAGCAGTCAGTCCATCAATTCATCCGCGGACATTAAGATGAACAACTGGACAGCCGCTGAGATCCAGGAGATGCAGCGTCTCCTCGGTCTCTGTGGCTGTTTTGTTGTGTTAGCTTGATGATGTGTCGGCAAGCTAAGGATGGTCGTGACTTTCAAATTAAAAGCCCCCCGCTAAGGACCCAGTTCTAAACTCCAATAGGGTGCAATGTAAAGCTCTTATTTTGAAGACAAATTCTATGTCACCATTCACAGCCCAACTTCAAGCTTCACGTCACGTCACATGTTTACGCCTACCTCAGAGGCGGCTTATGGTAAAGGAGGAATATTACGCCTCGGTTTTAGAAAGACAGGCCGGCACACTGCCGCCCTTACCTTGGAGCAAATGTGCCGCCTTTTCTATCTAGAAAGGGCTTTTGATAGAAAGCTCCTCTAAGGATGTATCTCAATATCTCTGATGATCCTGACCTTTACTTTAGTGCCACTATCAGGCCAACTTTTCTACTTCCACACGAAATACTGTATTAACACATACAAGGAACATTCTTCATTTCCACATTGTATGATCTGTTATATACAACCACTGGCCGGACAAGCCTTTTCCTTAAGAACTGCATGATTGTGGGCAGAGTAGGTTATTGTTATTGTCAGGTACAATAACCATAATACTCTGCTAAGACTTTTTTGAGACCGTTTGTTTTTTAAGCCCTGTTGCAGTAAATTAATCATCCTTTCAGATTTTATGTCAAAATGTAAAATATCTGTTGGAAAACAAAACAGCGAGTGGCTCTCTCCTCAACTCAAATGCAGCAAACGTATTGTGCATTTTCCATTGATAGTTTTGTTTATAAAGATCGGGCTTATATGAGTGATTGAAACCTTCTTATTAAGTTTGTTTTATTATGAATATTATTTTTGAAAACAGCCACAAATTCATATTTTGGGCAGCAGAAACATGTTACATTATTTATGTGCAGGTTTTAATAGATTAGGTGTCTTTGAGCCGATGTTATGCACAGACACACACAAATACACATATGCGCTCACATAGCGAGCTAGTAGAACTTGGCTGGCAGCACCAAATAAAACACCTGCTGACCTCCACTTTTCTGTCCCCTAGCTGACCTCCATCTGCTTCCTTTAGGTGACTATGAGTGTGTGACAGCGCGGGTGTGTGTGTGCAGACAGACAGCTTAGAGCAGATAGGTTGACAAACTGCAACTGTGTGTGTGGTTGTGTGTGTGTGTGTGTCCATCCTGTATGTGTATAAGCTGCCTCGCAGTGCCAGCTCAGTTATTAAAGCGGCACTGCCACAGTGGATCCCTCGGCTCAGATATTACTGTACGCATCCTCTGCGGCAGAATATCTGCAGGTTGTCTCTAGTAAAACAACCTCGACTCAACATTCGCCATGTTCCAACCACCTGCTCCTCCTGTGACACACACAGGCTGAGCAGGTGAATCCAGGTGAAACCTTAAATCCCTCTGCAATTTCTGCCATCAAAGCCCACTTTGGCTATGAAGGTTAGGTGTAGATGAAAGCCGTGATCCCAGCCTTCTTCTAGTGTTTGGCTCGAAGAGAATATACCCGTAAAGGTGCTGGGATCATTGCGGCTTTTCAGCAGTTATCTGCACGACTTTACAAAAACTTTAACAGTCATCTGATGTCGAGTGTGGCTGACTGCTGGGATTTATGAAAAGATGTTAAAAAAATCTATAAGTGTAAGCTGAACAAACTCCACCTCAGGCTTTGACTGTGTGAGAGGAGAAAATAACTTGAATAGATGCCGGCCAACACAAATGATAGTATTTCTCGTATCATAGGATATTTAAAGATGTCACTTCTCTGCCGCTTTTGGATGCTTTTTCCACGTACCACTTGGCAGTCGGTCAGTGTTGCCGGTGCTGTGATTTTCTGCTCATCGAGGTTCTGTTTCTGACACTCTGCTACCTACTGTATGTGTAGTCTTGGTGGCTATGGCAACTGTCCACTTTTTCTTACGCAATATTTCGCAGGATAAATCTTTACAGCCACTGTTTCTGCTGTATTTTTCGAGAGATACAAACACTGACAAGCCTTGAAACGAAAGCTTTGCATGTTGGACAATGTGTTCCATGTTGTTATGCAGTCACCTCAGATGACTAATGCTTAAGACCTTGAGTCTCTGTTTTGTTTCCACATGCATACATGCTACACACATATGACTGCCTTCCCTTTCAATTTTGATCTGCATTTTTGGTGTGCAGTGCAGTTTCTTTCCTCTATTTTCAAAAGTGGAGAACTCTCTGTTTTTTTCTCCATTCAAACGGAAGCAAACTATAGCATTGTGCAC
This sequence comes from Diplodus puntazzo, assembly GCA_963678695.2. Classification (NCBI taxonomy): domain Eukaryota; kingdom Metazoa; phylum Chordata; class Actinopteri; order Spariformes; family Sparidae; genus Diplodus; species Diplodus puntazzo. The sequence continues at coordinate 7,638,294 of OZ023155.1, read as the reverse complement.
TTGGAATACATTATCCACAGGTAAATATGTTAATTGGACATATGTAAATATTTTCCTCCGAGCTTAGAGTGGAGTGCAGGCTGGCAGGCGTTGCACTATTCATCAGAGTAAGCACCGAGGTTCTTATCAGGATTAAAGCGCGACAGGCAGGGCACAATGCCTGGATTTAAACATGTCTTTGATGTGACACGAATGTATGTATCGCGAATCTGAAGAAGAGCGTGTGAATAAATGTCTTTATTTCTGCTACTCCATTCAGAGGCACCCGCTGTAAAATTAGGAAAAGAAATCTATCGCACTCTTTTACATTCCCTGCTTCTGTAGCCCTGTGTAAGATGGAGTATGTTTCGCCAAATTTTGTCTCAATAAAGCTTAGATGAATTGGATTTCCCGACTATCATTTGAATCAGTTTCAAAATATTCTCAAAGAAGCATTCAGATGATCAGATGAAGCTTCACCACTATCTGAGGGGAAACTGTAACAGCTATCAAATCAATAAAAAAAGATGTCTGCACTACACGCCATAGAGAAAGGGATTGTATGGCTCTTTACATACCATATAAAATGTGCTAAAACATTTGATTGAGACTAAAAAGGTTTGACAGAAAAGAGAAACAATGCAGGTCACTAAAAAAGAAAGTGAATCAGACAGGAAGGGGGGGAGTGAGACAGTGAGAGCGAGAGCATGGTGGCTCGCCTCGGGTAAGAAACGAGTTTGGGAGGTTTTTGTGATGCAATACACAGACAGCACTCGCTTGGTGATTGTTCATTGCAGTTGATGAGGCATTTGTTACAATGCTGTAATGTTAACAAATGTGGGACTGACGACTGAGAATGTGACGTGGTGGATTTCTGAACGCAACAGTTCTGGTTAAAGTTTATGGAGTTACAGCTTTTTCAGTTAAGGTCAGAGAGCAAGGTGTTGGTCATGGTTCAGTGAGCTCGATGTTTACTGGTGGTAGGAGACGGAATGTTCAGACTCGAGTGTCTCAGTTAGACACACTGTCTGCACAACCAACTACCACCTTCTACCATCGCTCCTGACATACAACAGTCATTATCTGCATGGCCACAAAAGGTCACTTTCTAGGGCCATTTAAACTTTTAAACAAACCACCAATGCTCGATGGAGGTAGTCAGTGTCAGTCATCAGAAATATCAGAAATATCTCAATTGGTTATCTCTCAGTGTTTAATCAGCTGCTCTTCATAATCAGCTGCTCTGCGTTTAGCTCTAATCAACAAATAATGGTTGCTAACATGCTAAACAAAGATGGGAACAGTTAAGCATCACTGGCATATAAGGGTTGTCATCACGAGTATGTTTACATGCTGACCAGCCACCAGACAAATGCTTGAAAAATATGAATGGTGCACTATACACAAAATGATGATCTACTACTGAGTTGCTGGTGAATTTGAATCCTGGCTTTAGCATTTAGCTCAAAGCTGCTCTGCTCCTAAGTACATCCACAGAGCTCTGGGTATGGCCCTGCACTCTCACAGAGCATCTGCTCTTCTCATTCGTGAGGGTTTCATCTCTTTTGCATGAAATGTTGTTTTGCTCTCTCATCTTTGATCTGTTTTGCTTTATCTGTGTCGCAATTATGTCGTCCTTTATGTTGCGCCCCTGATTCCCCGTGCTGCCAGGATATTACCTCTACTCTTGTTTTGTTCCTTGTCCTTGTTCTTAGTGCCATGGTCTCATCTGCAGGACTGTCGCAAAGATAGTTTAGTTTACCGACCACTGCAGTTGTAGTTTTCTTCTCATGGTCTGTTGTCTGTTTTCTCTTTTGTCTCACATCCCTCTTGCCGTTTCTACTTCACTGGTTTTTCTTTCTTTTCCCCTCATCTCTTCCTCCCTCACTCCCTCCATCTCTCCTCCAGGGGATCCCATGGAAATGTTTAATTGTTCTGAAATGTCTACAGTGAGCTGGACTAAATGACTCAGCAGCCATGTCGGCTGACATGAAAATCGAATGCCATTTAGCTTCAGTGTGTTTGCAGCTATTCAAGGACTTGCTTTCTTTTGAAGCGAGCCGGACACATTCCCATGCTTGGTTTTTATTTTCTTATTCTTTTGAGAGCTCAAGGCTGTACATAATTGAGCCTTTTAAGATGTCAGATTAAAAAGCAACCACTCCTACAAGGTCTTTTTATGCGTATTAAGATGTCTGCACAATTATCCTTGTAAATGTGTGTGTGTCTATGCTTGTGCTTTGAGTTTTCTGGAGAAAGTCGCAGAATGTGAGGTGCTGTTTGTTGCGTCCAGATCAACACATCAAACAAATTTACTGCAACTTCATGTTGTCCTAGAGTTTAACATATTGGTCGATCCCCATGTGTGAGACTTCCTGTTTTAAGAGCTGTGAATTCAGTGGACATACTGCATATGCTAACATATGTTTAATATGTTTTAATCTGCATTACAGAGCATGACAAGCACCGCCTATGCAAAAGTACTGAATACATGAATCTTCACTTCAAAGTCAAATGGTTCCACAATGAGTACGTCCGTGACCTGCCGGCCTTCAAGGGTGTTTCCCCGGAGTATTCTCTGTAAGTGACCTCTCATTTTTCACACACGGGTGCATGCTGAGATGTACGAAAATGCAACACTCACTACTGTATGATCAAAGTATTCATGTGCACGCATGTGCGCTGTACATAGTGGAATGTGATTATTAATGCATTATAGAACACGATAAGGCTTTTGTAACGTCCAAGTTAAAGCAAACTGTGGAAAGATGTGTTGAAAGGTGTTTAATGTGTCTATATTACATTGCATTATATGTTTATTTCTGCCTGTAATCATTGCCTACATTTAGCTTAAAAAAAATTGTCATTGGCAAGACGAAATTTTGAATGTTCTAATAATTAATTCAAGTGGAATACGCGGACAAAAGGAGGGGGCCATGTATTGATCTCTGTGGAACTCCACGGGAAACTCTTTTACAGCCTGACTGAACATTTTTCCTGGTAAAAACTATTTTTAATTAGTTCACAATTAAAAAAAAACATTTTAAATATGTTTTAATCATTTTTCAGTACCCCTTAAACCATAAGGAAAAGGCTTCTGTAATGCTGGGACTATCAATCATGAGCTCATCGCTCCAGTCACTTTGTGGTGAAGACTGAATCTGTAAAACGGTCATGTCCGTGTAATCTGTGTTGGCAGTTTATTCTCACAAAGCCTTTAAGGGAGCTGATCATAAACTGTTTTGGATGAGGAGACAAATTTATAGCCTAAAAGCGTGTTTTTGTTCTTCTTTTCACGCTTCCCTGTTTTCCATTGTGCATGCATAATTATGTGCGGGAAAGAAGGCATAGCTGCAATATAAACACGTGTAATGCAAGCAGAGAACGCAGTGCCCTCTCTCCCATCCTGTCGGTCTATCAGAGTAATGACTCACCCGCCCCATCTCTAACACTGTCACTCAAACACCATCTCTATCAGGATTGATTCTTCCAGGCACACACATCATACATAGAGGCACGCACACACAGACTTCCTTTTCCGTCTGCCTGTCTCTCTTCTCTTTCTCTGTCGACACGCCCACCTTATTTATTGGCTTTCCCTCCTGTAGCAGATGCCCTTAGCCAGAGTACAAAGCAGTTTTGGGGGGACATCCGTTGCTCTGAGGACAAGATCGGGCACTAAATTAAACAAGGAAATGGCAAAGTGAAACAGACAGAACAGCATTATTATTCCGCTAACAAATGTACTTCCGCACCCGACTCATCCGTCCCGGCCTGTCCTGTCCTCTGCTGTCCTCTGTCTGAGCCTCGCAGTCTAATCTGTCCACAAACTGAAACCTGATATCAGTGCCTACACGGATTGCAGCCTCGGCCAAAACCACACTGAAATCTACGAGGTCTTTTCAGGATGCCTTTCTGAGTGTAACACGATCGATTTTCATTGATCCCCCTTAAATACAGTGGTTCCTTGAAAATGTTTAAATAGATATAAAGCCTTGGTCTCAAAATTGTTCAGATAAAGTAAACCCAGGCTCATCTGGTGCTACAGACAGATGAGATGAACCATAACAATGCTAAAGAAATACATTTTCCAGCTATGGTTTGACCTTTCAATGACAGAATGATTTATTGTTTTTCAGATGGTTCGAGCCGTTTGTCATTCAGTGGCTTGATGAGAATGAGGACGTTGCCATGGATTTCCTGAATGGAGCGTTGGAAAGGGACAAGAAGGATGGAGTGAGTATATCATTGAATTATTTCTTCAAATGTAGCCTTACATTCAACCATTCCAATCCACTTAAGACCGCTTTTTTATTCACGAGAACAGCCCGCTATGACTTTACCTCTGGAGGAGGAGGGTTGCAGGGATAAAGGAAATATGGTTTCGTTCAGAAATGTTTTCTATAACTTGATGCACTGTTTAAACAGAAAAAAGCATAGCAAAGCATGTTTTGGTACAGTTTAAAATGTTTTACTGTTTCAAACTTTATTGTGCGGCTTTCTATTGCAAAGCATATGAGAATATTGTAGCCGACTTTTTAATCTACACAGTTTTCTTCATATTGTTACCCGTACTTCAAACACAAAGATGCTGTGCATTATGGTCAGTGTGAGTTCCATTTCTAAATAAAAAACTCCCCAGCTTTATGGAAGATTCCCCACTAAATGAGCTTTCGTACTCTCTTAGAGGTGATACAGCCTGATTACATTTAATTTACCTGAGAATAGAGCAAACGCTTCAGGCCTTCTGCTTAGCTAGACAAACTGTGTATCACCCCCATAAAACTCATATTCACTCGGGCTAATTGTAGGATTTTCATTTACCGCTGGCTGAAAGGTTTGAACCAAGATGTCCACCAAACAGTGTTGAAAAATAAAACCCGTCATTTGCTGTTTCTTTCACACATGAAACAGGTGGTTAAATGGGATCTATGTGTACATCATTAATAAATGCAGGATTCCAACTGTAACTTCCCAGCTTGGGATCAATAAAGTCTATCTATCTATCTATCTATCTATCTATCTATCTATCTATCTATCTATCTATCTATCTATCCATCTAAGACACAACTCTCAAGTTTCAGTGTTATCAGTGCATCTTAGCAGCAGTTAGTACATCAACCTGCTAAGGTCAGTAGGAGTTTGTGTTTTGTTAGATTTCTGCTCTGTGAACAATGTGGCCATAGAGTAATTAGTACATTGAATCGTATCTTGTCTTCACTGTCCTCACCCCTCTGTTACTCTCTCCACCCTCATGTCCCTCTCTCATGTAACAGTTCCAGCAAACCTCGGAGCACGCCCTCTTTTCCTGTTCGGTGGTGGATGTGTTCACTCAACTTAACCAGAGTTTCGAGATTATCAAAAAGCTGGAGTGTCCGAACCCGCAGGCCCTGGCTCACTTCATGTGCCGCTTTGCGAAGGTCAGATTCTTTGGAGAGGCCCTCTCTGTGAACCCTGAATACTCCTGCGGGGAGTAATAACTTACAGTTAAAGAGTTTGCCATTGATCTGAGGAGACTCTGTGGTCTATTTATTCTGTCTGATATTATCCTGTTATTAGTTTGTGACTGCTTTAAATAGTTTCTGAGCCTCAGAAACTCAATAATAGAACAACAAACAATCTGTAATTATAAAAAATGTCTCTCCCTCCCTACAGACTATCAACAAAGTTCTTCTGCAATATGCTGCAATCATATCCAAGGAATTTCCTTCGCATTTGAGCAAGGAGAACGTGGTAAGTGCCCTTACTCAAACGTCTGCAAATGTTAATAGCAAAGGTTACAGCGCAAATTTGGTCATCAGGTGATGGTGTTTCTATGATGACAGCGGTTTGCATGCAGACCATGTAGAAAACGCTTCAGATAGCAGCCCTGTCTATTCTAGGCTGAGCCCTGCCTCGTCTTCTGTTATGCACTTAATAGTGTCTCTATTAGCCGGGATGCAATTATTCATTTCACAGCCCACAGCTGATAGGGGAAAAGTCATTGGTATTTTTCTGGGCTCTCTGTCCATTGTTTAATGTGACGGATGACTAAATACAGAGGCTTCCGAGTGGCCTAATTATCCACACTGGTCTTTGAAGTTGAAGTGAGAGATAGCACACAGGGTACAGGCAGAGGAGGCAGATGTTTCCTTACAGTGTTGACAGGCTCATTACAATTGACCCAGAGAAAACATGAAATGTCCCTCCTCAAGACGGGACCCAACAGACAGCTGATGGGAGAAGGAAATAAGAGGCAGATGGAGTTGCACAGCGGCAGGATTACATCAAATTAAACCTAATCTCTAATTTGTCAGGCTGTCAAGTATAGAACACGACCTACATCATAGCCATCTCGACCGAGAATTTACTGTGCGTCTGCATTTGCCACCCAAAAATGAAAATATACATCGAGAGAGGAGTAATATCAGACCACTTATATCAAAACATTGTCTACTTTTGACCCCGGCTACAACAGTCGTAGTGAGGACACTAGTGGTTCAAACTTTGCTGTGCTTTACTTTAATGACTTTGAAAAGCCTCAAGGGATAAAAGGATGTATAAAAAAGCACACATTATATAAAAGTCACTATAATACCTCAGATTTATCTCACAATAACCCCACTGTCTGATTCAACTGATGTCGACTGCGACTCTAAGCCTTAGGCACCTATTACAGGTGTCATTACCCACTCTCCACATCTCTACAGGAAACAACAACAACAACCTTCAAGGTAGCAGTCTAAATGCTGAAAATGACAAGTTAACCTAACCCTAACCTGGTCACAAACACTACAAAAATTAACAAGCTAGCAGCTGTTACCTTTTCTTTTGCCGGTATCTAGCCATTTTAATGGCAGGGCTCTCTTCCCTACATGGAAAAAAATTCCTCTCTGACACTATCTCACAGTGGCACCGTAGCTACTATCATGGGCTATGTAGTGTTAAAGATGATTGTGAATGGCTTAGAGAAATACAAAAGAAGCCAGAGTATTTTTTCCCCCTGTCACAGAATGATAATAGTTGCAGCCATACATTTCTCCAGTGTGCTGTAGAGACACGTCTGGCTATGGCAGACTAGAAACCACTGACCTAGAGGATCTGCTTTTGCAAACACAGCACTGATATGAATCCATTTTGTGATATTGATAATATTTGCAGACAAACTTAGCTCAGCATCACCATATTCAAACATCATTACCCAGCTGAATACTGTAAATCAATAAATATGCTATTATTCTATTATCTGATATCACAGCAGCCTCTCACATTTAAATAAAACGTTATAATATAACCAGTGGAAGTGTTAGTGCGCCAAACTGTTTATTCTATTTATTTTTCCACCCTCGCTCAAGCTAGAAATATGTAAGGGAAAAAAAAATCTTTTTTTCAGATTAAGAATATCTAATCACACCCTTCAAAATATGTCTATAAATCTAGAAGAGAGACAGCCATTACGTGCCGCCACAGAGACACTATTGGCTGCTGTGCGGATTCAAAGTCACCAATCATCCTTCTCCTGTGGGGCGTAGAATGATCATTTTAGTGCTATCCATTATCACCTACCATAATTTTTTGGCTATGTTTGTCATCTGTTCTTTGGGCAGATAATGTTCATAATGTGAGACTGAATGAAAACTCTGAAGAATTGCCCACAGTCGCCGTAAAAAGCTGAGTGATTAATGTCTGTCATCTGTTAAACTTGTTGTTGAGCCGAGAAATCGATAACAGCTGACATATTCAGTGCAGACATTTCTCTCCCTCTTGTATTATGTATAACGTTGCCCTGCTGACTGCCGATGTCGCGCCGAAACCTTGGTTCTTTCTATAGATGACATGTCAGGAAGTCAGAACTGATGGATTTGACATTTTGCAATGTGTTTTCAATTATACGGGGCCGTCGAAAGCTCAAGTTGTTACAGTACAATGTCACTAAATATAGGACATTTGATATACTACTGTTTGTATGATGTCAGCAACATTAAATAAACTGTAAATTTGATGTTCTTGTCACACATTGGATCATTCTCTGTACCGTACTGCGCACAACAGTTATATTTATTCTTGTACTTTTACAGCCCTGCATCATCCTCAACAACATTCAGCAGCTCCGGGTCCAACTGGAGAAGATGTTTGAGTCCATGGGTGGCAAACAGGTCTGTGCCTACCTAAGTACATGTGTCCGCTATGTCCGTGGCAATTCACTTTCAGTAAAGATTTCCTATTTCTGGCATGTAATATATGAATTATTACAATACAATACTGCGTTGATCCCCGTCCTTCCAATGGAAGGTCGAACCACAAGCTAGAGAACAGCATCCCCAGGGCTTCAAAGGCTTCTGTGTCTTGCTAAAGGACACTTCAGCAGTTTTGATACCGGTTCATATGGAGGCTTAAACCACCATCCCTCAGATCAGCACTCTGCTGTGCAATAAATGCTGTGTCATGATTATGCAAATGATGGTTTGAGATGACATTCAGACAGAGTGAAAGTGAATTGACCCCAACAGTGATGTGGCGTAATCCTTCCTTCCTCAGTTCTGTACTTAACCATCTAACAGACTAATCTGACGTGTAGTTCGGTTTGCTAATACAACCTTTTCAACTCCTACCTCCACTACAGTTCCCCAATAACTACCTCCTTTGTACCCCATCATTATTTTCCCACCACTAATCCCCTTTCTTTTCATTTTTGTAAATATTGAGTTAAAACCTTTTTAAATCTGTGTTTTCGGTTTGAAACACCATTGAATATTTCCCCCTCGTCGACCTGTCAGTGTGTCAGTCTGACCTGAGAAGAAGCAGCCACGGCTTCTTATAACTTACACGCATGTTTCTCTCCAGTATCTAACGCCTGTGTTGCCTTGCGTTTTGTCTCCTGTCGTTGTGTCTTCTGTTTCCCCCCCGTTTCCTTTCTGTGCTCTCTCTCTCTGTCTCCAGGAGGAGGGGGTTGTGTCCTTCTGTAAGGTGTGTGTAATAGGACTTGTCAACACCCCTTCCCACCATTTACCGAATGATACGAAAAAAAAAAGCACGCCCCCTCCCCCCCCGTGCCTCTCCGCCACCCCTCACGCTCCTATGCTTCTCACCCCACCCCACCTCCCCAACCCCCCCCAACCCCTTCAGCAGCATGTGCCAAAGAGCATACGGAATTTGAATTACCCATCACGCCTCTGGACAGGTTGCTCAAGCTCACCATCCCCAGCGCTGTGGGGATAGTGGCTCAACCCACTCGATCCCATCTTTATTTTTAGCTTGCTTTTTTTTTCTCTCCACGTCTCTTCTCTATCCATGGCTAATTTAGAAATGCGATATTTATTTTCTAAGTCGTTGTTCCCCCCTCTTTTTTTGTCCCTGACGCAAACAGCAGCGTCAGATGCTCACCAAAATCTCTGGCTGTGGTTTTGATCATCTCTATGCATTCCCCAGGCTGCAGCCACAAAAAAGCTTCTGACAGGATTTTTCAGACCGTGTTTAATGAGCTTCTCAAACACTTACAAATCTCTCCAGCTGTGCCCTCAGCTGAGGGCTGCTACCTCCACACCAGTTAGCAGATCTCGACCTGGATCACTCCAAGTTTGTTATTGTCTGCAGGATAATGACACCAGAACTGTTTACATCCCATCAGAAAGTAAAGCTGTGAACATTAACTGTTAACAATCCGGTTTATCTTAAAGGATGTTTTCAGTAATTTCTCTTGAATACTTATTACACAGCAACTGCGTATTTCAGGTGAAACTTTCCCATTAGTTTCCTTTCTGCACAGCAGCCTATTCAATACAGAATAGGTCCCTATCAGCAATTAACTCCCAGAGAGCCAATGTAATTACTAAGAGCTGTTATTATAGCATTACCAATAACAGAGATTAGCAATAATCTTTTACAGTGCACGCATTTACGGAATCATCAAGAACTCACTCCCCAGATAGGTAACAGGTTTTATTCTGGGTGTTTGTTAATTTTGCTGTTGTCACTTTAAAATGATGGTTTATTAAATCTTTATTAACCTGCCAATGTTTGGCACGAAGTGTGTTTCGAAATAACAGCCTGCCAGTGAGCAGATATTGTATTGTTGAAACAGGCAAAGTGAGGCAAAAGCTGGCTGCTGTTGATAGGCCGTCAGCCAGGGGACAGTTTGCTCACTCTGGATGTTCATCAGTGTCAAGTGTAACCAGCTACCATGGAGGAGCCAGGTGCTCCATAGTCTCCAAAATTGATGTTTCCTTTGCAGAAAGTTCAATTAATGTAATGAAAAATGTCGACTATCTCTTGAGTGCATGTTTAAGAATGTGTTGTGGTGTTATTGGTACCATTGTTGACAACTTAAACTAGTTTCTGACAGTGCAAATTTAGAAGAAGAGACATACTGTAGGACACCACAACTATCCATAGTCAATATACACATATATGTAAATAAGTCATCATATTTTACTCGACATAACATTCAGTTTCCTGGTTAATCCAACACGTCTAGTGAATCTTTTAATGCTTGACTTTAATCTGACATTTCAGAGGACAAATCTTTGATATTTCTCAGCAAGTAGAAGAAATGTCCGCAACTACTGTCGAACGGAGGCTTTTCTGAAAAGATTGCAGTCTTCATCAGGTAGACATCTGATTGGAGCATCAGACACTACACCAAGTCTGAGAGAAAATGTCCTCCTCTCATGAGGTGACAGGTGTCTCGGTTTATCTAACAGCCAAGTGAATTTCCTTCGCCAGCATTCCCATTAAGACAGTGTTCTTAAATAGAAAAGAATCCCTATTTCAAAAGACTGCCAGGCTGCAGTCTAAGAAACTTTCCCCAGGCCACGGCAAACTGATAAAAGACCTTCTGTCTTTCCCTGCTATCACTTGAAGAGATGTTATCCGTTACTCAAATAGTCAAATAACAACCCCTACCTCGATGGGCAATTTTCTCTGTGACAGAAAAAATGTTACGTGCCGCTATCCTTTCGAATGAGGTGACAGCAGCAGTATGCATATGTGCGCATGTTAACACACATACACACACATACACATCTATCCGGTTCATTGTGCGGATAGAGGCGGAATAACAATGTCTATAAAAGATTTAGTATACACATCCACTTCCCAGCTGAGCCATCCGCCATTACAATGTGTGAGATGAGCGGCTCCATGGCTAAGCTTATCGGGTCTAATGTGACGATCTGTTATGCATGTGGTGCGGTGCCTGGCCTCACACATCCATCTCAGGCACTCAGTGTGTTCTCCACCCCCTCATCCAAAACATCAATATTTGGACATTTGTACATGGCGAAACCTGATTCATAAGTGCCGAGACAAACAGTGACACAGATGCACTCATACATTAAGTTACCGACTCACAAACCCAGTCACACACACGCGCGGCATAAAATTATCAACACAGTCATTTTCTCAGAATACGCCACAAACATCTGCGCAACCATCACATGCACATGCATACATATGGCACCGCAGAAACCCTACACATGCCATGCATGGGCCGATACATGTTGTGAATCAATTTTTTGCAAATGTGTTTGTGTGGGCTGGTATTGAAAATTGTTCAGTGCTAGGCATTGATTCGTCAATGTATCTTACTGTAGATGTTGAGGTACATAGTAGATCGATGCCTCACTCCTGTGTAATAAAACAGAATTTGCACAATTAATTTCTTATCAAAACCAACAATGAACAGTATGTTTGCCTGCAGCAACCTTCGTCCTCTGGAACATAAAAAGTCTGCCAGAACTCTGTGCATTTATCTATGACAGTAAGTGTTACTGCCTGTGATTACCCGGAGATACAATGTGGAGGCTCCCTGACAGCACACTCTCTCGACTGTAACTTGTGTAGGGGCGCACAAAAAATGTTCTCTTCCGAAAGGACACCAGCCAGCTGCTTCTTTGCTGACACCGTGTCTCATGACGCGGCGAGCAGTCATCGTCGCAGCTCTCGGAGGTGAGCCGCCCATTTGTATTCAGAACGTCGCTCGGCCCAGATGGCAGGCAGAACGAGGGGGAGGCCACCAGCGAGGCAGGTTACTCCTCTGTGCCTGTCGTCCCCCCCCCTCACCCCACCCCGCTGAGACCCCCACCCCAGTTGAGGCAGAGATTCAGAGGTCTAGTCAGTGTGGGGCTACTGTATGGACTGTAATGATGTAGTAACTGTCTGTCTTCCACTGACAGCTGGACGCAGAGGCCAGTGATCTGCTAAAGGAGCTGCAGAATAAGCTCAACACGGTGCTGGATGAGCTCAGCGGAGTGTTTGGCTCCAGGTGAGTAAGCTGTGACTCACCTCCATGTGTCTGTGTTTTCCTTTTCATTCAGGGTTTTAACGTCTTCCATTCATGTGTTATTACGTCAAAGAAAATCGCACTTACAAGGCTGCTTCGTTATTGACGGACGTGTACTCGAGTTATAATTGACTGGAGCTCTTGCTGTGCACAGTCGGAGCTCAGCAAGTTGCTAAACATTTCAGTTTGAACAGAAGACACGCATGCTCTTAAAGCCTTTTGAATAATCTAATGGGGCCAGTAGGAGTGAGATAGCGCCTCTTTAAAGTTGTGTTACTGCTGCTGCCGGAAATAAGCACCCAGTTGCAAGGGATTTCACAGATTGTTGTTTTTCCCACAGTTTCAAACCTGTGATTGAGGACTGTGTGAAGCAGATGAACCAGGAGCTTGTGCAGATGAAAGGCTCCGCCAAAGGAAGCAATGCTGCCATGGACGCAGAGACTGTCCTCCGGCCTCTCATGGACCTCCTGGATAAAAAGTGGGTAAACACCAGATGCCAGCTCAGAGATAAGACTCTAACGTGGAAAGGCGTTTCTGAACTTTGGTCTTTGAAAGTCATTTATTGAAGAGTTTTGGCCTTGAGTTGATGCCATATTAGGATTTTATCTGGTGAAGTTTACATGCATGGGGTGATGAAACAAGAAGAAGGTGGTGTGGATAAGGTAGCAACATTTGTAATAGCAAGCAAGGATAGTAGGCTAACAACAGGCATTCCACAAAGTTGTAAATTATGTATTTTTTTTTTTTGTATGAATCAATTGTATTACTTTACTATTACTAACTGCTGTCACTGTCCTACAACTCTAAAAAAAAAACTAAAACTAAATTTCAGTGGTGGTTGGACATGGGAGAGCCTCCATTTTAGGTTGTTCAGAGTTAACTAGTCAGGTTGATTAATAAAGACGTGTCCACATTTCAGAAGCTTCCTATGTGCTCGTGTATGCCTGGTCATCTCCAAATTAGGGACTATATAGTAGTAGTGCCAAGGCCGGACTAGGCCCCTAAAGTCCTAGGACATTTTGTTAGGAACCATTGATGTTATGTATCAACTATGGTGATTTCTGCTGCAACAGGGGTTGTGAGTCAAAATAGATGCAAAAGCTTTATTATTTTTGTCGAAGCACCAGGTGCTTGTAAATCCGACAAATACGCAGCGACGGCAGCTTACGCGTTTAACAAAGCTGACCTTACGGAAGGTTTGGTACATTTGCAACTTCAGCTCTCAGTCTGATGACTGTAGAATAGAAAGTCCTTCTCTTTACAACTTCTAGGTCGCAGCTGCTCTATTTACTATTTATGAGATTTCTGAATGGGCAGGTAAGCAGTAAACAGAGCCATTAAAACAACGTTTCTGAACAAATTATTTTTTAAATCGGAATTTAATTTATATTGTAATAGACACTAGAGCCATCAGTGTTCAAACAGTTCCGTGGCTTGATGACAACAGCACAGAGCAAAATGCTTTTGAGAAGCGTGTGATTACGCTGATGAAGCTGATGCCATGACTCAGGAGTTCCAGTTTATTCTCCATTTTTAACTCCACTTTACTTTTGATGAATGGCTGAAAATAAAACTGCCCTATATAAAATGAATGCAGTAGTATTATAATACCTACCACTTTACATTTGTTTTCAGAAAAAAAGAGAAAACAGCATTATCTGTGAATGTCTATTAATTCAACCGAGGGGACTGTATTTACTTCTGTGGCACTCTTGAAAGAATAGCGATGAAATGGTTCAGCTGAGCTCCGGGAATCGCTCTCAACAATTTGTCAAAGCGACATTGAGGCCAATGGGGTATTACGGGGAATCCTCTTAATGATATGGAAATACCAAATCCTTCTTCCTGTCTCTGAGACACTGCTGCACAATAGGATGAGATTAAAGCATAAAAGCTGCTGCTGCATTTATTCTTTGAATCACAGGTGTTTCTTTATTCAATCACATTACTTATGAAGACGTCATCGCTCGGAGCCTCGAGCTGCGTCGCTTCAGTTTGAGACACGTTCTTTTTGACTGTTGACCTGACAAGTGCTGTTCTTTTTTTTTTTTTTCCGCTTCGCAGTTTGATGTTATTTGCCAAGATTTGTGAGAAGACTGTGCTGAAACGAGTCCTCAAAGAGCTCTGGAAAATAGTGCTGAACACAATCGAGAGAACGATTGTTCTGCCTCCGCTGAATGACCAGAGCGTGAGTATGATTAATTATCTGTCTCTTTCCTTTTTTTGTCACTCTTTTCATCTCTCCGCCTGCCCTCCACCTCCCTCCTCTCTCCACCTGTCTCTCCCCTCATTTCCTCCATCTGTTCGGCTCTCTCCGTCATAACACACAAATTATTGTACAGCCGACGAAACAACATGGCACCTCTAAATCTTCACACACGTGGAGCGGATATTCTCATACTATTCGTCCGTCCATAAGAGCCAGATTGACATTTTTTAATCTGCTGTTTGTTGTTGTTGTTGTTGTTGTTAATGGAGAGATGAGAATGCAGTTTAATGGGAACGGTTTCTTCTCCTTTTTCTTCCCATTGTAAAACATAATGACAAAAATGTGCACGTTTGAGGTTTTGCCCCCTTCTCATCTCCTGTTACATAGTGTGCTTATAAAAACATTGTGTTAATGTTCACCCACGTTTCCAACTTTATTTTGCCAATGACTGAAAAACTGTCTGTCCCACCAACAGCAAGGAGCTCAGATGATCTTCAACGCTGCCAAGGACTTAGGACAGCTGTCCAAACTGAAGGTAATTTCTGGATGAACCCCAGGCAGCTGTTGCTAATCTCAGCGCACAAACTCTGTAATATCTGCACACTATAATGTCGGATTCCAAAGGGATTTCTCGAAGCTTAGCCAGCTCATCGTCATCTCAGTAAAACATGCATTATGCCTATAAGTACACTGAGATCTGTAGTTATACCGAACATGGATTATATAGTATATTATAGTGTAAACAGTACATTAAGGATGACACAGATATACACTGACTAAATGCATGACAAGAAACTCACTACAGAGCCTGTGAATTCATATCTCAGCTAACGTCAACATCATGACATCAACTTACCTAATATGTGTCAATCTTCTGTTATCCAGGATCTAAAATTGTTTGGATAGAAAGACTCCATCAGAGTCAGTTAGCAGCTGCACCTAATTGTGCACGCATATTTGCTTTAGCCACACATTTGGGTCCATGGATTATGTCATTTGGAAGCAGAGTCATGTAAGCTACTGTAAGCTTGTGCATAGCGCAGTGTAACTCAGTGCAACACTAGCCAGACCGGTATCTAATTGCTGGGTTGACCGGAGGACGCTTAATCCCTCGAGCTCCGAGTAGTGAGGGGCGTAGGAATGGATCAGCGGTCGCGCTGTGGTTTCACTAACAACCATGGTACGACAGCTGCTCAGAGAGGTACTTTACCTTCGAGTCATAGAGTGGATGCAAACTTACATGTTGCCTTGTCTGTGTGTGTTGAGTGTGTCCGATGTCATTTGAGGTGTATTATCCCCCCTGTTATTTGTGACTTGGACCGATAATCTTCAGCCCACCTTACTTAAACGTTTGTCTTTCATGTGGTCCAGTATGTCTATAGTTTCTTTTGTGATCAATATACGTTTGAGGTTCAGTGTCAATTAAATACACCTGAATGAACACTTTGTCAAATTGCTGGTGCAGTGCTGTGACCTTTGACCCACTTAATCGCCCTGATTCATGGAACAGGCCAGTCATTTGGGCTGATATGACGTCTGAAACAAACAATTGCTGCATGCAAGACAGCTCCGTCCATCACGCCCCTCACAAATCCCCCGGACATTTCGGCGCTGCACTTATCTGCACGAGCAAATTTGCAAAGTAGGATTTGTAGTGTTTCATCTACTTCCAAATATTCTCCGGAGATTTATTTCTTTTAGAGAATACACAATTCTGGATTTGTGAATAATAATATTAGAAATCAGGGGAAGCATTCTACTCGAGCAATCAAAATTAATGGAATCCAAAGAAAGGGCCTGTTTTTTTTAATCCAATAACAAGCACAGAGTCCGTACCATCTGCACTGTGGGGTTTTCATTAGAGAAAAGTATTTCGTCTGTCTGCCTGCAGCCATTAGTTATTTTGGGGCTCACCATCACATTGTTTTCATAGGATGGGAAGATTGCTGGAACCGAGTCAATACAAATCAAGTGGGCCCGGTGCAATTTTGGCACCGAAAGCAGATCAGATCTCAGCGCAGATGTTGATAAAAGTGATTTTGTCTCACAGCAGCTCTTTAAAATCTGTTTAAAACAGGCTGGTAGTAGATTTTATCTATATCATATTACGAATATAAAAGACCTATCAGTGTGATTCATCTGAGGCCTCTTATTTGATGGATGGGATGTGCATTTTCACAGAACTGCGCATCGTATACATTTCTTCTAATGTGGCTGTGTTGATTAAATCTTCCAACCAGCATCTAAAGTTCACAGACGTGTGCTTTTTCACACACACGTGTCCAGGCACATGACACTATAGATAAGGATCAACGTTTACAGTGTTGCATCAACTATTTTGTTTCTTCAAAGTGCCTTTTCCAAAGAAAAATTTGCCATTTTGTCTATTCCCTGTGTGGGAAACACCTGGAAAATAAGCCAGCGGCTGAAGTTAATTGCTGTAATCAATTCACAAATCAGAAGAACTTCAAACAGTTTTATCAGAGGCAACTCAGTTGAACTGACTGCTGGTGCCGTTCTGTTAACTGTAAATGCTTAAGGTTTTCTGGAGAAACAACGTATAATTTCAAGCATCTAAATGTGACTTGTGTTGGTGTGTTTGACTCTGTCTTATATCCCTCCAGGAGCACGTCATTCGAGAGGAAGCCAGAAGTCTGACTCCACGACAGTGTGCAGCCATGGACCTCGTGCTTCCCACCATCAAGGTGAGTTTATTGTCGGTTACACCACTGGCTGTACAGCAAGAGACAAACTTGAACTTTAAAAAAAGGCGAGTGAGCCGAGACGGAGCAGAAACATTTGTATATGAGAAACAACATGAACTGTGAGGCTGTGGCTTTAAATGTTATTGATCTTCTATTGATTTGTTCTACTTTTCATTGTTATTCTAATATACGTCCACCAGTAAAGGCGGGATTGTGCAAGGGTTTTTTCTATTTGAACGTCATCAGACTAAATGGTGAACAAAATATTCCTCATTGTCACCTCACAAATTGCAAAAGAGTGTCTCTTGACATTTGCAAGAAATTTACTCCCCCAAATTATAGTGCTTTATAACGCTCGGAACAAAAGGAAAGAAGCATTTTATTTTTAAGAACACTTCACACAGAACGAGTCCAGACTCCTCTGAGCAGATGTAATTAATATCAGGGAATATGGAAAGATGCCCAAAGCCTCTCAGCAAAAAAGAAAGTGTGAAATGCAGCCGTGTTAATTTACTACCACACGACTGGTTGTTGTGAAGCCATATTAGACAATTTCCAGAACCAAGCCTCCGTTCTACTGGGACAAGAGGAGAGTTATGGTGAGGTGCCACTGAGGGAAACACTGCATCATAAAGTTCCCAGAAAACTAATTGATTCTGCGGTCTCCAAGGAAACTACCTGCAGGTTTAGCTCAAGCATGGTGCTGGAATACTTTCATCAATATTCTAACGAGAACAGTCAATTAGCACAGTTCAGTGATGCCTCAGGAGGGTTGGCCAATCAGATCTATAAATGTTAGGCAGGCTGTTACTTGCATCATGCGTTCGATATTGCAGGACCAACGGCTATAAACCTGTGAGCTAAAAGACAAAAAAATGGGGGATTATGCACTGAAGAGCCCAATACACAAAAGAATATCTAATTGATAAAGATCCGACTAACGCACCCAGATTTCTAGAGTCCAGAGTCTGTTTTTGGAATAAACAACAAAATAAATATAGGCCTCAGTGTGTGTAATTCCCAACACATCCCCATTCCTAATGGCTGAATAGGTTGAGTGTCACTGTCTCCTGAAACAACATGACCAGTGCAACGTAACAGCGACACCTACCGGACCTTCATCGTACGCTCGCAGTTGGGCAAGGTAACTTAAATAATTTAGGTGACATGACTTCACTACGGTAGTAAGTCAGAGTCCTCTGCTTGTTTAACCCCCCTCACCATAACTTAGCCTCCTCTCCACACAGACTTTTCCACTTTTTATACTTCTCATTACTTCCTCCTTTTCAGCTGCAATGCTCGCTACGACCACTAGAGGTCGCTGCCTAAAAGCAAACATTAATATAGAACGATGAAAAGCTGCATATGGTCGTTTGTCTGATGAGCACTGCCGAGTGATTATCCCACTGAAAATACTTTTATCCAAACTGAACTTTGAACCTGTAAACGCTAATCGGTAGGATAACGGGGGATGCACTAGATTACATTTATTCTAAATAATGCGCCATTTGTTCCTTTCTTTTAGCTCCGACTTTACTCTCCTATGAATGATTTTGTTGAAGAAAGATTGTTTCTCACCAAATTCATCTTTGGAGTACTAAACACACACATGTTGTGTGTTTTAGAGTAGATTTAGCCATTTTCTTTAAAGAAGGTATGAAACAAAAAAAACTCCCATTTTTTCCAGTTATTATATTGGTATAAAATCCTTGATATGGAAATTATATTGAGTACATGTTTGGGTGGATTTATTATAGACTACACTCAAGACGAGTGTAAAGAAAAGACACAAGGAAGGAATAAATTAAGATATGGAAAGATATCAGGAAGAATACGAGGAAAAGACCAGAAAGGAGAGATGTAGGACGGATGGTAGCTGGTTGGATACTGATGTTATTCATTCTGGTTTTTGACATTATGACAGGGTCATTAAAATGTCAGGTCTTGTATGAATAAACATAACCACAATATTAAATATAGCTATACCTTATAAAGGCCCCAACAACAAATCAGACCAACTGTTAAATACACACAGATAAATACTGAAATCAGGATTCTTTCTATGTCATGTTTTGAAATCCTGAAGTGGGGCCATTAATATAATATAAAGTTTTAGGCTGTCATAATGTACAATTGCATCTTATACCCCTGTCATCAATAAGTGCTACAAAAAGTACAGCAACATCATCACTCATTATATACATTAACATATATTATTTGCCGTAGGCTACATTCGGATCGATTATACGCAGTTTTGCAGTCAGCACGTGCGATTTCATCTGCCTTCTCGTGATAAACTTCGCCCATGACTCACTCCCCGCATGCCAGATTATGTATAGTCCATGAGAGGCACGTGTTGGTCAAATGTTGTGGCTCATGAGTCATTAGTGAGGCAGGAAACAGGGCCTCCTACCTTGCTGAGTCACAGTCACAAGTCGAACACCTTATATAAAACTTGCTGATGAAGAAGATATGGTTTCAGATATCACCTGGCAGCTATATATAATGTGCGGATGCTATCTCTATTTCCGTCCAGTGCCTCGAAGGATATGAAGATTTGTATCAACGTTTTTAACTTAGCTCACGACAACATACCACACACCAAGCACTCCTTTGTTCTTGTAATCATCATGTGTTAACAGAGGAGAGCAAAAAACCACATAACACGAACCACACAAGAGAATAAAGCCTTTGGAGGCTTTAGAAACACGTCTCCATGTGCACATACTCATCTTCACTTCTTCCCAGCAACGCCTCTGATCGGTCCATGGCCACCCTCCCAACTTCACCATGTGGGAGTGGTGACAGCATTTGAAAAGAAAGCGGAGCCTTGTCTGTCCCCAGCTATCAGGCTTATCAGCACAAATGGGCATTAACCATCCAAGCATGGGTTTCAGGTTTAAATGCATGGTAATTAGCTACAAAAGCGGCTATTACCGCTGTCGCTTGTCTACTCCGCCTTATAAAATGCATGCTTGTGCATGTCCACATAATCCAGGCTATTCTCTCAGCCCACTGTGACCTGCTGTTATGTATGAAGTCAAGAGGTTGCCACCATGTTTAAAGTTTCGGTTTACCTTCAACACATCATAAATCTTAAGTGGTCTCTCTTACTTTTTGCAGTAATACTTAAAGCAAAACCGATCAGGACTGAACTTTGAACCTGTGAAAACTAATCTGTAGGATAATGGGTATATGCTCCGGCCCATGGAGGAGTTCTTATGTGATAAAGATGATGTGCTGTCAATCTGACTAATCCACAATAATGCACCATTTGTTCTTTTTTTTTTCAACTCTGACCTCTGAGTGATTAGAGAATAATGGCAGCTGTTTTTTTTCTTTGTACATATACAGATAAAACTACACAGGTTGTGTATTTCAGAATAGATGCCATTTTTTATCCTGAAGTTAACATTAAAAAGTCCAGGTTTTAGGACTTGGAAAATTGATTATAATATCAATGTTTTCATTTGTTAAACATAACCTAAAATTAAGATCTATTGTGTATTCATTTCGTTAGTAATGAGCTCTTTTAAATCTCCAGAAACCAGACAAGAGACAGCAATAATAGCCAGCTTTGTAGCTAATTACCACGCAAAAGAGGTTGCCATCGTGTTCCAAGTTACTCCGAGGTTTCTGTATACCTGGGGAAATTATAAATCTGAGCTGCTCTTTCCTTCTTTTTTTGCAGCAATACTTCCATGCCGGAGGAAACGGGCTGAAGAAAACCTTCCTGGAAAAGAGTCCCGATATGAAGTCCCTCAAATATGCTCTCAGCCTTTACACTCAACCTACAGATGCCTTGATCAAGAAATATATATGCACCCAAACCTCTCAAGGTAAGGAGCTCGACACGGTCAGGCTCAATTAGGTTTTTCAGTTAAGGAAGTGGGGGTTACTTAATGTTCGGGTTAAGAGCTGTTTTCTGTGAGCATAGAATGTGTCTCTCATGGGTAGTTTCAGACTAAGGGAAAGCCGCCAGGAAAGCAAGAATGCTTAGATAATCAAAGTTGCTAGAAAGGTGTGAGAAAAGCACAGATTGTGGGATACCGCTGTGTCGCAGTCCGTCGTGAGTGAACATATTCTAAATAAACTTGATGAAAATGTGGTGCATTACAGGTCTGCACCCATTCAGGTTTAAATGAGAATGAAAGCCTTTATACAATCAAAGCAGTTGCTGCTTCTGTTGGTTTTGAGAATCGAGGTAAAATGTTAATCGTTTGCATCCTCTACGTGACCATGTGTGTGTTCTGAGCACCTCGCTGCGTCATCTTGAATTTGTTTATCCTCACTTGTACACTGGATATTGCGGTAATGGCATTCGTCCCCCAACTGTATAACTCCGTTGTCTCCATCACTGTAAATGAATAAATAACATAAATAAGGCAAAGATACCTGTGGCCTTTTCACCCCGTGCCCTGGAGGGCTGATTGCTCCCTTTCTGTCATTAGGAACGCGTAAAACACTGTCACAGTAAATGT
The DNA here is from genome assembly GCA_963678695.2 of Diplodus puntazzo. Lineage (NCBI taxonomy): Eukaryota > Metazoa > Chordata > Actinopteri > Spariformes > Sparidae > Diplodus > Diplodus puntazzo. Next base: position 7,616,661 of record OZ023155.1, on the reverse strand, counting down.
ATAAGATGCATGTGTAGCTCGAATGTACAAATTCCCTCTTGTGCTCCTCCTCTCTCCCTCTCTGTCATCACCGACCCACTTTCATGCTGTTGTCTTCAGTCATCTGTCTCTATATTCAACTTTTTTCCCCCCCGTCTCTCTCCGCAACAAGGCGGAAATACCTTCAGGTGTCCAGAGAGATTGGAGGAGGGAATTCAGTCCAGTGGGGTGGTGAAGCTTTAAGCCTCAGTGTGTTCAGCCTTGCAGAGCGCTGCATAGGCAGGCGGCGGCGAAACAGAAAGGCAACGGCAGGAAAAGCTATTCAGGCGGGCAGCGGGCAGGCCCCGACCAGCGCTCGCTCGCTCGCTCGCTCTCGCTGACTGACTGGCAGATGGGCATAGACGCGCTGCATTTTCCTCGGTGTGCTATTTCGGGACGCGTTTCTCCTCTTCCTCCCTCGTCGCATCCCTTCCCCCCCCTCTGAGTTCACACCACGTTGTCGCTCTCTTTCCGAGGTGATCTAATGCGATGCCTATAAGTGGAGGTAGTGAGGTGGTTGATGTGCATTAGGTCAATAAACAGTGCCGGGATGTGCTGATGCGCTGTGTAGCACAGTGGACACAGTTTCATTAATCACCGACCCTCTGCTCTGGCAGCGACACATCGAGACCACAGCACACACACACACACACATACACACACACACACAGTCATACTCGTCTCTTCGTGCCAAGAGTGCTCTCTGAGGCGTACATGTGTCTTTCTGTTTTGTGAGGGAGCAGAGTGAGATTGTACAGCTGCGCCGTGAGTCAGTGGATTTCAGTTTTAACACTAATAAACATGTCTTTCTTCATTCAGCAGCATAATGTAAATATATCACAGCTTTCTGCTTATTTAGTAATCTTCTGTTGTGTCACTTCCTGGGGATTAAGGGTCGTATGAAACAGCAAATGCGACGAATCAAACAGCAACTCTGCAACAATTTACACCTCCTGCTCACCTTTCTTATCTGTTAGTTCATTTGTTAGCATTTTCTCTCTCTTAATCTGCTGACACTCCCGCATTGCAGCCTTTGTTTTATCGACTTCTGCTTTCCTTTATCTTCCTCATGTACCATTCATCTTAGTCGTGCTCTGCTCTCCCATGTCCCTCAAACTGCCTCCGTCCGGTGTCTGCTGCAGACATGCCTGACAACGTCTTGTCTAAGACAGAAAACATGCTGAATCTTTTTTTGATTTATTGAAATACTTCAGACCAGAGCTGAAATAAATGGGCTGTGGAGTTTGCTTGTTAATTTCCCACAAGTCCAGGGCTTAATTGTGCCGCAGCAATGTTTTCTGTGCCTTCCCTCAGCCTCTCAGGGCATCATTATAATAAATCAGGAGGCTTGTTTCTTCATTACCAGCCATAATGGGCACTGCATGTTTGGCACATATTGATTAGCTATTGGATCATCATGCCCCTTCATCAACCACGCCGCCACTCGCCTCCCAGTGTTCAACATCTGCTTGTCCCGGGCTGGGCGAAGAACACGAGGCTGTTTAGAGGCAGCCTGAAATGTGCAGGACTCCCTGCGTCAGGGCGAAGTGAGACACATGGTCAGCAATCAATTGTAATTGTTTCCTGGCAACAACAGGTCCCCGTGTGAAACAGTAATGCTGACGTAAGTTCGCAGGGTGTGATGCCCAAAAGGGTATTTCCTTTTTTGGACGCGGATGTTGTTGTTCTCCCTTGCCTCCCCGTCTCTACCTTCTTTGCATCGTTCCGAAGCCAGAGTTCTGTTTGTGTTCCTGCCGATTTGAATAGTTTGATGACTTCACTGTGTAGAACACGATTTGTTTAGCGATCCCTTCACACCATCTGCCTCCTCCATGGCCTTCAAACCAGGATTATTCCATGTTCCCCTTTTTTCCCCCCTGCTTTTTCTTGTTCTGCCTCGAGCTAAAGGATACCCTGGTTGTGCTTTGCTACCAGGCTGCCATGGGGGTGAAATCATGTTGGCTCCCCTACTCTTTTTCCTCAGGTTTAGTTTTTATAGCTCTGACACACAGAAGTGTTTACACACCGCTTTTTGGATCAATTTCTGGATACCTCATCTACAAAAAAAGCTGCACCCACAGTTTTGGATCCCGTCCTTTCATCCTCGCTCTCTTTTTTTTTTTACATTCCTGATCTCTCTATTTTCTCTCCCTGGCTCCCCTCTCTGCCACTCCTCCATTCTCTGTGATTTTCATTATGCCTCTTCTCAATCCTCCTGTTGTTGTTTTGGTGCGTGTCCAGGTCAGTCATCCAACGGATCAGTGGGGGAGGTGTCGATGCAAGTGAATCTCATCTCTCACCCTGGCACCGGAGAGCACAAAGTCAGCGTGAAGGGTGAGATTTTCCTCTTTACTCAGACCTGCTTTCTGCCGTTTTCTATTCAAAATGTGTTCACACTTGCAAATGTTCAAAGACTCACCACGGACAGCTCATGGCACTAATTTAATTTGTCTGATGGTGCTGTAGCGTCATGATCAGCAACATTATTTTTCTTGCAGTCTGGGAGCCTTAAGACAGATGAAAAAAAAACAATAATTACAATGACTTTTTATTAAGCATAATCGTGACATTTTCTAAGTGCTGTATCGTAGGCAACTGGACATGTTTCAGTTTCTTGGCGACGTTTCACCTCCATGAGGCTGATGAGAGGTGAAACGTCTCCAAGACACTGAAACACGTCACGTTGCCTACGATACGGCGCTCAGTCCTCAGGTCATGGTAATTCTGAGAACCTTCATCAACATACTAGCTGCATGGCTCTACGGATGGCAATGCCGATCGAGTTGAGGGTCCACCGCTTTGACTTCGAATATTTCGACAGCTACTCGATGGATTCCAGTGAAATTTTGGACAGACATTCATGTTCTCCAGAGGATCGATCACACTGACTTTGATCATCCCCTGACTTTTCTTCTCTTGCTCCCAGCTGGTAGAAAACTTGATAACTATTAGATAGATTGCCATGAAGCTTGGTAATGATGTTAATGGCCCAGAAGAGAATCCTAATTTCACAGCTGATCCCCCGACTCTTCCCTCCATGTGGGTCAGCGTCCACTTTATATATTCAAATATCTCAACATCTGCAAGATTGGTTGGCACAAATTTCTCTGCAAAGGGATTCAGACGATCCCCTGACTTTTCCCTCGAGACCCACCAGAAGGTTCAAATGTGTTTTTGTTTTTTTTATCAGCTATTCGATGCATTGCCATGAAAAAAAAGAGTAGAAAACATTTGCAAGTTAGAAAAAAAACACACTCATTGACATCACAGAGATCATTCCATAACTGCAGTAATATCTGTTTCACCCCCTGCAGTAGCACCATATGCACTCCAGCTGACAATCAGCTGTAATCAGCCGACAGCGCCAACATGAATATGTGACTGCCAGTTGGGTTACTATGGCAATCACATATGGACGTTTCTATAAAAAGGAAAATCCATTATTGCAGGAGGAAGAGCTGCAGTTTATGTATTTTCCACACTTGTCTGTTTCTGTTAGTGACTTTTGTGCATTCACAGAATTACTTTTGGCATCCGAGACAGAAGAAAATGCAACAAAATAAATAAAAAGGCTTAGCATTAGTGGCTGCACGCTGCCATTGAACTATGGTCTGTTGAAGCAGCTGCGTCGATCAAAAATCTCCTTAATCTTCTTCTTTTTTTCTTACAGTTTTTCTGAGATTGTGTGTGCAAAATAAATTCCTGCAGTTTGTCTGATTGACACCGACACCCAAAGATGTTTGCCAATAACGTTCCAAAGAAGCGGAAATGTTTCTGCTATCAAACTCTTTAATACCCGCTCTGACAGTATCTCAGCATAATATGACATTTTGTGCATCTAGACAGTTATCTGATGAAAATAAGAAAAAAGCACATCCAAAAAGGAGAAAATGAATACTGTCAAATGTGGTTTTTCCTGCCGCCGATGATTAATTTCGCTGGCTTTCCGCAGTGGTCGCAGTGAACAACCTCAACTGGCAAACCAACGCCATGTTCCGCCCGTTTGTGGAGGTCAACGCCGTGGGACCACACCTGGCTGACAAGAAGCGCAAATTCAGCACCAAGACCAAGAACAACAATTGGTCACCAAAGTACAATGAAACATTCCAATAGTGAGTAATCGTGAGCTTCCTTTGTGTTTGGATCTTTGTGTAGATGGTGGAGCAGAGCTGAGGGTGTTTTAAAACTTCTTATCCAACCTAATCCTGCATCATCCTGTACTTTTCGCTGCTGTACCGTCAAACTAGCTTTCAGTATGCTGTCTGCACACTACAAAAGAGCTTGCAGCAACCCTTTTACAGTGCCACATGATACCTCTAATACATCAACAACAATACCTCCAGCTGTTTAAGCAGTGAATACAATGTAATTGCTGAACCAGCAATCCTGCTCATTGCGCTGAAGCCGTTTGGAAGCCAGCGGGTGATCTAAAGCCTCGTCTCCTCCTCAACACTGCCGTTCGAGCCGTTAAAGTCGCGGAGGTAAAGTGATCCAAGTTGAGTTGTAGCAACGGCAGTGTGATCAGTGCCGACACAGCGCTGCCTACATATGGATTCACGTTGTCATTTGCATTTTAAGAAGCTGTGAGGTTGCTGGGGATAATTAGGAAACGGCCCTTAAAAAAAAGCTGTCTCAGATGAATGGCTCATTTAAATGGAAACATTCATTTCACTTGCAAAACATGGAGGGATTGTCTCATCACAGCCACACATATAAAGGAAATGTCACCCAGCCAGAGTCTCTTACCAACACATTATATTCAGCCGTGAACAAAGACGAATGTCACTGTCCAGAAGGCAGTTTTTCTGCACTCATGAAGTTCTATAAAAGAGACTTTATATTACATTTGATTCATATTAAAAAAGTACTTCAAAATCAACTTAGTTAACTTTTAACAACATACCATCTGTACTGTCATGATGTGATAACGCCTATATTTGTATTCCCTCGTAATGGTAAATTATATCTTTTTAGTACTGCAGCATGACAGTAAAGAAAATTAAACACCTCAGCTGATTCTGCATCATGTGAACATATTTCTTCAGTTTGACTTTTCTAATCTCTCCGTGTCATCCTTCCCAGTGTTCTAAGTAACGAACATGGGCCGGAGGCCTACGAGCTGCACGTCTCAGTGAAGGACTACTGCTTTGCCCGCGAGGACCGCATCATCGGCATGACGGTCATCCAGCTCCGGGAGCTAGCCGACACGGGCAGCTGCTCCGCCTGCTACCCCCTGATGAAGAGCGTCTCCATGGACGAAACCGGCCTCACCATCATGAGGATACTCTCTCAAAGGACCAACGACGAGGTGGCCAAAGAGTTCGTGCGTCTCAAGACAGACACGCGCTCGACGGAGGAAGTGTCGTAAAAATGCGGAGCAAAAAAAAAAAATGCAGTATCTTAAAAAAAAGAAAAAAAGAGTTGTGTTGTCTTAAAGTGGGAGATAAAGAAAAGCGGTAAGCGACAGTTGTTCTGTCTGGATTTGAAGCTGGAGAATGAGATTGTCCAAAGAGCGGAGGAGGCAAGGCAGCGAGAGAGAGCGAGAGAAAGAGAGAGAGAGAGTTGTGTTTGTTTGTTTGTTTTTGTGCATGTGCGTAAAACATCTGTTGGAATGTTCATTTTAAAAACTACAGTATGTACAAGTGTTTACTTACCGTATGCTTACTATTAAGTACTATATTCTACGAGTTATGTTAACGAGACATGAAATACCTTTTGTACAACATTTAGTCTTTTTGAACAGAGATTTGTTCCAATAAAGTGCCAAACCAGTGGAAAAAAAAAAGAACAAAAACCAACGTATATGAATTATGGTGAACTTAGTATGTTTGAAAAATTTGCTCGATTATTTTGTCCGGTGTAAGTCATTTTTCTGACCGTGTGGCGTTTTGATTGTCGCAAAGTCTTTCATTTTGCACCCCTCGTTTTTTTTTTTCTTTTTCTCGGCTTCACGTTCTTCCACACAGCACCGTTTGTGCATGTCCTCTTCTCGGTCATGTTTCTCCCACGACTCCACAGCGACCCCCGAGCAGGGTCCGGTCCCCCCCCCCCCCCCCCCTGTCCTTGCCTTCAAACTGTTTGTATTTAAGTCGACCTGAAAAATAGACCGTGTTTTTTTAAATGGCGATGACTGCTATGTAAACCTTCATAGGTGTTTGTAATTTTATAACCATGACAACAATGACGACAGCCTCCAGTGCTAACAGTCTTAGCAGAAAGGATGGAAATGTTTACTTTTTCTTTGGCTTTTTTTTTTTGTTGTTGTTCGTTTTTTGCTTTTCAGCCATCAGCTTCCAGCCTTTCTGAATGACCACTGTGAACATGAGCTTTGGAAGGCAAGCTTACATGACATTGCAGACAGTTTGATATTATTGTTTCATATTTTTTCCAATAACTTTGTTCCTGATAAACTGCCAAAGTTATATAAGATATTTGTACAAAAGCAATCCATTACATGTATGAAGATATATATGTACATGTGATCTATTACTTTTTCAATGCTTAAATATTTGATTATTAATAGGGTGGTACTAAGATTTTATTTTTTTTATTTCCTGTGAAGCTGTCTAACCAATATGAAAGTTGCACATGTTACTTTACACATTAGTTATATCAGCTTCTGTCACTGGAATTATATTTCTTCATAAAAAGGAAAGAGTCTAACATTTGGTAAATATGCAACATTCCTATGTATTGCACTGATGGCGAATTGTATGTCATGTAAATATATTTAGTGAGATATTGTACAAAAGTCTACTTTTCTTCAATGTGCATAAAGTATGTGCAAATGTGTTAAAACAATCTCGGTCATTTTGAACAACTTTCCGGTTAAGAAACTGCTCCGACACCGAGCACACGTGTTGCTAACCTGACTGCTAATATTCATACGAGGTCACTGGACAAGATTTCTGGCATTTTGCGTTGAGACCAAGGACGTAAACATGGCAGGAAGTCACCTGCTTTGACAACCTGTGTGAATCTGAAGTAGCTAAATTGGGGTAATAGAACTAAAAATATTATGACAGATGTGGTGAGTTGAAGTCAAATCAGATCAAATGAGAAACCGACTGATGTCAGTATTTAAAGGAGAACTTCGGTCAATTTCAACATGCAGCTTTATTGCTCAAGCTACCCTTGACTTGCCAGTACCGAAAACGCGAACACTTTTGGTCCACTGAACGGAGAGTTAGCATTAACAGCTAAAACCATGGGGTCACGTCTTTACACTGTGTTTTAAGCATCTTAACATGCTCCAAATATCACCCCAAAAGCTATGCAACATCAGCAGACACCTTACAACACAGCACTGTAGCGTGTATGACTCAAAATGAATAAAAAAAGTGGTTAAAACAGTGTGTTTGTGCAAGCAGCTACTTACCGGTTTGTTGACATCCCGTCTTCCCGTAGTCCAAACTAGTCAATCCGTCGAGCGTGCGCTTACTCCCTCACTGACAGAGTCGTATTCCAGCATTTTCGTTTTTCTGTTCATAATGTACATGTCCATGTTACAGCCTGCCATGAGCCATGAGCCTTACAATAGCCTGTTATGAGTCTACTCGCTCTGCACTGAGAGGCCGTCCAGACGGAAACGTTCCTTTGTGGAAACGCACATGTATTGCATCGTTTTGGCCGATCGTCCACATGGATCCTGAAATCGCACTTTTTTGAAACCGGGTCTCAAGGTGGAAACATCTGAAAAACGCAGCCCATTCCGTTGTCTTGTGGACGGCAAATCCGCATACTTTCCGAAACGATGACGCCATTGCCCCACCCCTCGACCTCTGACCTCTGAACCCCGCGACGTCTCATAACAACAAACAACAACAACAATGGCGGACTACCGCTTGGTTCGTGTTTCTTGCAACTTACTCGCCTTCTAGTTGAGTGTGAGTCGCAGCAGCAGTTTGACCTCATTATCGGTCCACACAAACGCTCTTGTACGCTATTGTAAGGCTCATAACAGGCTGTAACATGGACCCGACGTTATGAACAGAAAAACGAAAATGCTGGAATACGTTTCTGTCTGCAAAAGTTTCCGTCTCTGCCAGTGAGGGAGTAAGCCGACGCTCGACGGATTGACTAGTTTGGACTACGGGAAGACGGGATGTCAACAAACCGGTAAGTAGCTGCTTGCACAAACACACTGTTTTAACCACTTTTTTAATTCATTTTGAGCCATACACGCTACAGTGCTGTGTTGTAAGGTGTCTGCTGATGTTGCATAGCTTTTGGGGTGATATTTGGAGCGTGTTAAGATGCTTAAAACACAATGTAAAGACGTAACCCCATGGTTTTAGCTGTCAATGCTAACTCTCCGTTCAAGGAGCCCTGTAAGGGGTGGGCCAAAAGTGTTTGCGTTTTCGGTACTGGCAAGTCAAGGGTAGCTTGAGCGATAAAGCTACATGTTGAAATTGACCGAAGTTCTCCTTTAAGAGCAAAATAGGCTTCTTGGCTGTTGATGTGTTTTGTTCCCATGGTGGGCATCATCCGTTGATAACAGCACATCCACTGTGACAGTTAACCTCTTAAAAATGTACTCCACCAATTCAGCACGACACTTCTTTGAATTTAAACAGTTAAAAAAAGAAAAATGATCTAAACCAGGGGTCACCAACCTTTTTGAAACTGAGAGCTACTTCATGGGTACTGAGTCATACGAAGGGCCACCAGTTTGATACACTCTTCTGAAATAACAAATTTGCTCAGTTTGCCTTTGGTTATAGATGATTATTAATGATTACTTATACTCATCAATGTGAAGACACTGATCACCTTAATGATTTCTCACAATAATTATCAACAATGACTGGGAAACAGATAATATCAATATTTAATTTTCATCTTTAGAACAGGCCTGAGGGCGACTCATGTGGTCCCTGGGGGCTACGTGGTGCCCGCGGGCACCGTGTTGGTGACCCCTGATCTAAACGAACCCATCCAACCCTGATATGTTGTCTTTTTTATTCCACAAATTTTCCCCCACCCTGTCAAAACATTGCAGTATGCACAATGCAGCTCGACCACCGACAGTTCGGTCGGGGATTCTGGTGTGCTCTTGTGCTGGCAGCGGCTAACTGCTTTCTAACTCTGCTGTTTTCAGCCCCAACCGGTCCCATGACGTCACTTCAGAGGCAATCAGGCGGACCGCAGAAGGCTTTATACTGTTCTATCCCCCCACATATCCAGTAGTGCTCCTCAATGCCTGACAGACTTTGATGTGTATATTTAGTGGAGTCATACTTCAAGTGCTACAACAACCCTCAATACACTATTCTCATTCTGTGAAAACTGGCTACTTCAAAATATAATTCAGATAAATACAGATAATTTAATTCCACTATATTTGCTCACCCAACATCAAGAAGGAGCCAACCTTACAACCTAAAACAGGACTTGTGTGTTTACGTCTCGTTGTTTCACCATCCAGTCGGTTCGACCACGAGGAACAGATATTCACTTTCTCACATTTTCATCAGAAAATCGTAGTGCATCTTAGAATTGCTAAAGATTATTGTGGCATTTCAAAAGCATAATACGAACACCCAGGGTGAGCCGATCACTTTGCTGCTGGATGGGAAAACTTTCCTCCCCATCTTCTGCATCAACTTTTCCTTCTTGTTTCCGCACAAGACGTTTGGTTTCTTTTTCTTTTCCCATTTGATGCAGACTCTTTGGAAAAAACCCTGACAGATACTTTCAGGAGATACTGTAATCCGTTGCACTAAACATGAAGTCTTCACTTTTTTCCAAACTCTTTCCTTTTTTTGTGTGATTTCATGGCGGCTGAGATGAGTGTTTTCAGATCGGTTCCGCTCTACTTACTGTCAGTCATTCCACACCCACGGGAGGAAAATGCAGAAAAAATAATCCCTCACAAACATGTCACCTGACAAAACTTTAATTACACTCTGTGGGTCTTTTTTTATTTGAGCCATCTGTGTTACGTTCCTCTCTGGCGAAACGTGATAAGGCGGCCTCCAGTGCGACATTTTAAAGCCAAAAGACAATGAGTCAAATGTTGCACTACATGACATGGGTAATACTTTCAGTAAATGCAAGCTGTGTAACTGTGGACAAAAGGTTTGTGTCACAATTCAAAATCACAAATGTTTATTTAAAGAATCACCACCACGGCCATACAGACAATAACTTGAAAGAAAAAACACCATTCGTCAAAAGCCGATTATTGCAGCCGCCGGCCGTCTCTTGGTCAAATGCCCAAACTGTGGATCTAATCACCTGGAACCAGGACATAAGAGGGCCAGGGCAAAGTAAGTCCATTTGTCAGTGTCACCTTTTTGTCTTTTCTTTACAGCTGTAGTACAGAAGAGGAGAAAGAAAGCGTAATGAAGACATCCAGAGAAAAAAAAAAAATGCGAGGAGATACAGACCTGCAAAGAAACTAACGGAAGATGTGAAAGATATTTTTAGTCTCAAGTTGTGAGACTTCAGTGGAATTCTAGCACACCGACATGACAGCACGGCTTTAAAAGGAACATTTTCCCCCCACAGGGATGTACTTACTGATTAATCATGATACGTGTGTATGTCTTGAAGTATGCAACGTGTCTGACCGGCTATGTCGAAAGTCGAAATGTCTTCAGCGAAAAAGGTCAATTTTTTTGTCAACACTCTCAGAAAAACAAACAAACAGTACCTCACGCTGTAGGCGAGCTATTATATTATTATGAAACCAATGGTGTGAAGAGAGAAGTCGCTGCTCCTGGCTAAGAAACAGTCCGCCACATATTCCCCTGCAAGCCGTCGTTTTTCACCTGCGTTTTTTCCTTCAGATAAACAATCCAGATATTGTTTATCATTCGTCTTTATAGCATGGGAATAAGTCCTAAAACCTGAAAATGTGCTAGCACGTTTGCACTTCTGATTTTTGCTCATAGTCAATGGGTTTGTTGAATGCATTTTCAGTAAAGTGGCTGAAATAAGGTGTGTGGTTCACACAATTTGCTCTATGACATAAAATATGCCAGCAAATACCCTTTTTCAAAAGTTCTTAAAAAAGGTGGTTGCTAACAAATGAGACGATAAAGGTTATCTTGGGACAGTAAACTTCATCCCACTGAACACAGAGACTCATCTACTCACTCGGCATCTCATCTTTACAGGCCGACTTTAGTCGCTTACTACTCTTACTAACTTAACAACTTATATCCACAATAATCAGAAAGCCAGTGGAATCTTTCGGCTTTCTGTCGAGGGAACCGCCATTAGCCGAGCTAACTTCCAGGTTAGCCTACAAAGCTACATCATCCCTGCAGCAATCTATTGGCTGCTAGCTTTTGTGTCTTGAAAACATGAAACACTGAAATTGTGCCGACTGCAGAACTATTTCTAATTCTGTTATTGCTGTAGAAATTGCATGTGGCCTTAATTAAGATTTGAGATGTGGTCAAACAACAGATCAGAAAGAAAGAAGAAAGCTGCACGTTTACTTACTCTGTGCCATTTTTTGGTTCACAGCCACACTTCATCTGAATGACTGATGTAGTTCATAACAGACTGTGACATTACAGGGCAATCAGCATGGATATAAATGCATAATGTATAGGTCTTCAACACCATAAACCATTAACATAGCCAATACAACAGCCAACATAACAGTTACAGTGCAGATTTATGGATATTATATGCCGTTCTGAAATAAAAGGGTACGGGGAACATGGAGAAAAAGCTGAAGACCACCAAGAATAAGTCAAACACAGACTGCTATTGAGAATGTCATTGTCCTTCAAAATAAAAAATGTGCATACCATTAATATCTTTATACTGTAGCTATTAGAGAGACATTAGAGCCACAGCAGAGGTTGAATGTGTCTGAATTTAGATCGTGTTACATTACAGGAAATTGCATCATGGTTTTTCCAAAAAAAAAAATCCCAGAATGCCTGTGTGTGTGTGTGTGTGTGTGTGTGTGTGTGTGTGTGTGTGTGTGTGTGTGTGTGTGTGTGTGTGTGTGTGTATGTGTGTGTGTGTGTGTGTGTCCGCAATTTTTAATCTTCAGTCCTTTTGTTTTCCTGAGCCAATTATGCCAGTCGCACTGAGGTTTTCTTCCTCGCCATGTAATCAGAGACCGTGGAAGCAGGAAGTGCAGACAGAAAAAAGAAAAAGGAAGGGAAGAAAAACACCAACCTGACTCATCCTACAGTGGAGCTGCCAAGATGCACAAAAATTACATCAACTCTTGACTTCCACAACCTTCACCTCACCTCTCATTTGCATATTGTCAGCTCCTCCAGGAATGTTTTTTTTTTTAGTCATCATCCGCCGCCACATTTCAGAGGACACACTGACGGCCGGGCAAGTGATTATCTGAGGATGAGCTGGTTTCTATAATTCATAGAAAGATGACGACCGTGTTGTTAACCTCGCGGTCCGGCCTGAGTGTTTGTGTGTGTGTGCGTGGGTTTCTTCTTTCTGACGATACTTTGGATTCAAAAGAACTAGAACATAAAAGCCTCGATGAATTCCAGCGGTGGCTAATTGAGCAGATGACGGGAGGATAAAACACGAGGAGGGGTGCATTAATCCAGAAGTTATGAGCCACGAGAACATGTCCATCTGTGTGCTAATGGCATGCAGCCAGCTGTTGTGTAGGAGTAACACACACACGAGGCGTCCGAACCGGACCCGGTGTGTCCTTCAAAAGAACGGAGGGACTGTTTATTCTTCGGGGGGGAAGATTGATGACGCTCACCTCGAGGGAGGGATAAGTCGTTCACGGCGCTTCATCCAAATCGGGCAAAAGATCCCAAACTATTGGATTTCTAACCTTAAGGCGCACATCTATTAATCCAAAACCTCCTCATAATTACTGCTTCATCTAAAATTATACATGATGGAGTTCTATACCGTGTAGACTGGTTTGATCAGATGCAATCAGAGTTATTTACCAGTTCTACTGCATTTGATTCCCTCAAGCAACAGAATGAAATATATATGAGCCAAGTTCTGCATGTGTTGACTGAATGTATGCATATGAAATGATTGAAATTCAAAGTCATTTCAAAACATTTTGACGTTTCAGTGACCTTCAGGATAAACAAGACCTGACTATATCTCATCATCAGCTCTCAGTGGTTGTTTTTAACACTTCATACCTGTTGGAAACACCTGCTTGAGGGCCGTCATGTATAGCGGAGTGATATTATTCAGATATTGAGTGGGAATGCGTTAAGAGCCTGACATCTGTAGGGACAAACTAATACATTCTTGCAGGGAGGTTTAATCAGTCGAGTGGGTCATATGCGAATTTATGAAAAAACTGTTTTATGCATTAACAATGCATCAATATCTACGGGGTACCCCACTAGACCGTATTGATTTTTCAAAGCATGAAAGGCTCAGGTCTGGAGGTCACGGTCGTTTCAGAAAAGGAGGGATATTGACTTGCCGGGCGCGGGTGTAGCTAATAACATTTACTGTACAATCGGCTGCAGCACTTCAGGGGTTCCAGGGCCGGCTTCACTGTGCACTTACCGGTTATACAAATCCAGGTAAGTGCTGGAAGTAGATACATCGGCATTACTGCGGTGGAGCCTCCCGACAATATCAGTGCGTTTGTATGCAAGCTGTTGCAAGAAAACAACATCTGACAACAATGTCTAGGATACTGTGAAGAACATGTGAAGTTCTCAGCTGATCCGACAGTAGGGGACAACTTCAACCTTTACCTCATGAAGAGAGTCCCAGTCTGAGACACTTTAGTAAGACTCCCTGTGCAGAGGGCCAAGAATGTTCTTTTTCTTATTCTCAATTATTAAAGCTGCTGTAAATGATACGCTTTTATCAAAGTAAGTGTTAAATAGCTCTGTATACTAACAGTAATCACTGTCCTCTCCTTCATTCATGCAGTAAAAGAGAAAATGAAGTTTCTGGTATGCCTGCCCACTTTATCCAATCAGGACAGAGAACTCCATGAGGAGGCGGTCCTGTCCACTGTAAGGGGAAATTCTCCTTGTTGAGGCAGAGAGTTGCAAATTCTGTGGGATGAATCAGATTTCTTTAATCCAAGCAGCCTGGAGAGAAGACCCACAGCGTTCTCTGCCGTCTTCCATATGTTTCTGACTTACATACAACAGAGGAGTGGTCACATCCCCGAACAATGACCGCCTGATGTTTGTGTGGATCATGCCTTTCCCGGGGCAGCGACCCTTTGATATTTCATTGGACAGTAAGAGTAATCTGATGTCCTGTTAACGCCTTAGGGAAGAGAATCGCCCCTGACCTGCTCTGACACCGACAGCTCCCCACATCTTAGGTGAAGGGGAATCTTTCACGTCCTGATATGTTCTCTACCAGACAGTGATTTCTGAGTCCAAAACTGTTTAATTCCCCCACTGGCCGGGAACACTGCGTGTGCGGAGGGGATTGCTAACTGTAAAATAGACAGGAAGTTAGCTAAAATGACGACACTAAGAGCAGCTTTATAATTATCATCATGATTCTTCATGACCTGAAGTTGCCAGTTTGTTGCTCATCGGTAGGCAGTTACTTAATTTTTCCATTAATCTAACTGGTCAGTAATGATGAACTGAAGCTTTTAATTATTCGTTACATAGCTAGTGAACATTTTTTTCTCTCCATCTCTATAATCTGTCCTGGTTATTGTCGTAACCAGTGTCTAATACATAGAATCTGCATAAAGTTAAGATGGCCATACGTATAAAAGGTACCTTCATCAGTCACTGGTCTACTGTCATCACCACCGTCTACTGTCATCCATCCAACTCCCCATCCAACAAACTTGTTGATTGTTTATGCTTGTCGTCATTATATGACAGATGAAACGTAACCGCGAAGGCGGCATGACGAAAGGTGACTCGGGATGAGCATCCTCAATTCCCCCCGCACAGAATGGCCACTCCAAAATACCAACAGGGAACTGAAACTTGTATAATCAAACTGTGATCTCTTCTTTTATCTGTTTGATAAAAACAGACATTTTACCTTGCAGAACATCATCATCGCCGCCTCAAATGGTTTGTTTGTATCTTTAGTGTTTTAATTCATTATCATCTTCATCCCTTAACGGGCTGAGAGGAGGCATCCGAGATGAACCTGGTGAATGTGACCTCTCTCCACCTGCAGTGAGTGGTCGGTGCTGCAGTGCAGCTTCAGGGCGACATAAAGAAATGATAAAATTATATGTAATGGCGACATAGAGCCAGGACAGCGAGCCAGGAGGCACCGCTCCAGGACAAGGGCACTGGCACACCTGAATGGAATGCAGCCAAATGGATGGTTATTTGTTGCATCTGTGTTTGACAAGTGAAAACATCTGCTGTGAGAAAAAAAAAAAAAAAGTGTGTTGTAATCTATAAGTCTCTGGGCTTCATTGCACTGCGATTGGTTGAATTCATTTACTGAGCAGCTGCATCACACCGCAGAAAGACTCTTCTCTCTAGAAAGCAGAGTTTCCCTGCCGGAGCCCCTTTTTTCTCACCGCCTGATATCAGTGTGACAAGTCATCCAGGTCTCCGCCTCTCCTTCATCTCCCAACGGCTTCCCTCCCCTCCCCCTCTGTTACTGCCGTCTTCCCTTTTTCTCCTCTCGCCGCTTTAATAAATCATCGGCACCATGTGTCTGGAGCGTATGTGCCATATACAGTATGCTATGTAAGAACATTGTGTGACCCTCATGTAGTAGCGCCGTCCTCGTGAACTATATATAGGGCATGCATGTGTGTGTGGAGTGTGTCCTATGGGTGCACACTTGCCCTGCCCTCTCTCACCGAACAAATCTGACTCAGTCTAATTACAGCTCGATGTGTCTCGGCGGACGCGGGGACTTTGCTCCTCATCCCGCCATTAAACGGCGGAGGAGAAGGTCTTACAGCCACAATGGAACTAAGAGTCAGCCATTAACGCACAGAGGTGGTCAGTATACTTGTTGAGCCCCAACTAACGCGCCACCTGAGAGGCACGAGGGTGGATCTCATGTTCATTAGACGTGGTGAGGGATCGCCGCAGCGACCTCTGTAACGGCGTGCGAGGAATGACAGGGCCATCGTTTTCTTGACCCTGATAGATGAGATGTTGAGCCGAGGCACGACGCTGAGCAGCCAAGCGTTAGCGTGCAGTTGGCGCAAACAATGCTGTAATTGCCTCTGCCGGGTGACAGTTATATAGCAAAACACACATGACGACGAAGGGGAGGGGGAGACATAATTTATTTGCTCCCGCGATACAGTCATCTGGGTGTAGTTTTCAGTTGACTGCACAGTTTCATTTCGCGGTTTTTGATTAAAAGGAAGCGCCCGCATCTACAATCTGGTCAGCGGATCACTCAATGGCGAGTATATCACTTTGATATGACAAATCATTACGTTTTCAAGCCCGGAGCTGTCCCGTCTCCGTCAGGCGTTTAAAAGAAACCGCTCAATTGGGCTTCCGAAACAGCAAATATCTACAATCTCGTTTGCTCCAGAGCTCCGAGGCCCCTGAATCGTGTGTGTGATGGCTCCAAGTAGTTTTGCATGAAGCTGTATTTGAAAGTTAGATAAATTCTGGCAGGAAAAGTATAAAACCTCTCTGACAGAAAGAACACGTCTTCGTATTTAAATCTGATCTAAATGTCGCTGTTTTTGTCGACTTCCTGTCCATTTCTCGGTTAACAACCCCCTCCCTCCCATCTGCGTCACCATACACTGTAAAAATCTGACCGAGTAGTTGTACTTATGAGAAAACAGATTATCAGAATTATCATGCAGACTAATAAAAACTACTAAAGTCAGGCTTGTGACAAAAAAATAACCCAAATAATATTTTTTTTACAACCAGCGTATGTCTAAAAGAAAACAACATCTTTATTAAAGCAACATTGTGTAGAAATTGGCATTTTGTGCTATTTGGCGTCCTCCACAGTTTGGATGCAACACCACTGTGTTCAATACAAATCCCACGTCTGTAACAATTTGCCAGATGTAAGGTAGGACTGTGAGGGAAACTCATCACGTCATAACTAAAGTTGTGTTGAGAAGTAAACATCTACGTAACGCTGTGATCTAAATCCTCCCACTCAAGAACCATCGAAATGATTTTGCAGCTGTTAGTTTGCAGTAAGTTTGAAAAAAATTAATAAATAAATAGTTGTTGTCCTTTTCCTTTCAATACATGTTCTACTCCTGAGCAATAACCGGAGCTGCACTGAGATATGTTTCTGCTTGTGTGTGCACTGGGCCACTGACACACAGCAAAACACAACAGAGGCATTATTCGTATTCCTCACTCGTAAATCACCTGCATGATTTCAAAGAGAGAACAAAGGACGCGGCGAGCACAGCAAGCATCCACCCCACTCCATCGTTATCTCATGGGAGTCCATGGAGAGATGGACTCCCATTCCAACTGCACCGTGCTGCATTCTGTTTTTCTTTTTTTCTTACTGCTGCAGTCAGTGAATGTAGCACTCATTTAAAATCTGAGAGAAATTAAATGCCTTCTTTGTTCTGCCCAACAGATGTCTGTCCCCTGCATATTCAGGTTAAGGGATGTCTTCTCTCAAGGACCACTCAGCACCCATCTCCAGACTCACATCGTTTTACACACACACACACACACACACACACCTAAAAAAAATGGCTAGCAATGGGGGTTGTGATGGTTTGGGCTGTTTCGGTGATGGAGCGCACGGCTCCCTGGCAACACAGCTGCCTCTGTACCTGCCATCCTGCGCCCCCCCACCACCCCCTCATTCACTGTGGATGGTAATGTATGTGTAACAATGCTTTGCGGGCAGCGAGGGCTCGGTGCGCTGCAGGTAGCAGGTCTGAGAGAAGGAGGGATCGAGGGAGGAGAGTCCTCCAGCAAGGCCATCTGTTCATGTGTAATTACAGCTCTGGGCCTCAGTTGGCTCAGTCTGAATCCGTGGCCCCCCTGACCAACCTATAGCCTGGCTGAGAGGTAAATGCTGGCTCTGTCTCCTGCATCGCGGCTTACACGGTTTTAAGTTAGGTGTGAGTTGTTAAATGCCTCTCTGGCTGAGCATGACCGAGAGAGAATCAGACAGAGGTTTATATTTAAAGACAGGAGATCACGTCTATTGGGCTGTTCTTCCTGACATTTATATGACAAATGGCTTATTTGCAGCCGTTGTCACCCTTCAACCATTAAGATCCCCCTCTGGTATTTTTCCCCCCGTCAAGGCTATAGCGTCGCATCATGGATGACCTGCCCATAATGTTTGTAATGCCACATTAAATTCTGTGTCGCATCAGAGCCGTCCAACATGTTAAACATAAATGACACGAGGAAAGTGTCCTGTATGGATGTGCTGCCTCGCAAATGCACCACCGGTGCGACATCGCTTCATAGAGTGGAACATAATCTTATATGCGGGCACTCAGCCATAGCTGCTGCACAGAGGCTGTTTTGCTATTAATCATAATCACTGGAAGAGCGCCACCTTTTCACAGTTCATTCACACACAGTTTGCATGTCGCCCATTCACTCTGTGACATGCGTTTTTTTATGGCTTTTCCTTTTTTTTAAGCATGTCTATATTTGTGGACAGGAGTTAAGTGTATTTGTATATGCATATGTCTGTCTCTGTGTGGGTGGTGTGTGTGTGTGTGTGTGTGAGATTGTGTAGCATGACTTTTGGGACCGAGGCAGGTTGTCAGACTGCAAATATCAGCAGAGACAGTTTAAGACGTACAACTTCCTTGTGGCTACATCTCCCAGTCTGAACATCAATAAACCAGGCGGGGATGTGCTGCTCGGTTGGAAGGCGACGATGTCTCAGTCTCAACATTAGGTCACCGCAGCGTGCCCCCTGTTTCCGTCCAGACTGCCGAGTATAGAGGGAAGCCCCGTGGCAGATGGTCAGAGAGACGAGTTTCATCACTTTCCACCAAACTGTTCGAGTGTCTGCGCTTATCTGAACGGACATGTGGCGCTAAGGTTTCTCTGTGTGTGTCTATTCCATAATTCACACTTTGAACAGATAAAAAAGAAAATACAACATCTCTTAATCACTTTATGATTTATAATTGTCTTTACAGCATTTCTCGTAGAAAAGTTTATACAGGCTTCCCTCTGGCAGCCCAACAACTATCTGATGGATGGCTGTGAAGTTTGATGCAGAAATCCGTGCCCCCCCCCCGCCTCAGGATGCATCGTAATAACTGAGGCGATCATTTAACTTTTCCTATGGTGCTGTCACCACGTTGTGGCCTTACTGGCAGTAAAATGCTGAAAGAGCCAGCCCGAATCTAAATAAAAAACACACAGGGAATGCCAAATATGAACTTGGATAACAAACAAAAACCTCTTCAGGTGATAATCAAACATTTAAAAAGGTAGAAACTAAAGGGGTATGGAGGGGGGGGCGTTGTCCGGCTATTTGTAAGGCAAGCAACACTTGCACAAATAAGGATGGCCCTGATGCAGGCAGCCTAGTTGACTGGGGACTTTTTGTGGTCACTCAACTTGTCTGAAGAATAAACACAATTTCCCTCAACTAGAATAAAACATGGCAGCAAAGAAACCTCTGTTTAGAGACAATTAGGGATGAGGTCTGCAGTGCGTCGGGGGACGGATTCAGAATGACATCGAGGCCAACCTGGGTTCCATTCCCCACCTCTTCTTAAGCCTTCACAAAGAGGCTGCGTCACATCCTGATTGGCTGGGAGGGGGAATGCCCCAAGCTGCTCCCACTCATTGATTAGGAGTCGGTCTCCACAGCCTGCACACAAGTGATCTGAATCCACCGCAAACAAACACAATGGGACTGCCACAACATCAAACTTTTCTCACCTCTAGAAAGGAGCTACTTTGCTGAAGTTAATCTAAAACAAAACACGTGTGTGACATTTTCATTTACTTTGACAACTCAATGGAATGAAACACATTGACAGTTACAACCTGTCCAGTATGATTTATGGATATGATAACAAACACTCGGGGTAACTACTGACAGCTGCTGGTTCTGAGGACAGACGGGATCTGAAACATGAGGCGTCATTTGAGTAAAACAAACAGGTTGAATAGAACAGCAAAGTTTCAGACTTTAACTAAAGAAACTATATCTGCAAGTTACTTGTTGAACATTGAAATACACATGTACTGCATGAAGCCACCCTCTGGTACAGCACAGTCATGCTGGTGGCTCTATGAGGCAGCACGCACACAGGAACTATACAGCAGCTGCTCTAATGTTGTTGCTTTAAAGATCACACCGTAGTAAAATGATCATATCTGATATAATCAAAAAATTGGATCACTGTTAAGATTCTAAAGATAGCAGCAGAAAGAAAATATGTTTGACCTTAAAAATAGATGAACATTATCTATAAACGTCTGTGAACTCATGGTTTGGGCAGTATACGTGTAAAACAAGCAGGGTGTTCACACTGTGCACAGCTTACAATCTTTGTCAAGGGTTTGCGGTGATATTCTTCCGGCTACATGTAGCAGGATTATTAAGAGGACTAAGATCTGAGTGAACTCTGGCTGACACCTCGTGGTGGTTGTTCATTTTTTTTTACATCGGGGTATGTCACCATGGAAACCTACACCGCAGCGGATAATCTTCAGGGCCATCGGATCGTGATATATAGAAGCCTTTTTCCGAACTAATCGGCTCCCCCAGGTCGATTTGGTTGCACAAAGGACATTTTCCTCTTTTCCGCCGTGATTCATTATATCAATAAAAGTTTCTATTTACAGAGCACCCTGGCTATTAATAGTTATCATAACTATTGGTCTTTTACTGCATGCTGTGCGCTGACATTCATATTATTTCCAAGAGTGACTGATGCAATAGACCGATCCCATGCTCCCCGTCACCACAGCCCCGGGGAGCCCGAGGCCAGCTCTTGAACTGGAAATAATGCCAGTCCCTAATATAATAGCACAGCATTTTATGAATGAGAAGCACCTCTACTGTGCCTTAGTGCTGGGGTTGCAACAAACCCATTTGCACTAAATGTATCCCCCCAGTAATCCTCTCCAGGCCTCCAGCCTGACAGTATTACCTTTCAATGTTAATAGTGTTTATATTGCTTCTGTACAGGATTATTCTCTGGAGAAATTCACATTAATATGCTTTCCCCATGCTTTGTTTCGCTTGAATTTATATTCTGTATCTCTGTCTGCCCCTAACCCAGTTGAATAATTTTACTTTTGCTGATGCAGTAATGACCCAATTTTCCAGAGCGAGTTGATACAATTTGGTGTTATCTTAAAGCCACTGCTTGACTTAAGCCAGGGTAAAGGTGGAGTGAGCGGATACAAGGGTCCTTGCCTTGATCCCTAGAATTTGGTTCAGTTCCCGCTTCGGTCTTCCTTTCGAGTGCTCTGCTTGAGCTCGCTCATTTCTCCATTTATGTGCACTTAGGTCTCTCAGTACAGGTCAGTGTCGCAGTGTGCATCTGTTGCTTCCTCTCGGCAAGTTAAGTGGGTTTCCTGAGACACACAATAAGTGCTGACCGGTAGTTAAGACAACTATGCTAATGTCAACCAAGACAGTGAGCAAAACCAAGTTATCTCCAACAAAAACTTGTCCAACTAGTTTCTAAATGACATGAAGGCGTCAACGAAGCTGTTGATGCCTCACCTCACATTTTGTCGTCCGCGTGGGGTTCATCAGCAGGGGCTGCTGTTAGGGACTAGACTGTCAAACACAGTAGACTCTTTGGGATTTAGATATATTTTATGTTTGATCATGTGTTTCCTGTGTTGTCTGCATTGAGTCTTATAAGTCTAACACTCTTTCTGCAGACTGCTTTCGCCAGCTCTCTTTTCTCGACACTCTACTCTCTCACCCAGAAGTACTGAAATTTGGCATTAAGTTCCAATTTTGGTAACCAACCCAACTGACACGTAAAAGTTTTACATTGTTTTCTATTTTCAAGGAGCTCTGTTGAACTACTGTGTTAATTTATGTTTGCGGACTCCGTTTCCAAACTAACGTTCGCAACTTTTGGTCTCCTTTAGCGTAGCCAAGAGAGGCACTGAGAACGTGCAAAAAGTCACATCCTTTAGCCTGTTGCAGAAAATCTGACCTGAGTCCCACATAATAAAGTGAATTTAATTTAATTCAATTTTAAAATAGTTCTCAATACATTAAATATATGATTGTCACTGGTTGTATTTCATTTTGTCACTGATCTTACAGAAATGCAAGATGCAGAAAAGGATTTAGACTTAGTACATTTAGAAATACCTCAATAAATAAATGTTTTTCTGGTATAAGACACACACGTTAAATATGGGTCCCAACACCGCAAACAAGAAGGTGGAAGGGAAAGTAGAAACATATCCATTCCCGTATTAGACAACCATTCTGAGCACCCATATAAGCGTGTCCCAGCCAGACAGGCCCTATGATTCAGGGGTCACAACTCATTGAGCTGATCCACATTGCATTGTGTAAAGAATGAGGACTGTTTGCCTTTACCTGCATCGAAAGACTCGATGATTTGTGGCACGCTGTGGTCCGGCCTCGTCCATAGGCTTAAATGGATGTCTGGGTCATTAATCTTTATGAGGAGAGGCGATGGCACGGCTATACAGGCCACCTTAAGGAGCTCCCCCTCGTCGGATGATGCTTCATCTCCTGCGGCCTACCTCGCCGCACAGTCATTTTTGTTTGCACATCTGACAGCATCCCCTAACACCCACAGAGCCTCAGATGGCCAGAGACAGTCTAAGTTGCAGAAAGATGAGACCAAAGTCATTCTCTGGCTGACTTGCTCTTGTGAATACAGAATACAAAGTGCTGTGATCATAAGGTTTTATCGCAGATATAGAGAGCAATATATCTGAAGGGAAGCAGGGAGATTGTCTTCAGATGATTTTGGGATTGTTGTCTTCAACCTTGCAGCATGGAATTGGACAATGGCTATATACAGATGGCTAACAGAAGAGTAAACTCAGAGAAAAAGCATAAATGTATCCATTGCAGACAATCATTGATTTTCCCTGGTCTAATCACCATTAATAGTCTCTTAAAGAAATAGCAGGGAATACAGTTCAAGTTGGAAATATGCTTATAATCGGTTCGTTGAGAAGATTGATATCACTCTTGGGCCTGTATGAGGGAGCTTCAGCCCTTTAGCTTAGCTTAGCTTAGCATAAAGCCAGAGAGACACAGGGAACACACCTCCCTGTTAAATAATGTTACATTATTAACATTAACATTAAACAACTGAGATACACCATGCATGTTGATTAGAAACCTTCAGACAGACCAGACTAGCTGTTCCTTCTTCTTCCAGTCGTTGTGACAGCTGCTGGCCATGGCTATATACACGAGTGTGGTGTCAACCCTCTTAACCTACACAAAAAGATAAATGTAAGTTGTAAGTTGCTAAAGTGACTAGTTGGGGATTAACAGTAGTTGCCTAGATTCTTGTCATTGTTCCCAGTCTTTATGCTAAGCTAAGCTAAGCTAACCAGCTGCTGGCTGTCGGCCCAGCTACATATTTACAGCACAGACATGAGATCAGTATCAATCTTCTTACAAGAGGCATTTAAACACACATTTGAATCAAGTCATCTCTCAGCGCAATACATGCATGGAAAACATATCTTCACTTGAGAATGACCTTTTTGTTCTGGAGGTTTTTCTCCACAAAAGGTTTCTGTCCCTGCAAAACCCAATTTCTGTCTCTAATAAAATCATCTTTTAGTTCTTTTTTTTAATCTCTTTGCAAGACATTTGAATTTTATGAACTGACTTGATTAACTATAGGACTATAGTCTTATATAAAATTAACAGTTTCAGCGTATTACATAGTTTTTTGAACACTTTAGAAGAAAATCTGTTTTTTGGCAGATTTTAGGATACAAGAACCCAGTTACCTCATTTTAATTCAGAGCTGTTTAATGACTTCCCACTAGAACTACCTTTTAACTTCTAAATCACCCAAATCACAAGCAGTTGAAAGGCAAGCTTTTAAGTATCGGGTCTTAATCATGTCTGCTCATTATCCCTGGGTCAAATGTGCAAGGAAAATAAAAAAGCGTAGTTAAATGATGGTGGAGGCCAGAGAAGGGAGAGACGGCATCCAGTAGGTAGAGAGACGAATCAGGGTTCAGAGATGAGTTTTTAGCTCATGATAAAAGGGAAAGTTGTTATGTTAAAGTCCACATTTTCATGTAATTAATTCTAATTTACTGGATAGAAAAAAAAAAATTGTCCTCATGATCTTACAAATAAATCAACAGTCTATCGGAGCAAGGCATCAAAGACAGACATTAACACCCAGGCAAATTATTGGTTGCTGTCGGGCAAAGTGGCAGGGTTGACATGTTTCACAGTTTCAACTAGAAAGCAATCGCCAATTAATGACAATCCATCAAGAATGTCTGAAATTGGTTAATAATGATATTCTAATAGTATAGTAGGTGACTGTCCCTAATGTTAGCCTGTGCTCCGGTGTTACAAAAAGAACTGCTCTTGCTGCTCAATGGTGGTGACTCATCCTCCTGAACATTTGTGTTGCCAAAAAAAAAAAAAAGGTCAGATTTGCATATGTTTAATTTGAGCGCGCTGGGTGTGCTTTGAATGTATGTGGTTTAAACAGGGTTGTCTTTGTGTTTGATCTGGAAATAAAGGGATTGAATAAATCAGCGGTTAATGACAAGATAATGGCGGCTTAGATGCGACAGAGTGGTGCTATGCATTCTTAATTGGTGGCCATTACCATACATTTACACACGTTAACGAGCATCTACTGCAGCATGTTGCTAGTACAAGCAACTATTGTCTTTGTTGCTGAACTATCACTGGTTTGATTTAAAACATAAGAAGGTTCCAATTTGTTCATGATTACGTCAAAAAGGCGACAGTCAATAATTCAAAGTTATTGTAACTTATAAGAGTATGATGGTCGTTTGTTGTATATTTACTATTAACTTAAAGGGGCACTATGTTGTTTTGGTGAAGAAATCCAAACTCCAATATTCATAATATTAATGAGGTAATAGCACAAACCCAGAAATGTGTATTTTTTCCATAACTTACTCAACAAGCTGTTTGAACCTAGAAAGATGTCAGGGTCCGCCACATATAAACAAGGTAAAAAAGTATGAAATTGCGTTGTCCTTTAAGATCTGTTCGTTTATTCAGTCATGGTAACAGTCAGTGAAGATCCTTCTCCTCTGATTAACATTCCTTCCCCAAAACTACGCAGTGCACCTTTAACATCAGTTCACCAACGTGATAAAGATCCATCAGAATTACTAAGGGGGCCGTGTGTCCTTCTGTCACTCCTTCCTCCTTTAAAAAACTTAATTTGTAAAGCTGCTACAGCTCTTCAACACTGACGCACGACTGAATTTAAATGCGCAGTACGTAAATTCTGTCTAGAGGGGTCTCTCAGTCAAAACAATGGAAACAAAAGACGTAGTCTGATGATGTCGCAAAGTAGTGTGTGTAGTGTCTTTATCGTTAAAAACAACAAGGCTAAAGAAAATCGATCTGAGATTGCTCGGACACGAATGCTCACTATGCATTGGTAATGCATTGTCAGGTTTAGTCACATTTGCTGACGTCCTTCCTCGCTCTCTGACTCTCTCCCCGAAGTCACAGCGACAGGCGACCACAACAAAACACATTGTTGGAGACGTGGGATATGAAAGCGCACAACAAAATATATAACAAAGGTATAGTTGTTTTCGATGTGGAAATGTTTCATATTAGATCTTTCAGCCAATACAACATGAAGCTTAATTTACCCAAGATGCATATTTTGTTATTATAAATGAAGTCACCTGTAAATATCTGTTCCACGGCCCTGGTGCTAAAGTGAGCTGAAATGTGAAGCTGTTCTGACCTTAAGCTTTATATCTGCGGGCCTTCGGGAGCAGTTAAGTGTTTGCTAAAGTCTGTGTGTGTTTTTTTTTTCTGTTCGTCTCTCCTGGTGTGGGCCGACTGTGCTGTTGTGGCCATCTGACACCCACAATAAATCAATTAAGACACTTTTGTAATTGCGTTGGATTTTTGGAAGCAGTTTTTGTTAGGGGGTTTGCTCTCTGGTCCAATCTTTCAGGCAGAAATGTGTAAGATATGGCCAGAATTTAGGTTTTAAACGTTCAAGAAATGAACCAATATTATGACAGTTTGAGAAAACAACAGTGTTGATGTTATTTCAAAGACCTCTATGCCTCTATGACCTCTGTAGCTTCCTCTACATTCCCCGCCTGCCACATCTTGTCGTCCCTAGAGTAATAGTCCTGGTCAAAGCGGCTGTAAATCACCTCTGTTTTTTTTCCCATGTCTTCAAACTGGCATCTGTCTGAGGCTGTGTTTAGTTCCAGTCTAATGTCCAGCTGTGCTCACAGGGTTGGCGGTTAACAGAGCCCTGTTGACCTTCTTACAAATGATATCTTTAATCTTCCTTACACAGGTACATACTCTGTTAGTAATATTTTTTGTTTGTGTTAGCACAACTGATGGTACTGAATATGACACAGATGTAAACATACTATGTGTCCGAAGCTACATGTCATAATCATGAAGTAATTGTGGACTACCTAGTAACTACTCAGTTATGGAGGACTAGACCTGCCAAAATACCCAATAATTACCTTATAATTCATTGATATAGTGTCTTGCAGTCTGATCTATGGTACGTCGTCATTATCTAGTATTTGATTTCATATTGTTCCTGATGCGATCCTCACTTGGTCTTCAGTAACCACTCACATTTTTGTGCAGCGTATTTTAAAGTGCTACCCTTCAAAACTCGAGCCGTACAGAGAGTGAGCCTCCCACACTCTCACTATCTACAAATCAGAGGAGCTGCTCTCAGATTTTCATACAGGAACATCTACTTTAAATAATGTACAGAAATGCTCCTTGGTCCTCAGTGAAAATGAGCCCGGGTGTAGTGCAGCAGAGAGGGGCCACTTCAACCACTTACCCAACAGGTAATGTTAGGGTGAATTGTTAACGACGGCATAGCTGATGGTTTGTTTGCTTCAGCTGGTGAAGTGATGGCCCATTGGAATGTCGTTAGAGATATTGGTTGAATTCAGCCGGGGCCGCTGCTGCTGCACAATAATAATATGCTTTGGAATGAGACCATGATGAGTTGAAAAAGGTTAGCCCGGGGGGAGACGGCTGTAATATCGCACACGTCTGCTGTTGTGCTTTCAGTAAGAGCTGCTGTCAAAATAAATCTTCCTGATGACCGTCCAGCCATTGATTACGCAACACCTTCATTGCTAATAGATTGATCTGATGATTAAGAAGTAGACTTAAGCCAAAAGAAAGTCTGCAGTAATTTACTCTTTTCATTTTCCTCACTCGTGTAGCCCTGTTCAGGGTCACGAGGGCAGGAGATTATTTGAAGCTTCACACGCGGACAACCGAAGCCAAAACGTGAGTCGGCAGCATTCCTGCTGTGTCGCCACACAACACCACCACTGCAAAGATGCATTTATGTATTAATACTGTATAATTTACATTACACAGTGTTCACTCAGTGGTCAAATTGATCTAATATTTCTTAATATACTTATTCAATTTCAGGCAAAACACCTTCTGCAGCTATTGTTCTAATAAAAGAGATAATAAGGCAGTGATGATTGATTTAAAACCAGTCTTATGCTAAATCCTACACCTCCGATGTGTTGGTCCAGTCTGTACACAGATGTGATTGCATGTTCGCTTCACCAATAGCTCAGGACAGGCTGCAGAGGTTGGTCAGATAGAGATTCATTGCCTTTTAGCATCTGGTCATTTGTCTTCCGAATGAAGATACCTTTAACGAGCCATGGAGAATACCTCTGGTGATTTCTCCTAAGCCAAACGATATTGGTGCAGGCTGACAGGCATTATATCGGCAGTCCCAATAAACACATACATGGCAAAGCGAATGATTTTAGATGACAGAGCTTGGGAGGATCAGTGCCAGAGAGGGAGAGTCAATCCCGTATCGATTCCCCTCTCTCCCCAGAGGCCCTGCACACAGTCCTCTGGCAAGACCTAGTCAGGTTCACGGTGGGTACCATATAGACAGGCTGATAGCGGCTCTGCTGTGATAAGTCTGAGCTCAACCTGAGATTAGAAACTTGTGTAAGAGAAAGCGAAAGTGTTTTTTTCTGAATTGAATCCTGCTCACCAGCTGCGTAGAAAGTGATCCCGGACCCCTCTGAGTGCTGGGATCCACACTGCGGCAGTTAAAAACTCATCTGTCCACGGTCTCTCCATATGGCTGGATGTGGAGTGGTGGAGCACCTCTAATAACCTTTATGGTCGTGCTCGGGGCCCAGGGAGCCGCCTGCATAATCATCTCAGCGGAGGCAGAGCGCTGAAATCATAAATCAGCTGAGCACGCTCGGGCTGAGCTACTGTCCTCATGGCCTCGTGGCACAAGTCATCTGTTTGGCTGGGAGTGTCTCAGAACCTTCTCTCTAGGACAATGATGCTCCGTTAATGTCCCCGCCTGAAAAATCAGTCTGAGATGGGCTGCTTTCAATATGTCATCGTGCCCTTATTGTGCCGACCCAAGTCCAATTTGCAAATACTTTGTGACTTTGTTCAGCCTACTTGATGTGCTGAAACTGCAGTTACAGAGCGGTGAAAAGGTTCAGCCATTATATTACTTGAAAGTAAATTTAATATACATTTCTATGATTGACAACATGCATTACATACTCACATCAGGGGAGACCTGAATGCCTCCTTTCGGTCCCACTGCTTTTGCTGTCTTTTGCTTTTTTCGGAGCACAACATGTGAAATAACTGTTCTCTGTATCACTCATTGTATTTCTCCTGCTGTATTATTTCCTGCCACATCTCTGCTAATGTGTGTCTCAAATCTGTCTCACACACTGACTCAATACTCAAAGATCTGATAGACCCCATTCAGACGGCGGACATTTTCCTCTGCTCAGGGTGGGAATACTCATGTCGTACTGCAGTGTTACAGGTTGCAAATGGTAATATAGGGAATCTGACAAATTGATATAATTTCACCGCTTCCTGATTGTTCAGCAATTGAACGACCCAGTGAAAATTCTGAGGGATGTCAGGCCGCATAAAGGTAAAGCAACATGATAACCTTTAGCTTCAGTTGGACAACAGCCAACGTTAGCATTTAAACTACTTCCTAGCTAATGTAACTATTCGATAGTGATAGCTAACGTTAGCTAACAGGCAATCAAACATGTTGCTTTAATCTGCAGTATGGCCCAATTTTTCCTCCAGATTTTCACTATCAATCAGTTTTTCAGTTGCTGATAAATCAGGAAACTGAGATTTTTCAGATTGCAAATATTTGACATGCTACCTAGAACACAGCAGCATAACGACTTCCCAGCATTTTAGCTCCCCATCCTTGGAGGAAAATAGCCGCCGTGTGACTATGGCCTATTGGATGAGTAGTGAGAGACTGTGAGGGGATTCACAACATATGCAATTGTTCTGTGAGTTTCCTTGGCTGCTAGATCCCTCTGAGGCTAGAAATGCTGGACCGGTTAAATGATCTGTCAAAATATAATAATTCCCAAAAGTGTATTGGTTAAAGGTCCAGATCTGGGCAGCATCTGGGTCCGGTGCCGGAGTGTGGTCCGTCTTTTACTGACGTTGGTGGCGGAGGGGGATGGCAGGTTAATAAGGGGGATGCATTTCGGTCATTTTACTAACAAGGAGGATGGCATCCCCCTCATTCCCCCTCAAATTGCCTACTGCCGACCACTGTCACATTACTCATCATGCTTCCAGCGGTTTTTGCAACAGTTTCTGGTTGAATGATGTTCCCTCTCAGTGGACCGCAGAGTAATGCAGCAGCCTTTGGAGAGATGCTTGCTCGTTTGGCGAGCGTGTCAGGGGTGAAACCGATACATCTGCAGCAAAAGCCAGCTGAGGCAGTGATTTATGTACATGAGTCAACGTTTCCAAATAGCCATCAATGCACCATGGAGCTCGTTCAAAACTTCATCTAAACAGTAAACTTCCAATCTTTTCTGACTATAACTTAAAGTCGACGACGAAGGCTATTCATCCACTGTAGCAGCCAGTGTATACGGTTTCAAAGGTGCTGTGTAATGCATCATCATTTATGTCGATGAAGGTTCTCAGTCATCCAGGTCATGGTTATTCTAAGCGCTGCATCGTAGGCAGCTGGACGTGTTTCCTGAAGCTTCTTCAGTTCTGACCAACTGGAGAGTCCCCTCCAAAAAAAGAAAGAAAAGGAAAGCAACACCTCTGATCCCCATATTCCTGCATGTTTAATACATGTTTCTTTCTGAATGGCCATTCAGAGGATGTCTGACTGCTCTGGGAGATTTGTTGATAACAAGGGGCAGGGTATTTCTCCAGGGTGCTGGGCAGGAGCCAGACCTTGGCTTTACAATATAAACAGAAAATGAGGGTCAAGCCCAGGCCATTCCTGCATCAAGCCCCGATGAGATTGCCAGCAGATGAAATCTGATGAAAACAACTGCCAAGACCCATGATTCAAATCAACCGGCTTTTTGCCTGGCTTCCCCTTTGTTTTAATTGTTTTCGGTTTGCAGAAGCTCTCAGGTTTGACCCAACAGCAGAGCGCCTGTCCACCCTCTGCAGACTCTTCTGAAGATTTCCTGAGTTCTCATAAATCTAAAATCCATCGGAGAGATGCAGAACGATGCAGGCCAGGCAATGCATCTCAAATATGTAATTAACCTCTGCCTGTTGTTTTCTGTAACTTTCCAGGCCATGTACCAGCTGTTCTTGTCAAGAAGGGAAGGTACAAAGTATATTATTATATTAAGGGCTCTGGATTGCTCAAGCCTCCACTTAAGCAGGTTTTTTTTATAATTTCCATATTTAGAAACACGCTTCATGCTTGAATTTTCTGAATTCATGAATTAATTTTGCCTGCACCAGACAGTACATTTAAGTACATCTCTCTGTGTATCAAGCATGAGAATAATGTCGAAATCTACTGTTGTGGGTATATGTCAGGACCGACATATTTATGAGATTTAGAGAAGAATGAAAATAATCTCATGATTCCCAGGCTGACAGCCTGTGGTGTAAACTTGAAACATGAAGTGGGGGGTGGGGGTGGGGGGTGGGGGGCTACACATGGACTATGTCGATGAGTGATAAGACAGCAAGGACACATCACCCTCCAGCCAGACAGTCTTTTGCATTAGCAGTGTAAACCAGATTAGATATGCGCACTGAGGCTCACATTAAGGAGCTGTTTTTACAGCAGCACTTTGCATCTCATACATCAAAACAGGCAAGGCACGCATCTTTTAAAAAAAACTATAGCAGTCATGGCTGCCATTACCCCTGATGACTGATGCAATGACACACAGAGGTTGCCAAGTAACAAGACTCGCCACCGCCATTATTCCCACCACTATTCCCGCTCCCATGCCCCATGCATGTGTGAGTGATATGGCTATAATAATAATGGCGGAGATAACGCTGCAATTCCATAACACATTTTACAGGCACGTGGCCCTAAAAGCACCTCGCGGGCATCTAGTGTAAATAAGCCCAGCAATAAACAACAAGCCATGCATAAATTGCACAGCCCCCCGAGCCATTTTCTTGACTGCTTTGCGTGAAACCTTTGGGTCACTGGTGGTTCAGTGCAGCTTGAACAGATTCAAATGTAAAACGCGAACTTACTGTGTGGTGTAATTGCACAGTCTGCTGTAGCCTGAGAAAAGGGCGCCCAGTCTGCTAACTCAGAGTGTATGAACTGGCTCTATACGTGTGATGAGGGGGTAAAGTTTATGTTCATCTCTGCAGAGACCCAGGGGCATGTGATTCAAAGAAAACAGCAGGCACTGTGTGTTTTCCAGTAGCAAGTCAGTAATGGTCCTCATCCTTGATGCTGCAATGGCCGCACACTGGCCGTGATTAAAAAATAAGGTTTGTTTGAAGATTGTTCTGACTTTGATTAGCTGAAAAAAGGCTCTCCATTGCGAGTGTTTGAGTGCTTTCTGAATGTGTCAAACCCTGACTAAAAACAGCAGGGGGCTATTGTTATGTGAATACTTAGTTATAGTTAAATTGACCTCCACAGTTTTACAGCTAGTACTTGAGTGTTCTTTAATTGACCCAATTTTCACTTTTGAATTGTCCTCTGGAGCGCACTTCCTGTGCCGCCGCTGATTAAAATTTAACTTAAACGGTGCTTTTACCATTTCAAAGGGTTTAACTACACCTTCTAATGTGTACATGTTGGAAAAAGTCTTTTTTTTCTTCACAGAAGGGTGTGTAGCTGTTCCAAAGCTGTAAGAAAGACACAGGTACAATCTTTAGGTCTTGTTAGGTCCCCATTAAAAATTGTTGCTGGCTGTAGCTCAGGCGGTACAGTGGGTAGCCCAGTAATCGGAGGGTCACTGGTTCAGATCCCAGCTACCCTCAGTTGCCTATCAAAGTGTCCTTGAGCCAGATACTAAACCCCAAATTGCTCCCGACGAGCAGTTGGTGCCTAGCGTGGCAGCCTCTGCCATCAGTGTAAGAATGGGTGAGTATGACAAGTGTTGTAAAGGGCTTTGAGCGGTCAGTAGACTGTAAAAGCCCCAAAGAAATCTACCTTTACATTCAGCTGGTGCCTCCTTACTCCTCTTTTCATTGCAAAGTTTGGTAAAAGGCTGGTAGTTTGTGCTTCTCCAGTGGCCGGTTTTCAATGGTTCTCATTTAAATGTGCAGTTTGACTTGTCATTTCAAAATCATGTATGTTACATTATTATATTATTAGTACTATAAATGTATAAAGGATGCATACACAAATTGATTTAAAAACATAGGTGAATGTATGATTTGTATTTTTTTAAACTATCACTAGTTTATCACCGACATCGACTGATTGACCATTACCTTGTGTGCATGTTGCACACATCAATTATGAAGACCCCCTACTGTCAATATGCACACTATCACAGGTGTTCTTCACAAAAACCTAAAAACAAATAATAAAAAGGTTAATTAACCTGGCAACAGGCATGTGATGGAGTTCTCAATTAAACCCACTTTGTGCATACTCTTATGATGAGAAGACGTCAATTAATGATTGTTTAGAAAATTAGAAATCCTAATGTTTCCTCCTCATATTTTTTTATCCTCCTCGTGTTTTTTTTTTTAATGTTGGTGTCTACTAGAAAGAATTTACATGCTTTAGTGTTTAAAAATCACATTTTTCCTCATACTGTCTGTTGCTGCAGCACCTCTATTCACTACTCCATTCTAGTGACTGTCTCTTCGAGGCCTGCCTCCCCAAAAGCTCAGTCTGCTCTGACTGCTCAGCTCTCGCAGGCCGGAGCAGGCATGAGTGAATAAATTCATCCTCTTTTAGTGGATGTTAATTTCAATCCTGACTCAAGGGAGTTTGTTATAATACTAAGACTAAACTAGCCCAGGATTAAAACTGTTTATGTATTGATTTTCCCTTTAAAACTTATCAAACCCAAAGAGCATTAAAATACCAGACACTAGGGAAACCTTTGGTTTAGTGTCTGAGTCAAGAGAGAAATCTGTTCATGGCATTTCTTCCTGAGCATTTAATGGATTATCTCAGGACATCTAAAACATTCACTTCGACAGACTATATTTCATATAATAGTAGCCTAACCGTAGCCTACCCCAAAGCTCTTGGTAGTCAGAGCAAACAACCTTGAGATCACCGTTAGGGCAAGATTTTCTGAAGCTGTTCACCTCTGACAAATAGTTCAATACAAAGTCAGGGACGTCCCTTGTGAGAAGAGTCTTGCTCTGGAAATACACTCCATCATGCTCTCCAGTACATTAACAAACACTGGATCCTCATTTTGAAGGTTGTTGGTAAGTACTCTATCCTGTAAGTTAGCTACTAGCCTGTAAAGTTAGATCCTATCCTGTGAAGTTAGTTCATATCCTGTGACATTAACTCCTTTCCTGTGAGTTAGCTCCTATCCTGAAAAGTTAGATCCCATCCTGTAAAGTTAGCTACTAGCCTGTAAAGTTAGATCCCATCCTGTGATGTTAGCTCCTTTCCTGTGAGTTCGTCCCTGTCCTGTGAGTTAGCTCCTATCCTGTAAAGTTAGATCCTATCCTGTAAAGCTAGCTACTAACCTCAATAATCAAAGAGAAATCTAAAGTAGTTTAGCATTTTGCATGAAGAATGACTTGATGATTGTTGAAACAGATGCCAGTTAAATGTTCTGTCTGCTGATTAATACACTAGTTATTTCAGTTGCACTTGTGTATGTGAGCACTCAAATAATTGTAAATGGGGTAAAAAGGACAACATACCCCTCTGAATTATAGTGGCATGAGATATAATTACTAGTACCTCAAACTAAATGCAACACAGTGTAGATGGCAGTGGTGGCACAACAAGCAGAATAACATTGGGCTGATGAATGAGCCAACTTTTCACATTGTTCCTTCTCTTCAAATTCATCCAACAACCCAAGCAAAGCTCCTTCATCAGGGCTGGGATGGTAACACTAGAGCAATAGCCTGTGAAGGAAATAAAACAAATTATTTTTAATGATGTTCTTGATGCTCTCTGGGATGTGACGTCAATGGCTGACATGTGAGGGAATCTAGATAACGGCCGAGTGCGGTGTGGTGTGCAGCGCATGACGCTCACATACACTTGGAGCGCTGAGAAGTGGGTCACCCAGCCCACTGAGATTCAGCCTGTACCATTCACTGATGTGGAAATAAGTCTGCAGCATCAGTCCCAGCTAGCAAAGGCTGCACTACCAAACACTGCCACAGTCAGCATCCTGCTTTTGTGCACAAACTCCACAAAGAATGAGTCAATCTCACTACGACGTTGGTCATGACGCTGGAATACAATCACTCTTGTTTTCAGCACACACTAAAAGGATAATGTGTTGTGTTGAGAGACAAATGTGTTAAAGTGGCAATTTCTAGATTCTCCTCCATGAGAACCTGCATGTAATTATCACAATTTAGCAAATGAACACTATAATATGTGATTGTGTTGACATATTCTAGACACCTTTGACTGGTAAGGGATTACAGTTCGAACATTGTGTTAATTTAGCACTGAGCTGATTGGCGCTAGATGTGGAGCAAGCCCATGAATGCTTTTCTTTAGTCCATGGAATGGCTTCATGACTTCATTTCTTTTCAGTGCCATTTGACACTGGCTAATGGAATAACGAAAGCTGTTTTCGTAGTGTTGTGTTGTGTTTCCTCTGCCATCATGACGGAGCAAACAACAAAAGCAGGGAGAAAAAAAATGCAAACATCGTGCTTTGAGTCCGCTTCATAGACTCTCATGCAAGTCCCGTATTTCAGCCCGAATTAGGCACATAAACTTACTTGTCGCTGCTGTTGCCTACAAAGCAGCGGGACTGCATAACTTTGTGTTGCTCGTGGGCATAAAGACTGGTAAAGAATCCGTGTGTTTATACGAGTCTGTCCAAGCTGGTGTAATGTATGCAGAGATTTGAGCTCCTGCAGCTCTGACATCAGGTCAGACTTGGATATAATGTAGGAGCAAGTAAAACCCTTGTCGGATGACTGATGGCCAGGAGCCAGCACTTTACTCTGAGCGAGCCCTCACTGGCAGACAACATGCAGGCTTTAATCCACATGCATTGCCCAAAGCTGGAGGTTTTCATTGCCAAGGCTGGCTCACAACTATAGCTGGATCAACTCATGGCTGGCCCAACATAAAGCCAGAGAGACAGGCGTGCTGTCAGTCCATTACTAGATTCAAGACTATTATTGGCCTGTAAGTAGGACAGGAAACTGAAGGATGCCATTGATAAATGTAAATAACAATATATCAAAAAACAACATCCATATCGATTCTCCTCTAACTCGCCTGGAAGAGGGAGTCAGGGACGCATCATCTCTTCACTTCAAATAAGAGTGTCACATTCTGCCCACAGGTGTAGTATAGAAAATTGTTATACAGTGAGTTTTAAAGCCGCTCCCTCTCTGGGGTCCTATTCTGACCAGCCAACAGTGAATGGAATGCAGCACAGAGACCCCGGGGGAGATAAGAAGCTGGAGCAAACAGTCCTCAGCCATTACTGACAGCTCCCTGCTTTCGCCCTGTGAGCTCACCTTTCACAGCTACTCTATAGGGTGTATAAAAGCTTATTGTAAAGCACACAGGATTTAATATAATTCCAGAGATATGTAGTCCAAATAAAGGACCTGACTCCCTCCACTTTCATCCTTCTCTCAAATCCCCCTCTCCCTGACTTCATTCATTTATCTTTCGCTTCATCCCCCTTCATCCTTTTTCTCCTCAGGCTGTGCCTGTTTAGTTTGGGGAATATTTGATTGGCAGGTTGTAACGCGCAGCAGGGTTGACTTTGAGAAAATGTCTTATCTGTCAGTAGCATTACGTCTTGGGGAAATTTTAAAAAATAGCCAAATGAATGCATGGACAGAAACTGGAGAAATGTAGATACTGACATGCACAAAAAAAAAAAAAGGGTTAATGCATGTAGATAACCACCCTTGTGTGGTCGTGAAATCTTACAGTTAGAGAATTATTTCACTTTGCACATTAAGAAGAGTTAATGGTTTAAATACCAGGTGCACACACTACATAATATCATTTCTGAGAGGTCGCCTAGACTGCTCATTTTCAAGTTCATATTTGGGTGTTATTCATATTTGGGCGCTATAATAGGGTTATTTAAATTTCTCTAGTATTCATAAAACACATTACTTTTCATACTGTCCATTATTGCAGCACGTCTGTTCACCCTCATTTTGAAAACTCAATTTTAGTGCTTGTCTCTAGGCCCCTCCCTCCTACAAAGCCTAGTCTGCTCTGATTGGCTGGCTCTAACATGCCTAAGCAACCATTTTTGAAACCACGGCCATCCTGAGGATGGTGATTGTGTAGTTGTGACATCACAACCTTACTGAGGTCCTGACAGCTCATTTACAGTTTCCACAAAATGGACTGTAAGCATTTCTCTGTGAATTGAGCATATTATTACAGACACATTATTCATAAAGCACCTAGACCTGCTATATAATTTTAAAAAAGACATGGAAATCTCACTTATGTAAAAATTGGTCACCTGTCGAATTCATACTCCAAAAAGATAGGGGGCAGCATATGACCAGAGTTACTGCCAACTGCTGCTACACTGCTAGCCGGTTAGCATGCTAGCTACTGTGTCTCTGCAACACACTACATCGATATCTTTGACACAACGCCAACACTGTTATTTCTTTACATTTTCATGATCATTTTTGTTTATTTGTTAAATGTTTTACACTAAAATAATTACGTATTGCACCTTTTTAAAGATTTTCTTTATGTCTCTCTGCTTTATGTTAATGACAAACAGCAGGAAAGACGGCAGAGATGGAATGACTTTCAGCTAAGGTCATGCACCAGACCTGTAACCATGATGTCATCACCGCATGTCATACAATTACACCCCACTGCCACACCAGCAGCTTTTTATATGGAGCTGTGAGGCAGGAATAGTCGAAGAAAAGCGAATGCGGTCAATATAATGCTTTTAGTGTGAGAGGCTGAAATTGAGGCAATATCCAAAGATGAATAAACTGTGACATTTTCAAACCTAATGCACATAATGCCTTGTTTTAACCTACGTAGAGGACAAGATTTACAGCACCATGCAGGGTAGAAACAATGTTTTAAGATGTACAAACTGGATGCTCACGGTGGTTATTTGTCTGGCAAAGATAATAAAAACTGGGGTCACGGCCGTGTGAATGCCATGGTATAAAAAAAGTAAACATCCCTTTATTTTATACTCATAAATAGGTATTTCTGTGGTGGCGTTTCTGCTGCTGGAGTTTTGACTCGGATCTTTGTACTGTGGCTAGCTGGATATTGCTGCAGAACCCCCTCGTTTCCGCGAGCACAAAGACCGATTTGCAAATATGTGCCAACCCAGGAGGTCTTCTGCTGTAGGCTTTGAACTGTCAGAGAGCACAGACAGTTCAGCGGGGAGGGAAAAAACAAGCAGAGCTGCTGCTGAAGGTGGAGCCTGTAGTACTGTAGTAGCAAAAGCGGGGACGAGGCAGAATGAATGGGCTGATTCAAGAGCTTCACACACAGTTATTTCCCCACAGGCTGTGGGCTCTACCTCATGAGTCCGGCCCTCCACCTGACTCTCTGCGCTCCACTCGCCTGCTTCTGCGATGAAATATGAGACATGCTGAAGCAGCCAAGAGACCACTGTGCCTGCTGGAGGACAGGAAAACAGTGTACACACTCAGACAGGTGCACGGGCCAGCGCTGTTAAGTATGAAAATGACTGCATGTGTTTTTGTGTGCACGGCTCCACGCTCAGACCTCTGCAGAAGAGCCCTGCCCTCCTATTAACAGTGATGAGCGGCTGTAGATAGTGAGGCCGACCTCTCTGTCGCTCAGCGAGGGCTTTTATCTAACTCTCAGGGGACATGTGATGTCGCCTCAGTGCTCTTGTCTTAACTCCGTGGCCTCATCTCACCCTCTTATCTCCATCACCTCGCTCTTTGTCTATTTTTTCAGTCAGCCCATCCATCTGTCTACCCTGTGCACACATACATCATGCAGATCTGCATAAATACATGCATACAAATACATGTATGTTACTTTCCACGCGCACACACGTATTTCACAAACAGAGTTTTTATGACGTAGGCGTTCCGTTTTTTTTCTGGGTACATCAGTGTGAGGGAGAAATGTGTTGGCAGGTATGAGGTCAAACCAGCACATGCTGTCCAACACTCAGGCAGCACTCTCTGCTAATGGGAGTGGCACCAGGTGGCTATTCCTACTGAGGAATCATTGTGAAGGATCACACTGCCCCCCAGTGGTCTGTAAAGGAACACCTTAAGTATGACTGATGATTAACCAGAGGCTATGGTGGAGTGAAAAGGGTGGGGCACAAAGCAACAGAGGACATGTTAGTGGGCTAATGTGTGGCGTGAGCCCAAAGGGAAGCTGGGAGTCCCATTATTACTATGTAGGGTTTATGGTTTATTTAACTGTGGCCTGGGCTGTAGAGACATCTTATTAGCAGCGACCTTAAGGATATAAAGACGTTAATGCCATTCAATTTCTCCCTTTATATTGTCTCCCCCTTACACACACACACACACACACACACATACACACACACACATAAACATAGAATCAAGAATCACAGCATTTTGAGCATTATGTTTGTTGGCCTTCTTGTCAAGCGTTAGATGAGGCTATTGATACTCTCAC
Organism: Diplodus puntazzo; assembly: GCA_963678695.2. Taxonomy (NCBI): domain Eukaryota; kingdom Metazoa; phylum Chordata; class Actinopteri; order Spariformes; family Sparidae; genus Diplodus; species Diplodus puntazzo. The sequence goes on along the minus strand of OZ023155.1, from coordinate 7,577,501 downwards.
TCTTATGTCCACACCATCCTTGTCAGAACTGTAGGTCGACTGTGAAAGACACTTTTTACAACCAATATTTACTTTTATGTAAAGTAATGCTAGCTGTAGCTTCGTATTTACCGTACCCAAATTGGGGCTCTTTTTACGTATCCTTTCCACAGTCAAGAAGATGAGTTTCGTTTTTTTACATTTTAATCTATGAATGGTAACCAGCACAGCACAATATATCATACATTGATATATAACATAAAGGTCAATATGATGGGAACATGATGAGAAGTAACCCAAGAAGCCCAGCTCCCTGGCATCTTAAATGTCATTTTTGGGGGAATGTAAATGCCACGAAAAGCAGTCACAGTGAGTTAAATTGACTGATAAATCTTTTTAAAGATAAAAAGCGATTGAAAAGAGAATCAAAGCGAAGCTCCAGTGAGGCTGAAGAAGGCACAGAATGGTCAACACTCCAAACACCAGTCTTTCATCTTTCTTTGACGTTTATTTACAGAAGAGTAGCTTCCACAGACATCTTGAGAGTAGCTGTGAATTTTTGACATTGTTCACATACTGTATGGTAACACAGTGGAAATATTCCTACCAACCACAAGTACTACCTATCCTGTGACGATTTTCTCAAGCAAATGTTCCTATCACAGATCGTGGCTGAGGTCGCCACGACTAACACTGAGTAATCCATCTGTCGTTTTACGGACTAAGAAAATTGCACTTCTAGAAATGTAAAGATGACAGTCCAAAAGTTGCTCACGGCCCAAGAAGTGCTAATCTATCGGGTGCTCCTAAAATCTGCTCCAACGTTCGGCGCACGGTGATTACAAAGGTGTCTGAGTAGCTGCAGGGCGTCGCTGGTGGCACGTGACCACAGAGAGTCCGAGTCTGTGCTTACACATTCTGAAGAAGCACAACTGAGCAGGTACACACAAAAACTAGAGGAAGGAGACGGACAGAAAAAAAAAATAAAATGCACAAACATGTGACATCACTGGACGAAGCAGCTCACCACAAAGCACCAGAATGTACAGAGAAGAGCCAGAGAGACAGATTTGTACAAAACAAAGTAACATTTATGCATAACAGTTTCCTTGATTTACTTTTAAAAAAAGGACAAAATGAGGCTTTTTTTTTCTTCTTTTCTTTCTGACAACAAAAGACATGTATCTGAGTTTGATATGCTGGTATGATCCTCTACAATTTTTATGCAAAGATGGGGCACCTGAGTAGAGAAGAGACAATTAATTGGAAATGGCTGTCTGCACTGAGAGGTATGACCTGCCCTGGGAGGATGTCCCTTTAGCCCGTCTTCCTGCCTGGCCGCCTGGGTTGTGTTGCACTCCACCAAAGAGTGACTCTTAGGTTGTTATTCAACAGAATCAGACACATTTTTTTGCTTTTTCTCCTGTGATTTTGAGTTTGAAGCACGGGTAACGTTTGAGTGATACCGCGCTTTAAACCCTTTAAAAAGCTTGCTCGTAACTACTTGCGGAATAACAATGTAAAAGTCAGCTTTGATTACTTCCGCCGACCCCCTCCTCCCGTCATTTGTTTACCCCATCACCACCAGACCAGACCATCCCGGCCACTGTGATGAGCAAAAAAAAAAACTCTCACTGAGGTAAAACGAAACAGTCGATCCTGTCCTGTCGATGAGCATCCTGTCACAAAACAACAGGATGCTCATATATATACATATGTATGTATATATATATATACATATGTATATATATATATATATGTATATATATATATATATATATATATATATATATATATATATATATATATATATATATATATATATATACACACATATACATATATATACATATATATATATATATATATACACACATATACATATATACATATATATATATATATATATATATATATATATATATATATATATATATACACATATACATATATATACATATATACATATGTATATGTAATATATACATATATACATACTGTATATATGTGTCCTACTCGTTATAAAATGTGCAGTATCAAGAAACTGATAAGAATCAAATCAACAAGTTACCAACATGAGGTATACTGTTTAATAAAACCCTTACAAAGGAGGATGAAATCAACACAATTATCAAAGTAATTATCCTCTCTGCAAAACGAGAGCGCGAGTAATTTTCCTCCCCGAAAAATAAATCTGATTGTTCTAGCCAACAAAAAGACAAAAGGAAAAACAAGAAATCTCACACGGGATATTCAAAAGATAGTGATTAAAAGAGTAAATAGAGCTTCTATAAGGAGAGCGTACATCCTTTATGCTGGAGGCAAGTTTTTTTTAATGCTTATCCCCCCTTTTTAGATCATTTGTGTCAACTCCATACACAGTAATAATCCACTACTGCATCGAGACTTTAAACACACGCAAGACAGTGGGATTCAACTGCAATCGTTGCGGCCTGAAAACGAACATGAAATGTGTGGATTTTAAATGCTGCATGTTGCCTACAAAATGTATCTACCCTGTGCCAGCTGAGGTGAAACATTAGATTTTGGCAGCTGCATCATAAAATACTGCATCACAGACGTGACGGTGTATTTGTTTAACCATCCAAAAACTGCAACTCGCTAGCAAATATCAGTTAATTTCAAAATGTGTTCAATGCCCATATGATGGAACTGGTGCAGTGCTGTCGACAATCTGCATATGTTAATAGTAATTTACCTCACTTTATGTTGTACTTTATGTCTACTTGATTGCCAAATAGCTGTGATCTGTCTGTAGTTACAATAGAGAAACAGAATGTTCTGAATGCCTCCCATAGTTAAAGTGTGAACAGCTGCTTGTGTATCAGCTTCTTTTTTTTGAAAAATGGCCGTGTTGGATGAGAGACGTCTTCATAAAACCTTATAAACATATAAACAATCACATGAAAATGTTTGAAAAAAGTCACTTTCATTCTTGTCACCACGACCAACAACTTCCTTGAAAGAAACGCTGTCGTAAGGCCCCTGACTCAGTGATTTCCATTCGCTTGGCCTTCAGTGTCTGCAAACAGTGCAGTGAATGGAATCACTAAGGGCAGATCCGAGAGCAGCGAGAACACAGTCTGGGGTTTTATGCACATCTCTTCTTAAGGTAGCACTGCAAATCATGGCCGACCTGGACTGAGACAGGTATGTGTACGATATAAAAACTGGAATGCTTTCGAGGATATTATGTTTCTTTCTGGACTCTGGCTTTTGTGAGGATGATGAGAAACAGTATCAATATATATAGAACAGTATCAGTAAAGAACCTGAATCAAAAATACACACACATAGTTTTGGTGGTTTGCTTTAGCTTACTCGCATGTAAAGGGCAAATGATCATCAGCCCCACTGGGCAGAAAGCTACGGCCACACCGCTCACTTTACATTTAATTTGTCACACAATCAATGATGTCACAGCAGGTGTTTACCTTTTAACAGCTGATGGAGACCTGCTCTGACATCACTAATTGTAGTGTGGCTACAAATAAAACATGCCTGCCACTTTAGATTGATGAGTTGAGCGGTGCAGCCGCAGCAGTTTCCTGCCATAGGTGAGTCTGTTGTTGAGTTGCTCTTTATGCACTGTGTAAGTGTGGTTAGCCAGGTAGCACAGTACAATGAGTGCCATTTTATTTTAGGTCTATAGTAACGAGTTTGACAAACATTTCTGTAACTGACAATCAGAATTTTCCTGATGAGGCAAACCCCAATCAGTCACCCCCCGAATCCAATGAATATTTGACTCAGGTTTGCTAAAGAACACATTCACTTCTGTCCCTATATGACTGCAACTGCAGTAAACACATGTAAATCATGTTCACTACATACATGGCGAGGCTAAAAAAATAAGTTTCTTTGAGGTACCATCCATTCATTTTGTTTCAGAAAAATCTAACAAAAGTTTTAGAGAAAAAACACAATTATGTTGGTGAGAAACATGTTCAGGGTGTTTCGTACTTGAGGAGCCATTTTACAATTCTGTTTGCTGATGTGAGTTGAGCTGGTGAGATTTTGACACTTTGCATGGATATGAGTAGATAAATGGGAAAGATAAACAGGGTTGTATAATGCCACCTGACAGAAGATGAGACATAATGTACAGCAGGGTGACGCTCGGATTAATTCTATCTTTGAAGTGGATTTTATTATTATTATTGTTGTTATTATAAGCCGATCCCAACCTGTCTTTATCTTAGAATCACTCAGATGTGTCTGTTATGTACAGTTTATATCAGACTAATTCTTGCCCTTTCTGAGTTAAGTGAGTTAATATATGAACAGTCTTTTTGATGTGTAGTACCAGAGGAACCACATTGTAGCCTAACAAACTCGTTATTTCTTATGATTAAAGTCAATTATTGACTCCAAGAGCAAATAATGTTAAAGCTGCTGTCATTTTATTGATTGTACCACCTGCAGGCAATGAGTGTTAAGCAGTGACTAGTTGTTGAATTGCTAAATAGCAAGCTAATGGTAGTCAGTCATAATAGCTCCCAGAACTTTGATTTTTTTTCACTATTGTTGTGTTTACTTCCCCCTGGTAGTTGTGTTCACCATTGCAAACCAGTTTGTCAATAAAAGTTACTGATAGGGGAAAATGTATGCTGTTAAGCGAACGAGCTTGCTGACAGTCCATTAGCTTGTAAAGTCAGCTAAGTCACTAACAGGACCAAAAGTTCACAGTTTATCTAAAAGAAAAACATAAACCATCAGATCCCGTCTGTTAACCGTTGATTTTTAGTGGAGAGTTCTTGCTCTGATAAAGTTATAAAGTTAGCAACCTAGCTAATAGTCAGCTAGCTTGTTAGCTCTGCTTGGTAGTTATCAGAACAAAACGTTCACACAGCTTATTTAAAAGATGTATACACACTACTGAATCCTGTCTTGTTACCGACCGTCTACTAACCATTGCTCCTTTGCTGAACAGTTCTTCTTCCGCTAAAGCTATTAAGCTTACAACTTCATAACAGTCCATTAGCTTGTTAGCTCAGTTCACCCACTAACAGGACCAAGAGTTCACAGTTTTAGAAACAATCTGTTCCTGTCTCATCACCACCTGCTAATTGTTCTTCTTTGGTGTAACAGTTATGACTCCGACAAAGGAGGTTATATCAAGCTGAAAGGTGCAAAACAGCTAATACGTTATGATAGCTTCCTCTAATTTGGACTGTGCGTCGCCCCATCGCCTCAAAGGTCAGCACTGTCAAGATGTGTATCCTTTAAAATGAACAAATCACTTGTACATAAACACACTCAGACAGAACCTGCAAAAAGGAGGAAAACGTAGGAGCGACACTCATTACCTGCAGGTGGAGAGTCAAACCACTAGAACTATTATTTGTCTCTAGGTGGCCTAGTTTTATATGAAGCAGGTCAAAAATTGGATTTGATAAAATTGTTCAGACCTCATTTCAGGGGCTTCATATCAACGACTCTAGGTGTTAATGTATGTAATGTATTTAAACAGTAACAATACTGAGTGACACAATCTTTGAGATCTGAGAGTCAAGCTGCTGTACACTAAATCCACATACATTTCTTTGATGTAACAGGAGGGCATACAGTCAGCGTCGGATGATTATTTCTGCGGATAACAGAGACTTGTAAAACCAGACACGTTAAGAAAGAGATCTTTAAAAAGGTGCTAGTTACATAAAACTAAGAAAACCAAACTGGTAAGCGTCCTGAAAAGAAATGAGGTAGTGTTGTTGATAAGGAGTAGGGATGCACCAGTTCGCCTCACGCAGCGCCACGACCAATTCTGACTCACTGAGCTTCATGAATCGACCAATTATGGAAATATATATATGTGTTTTAATAAGGGTTCGTTTTTAAAATGTATTTATTTTTAAAATGTATTTATTTTTGTCATCCTTTCCTATATGATAAATGTAAGAATTTCGAGTCAGGTTATCGTAATTTCTGGTACTGTAGCAGAATAGAGAATTGTTGGAATTAAATAGGCGTATAGAAACAAGTTAATATTACCTCAAATTAAAAACATGGCAAGAATTTTGTTTTAAAAAAATGATTGACTAATGGCACAATCTCACATTGGTGCATCCCTAAATAGGACCCAAACCAGAAGAGTGATCTATAGATGGGTTGTCGGAACCTCCTCTAGTTCTCCCACCAACATAATTAAAACCAAAACCAACATGTACATGTAAATACTTTTGTTTTGAAAATGAGATATCCACCATCTGAAATACAGCAAAACCAGGTTTTTAGTTTTGAACTGAGAGTCCCTGGTTTTCCAAACCCACACCACATGGATAAATGGCATTTAGGAAAAAAAGAAAAGAAAATACTTCATGTGTACCAGATCTGTATACTTTTTTTTTACATTTTGTGTGTTTTTTCCTTCATGTTGACATGTGTTTTTGTATTTGTACTGGTTATAATCATCTATAGAAATATACAGAGGTTATAAATGCACCTATAATAATTAGGCACCTGAGACCCCCACACTCCAGTCAGGAAATGTGTGTGCGTAAGTGTGTGTTTATGGGTGACCATGAGTTACCGTGGAATCAGCTATACTTTCTGTGTTTGTTTCAGTGTGTGTGTGTGTGTGTGTATGGACCCTGAGACAACAGGAGGCTGGAGAGGGACACAGGTGTTCTGCACCCTCAGAGTGTGCAGATACTCTTTAAGGCTTATTCCTCAGTGCCACTCGGTAAAGTTGCATCCATGCGATGGAGCCCAGGGAGACCCATCGAGCCGCGCTTCCGATGCTCTCATCCACGATGATAGCCCGTCTCATTTGCTAATAGAACATTCCAGGTTTTCTCATTCCTGAGTGCAACAGAGCCATGTGCGACACAGTGGGAATAGCCTCCTTCTATCCACTTCCATCTGCTTCGTTAAGTTAAATCTTTCATTTTCTCTCCTGTAGGACAGGAAAGAGACCCCAGAGGAAAAATATGCTTGCAATGCCAGAGAATGCATACCCATATACAGTACTCTACCACTAAAAATATACTGTATATGTAGACTGTATATACACACGTATGAAACAATGGATTCAAAGTACCTATAAAAACTTTGCAAGAGAGAAAAAAAGGAATCCGATAATGAGGTGCATAAAAATAATCCTTCGGGATTCTTCCTGGGTACGTGAAAGAAAGAGAATCAGTCTGATGTCTGTATGTGTGTGTCACGGTCGATGCCCTACATGCAGAGGCTACGGGCACAGATAACTGTGTGCTGCTGAGGTAGAGTGGACAAGGCCGGAGCTGACAAAGGGGGCAGGGGACAGCCCGGCAGAGATGGCCTTCCCAGGTGCCGAGGGGCAGTGTCTGGAGTCTCCGTTTTCCAGATGCTCTGACCTCAGCACCGTACACACCGTCTTTGGGGAGTGGAAGCCATTGGTTATCCCAATGTCTTGCTGTGGCTCTGAGTCTGCATTCGGCTGGTCTCCCATGCCTTCCAGCTCCCCGTTGTGATTAGCCACCAACTTTATCGAGGGAAGACTCAAGGGGCTTTGAGCCAGTGATAGTTTTTCTAGTGTGTCCTCCTCGCCTGGTGGGCATGGCTGGCTCAAAGGGGAATATCTGTCCTCGGATAATGAGGGTCCTCTGGGGGTGTTAGAATCCATCTCCCTTTTGCTGCCCTCCTCCTCTTTCTCCCTCCCGGGTTCTGTCAGCTCAGAGTGAACAATGACTTCTGCCTCGACCTGGTTACTGCACACGGATGTACACAGACGATCAGATGAGTCCTGCAACACAAAAAGCCACTATTACCGTTTATCTAGCCAGGTAACTAAAACACTGACTGTTTTTTGTATAGTAGCCTACAAGCACAGTCCACAGAGCATAACGAACACAACGATATCAGGAATCACAATCATCACAATTTACTAATCGCTAAACGCCTCCGAGTGATATTTATCTTTCCAGGATATGGACATTACTCGCCCTACTCTGCCGTACCATAATAGTCTTACCCTAACCACCACCATCCACCACTCCTCCTGCTTAAACGTAACCTCTTATATGGCTAATAGCTAGTCAACGCAACCAATGAAGGTAGCGAGTACAAAGTAATCAGAGGCAAAGTAGGGTGGGTCCTTCCTTTGCTATCCTGCGAAACAGCAATGATCCATAATTTATCAACTCCAGCTGGCCTGTCAAGTGTTAGATTCTTCCATATGTCGAAGGTGGATTGTGTAGTTTTGCCCTTTCTGAAACCAACACCAAAGATTTTAACAGTGTTTTTATCTACTAGAGAAAGAGTACATAATTAACTAACTAGTCATTAGTCACAGATCACGGGTTACGGGTTATGTTCCCTGTCGTGTGGAGGCCATTCTGGGTTTACGCTACACTACAAGAATAATGCTCTTTCTTTATCTACCATGTGTGGTTTATCTAGTGGTAGGTATGCAAACTTTTAGGCTGGGAAACCAACTTTAGCTTAAAACTTTTGCACAAAATCATACCTGCAGCCTTCAAATGCATATTAAAGAACCCATTACAAAGTCAGTGACAGTGTTTTCAATCAACTCATTGAGTTAGCCTTAGCTTATTAAGCTCGTTACCTCATGCTAAGAAAATATGCCAGTGACAGTTTCGGCAGCCAAAAGAGAGAAGCCTTCTTTGTTAAATTCTTAATGAAATCAAGGACCCATTGTTGAATTAAGTGCACATAAATTACTACAAATTTTAAGTGGTAAATCTTCCTCAGTGTTATTGTTAACTGTGCCGTGCAGGAACAGAGAGCTTGAATACAATTATACATACAATTACTGAGGGGGGTGTAGTTTGGCAGTCAGTCAATTAAAAATGCCATTTGACCCGCTGAGCTACAGTTGTCAAACACAGGCTGATTGCTAAAATAGATTAATCATTGAATTTAGTTTATTCATTTACCGTGCCGTTATCAGTAATTAGCGTGTTGAGAGCTCCATTAATGAGTGTTGGAGAGTCTTCTGTTATGGTGTCTCTGTATCTAGTGATTCTGTTGGCCCAGTCATGGCTCACAGAGCCATTCCAAGCAGCCTGCAAGAGTAACAACACAGTGGATGCACCAAAATTACAATTATTATCCCTCTATCAACACATGAAAAAATAATAGGGTATCAGAGGCCCATCTGGGAAAGAGCTGCCCCGTTGCTGGTTTTGACCTTGGGTTCAGGTGCGGGGGCATCCTCCCCTTCCCTCGGATTAGCACTTGCCATCAGGCTCTGCTCCTCTGAGGCCTCTTCCTGTGATTGGCCAGACTCTTGGTTGCCTGGGGGCATTAGTGTCTCCAGCTCGTGGCTATCGCTGCACTCTGGCACGTTGGTGGATGTGGGGCTGCCTCCTCTCCTGTACTGAGGGGTCACAGCTGTGGAGTCCAGGCCCCCGGACACCTCCCTATTTGGAGCAAAGATGAGAGGGATGGTATAGGAGTCGGCCGTTAAAACAGTCACCTGGGTTGTTTTTAGCTGAAATAGTTGTTCCAATCAATTTAAAGAAGTAAGATGAATAGGCACTGTTTTAGTACTGACACTCTACAGTTTCCTTACCTGGATTTGCCGTTACGGAAGCTGAAACACATGCAGAGGAGGATGCATATCAGTCCGAGACACACACCGACTATGATGCCCGTCACTGCGTGGATGTCCAGCTCTGTTAAAATGTCAGAAAACAACAATCATGGCGTTACAGATTTACATTTGGCATATTGGTTTTGCTTTTTGATCCAATACCAGTATCTATCTTTGTCTCATATCTAGAACAGCATATTAAAATATCCAAGTATCATTAAAAAAAAAAACACATCTAGTTTCACATCTACTGCGCGGATGTAAAAAGACTCAGCAAGTTTGCATCGATTCCGCGGTGGAGAGATATGAGGCGACACTCGACTAGGGAGAGCGGACCTTCATTGATATTCATTTATGCTGGGTGTCTTTGGCAGCCTTGGACACACAGAGGAGAGGAAACAGATGGCAGGAGATCTCACCCACCCACCCACCAGCCACCTCAGTCCCATTCACACTAGCACGCTGGCAACACTATTACAGCCTTTGTGAACAAAATAAACCTGTTACTCTGTCTTGTTATTACACTTTAGGGGCAAGAAAATAACAAAAACAACACTGCTTGCTCACTTATTGCATTACGGAAGCTTGATTTTCAAAATATTTCAAATATATTTTCCTTTTGACCATCAATTACCATTAATTATGCACTTAGATGGGTAAATTATAGTCTGTACACAACACTATCCCTCTCTGATGTGTGTGAGAGAGACACGGAATGCCTAAAATAACGTAATGTGATTATCTTCATTGCTGATGGGACTGTGTGTAAGGGCGCTGTAAGGACAGTGAGTTTGACGGGCGTGTTATATAAGAGTTCACAGCGGAGTTAACAGCCCTGTTTTTTATGACTCCGTCTGTTTAAAGACAAAAGGGGCATTTAATAATTACAGGTAAAGCCGAAACGCTGACGGACGGAATTATGAAGTGTATAATGAGATTGCATGCTTAAACGCAAAGTAACATGAAAAAAAAAGTGCTTTTCGCAGCGATTCTGCTGGGTAAAGAGAGCAGTAATTCAAAGCTCTCCCCTGGGGGTCGCTGATGAGGCCGCCCCTTTGATATCCACACTTAATTTTCATCCTCCAAATGCAGCAGAATAGGAGAGGAGAAATAACAGTGTCCCGCCGAGCAGCACTTTCCCTGCTGGCAGTGATAAATTGCCCACCTCATGGGGGGAAGGCTGTGCATGTGTGTGCGCATGAGCACGAGTGTGATAGTGTGTGTGCGAATGCATGTTGTGTACTTGTGAGGGAGAGAGTCTCAGAAGCAACTGAATGCCTTATTGTAAATGTAACCACGACTGAATAATTAAAAAAAGTACAGTGTGTGATATGTAGTTGCATCTATTAGAACAGACGTGGGAGAAACGGAATTAAATATTCATAACAACGTTTTAGAGTCGTTGTGTTTCCATTTTCTCCAGATGAGCTGTTTATATCTTTATAGGGGGGCGGGTCTCCGTCTACGGAGGTCGTCATGTTTGTACAGTAGCCAACAACAGACAAACCTGGCACTAATGAGGGCCTTTTTGCATGGCCATCAAATGACCAGGTTGGAATACGATGATGAAGAAGAAGAAGAAGAACAGCGAGTGGCTGCTCTTCCCTGCCAAACAAACTGCATCGAGAAGTTTGTCGGATGATCATACTTATTTTGTGCAAGAAAAATCACAGGAGCCTGAATTTTAAAAATTGAAACTCCAAGACGCAACACAAGATCGGGACAAGCATCGGCATGAAACAATAATAAACGCGATGATGATAGAGAAATGTTTGCGGACTGACACAGAAGTGCCCTGCTCTCTGCTGGACGGGTCATTACAACTGACCATAATAGATATTTCCCCCTGTTGCTAATGGTACACAACTTGGGTAGATTAAATTGTATCTTAGCAGTACATTAGTTTCACTGAATAGAAATGTCGGCACTTGTTATATAGATTAAAATTTCGAGCACACCATAGCCTCAGTTTGTGCCTCCCAGAGAGCTGGTGGTAACGTAACGCTAACAAGATTCATTTAGATTTATTCCTTGTCTGCTGCAGTAACACAACACATGGAGTGATAACTTACTGAGATATTTAGGACTGGTAGTGTGCCAAAGACAAAGTGTGACAGATAAACTGAGGGGAATAATATCAGTCAGATGTGCCAAAAAGAATCATGCCAAGTCAGAGAATTTGAACAACAAAGTGAAAACTAAACCTTTAAATCTGGGCTTTTTTTTTTTTTTTTTTTAGAAATTGCACCATATACAATAACCTACATAACATTAAAAAAAACAAACATTTAAAACATACATTCAGATTGATGGTCAATAATTTATAGTTTATAATATAAAATTCATTCAGCAGTAATTACATTTTACAATATTCACATGTTCAGTGAATTATTATGCCTGGTATTTGCTTCCAGATCTGCTTGAGGGGACATTAAAAAGTCATGTGCCAGTAAAGTATTCCTTTTAAGACATCAAATAGAAGAGAGATGTTACGTCCTCTTCATTCTCCTCATGATAAATCTGCTCCTTGTAAACTGATAAGTGATGTCCCTTTCTCATCCTTGAACCCTCCTGACACTGAGACTGCAACCTGCCTCTTTCTCTCTCCCTTGTTTCCATTCACAAACAAACATATTGCATTCCTTTTTTTTTTTTTTTTTTAAACATTCGATATCGACCTCTGTAACTGCCACAACCATGATTACTGGCTACTATCAGTGCTTCTAAAACTATATATGTGCTACCTGACACCTACCATATTTTGGAAGAGGGGTGTGAACATCCTTTATAGGTGAAAAAGGCCCCGGCCCCACCTCAGTAGATGCACCAATTTTAAAAAAGTAACGGATGCCACTGAACAAACCCTGCACCTCCACACTGGTAATGCTTCCTGAGAGAAAGAGAGAGGGACAGAAACAGCATCAAGGCCAATCCTTAACCACACAATTTCACTTGAGCCAGAAACTAAGTTTAGATGGTTTGCTGCAATTAAACTAAACAACAATGGGAGTCAAAGGTTTAGTGATTAACTGCTTTCATTGCAAATTAGCAGGTCACGCCGGCCAACACCCACCGTCCTGAGAGAGGTTTTCCCACAAGTGCTCGGGCTGGCTGAGGTTGCCGCTGTACAAGATCCTGTAGCTGATGATGATACCGTTTGGCTCCAGCGGAGGGCGCCAGCTCACCAGGACAGACGATGAGTCCAGAGCGCTCAGCTGCAGCTCCTCCGGAGGTGTGGAGGGCCCTGAAGGAGAAAGGAGGTCTGGGTCAATAATTAGAGCCCAGAAACGAGGCCTCACAGCTGGGGAATGTATATTGTCTTGGTGGGGGATTTGACAAGTGGTGTGAAGACCATCTGCGTCCTCGTGTCCGCGCCACCTGGGTACAGGAGAGGGGACAAGCAGGGCAACAGGGGAATGGGCTGGGGCTCAGGTGATGATACATGGCAGTCGGGAGCGTGACAGGGTGACTGGTGGTAATAATGTCATTAAAAAGCGGCTCCGCTCTCCATTCACCACACTTAACTTGGCTGACAGACGGAGCTGGCGGCCAACACGGGAGCCTCAACTACACCTGGGCATTTCATTACGGCCAGTTATCAGCCATCAATGCCAAAAAACTAATTCCCGTGTCCACTGGCCAATGGCCAGCCAGCACACTGATCCACACATGAGTGAGCATGCACTCACACTCACGCAAACCTGCACGTGCAACATTAGAGCATCTGCAGGCTTCAGAGAGCACAAGTTGCACAGCTTTACCATACCGTCTGGAGAACGAAATCAGGCATGCAGTTAAACTGACATAATCAACATTTTAAGTGCATCTAATCAGGCTACACTGAAGAGATGAATGTGCACTTTAAAGACCAGATGAAATACATTATTTATAAAGAGCATGAGGTAATATGAATGAAAAAAATATGTATTTTAAGAGTGTCTGCAAATCAAAAAGAAGAGACTGGGCGAAATTTGGTCCATTTTAACTGTATTTTGAGCTGAATTAAATATATGAACGGACCAAAACCTTTTTTATTTAACAGAATATGTTCGCTGACCCTTCATCCTCCTCTTCCTCTTCCAGATTTATTCCAACACGATTACAAACAACACCCAGCACCAGAGCTGCCCGCTATAACTAACTGAAGTCAATTTTTGGCACACCGACGTTCCCCTTGAACTGCTCAGTCAAGTGACTCACCAAAGGACGCTGCAAAGGTAGTGAGGGACAGGAGTGTTTTCACTCATCACCATCAAGTGGGTGAAAAGAGACTTGAAGTGATCACAGTACAGCAGGGAGGTCTTCGAGGACTTTGAACCTCTGCTCTTTTTTAAAATTACAAGCACAAACGGAGCTAGCAAGCATCGACGGGAAGCACAGCAGAGACTCACGGTCAGACAGAGTCGACTCCTCCACTGTGCCGCTGAAAGGTCCCACCACATCCACTCCATTAGACTGCACGGCCAGCTCGTAGCGGGTGAAGGGCTTCAGCGCCCCGAGCAGTATCTCCTGAGCAGAGCTGCGGCACACAGACACAGCAGAGAGGGTTGAGTGTTTGTTTGTGTGTGTGCGTGGTTTCTATCCTGCGCTGACAGGAAAAAAATATAACCGAGTTTGTTTAATTCAGTTAGACCACTCTAGGCTAGAAAACGTATTACCTTTTATATCGTTAGCTCTTATTGCCTGCCTTCCGTTTGACTGTCATTTACTGTATGATGCTCGCGGGTACGTGTGCACTTCGCTAGCAGAAGAACACCACATCCTCGAGACGATTCTTGAGTAAATATGATGAACACGGTGGGATGGCAGTTTGTGAAATAGTCCCCCAAATTTAATCTATAGGGATCCTCTAAATAGTTAAAAATTGACTGATTGCAGTGGATTCAGATCACCTGAGTGCAGGGTGTGGAGACTGACTCTTAATTAATGCGTGGAAGCAGCTTTGGGTGTTCCCCCTCCCAGCCAATCAGGATGTGACGAGGCCCTTTTGTGAAGGCTTAAGAAGAGGTGAGGAAGGGAACCCAGGTTGGACGCACTCATTCTGAGTCTGACCCTGACACACTGCAGACCTCATCCCTAATTATCTGTTTAGGCCCCATTTCATTCTAGTTGAGGGAAATTGTGTTAATTCTTCAGCCAAGTTGTGTGACCACAAAAAGTCCTCAGTCGACTAAGCTGCCTGCATCAGGGCCGTCCTTATTTGTACCAGTTTGACTTACTTTACAAATAGCTGGGCGCCTGCAGGTTTTTTTTTGTTTATCTTTAACTGAGCCCCTTGAAATTTGAGCCCCTATACACCTTCAGTTTTTAATTATTCATCTGAGACTTAAGAGCTTGTAAAAACCCATTTAAGTGAGATTATCCCCTCAAGAGGTATTTGTTTATTATCCAAGTATGCTGGAGACATACATATTTTTTATTTTATGTAGGTTGGGGCTGATTTGTCAGCGTTTCACTCCCAGTACCACCACAACATCCTGTCTGTTGTGGAGGTTGGCAACAGAGTGTTGAGGTGATTGTGATTTTGGTTGTTAAAACATCAGTTGGTGAAATAGTCATGGCAGTAAATCTATTGTCATGGTGTTGGGATTCAGGTGGTTCATGGTCTATTTTGCAAGATTTGTCCTTGTGTGTCTTGTTTTCCCTCCCTTGTGATTGTCCTGATTAGTTTCACCTGTCCCTGATTAGTCTGTTTTCTCTCGTTCTGTTAGTTCATCTGTGTTTGCTTGGTGTGTGTGTTCCTCGTGTTTCTATCTGCTGTCTTGCCTGTGTTCCCCGGGCTTTAATCCGTTTTGACTAGTACAAGTTTTTGCATATTTAGTATTTTCCTTTTGCCTGTTTTCTAAACTACATCGACATCATTAAAGCTTGCTTTTTGTTTCACCATTCGCCTGCTTGGAGTCTTTCTTAAAGCGAAACTCTCACTAAAATGCAACCAAGGGTCTTTTTGTGAATGTACCCGAGTCAAACGTTCGTTTAAAAGAATAATTACGACGAAAGCGGCACTTTTAAGATTGACTGTTTTGACCGGGCAAATACTATGTTAGCATCAAAATCGCTATTTTTAAAACACTAAGAAGGCTCGACACAACATGAAACTCTGCTCGCTTGGTTCATATAAATGCACGGATAATTTGTTTTGTTCTTAGCGAAAAACAATACTGACCATGAAGTAGAGCTGGTAAATCAGCTTCCTTTTAAGGATTTGAGTCATTATGAGTCACTCACTAAATTGAACCGGGTTGTGCACGAGTCACTTGAGTACTGCCTAATCAGTCGTTCGCCTGCTACTCATTCAGAATGTAGCCGGCTGTTTGCGCTATCCTTGCTCTGACTCGAGTCTGCTGCTGTGTTTCTGGCGCAGGCTCGCAAGCTACGACAAGTGTTTACGGCATCGGCTCGCAGGCTAGTGAGCTACGAGCTTGCTATGTACACGGCTCTGCATCACGCTATTTATCATTTTAGATTTGATTGTAGTAGGACTCAAGTGATTCCAGTTAATGATACTAGAGATTCGCGACTCACGGGTTATTTTAAAGACCCGGGTTAAAGAGTCCGGATGAGTCACGATTCGTACACCTTTACCTTGAAGTTGAAAAAGGACCCCCTGAAGACTGCACAATTAATCGAATTTTAATCACGATCAAGATTTTGGCTGCCACGATTAAATTAAGATGATCATCGCGATATTAACATTTAATAAGTCGGGTATTTGCATTGTTACAATAGCTCCCCCTGCTCAAATCCACACTTTCCCCGATCCCAAACAGGGAATAATATAGCCATTGACAAGGGGCTCGTGTTGCTTGGGGAAACAAAATGATGCGGGACCAGGAAGTGAAAGTGAAAGTTACCACTGTGATATTGGTATTTGCGTGCACGATACGGACAAACAGGGTGGCATGAGTTATGGAGCCGAATCGACGGGTACCGCGTCGAAGTTTGGTGAGTAACTGAAAGATGTGTAAAATGGCGATATGAATGAATTACGCTGCGGTTGCCCGCATCGCGTGTAATTACAAACGCCCGAAGCTCCGTGTTTGGATGCGTGTTAACTGTGTGTGTGTGTGTGCGTGAAATAGAGAGTAGTCCGTTTAAACGCTGCAGGGAATGTCAGGCGAGTTGAGGGAAAAGAGGGCTAACTTTTCACGCTGTAGCATGTTCCTGTTCCATAGGCTTCATTTTTTTCATTTGTTTGCACTTTATGATTGCACTCTGCAATATTTATTTTTTGCCCTTTGTCTTGGGTACATTTTATTATAAGTTTCAATTTGAAGCCTTGTTCACATACGGTTTGTTTAAAAAAAGAGCAATAAAAAGATATATTTTACCTAACATAATGAATAATCGTGATTAATAATCATGATTTCAATATTGATAAAAGTAATCGTGATTATCATTTTGGCCATAATCTTGCAGCCCTAGACCCTCATATAAGAAAAAATACTAAAATCAAACGGCAGAAACGTCATGTGAGATCTCGCGTGGATAGGTGTTGCTGGAAGCGTTCCACCTTGACTCTCCTCCAGGTTACATCGCATTTGGAGATCTCACTTGTCGACTGGTAGGACGGCGGCGAGCAGACAAAACATCTGCTAACATGAGTTCTTCAAAAACTTTCTTTTCAGTAAACTCTGTACACAATGTTCTCAATGCTGGAAGCTCATGTGTAGAGACCCCGGTGATACTACGAGCAAAGTTTCATGTTATGTCGAGCACTCCATTACACTCCATTGAAAACAATTTTGACCCAAAAACGAAAATACAGTCAATCTTAAAAGTGGCGCTTTTGTCGTAATTATGCTTTTAAACGAACGTTAACTCGGGTACATTCACAAAAAGACCCTAGGTTGCATTTTGGCGAGAGTTTCACTTTAACGTCTGTATGATTCGTGTGCATGGACACACATTTTCAATTAGAAACCTTTTGAAACACACAAAATGAGAATTTGTGCCCATGTACATGAATACAACAGATTGAATCGCGAGGCTATTTCATAAAGTGCTGCTGTGATACGAGGTTGCTATTATTCACCCAGAATTGTGAAGACAGTGAGTATATTTCTCCTTAATATGGATTTGGATTAAATACAATGCAAGGCCAATCTAGCTTTTTACTTAATGAATGATGCTTCACGAGGCCTTTTTAAAAGGGTAAAAGCGTCAGTTTGTTGTCAGACGAGAGGCCAAGGTGCTCTTATAGTCCAAAAATAGGCAGAGTACTAATAGGCAGAGAAGGTATACTTAAAGCCTTTTTATATAGCGAGGGAATTCAAGGGCAACAAGCACAAACCAATTTCTGACTTCATTCAATCTTAAGAAATAAATTTAATTGTGAGTAATGTTTCTTTTTGGAGAGCAAATTAACCTCTTAAGGTTGTCACTGTTCAGGTTTGTATCTGGCTTTGTGGTGTATATGATGCATAGAAAGTGATGCAGGAAGCAGTTTTGTTCAGATATTGGCCATGAAACATCTCTTGGCAAAAGTTAAACATTATAGACATGATGAAGTTTAAGTTTTGCTGACCTGGTGTGATAGGAGACCAAGGAGGCGTTGGTGGTACCGGCCGGGCTGCAGCGCACCGTGTAGTTGATGATCCGTACGTTGCTGAACCTCGGTTTCTCCCAGCGCAGCCAGATGGAGGTGGAAGTGTTGGCCATGGCTTGGATGCTGCTTGGGGGCAGTGGAGGGGGGCGCGGTGGTGGTGCGGGTGCTTCAACACAAGCAGAAACACAGAATTTGCTTGAATCTTATTTTTTTAAGAAACATCTTTTTTTTTTTAGGAGACACTCATCCATTCATGCATTCATGCCCATGATACCAATGAAAATCTTACTTCTGCCGTGAACCTTGTCTGTCCTCCCCTTCCAGACAGCAGCAGCTCCGTCTGTCTGCTTGTTGAAGGCCCAAACCCTGACCTCATACTGCCGGTCGGGGACTAAGAGACAGAAACATACAAATATATATGAACCAAGACAAATACAAATGTTACACTGTCTGTCAGGATACTGTACCTGTATCCTGTAAACTATAAATGACAACTATTCTACAACCTGCATTCAGAGAACCAGCACCAGAGATATCACTGCGTTCACTCCACACACTCTTCTTCCTTTTCAAAACACGGTGCGGACTTTACCCACTGAGCCACTTGGTGACATTACTGGATGCAATTTACCAGATTACACGCAGCTTTCTCTGAATCCAAGAAAGGCTTTATGCTACTTTCTCTGCATATGCAGTCAGTAGTAGTCGTACGCCCTGAGATCTGTAAACACACTTTCATGTGTGTAATTGGTGGAGTAACCTTTCAAGTCCGCAATTTTGAAACAAGCGCTGAATTATTAATCATTACTTTTTTCTTCAGAGGAGCCTGACTTTATCCCTTCCTTATTTTTCAAAAGAAATATTGCTCCCATTACAACACTGTCGGGCACGGTGGTGAAACGGCGTTCTGCTTGCTCAGAATTGAACAGGGCTATTGCAAAGCTGGGTATAATTGTGTGCGCGTATACAAAAATTGAAAAAAACAAACAAAAAAAAGCTGAAAGTCAAGGATTAAGCAAATGTTTATCTCAAGGAAAGAGGGGCGTCAGACTTTAAAACTTACCCAGCCCGGTGAGGAGATGATACCTGGCCCTCTTCCGGAGCCTGATGGTGTGGGTCTGCGTTGGCCTTCCTCCATTCACCAATTCGTCTGCTTCCACCTCTCGACAGGACAGCTTGTAGCCAGAGACCAGTGTGTGATTGGGTGAGGGATGCCATGTCACATTCAGTGTGTTCAGTCTGGCTCTGACTTTCAGCTCGTTTGGGGCAAAGATCACTGAAAAATTTCAAGAAACAGAAGTGACGTGACCGAAATGTCCACATGATGACATTAACACTAACTCCAGCTGTACTGTAACCTGTTGCTAATAGAGCCTAGTGGTCTGGTGTCTTCCCTTACCTTGGCTGTGCTCACTGTGGTTGTACTGGGCTAATGTCTGGTGCTGGGCCCATTCAGAGGGAACCCCAAAGCCGACGCCTGTTCCAGCTGTGATCCTCAGTCGGTAGGGTTGGTTTGGCTGCAGCTCTCTTAGTGTGAATTGAGTCTCATTACCCCCAACTTCAACTGAGAATACACTGTCCACTGTGGGAACACAACACACACACACACTCACAGATCTATATAAAGGGACTGAAGGACAAGCTGGTGTCAAATTGGTTCCTTTGAGAGTGAACTTAATCTCCCTGTAGATTCTGGAGAGCTGGGTACTCAGAGGAAATGATTCTGCTCTGCAAGTACACCATTCTTCACTCTTTCATACAAATATCTGATCCTCAAGACTCTGAATTCACGGAATATTTCAGAAAAGAAAGCGGAAAGTTTGCTTTTTTTGAATGGAATAATTCATTCAAAACTAACGTACATGAGATTTAGTGGGAGTATCTCCTGAATCAAATCTCCTAAACGTGTGCTTTCACCAGCAGTTAAGGTCATCTTGTCTCACCCTGATCCAAGGTGCTGTACTCTATGCGGTAGCGTGTGACAGCTCCTCGACTGTGCTGCGAGGACAATGGATGCCACATCAGCCTGATGTCTGTGGGGGAGGTGCTGGCAATCGACAGCTGAGGAGGTGCACTCGGCACTGCGGGGAGGAAATGAGAGGACATACTGAACTGTGTGATAATGAACATTCAATTCTTTGATCTACTCTTTTAAACCCTTCAAAAGTGTGCAGCAACTCTGTTTTCTTAAAGAATCGGCCGAGGTAAGAGGCCTAGATGTGGCGGTTCTAAAATGAAAAAAAAAAACTATGTACTTTTGAAGCAAAAAATGGTCCGTTGACACTCCATGAACAGATGTTACTGATAATTTATGAGCTCTTAAAGGTCTGAGAGGACTTACAAGGTCGGCAAGCCAAGCTAATAATGTTCGCTCTGTGAGCCGGTGAAGCGTCCAAGGCTTGCCTTATTTCACTTGTGTATTAGTGTTAATACTCACCGTCCTCCAGCATCTCTACAGTAACAGGCAGGGACGGGCGACTGGCGCCCATCGGAGAGTAAGCCACCACGAAGAATGTGTAGGCAGTATGTGGGAGAAGCTCTTTGACGTGGTACTCGGTGGTGTCGTTGTTCATCGCAAACTGGTACTCCACGTTATCTGAGCCTGCTAAGGATGGAGGTGTTACTCATGTACTTTTTTTTTTTTTTGGAATGTGGAGATGTACCTACTCGTACATGGAGACACACCTGCGGCACGCTGGCAGTGCACAGAGTAGCCGATGATCTGGTCAGAGTTGTACTCGGGTTTCTCCCAGGTGAGCAGGGCAGTTGTGCTGGAGTAGGGCGTGGCAGACAGGTGGCGAGGAGGGCTGGGCAGACCCTCCCTCACGATCACCGTCAGCTTGGCGGTGGCACATGCAGTGCCCAGCCCGTTGTCAGCTATGCACTGGTAGTAGCCCGCGTCCTCCAGTGCTAGCTGGTTGATGAGCAGCACTCCAGGGGTTTGGCTCTTCGCGCGTCTGAAGGGCTTGATGGGCTTGCCGTTCTTCAGCCAGTGCAACACCGGAGGAGGCTCCCCGGAGCTGTTGCACACAAACCTGGCTGTGTTGCCCCGGGAGAGGGATGCGGTCTCTGGGGGCTGGAGGATCACTGGAGGTGCTATTGGAAGAAGAAAGAGGCTCTGACTAGGGGGCACCATGAAATTAAAGGGTCACTCCAATGATTAACATCCTTCCCAGCTTTATGGAAGTGCAGAGTTGATGGTTTCTGTGTTTAACGTTTAGACCTCAAGGGTCATTCCAAAGGGTTGTTATATCCACCTGCAGCTATGACAGAGTTGAAACTAATGACTTAAGACACAAGATTATGCAAGAACCAAACTTTTCTACATAGATAGGAAACTACCTTTTACTTTCTCTAGTACCATCACACCTTATTTGATGGATGATGATCAGGAGAAGGCTAATGAGAGTCACAATGAAACGGCTCTGGGAAAAGTCTAGTTTGTCATTATATTGCACAGCACATAAAATCCTCCTACCAGGCACATGCAGCTCAGCAGCGGCAATCACAAACTCTCTGGTCTTAGGCTTGTTCGCTCGGCAGACGTAGACGCCGGCATGGTGACGCCTCGTATCCCTAATCACCAGGTTTGTTGCAAGGACAACCACATCAGTGGAGATCGGCTTTCCATCTGATCAAAGGAGAAGGCAACAAAGAACAACGGGACAAGCACAGATGAAAGTAAAAAGATTGGTTTTGAGAAAAGTGGAGATGATTTTCTCGGTCTTTCGGTCGCCTGAGAAACGGCACAAAAGAGAGAGGCAGCACTCTGAGCAGGGGAGCCGGCCTGTAATTCCACCGGCTGACCAACAGGTGGCTCTGTGACATTTCAGTCTGGGTTCACTGAGGTGGTTGCAGTGGCACAGTCTAGGCTGTGTGTACAATGCTCCTTTAGTCACTATATAGACCTTTATTTAGTTAGACCGCCATTTTGTGCTTTTGTCAGATCCTCTGAAGTAAAAAATCATCACCTATAGACAGGAGTGGCTCAGGGGCAGAGCAAGCGTCTTGTTATAGGAAGTTTGCTGGTTTGATTCCCCTGGTCTGCACGTTTAAGTGTCCTTGGGCAAGATACTGAACCCCAAACTGCACCTGATGTGTTGGTCTGCACCTTACATGGCAACCACTGCCATCAGTGTATGAATGTATGAATGAATTACTGTAAGTCACTTTGGACAAAAGCGTCTGCTAAATGTAAATATTGTAAGTTATCTGACTGAATGCCACATAAAGAAGTAGTGAACAAGATGTTTACTATGCACCAACTACGACTTCGTATGGTTGGGCGGTACCACAGAATTTGGTTATAATCCGACATCAAGTAACATAATGGCCTGGATCATTAAAGGTAATACAGTTATCAGTGCTGTACTGTTAATAGGCTACTTCTGAATATATTTTAATTAGCACCAAAGAAAAAGGTATTCTTGTTCTCTGTGAACCCATTAACAGTCGGAGTAGGAAACACGCAAAAATGTGTTTTGGTAAAGTTGTGTCCGTGGGATCACATTAAGCAACTTTACAGTTGTTTTGTTTTTTGCAATTCTTGGCATGAACTTACAAGAACTAGGCATCATAATCTTTACATTTGCGAAATCATTCATTCATTTATTAGAAAAAAACAATAAATGCACCGTTAAAATGTGCAATAGTCTATGTAATATGCTAAAGTGTATAATCTATGTTTAAAGATATCTAAATATAAAACGTGATAAAATAAACAAGTATAACTAAAGTAAATAATAAATCAAATCACAACATCGAATAAAATGTATGGTAAAAGACAAATCGTGTGATGTAATGAATGGAAATTGAATATAATCAAAATACTAAAATAGATCCCATCTAATCAACATGTATTGTAAAAGGTAAGGTAATAAGATAGAAATATGAGTAAAATAAAATTTAAAATACAATATAGACAGTGTTGAGTTAGCTAGCATCAGGTTCTATTTACTCTAAATGGCAACTCAACTCGTGAATCACAAATGTTCATCATGTGAATTGTCTGAGCTAAAGAGGTAATCACTGCACACGTGACCATGACCACAGAATTGACAACTTTTTGGCAACTGACACAATATCTAGTCTTCAATTAACTGCCTGTGTAGTGAAATGTTAACTGTGAATGATAGATTCATTTCTAATGCAGCACTTGACTCCGCAGAGACGTTGCCAAATCACAGCATGACGGAATTCCACAAGTTTCACATGACAGAGTTCCCATCAACACTACAAGTGTGTTTGTGTGTGTCAAAGCTACGGAGGTGTGAAATAATCAATGTTACAAATCATCTTAGGTAGAGCCCGGCTCGGTGCACAACAGAACAACAGAGGTCTGTTGGAGAAGAGGCAGCGCTTCATCAGTAAAAATGGTAACTTCTGAGCTACAGGTACGTAACTCCGCTCCTGACGCGTTTTGTTCTTTGTGTTTGAGAGACGCGCGGCCTTAGAGACGGGGATAATGAGAGTGCGACAGATGGTGTGGAAAAAAAGAAAGGCAAACAGGATGAGAACCACCAACAGAAAAGAGGCGAGTTAGAGCGTTTACCTTGTCTGCTCCAGGACACCAGCGGCTTCGGCTGGCCTTGTGCCATACACTCCATCACAGCGGGGCGGCCGAGCACGACTGTTGCATTCTGAGGCGGCGCAACAATCACAACTCTGTTCAGGGTCTCTGTAGAGCCTGTGGCAACAAAAAGAGCGTTTACTTTGGTATCATGGACCAGTAAATACGAGAAGAATTGGTGATTGTAACTGGAAAGCTGCCAGTTTGAAGCCACTGACTGGATGACTGGATAAGTGTTAAAAGGCGGATGACTTCTAAAATGCTGCTCACGCCTGCAGTTTTTACAGCAATTTTGTAGACTTACATGTAGATTTACCAACTTATTTACTTACTTGCTTACACCGATCAAGTTTAACAAAACAGTTCAGTTTGATCATAAAGATACAGTGCAGTCCCATTTATCACCAATAACTGTTGAAGTTTATCTGAACTGTCCCTTGATCAACCACCGGCAAGTCAACAGTACAGTGAGGATGTGCTTAAAAAAAGCTCCAGGTTGGATTTGTTGGATTTAACCACCAATTATTTGAGGATTCACAAATAAAAGCACCAATGTGAAATAATTAGTTTAAAAAAGATTAGATCAGTGAAGGGATTTGTCAGCTTTAAAAATTCTGGCCCACCATTTTCTCTTCTCTTACTGAGCTCTGGTAAGAGTTTTCTTCCATTTGATTACGAGCTGTCTGAAGCAATTGCACATTATTCTTCACACCCTCTCTAGACACAGTGTTGGGGAGCAGCAAACAACATGTGATTAAACTACTAATTAGACGACATTTAGCAGTGGATTGCTGATACACATCCTTACATAGTGTTTCAAATTGTTAAATGACTTTTTTCCCCTTTTTTTGAGTAACTACTGAATCTTCGAACAATTCTGGTCTCTAAAAGGGAAATCTACTCTTCTGTTGTTGAGCCTCCATTAAAAATCAACTAATTGCATTGAAACCATCAAATGGCCTCACCGCAGATTGCATAAAATATTTATGGGCCTCCTATGTATTTGCCAATGTACAATTCTGTATAGTTTTTGCCATGTATTTTTTTTTTTTTACTTGATTTACTATATTTTAAAATCCTTGTGTTGTGTTTTATAATCGCTGATCTTCATCCGTGTTCACTTTTTTCTTTTTCTTTTCTGTGAAGCACTTTGTGACCTTGTGCCATATAAATAAAGTATATTATCATTATTACTGATCAACCCCACCTCCCTTTTGTTCCATCGTAATTGCTGTGAAGACGTGCATTTATCAACTCAATACAATATGTGTCACTTAGTCAGGAGTAGTGATTCGTGTGATTTATTAACAAACATCCAGAGAGGTTGTTGGATGATAATTTAAAAGTTACCGCCTAATCTTTCTTGGTGCAACACCCTCAGTTTGTGGAAGGTAGACGTCTGACTGATGGACGAACCTCTAGTGGACGATGGTATCTTATTCATTTTGGTTTATATGTCACCTGTCAACACGCGGGTACTTTTTGCAGTGATTTCTATTGCAGTTAAACCGCGTATACACACTTGAAGTTTAAGTTACGACATGGATAAGATGGGGCACGGGCATCCATTGCCCAGTGGGTGGCAGCATGCGCATTTTGTATTTGCAACCAACTGCCAACATTAGGTAGTCAGGAACACCGTTCCTGTTTTCCATGTCAACAGTGAGTAAACCAGATGCATCCATGTTTTTACCTCTGTTTAAATTGATGGGAAGGCTCCAGATAAGAGGAAAGGCTGACTGTTAACACATAGCTGGCGAAGCTGCCCAAGTTATAACTCAGACGGGAGACGGGATGAGAGTAGGAGAGCTTTCGAGAAAGACTTCGTAGGAGTTTGTAGTGACTGTTTCTATAACAGGAAGTCACATCATCGCACAAATGGGATTCGGATTCGACCTGGATCTTAATTTGACATGATGTTAGATGATTTGCTGGGATTTGGGATCGAAGCCCTTGCGGCGTATGTTGTTATTTACAGACATGCTCAGGACATAATGTGCAAAACCAGGAATAAGCCATAATCAAAGGGACTAAGTGGTGGGAGATGATGAGAGGGGTGAGAAATGACACCTCATAGCGTTCAGGACACAAGAACAGAAAAGACAGGATCATTTTGTTCGAGGAAAAGGGTGAACCATTAACTCGGTTGATACGGTGGCCTGGGTTATTAAACTGACGTACATCTCCACTCCTGGGTGACTAATGATGCTATTAAGAGCATATTGTTTGTTGGTTGAAGGGACCATCTTGAGTGTGTATCAGTCTCCCAGGTACGTCTGGTGTGAGGGGGCCTTATCTCCCTGCAGTCTTTTTTTTTCTCAGCCTGGGCAGCCCCAGCAGCACATAATGCTAATGGTCTTCAGAAAGAGGCCCGGCATTCTGTAAACACATTATAAATTAATCATTGAGATTACATACAGAAATCCTTGGTTATGCATAAAGCTTTAAGTGGGTCATTCTGCCTTTGCGAGGACTGCACTGCTGGCTGCGCTCTCGCCGGGGTCTCGTGTGGATCAGATGGGCGTGGGTGCAGCGAGGAGGTAAAGAAGGAATTGGAGAAACTACAAACTGGAAATCTAAGGCAGCTTGAATGTTTCATATTTTCTAAAGCCTCATACACTAAGTGTGGGGACTTGATCACCTCAATATCAAGCTGTCAACGGGGTGATGAGATATTCTATTCATAGACTCTGAAGTGCAAACCAGTGAAGTGGTGGCATTAGATCTGTTATATACGATTGCTCACAATAGGACTTCAAGTAGTTTCCTCCAAGGACTCCATGACAGTGTCAAGGCTACCGAGAGGAAGAAAAAGCCCAGAAAAATCCTCTTCCTTGTCATTACAGATTTTAAAACCCATTAAAATACACCTTATATAATTCTGCGACTGATTTCCAAATATGCTCCTCTACTATTCAAGGAGTAGAACAGATGCTGTGTGAAGAAAGAGATGATGTTTTCGCTTCTACTGTATGTTTTGAATTGTAATGACTGCGCAGACTTATAATTCAAATCATCACAACTTTATTGCAATGGAAAGCAAAAAACTGACAGAAGATGGTGTCATGATTTTTAAGTAAACACTGCATCTTGACTGACTTGATGTTGACCTCGTCTGTCTGGCGCTCTCCCCTCTTTCTCTATGTTTTTCTTTTAAAGAGCACAAAGGCTGTAACTCAACAAAAGGAAAAAATGGGGTTTTTTTTTCCACAGAGCAGCCAATTACAGTTGACTACACTCTACCCAGCTAGCCACGGAGGCAGATAAAACGACAGGGCTTTAATGTTGGGCTGCCTAATGGTGAAATCACACCTCACGATGCTAATTCGCCGAGTCGCTGTACCATGTAATCCCGCTAATGCAAGTCCTTGTAGGTTGTAGTCACCCTGGGATTCTGGTTGGAAGAGAGATGGGTGTATGCTAATGCCAAACATGTCTGATAAAGTGCAGACCGTATACGGATTGACCTTCAGCTTGGCTCATTCCATTTAATGTTCAGCTCTGAGATTTACTAATTGGAGCATAATTACCTCTGTGGAAAAAATAGTATACTTTATTGTATTAATAATATGCTATGGGTATAGAAAACAAGTATACTTGTACTTTATGTGCTCAATTAAGAGTATATCTTAAATGTACTTCAAAATAAATATCATTAAGTTGTACTTCAATGTACTAAAAACAAATATGTACCTTCAAGAGGTATTTTAAGCAAGTGTACTTTGTAGCGCGTATATCGTAAATTGCACCCACATACTTTTAGACATTACACTCAATAGCAAGTGTAGTACTAGTGAAGCAGAAAGTACACTATTTTCATGTCCACACTGTCGGTCTGCTCTCTTGAAGTGTACTGATGATTAGTCTGGCTACAAGTATGCTCAAGTAGGCTGACATTTAATATACTGTCCTTCAGTATATTCTTTTTCACAAGGGTACATCATAATATAACATGCATCCTCTATTTGTTGCCATGTTGTTCTGAATTGATGTACCTGACATTGAAAGGATACAATTTCTTTCTTGATTTCTTCTGTCATGTCAAGATGTGCCATAATATTAATCGAAGTTAACTGATGTACATTACAGAAAACCAAGGCAATGAAGACGAACTTACTGTTATTTGTATGATACCTGATCTGTGATGCAGTTTAAGATGCACATTGTTCAGAGACTCTGAAGTGAGTCCTACATGAATACATGTCAACACACTTACTTATGACTTAAAAGCACCATATGTAAATTCTGCCAATCAAAACACAACTAAGGATGTAAATAGCGCGGGATCGCTATAGTCTTCATAGTTAAACAACCGCCAAAGCAAAGTTTTATTCACGTAAGTTTAGCAAAAAAGGTTGGACAAAAGTTGTGATAATGTAAGAACACAACTCAACTCAAATATGTAACAAAACTCTGGTTGTTTTTGAACATTTTAACACAGAAATGCTACAGCGACTACTGTTAGTCAACACTTGGAGAATAAAAGTCTCTTAATACCTGTGTGTGCGTGTGGATGTGCATGTGCGTGTGTGTGCGTGGTAAATTAAATCTGAAGGACAACTGAACCAAATGTATAGCACTTGCTTTTCAACACACTACATCAGCTGAAAGTGCTGCACATAATAGAATAGCTTTTCATGAGAAATGGAGAGCGAAATGCGTCGAAATAACACAGCATGCAAGACGCAAAGGCGAATGGTGAAGGCGACTGATTTTTTAGTTGGCATCTATGAAGGCGGTTGAGGAGGGCTTTCAAACACAGAGTCAGAATTGGGGGGGAAAAGTCTCAGATCTTTAGGAAATGTGCTGCAATTACGAACTTACCACCACTTCCCTTTGTTTGGTTAGCTGAGGGCTGACCTGCTAACTGTTCCCAAAGTATCTGACATCAGCTCAAACCACCAAATCTTTCCCTAACTGCTGTCAGTGGATCGAGTTAAATATTAAAATACTCTACTACTCCATGGTCCCGATAAGCCACATCATGATGTGGGTTGGGAAGGAACAAACTAGTGACTTTATTCAGTAATTACATTAATTTCTGTGTAAATTGCATTCACAATATACGATGACAGCAACAACCAGGGTGCTCAAGTAGCTATACGGTTCTATTAATGCAATGTTTTGGTCACCTTGCACCCAGCGTGCTCCCCTCTTTCTGGCTGTAATATAAGAGGGATGAGCAGAGATATCTATCGATCTATCGATCTATCTAACGATCTATCTAACGATCTATCTAACAAAGTTATCATACCTGCGGGTAAATACAAGGGCAAATATAGAAAGATCAAACGTATGTTGTATATATAAAATACTGAGGTAGAAGAGGTGAGTGGAACATAAGGTGCAGTATTGACAGTAATAATAAGTTAAAGCACATCATTTGTGTGTTATGGAGTGTGCGCTTTAAGTCTGATGGCACCAGGAAAGGAACCATTTCCCTGTATGGGTTCAAAATTTTACCAAACAGAACATTTAATGTCTTCAGTATTATTGACAACATGTTGTTTTTATAGTCTGCTGTTTGGACTTCAGAGACATGATACTTTGCCAAGCATTTCGCCCTTAAACTTGCATTATATTTTTTGAGACTGGTCCGGCAGCTCCCGCCAGGGGCCTGGCTGCCCATTCAAACACAATAAAGCAACGCAACAGCTCTTACCTGTGGTGACAGCGAGCCTGGCTTCATGACTCATGTCCTTTCTGGCAGAGTTGGATGCGACACAGCGGTAGGCGCCCTCATCCTCCCTGGTCACCTCCAGAAGCTGCAGCACCCCGTTAGGAAGGGAAATGAACCTTTTTGCACGCAGGGCAAACAACGGAGGGAAGGTGGCAGAGAGCGAGGAGGCGGACGAGAGAGGGAGACAAACAAGAGTGAGTAAATGGCTTAGTGCCCTGTAGCATGAAAAAACATCCAGCTGGTCCACTCCGCGGGGATCCCGCTGAGTCCTCACTGGGCTCCATTCCTCTTTGTTCAGGAGAGAGACTATTGTGTACAACTGCTGTAAGGAGAGGACGCAATTACAAGTCATGCAACTCAAAGTGACTCAAAAGTTAGAATCATCCTGGTTCCCTAAACAAAAAGCCTTTGGGATTTTTTTTTTATTATTGCATTTTGGATTATTGCAGAATGAACTCTGTGGCAAACAAAAACACGATGCCACTTATTAGATTTTTGTAGAACGATGCAATGACGAGCAGTAAAAAAGCTAAAGTTCGACTTTAACCAACT
The DNA here is from genome assembly GCA_963678695.2 of Diplodus puntazzo. NCBI lineage: Eukaryota > Metazoa > Chordata > Actinopteri > Spariformes > Sparidae > Diplodus > Diplodus puntazzo. The sequence goes on along the minus strand of OZ023155.1, from coordinate 7,547,614 downwards.
ACACCATGATTGCATGACTTTAAAGCCACCACTGTGCTTCCTATTACATTTTACTGTACACATTATACTTTGAATTTGATCAAATCACAGTTCGGAAAGTTAAGAGTGAGAACAGTTTGCAACTAAAGCCTACCTGTGAGGACAGGCCAGTGAGCAGATGAGATCAGAGTTGAGAAAAGGGACACAGGGAGAGTAATGTGGCGGTAGACAGCGAAAAAACAAAGGACAGAAAACGAGATATAACGAGAGGAAGACATGGAGTCGTGAGTGACGAGAAAATTTGGATAGCGGTGTAATAGAAATAGAGATGGAAAGTGTCTAACAGCGCAGAAGAAGAGCAAGAGATGTCAGAGGGGCCAATAGAGAGGAAAAGGCACGATAGAGCCGCAGAGAACAGAGAGAGAAAAAGCCAGTGATGTATCAGCCAGCCCTTGGCTCATTTTTGAGAGAGGCCATTAACAGCGCCTGAGGTGCAAGAAGCACATCCCACCAATAAGACCTCATAAGCAGCGAGCTGTTTGCGGGTCATGCAGGGCTACAGCAGCCATTAGCACTTAGTCCTGTGCAATAAGGCCAGGAACAAATTCCAATGGCGCCGGGGCCAGAAGATTGTCAATATCCTTAAGTGGACGGGTAAATGAGACTATTTGTGAGAGACAGCTGTCAAGGAAGTGGCAGCAGGGCTACATTTTGCAAAGTGCAAAAGAAAAATCCCACAAGCTTCATGGTGAGAGGTTCGTTTTAAGCTCAAGGTGATTCTTCAGTGCTGCTCCGATAGTTGTTGAGATCCTGAAAATGTGCTTTTGAAACGGTCTGTCACTTAGACTTTCTATCGACTCCATGTACAATATGTTTTTATCCATCTAACTGATGGAGAAAAAACTTTGAAATGTCAAGCTGAGTGACAGGATAAAGTTTATAGAAACTACCACCACTACCGTGTGAGTAGGAGAAGCTCATGCTTGCACTGACTTCATTGTACGGTTGAATGATGGAAGGAAATAATTTAAAGAACACTTTTCACCTTGAAAAAATCCGACTAATTTCAATTGTGATATGCAGCTTTTTTTTTTTGCATGAAGTATGAAACACACAAAAAGAACCGGATGGAGGAGGTCATTTCACAAAGGCTTTACTGAGGCTTCCTTTTCTGATCATTTGTGGAGCTGAGCTTTTTGAGTTTTTTCTAAAGGAAGTGCAAACTGGCACTGACACACTAGTTGTTATGGTTATATTCCCTCCGCCAAGGAGGTTGGTTCACTAGTTCCACTGGCTGGTTTGTCATCAGGGTTACACAAATACTACAATAGCAGATATCCATGAAACTTAGATGGAGAATGAGGTCTGAGCCCAGACTAGATCCCATCAACTTGGATCCAGGGAAAATCTCTCACTTTTCTTGAATATAATGAAGGTGGTTATTAGAAAAAAATCTGTCTTTGAGCGAGTACAGCCTGATGCTCTCCGGCAATAAAAATACATATCGGGTGGGTTTATTTAATGCTTGAATTGATTTTAGATTAGGCTTGGTTGAATTATAGTGAGTCCCAGATTTTGCAGTGCCCTCCAAACGAGCAGTGAGAATACCCTATGTAGTTGACTCAAAGTGTCCCACAATGCACCAATGAAAAGACGTATACAGCTGATGGTCATTAACCAAGCATTTCATACCATCATGACCTGAAAGAGAATGACTGGAATGGTGTCCAAAGGTGTTCTTTTTTTTCATTTGACCAATGACCCCAAGTTATAGTCACTCATATACTGTTGGTCTGCAGTGAGTAGAGAGTAGTGAATGATTCATGAGAATTTTAGATTTAAATGAGATGACCTGAGAACCTCAGAACTTTGAAACTTTATGAATCCAGTCCTCAAACGCAGAGCCACAGCCAGCTTCGCATCAGACACGGAGCCTTGTGTTACAGCATGTAATGCACAGTACTGGGATATTAATGAGAACACAGAAAAGAGAAAGTGTCAAGTACAGAAAAACATTGTGCGCTCAAAGTAACTGTCTTGGAAGTGCAGAGATCCTGAAACAAACCTGAGTAATCACAATGTTCATTCACTGAGATCTTGTGAGAACATGAAAAGACAGACGAGAGGCAGATGAAGGACAACGCCACACACAGAAGGGTCACCTTGGCTCTTCAGGAACAGCCACTTTGTCCTTCTCCCAGGTAATAACAGGTGTGGGCACTCCCTCAATCTGGCATTCGAAGCGGGCAGCTCCCCCGGCAGGCACTGTCTGGGGTGACGGCTCCTGATGGAATTTAGACAGACCTGAGGAGTAAAGAGGCGACAGAGGTCAGAGGATCGACTATCAGAGTGATGATTTCCCAGCGGACAGACGGGGGAAAAAAAATGACTCGTATCAAAGTTGATGTTTGGATTCATTTTTTGAACTGACTGCAGATTTTGCTGATCTGAATTCTGCGTGAGATGTCGTCTACCTCTGGCATGATGAAAAGGACCCGGTTTGTTTGATGTAGGTCTCACATGATGTGACCCACTGTGCAATTGCCCTGAAGTCACGGTCCACAATTGGTCTACAACCTCGAGTCCACATGGACGGCATTAGGACACATCCTAAGTGCACTAAATTTAAAAGGGCTGCAAAGCCAGTGTGGTCGGGTTGGAACTGGTTTGATACATTAATGCTGAGTTTCAGCCTTCAAAATGAAACGGAGCCCATCTAAGGACATAAACATGGACCCATGCACAACGCTGGGAAAAGAATGGACAGTAGATCGAATAAAAAGTGGATCATGTGTACTTTAATTTGTTTTTATTAACCCCTGACCCTTTATTGATCACACTTCTGCCTTGTTATAGTTTTTGTTCAATGTAACTGCAACAGAAAGAAAATAAATAAAAATAAAATAAATGACTCCACCACTGACCTCATTCAAAGTTTATTGGACTATCTTGATTGAACTTGGTTTTCTTTAAAAATAATCTGTCCAATACTTCATTACAGTCTCTATTTCAGAGTTCTAATTATTGTTTTCAGGCCATTTTTAGGGATTTTAAAGGCACCGTTTTAAATGTTGTAATTTAATTACACACTTGTTCAGACCATTTAAAAAACACTTGAATGTCCTGATTAGGAGAAATTTGGGGATTTAATCAGACTTGGCTAGATTATTCCTCTCTCCAGGTCGAGCATTGGCAGGAGTCCAACTTTCACAGCCTGGACACATCCATCCCCCCCACACACACACACACATAAACTTCCTAATGTGGTTAACAACGAGCACCAGGGGGCAGCAGTGAGCGCCGTCTGAGGGCCTCTAACCTCTGACCCCTTGCAGGCTGTTGTAGAAGAGAACAAAACTGGTTGGCTGTCCGAGCCACTTCGCCTGTAGCTCTGACTGAGGAGCGGAGAGTGGGGGGTGGATCAAAGCAGAGAGCCGAGGAAGAAGAACAGAAGGCGACTGAAGGCAGGAAGAAAGCAGCAGGGCAACAGAAAAGAGAGAGACACCAAATCTCAACTAGGCTTGAAATTAAATGTATATGTAGTAATAATGGCAGAAAACCAACATTAAGTCACTGTATCAAAAAACATTTTCTGAAATGTATCAAATCATGGTACGGCTTTTGTTGAAGTAACACAAATATAGTGGCTGCGAACAGTCGTTCTTTCTGGTTCCTACATCCTGTTCTGTAAGACATTTTCTCAACGTGGGGCTAATTGCGAGGTGACACAAAGCGGCTCCGCACAGCATGAAAACATGTAAAGATCACCCCGCAGTGTTACATACAGCTCGCAGGGAGAACAAATTTGATTCGCACATTTCAAAGAGCCGCTCGTGGAACATTTCTTTTTTTTAATGAAGCAGTGATGACGTGTGAACAAATGATCTTTCTGTTTAATTTTTTAGAAAAGATTGGTTTCAATTCAACGGCGTCACGTAATTTGCTTTCAAAAAAATCCCATCTTTAGGTTAAATTTCACATCGGCGTGACATCTACTCCATCTCTGCTCGCACACCCTCCCCCACGGGCTTTTGTTTGTCAGTAAGATTGTCAGTTTTGAGCTCGATCGTAAGGACACATTCCGTAGTACGTGAGTAACAGCTGTTTCTGAAGTTTACTCGTTTGGTGAATGAACTGATGGCTGATTTCCACTGTCAGACCTTAACACGCTGTGCTGCACTGAATCCAGCTGACTCTCTCTCACACTTTTTAACTCCAAGCTGAGCCCTGCATGCCGTCTGACTCGCTCCAATTCACAATACGGCAGAAAAAAACTCTTACCTTGACTATCCTGACTTCAATGATCGAATGCTCAAACGGTCTAGTATGAGCTAAGAGTCTAGCGGTATGTGAGGCTGAAGTCAGGTACAGTAGTGTTACGTGCTAAACACTGACGCCAGTATCCTGAGAGACACCCACTGACAAAGATAACATTGCAGGTGTTTAGCAGGTATAAGGTCTACCATGTTCACCACGCTATTTGGGTGCTGGCCATTGTTTTCTGCGCCACACTTTTCCAAAAAAACCCAACCATGCAAGAAACATCCAAAAAGGTGAGCTCAATGTCCCACTGACTGAGCAGAGTACAAAGAGTTGGGTCATCTCTGTTTGGGTCAATGACCCATTTTTAACAGCAATGGCAGAAGTTGGAGACTCTCAGTAGTTCCCGGAATTTTGCCCAGTACTGTAAATCAATCAATCAATCAATCAATAGAATGTTTATTAACAAACTGCCAAACATCGTACTTCTGTATCTCTATATTCATGCATCTAAATTGCCTGCTCAGAACTTCCTGGAAGTATCCGAAGTCCAGGTGGATAACGTGGTGATGGTCATTGTCACAACTCTCTCTACTCAAGGGCTCTGGGATTAGAAAAACATGTCAAGGTCGGAACCAATTAGAGGCAGAACAGGGCCAGGCCTTCATGTTATACAGGTGGGGGGAAAAAAATAGCGCAGGGAATCAGAATAATTGGCTGTCAGAACTAGCACTATCACATTTGCTAATTAGCCCTGAACAAGGAGTACACCTGAGTCTGATGGGAATGTCTAAAGTTAATCAGGTTTCCGGTCATAAACCAATGAAATGGACGAAGTGAAAGTTTGATCTGACAACGGCACAAATTGAAGAGTAAAGGGATATTTCGGTTTATCCTGAGTGGGACATGACTTCCTCCACCAAGTCTCTACTAAAATAATACATCCGATAGTTGTAAGTCTAACAAATGCAAAACCACAAATGTCTGACCTCATGAGCCACCCTGTGGTTGCCTCAGCCTGATCAGACTTCAGGGTAATAATTCCCATAACCCGACTCAGAGGTTGGTCAGGGATTCACCCAACATTGTCATCCATACTGGTGCTAGTATGGCTTAAAATCTGCACAAGCGAGACACAGTGGGATGTCATCTGACTTTAAACAAACAAAACTATGGAAGGGAGGACTGAGTGCAGAGACCAGATACTTGCTCCCAAACTGGTGTCTGCCTTAACTTAAAAACAATTTTCAAACTCACACCCCAACCTGGACCTAGAGATTTCCTCCAAACCCCTGTGAGCTCAAAGAGACACCGGGTGGACTAGCCCCTAACCCGCATCACGCCAACTGGAAGTCGTGGCAGCCAACCGGCCACCTGTGTGTATCGAAGCTGCTCAACGAGTGCACACCCAGGGGTTCTACACACTTGCTCGGCCATAGTGACGGAAAGCATATGATTCACTTCTAGAAAAAGAAGTTGCCATGAATGTCGCGCAGCGAGCTGCGCGGGAGGAGTAGATGATTAACCCCTGCCACTTCCAGCCATTAGACAGCAGGATGCCCTCATGTAAACACACCACCTGTGACACTGCCAGAGAACTCCTGACAGGGTGCCAGGCTCAATGGGCGTGTGTGTACGTGTGTGTGCAAACTCGAGTGCAGCTATTTGTACCTCACTGTTTACTCTAGTGCGTGTGCGTGTGCCTTGATGCCTGTACATGGACTGCATGGACTGGATCACCATGTGCATCTATGTGCAAGCTCGTCGGCGGGGGGGTGTCTGCATGTGAGTGGTTAACAACAGCTGATCAGCGAGAGTGCACATTAGCAGGCGTTAATGCAAAGGAGGGCGGGGGGTCGGAGAAGACACGTTGCCCATGCTGTGATCGAACAATGACGGTCGGCTGAGCTTCCACCTCCGCTCTGTCAAAGCATAATCATATTAGTCTTTTCCCAGCATTTCACGAGTGTCCCCCTGCAATGAAATTCCAAAGCAGATCCGTCCGGCACCGTGCCGAACACGCACACTCATGATGGTGATGATACGTTGGGCAACTTTTCAGCACAACACTCCCATTAAAGAAACAAAAAGACATATAAAGCCACAGGAGCAACGATCTCTCCTTTTTTTTTTTTTTTTTCAGGCAGCTCTTTGGGCACCGCTCTATCTAAAGTTCGTAGCCCTTCAGCGCATTACACAGAAAAGCCCCTGTCTCTGCTCCCTTTTTTCACCGCCTCTCTCCTGCCCTTGACTTTACCCCGGCTCTGTCTTTGTCCGTCCCTCTATCTATGCCCCACTCTTTGGCCCCACAGCTATCAGATTGCAGCGTTTTTCCCCTCCTCTTGTGCAAGCAGATAATTCCACCCGTGACCTCTTTGCTACCCAGCTTTTTAGGCTGAGTAACAGTGTGAAAACCAATGAAGCATGCCCCGAGCTTCAGCACTGTGCGCAACAGCTACTCGAAAATATTTGCAATGTGAGATTTTTAATTTTTTTTTATCTCCTAATGATTATTTAAATGTGAGATATATTTGAGCTATCAATCTTTCAAAGTGATTCTCCTTGTCCCCTGTCAATCGTGTTAAAGTTTCACATTTTGAGAAACTTGTGAAAAGAAGAGTGAGTCTCTGACACGAGACAAGAACATACAAACCCACAGCTGTTTTCTTTCAGATTTATTTCTGTTCGAGGTAGACACACACAATTTGCTGTGGAAATGGGTGATACGTGGCTGGTACGTGGCTACACTTGACAAATTGAAAAAAAATCTGTTAGTCACAAGCAGTTACAGGATTTATGACCCTTTTAAACCAGCAGGTTGAGAGTTTCACATCGTCATAATTCCTGACACACATAAATTCAAGAAGAAGAATCATCATCTGTTCCTTTTTCTTGTTATAGTACTGACAGACCTTTATTTACATTGAAAATCCTGTAGGAGTACTATAAAAGAATGGGTCTGTTTTAAATCTTACACACAAACACACAGATTGTGCTTTACTCAGCTAATATTTATAGGTGCTGTTAATAATATAATTCCACTGTGGACGTTCATGGGTTAAAAACCATGTGACTCCCATATGGGTTAAAAATGAAAAGGTAAAACTGACATGAAAGCACCAAATTAAGTGTGAAGTGTGTACCTAAAAGGGGTTTAAAACATTAACCTTGTTTTAAAGCTTGAAATAAAAAGACACACGTCCAACGTCCTTTTTGTAAATGAAGACCAATAACTTCAGCTATAAGCAGCGCATTTGTATGGAGGAGAGAGCACACAGCCTCACACTCACAACACCAGCTAAAGCTGGTAGGAATTAGGATGTATTGACATTCACCTCAGCAGGCTCATAATGAGAAAGGTTAATTGGTCTAATTGACATTAAAAGCTGCTGCTTTTTTTTTTTTCCAACATCATCATTTATCCGTAGATGTATTTGGGGAAAATGGAACGTGCACGCTGAGCGCTGCCTCTGGCATTTTGCCGAGAGGGGAGCAAGTTACAGACTGAAACACTATAGACCTATTTACATTTTTTATCTGCATATAAAGAGGGAGCAGTTCTCTCTCTCTCTCTCTCTCTCTCTCTCTCTCTCTCTCTCTCTCTCTCTCTCTCTCTCTCTCTCTCTCTCTCTCTCTCTCTCTCTCTCTCTCTCTCTCTCTCTCTCTCTCTCTCTCTCTCTCTCTCTCTCTCTCTCTCTCTCTCTCGATACATTCACATGCTTTTTTAGACAAGGCCACATGCATCATATACTGCGACAGGGAAACTGGAGCAGGTGGGTTTCGTAATGTGTTTTCACAGATGTGATCTCTGCGACGTTTCTCTCCTCGGTCTCATTTCTGATGGTGAAGACGCAGTAGGAAATGAGAGTGTCTGCTCAATGTCAACGCCGAGGCAGTTTCGGCTTCGACCTTCTGAGCGCCGGTCGCATCCATCTCATAGCCTCTCGCTGCTGATTTAATTCAAAAAAGCTGCACACACACACATACATGGCGCGCATACGCGCGCATGGACGCAAGCGCAAGCTGAAGGTCATTCTTAATGGTCTCTGAAGCCTTTCTTTTCACCCTCACCGCAAACTCTCTTCAGCCCTTTCCGCCTTCCCACCATTCATCCAACACCCGCCCTCCCCTCCCTTTACTCCTTATTGTCCCCCAAACAAGAGATCCTCATAAATAGGCATGTGACAGCTGACAAAACCGGGGGCATCCACAAAGGATACTGTCTCATTTTACACAAAGCTAATGACTAAATAAAGACTACCACTTAAGGGTGTGAGAGAAAGAGGCCTCCTCAGAGTGGCGATTAAATAGCGGCAGCCTGTACTCTCATCCCTCAAAACACGCATCTTCATGTTCATTTCTTTCATTTCCACCCACTCTCAGTCCTTTTACAGTGTGCCTCGTAACAGACTGCTGTTTTAGAGTCTACCTGTTCCTAGGACACTTGTTAGCATTCCACCAGAGGATAAGGGGGGCAACCGAGTTCATCTCCATCCATCCAAGGAAATTCCCTCGACAAATCTGACATATCGCATTGCCCCCGTGCATGTGCGTGCCTGCATGCACACCCAGTTAAATGCTTTAAACAGATAAATGAATCAAAACAGGATCTTTTTTTCCCTCCCGTTAAATCGGTAATGCTGCAACCCTCCTCTCCTGCAACATTTTTTCCTCCTCATTTTTTCTCACTACCGTTCACCCAAACATCCAAACACACTGTGCATACAAATAGCTACCTAATCTTTAATAATCTTTACTCACGGGCTCTTATCAGATCATGACATTTCATCGTATTTTATGTCACTGTCTGTATCTTTGTCACGCTTCTTCAGCAATACTGATCACATGCAGACACACCACATTTCCTCTGCTAAAAGATGCGAAATATAAGAATTTTTGTTAAAACATGGAAAAAATGAATGTGAGGAAATGACAGTTTTGACATTATGCCAAAGTCATCCATGTTTTGCGTAGAAGAGATATCTACTGAAGTTAACGAGCTAACCGGCTAGCCCTGGGTCGGAAAACCTCTTTCCCTAGGCAGTCTAAAGCTCCTGTGCTTCTAGTATAAACACCAACACCTAGCTGCATGGCTAACTGAGCTAACAAGCTAACAGTAGTTACAGTTCTGGATTCTTACATATTGCACTTTTAATATTAGCTTCTTCTTTTTCTATCCCTTGTCTTCGTTTCTTAGTTTCATCTAACTACATGAACACACTGTTGGAGCTCCACTTTTTCACTGCACTGAACAGTTCCTTTATACAACATGCCAGAAAACAGACAACAGCCCAGGATAGCCTCCGAATGTCTTTTTTTTTTACCTGAGAAAAAACAAATACAAGCAACTTATTAACACAGAGTTGAAGCTGTTCAACTTGACCTGTGAGGATACACAAACTTCTCAGAGTAACACAGCCAGCAAAAGGTGACACTTCATGCCACAGGGTCCAAAAATATGACCAACTCTTCCCTAGTAACAAGCTCCTTCTATGTTAAGAATAATATCGTCAGTCACCTCAGCAGGTTTCATAGTGAGAAAGGTCAATTGGTCTAATTAACTTTTCTTGGAAAAAAAACCCAAATAAGGAATTTGCTGTCACAGAAGACAAAAAAAACACATCTGAGAAGCTGCAATCAATGAATTGGGGACATTTTTGTGTGGAAAAACTGATTAAAACGATCGATCCATTATTAAAATTGTTGCTAATACCTTTTCGGTGGATCAGCTAATCATATATTTTACTAACCTTGCAGCTCTTTTCTATCTATTGTATCACTTTTGTTTCCAAAGCACATCTATCTATCTATCTATCTATCTATCTATCTATCTATCTATCTATCTATCTATCTATCTATCTATCTATCTATCTATCTATCTATCTATCTATCTATCTATCTATCTATCTATCTATCTATCTATCTATCTCAGCCTGAACTGGGTCTATACAATATCATGAGCTTCCAGCTAACCTGAGGACCTACATTTGAAGCATAAAAAGCTTTAATTTGCATTCAGTTCAGCACATTTCACTAATCAACACACTTTGGAGTCATATTTGAGCATGCCAGAGAACTGCAGGACTTGAAAAAGTGTATATGTTGGGCACCTACTTGCTAGGAGAACATTTACAGTTCGGCTAGTCAGCGCTCCCAGGGCGCTGGCGCTCACACAGCTGTAGCCTCCCTCGACACCCTGAGGAAGGTGTCCGTCCTTCGAGCTGGGCAGCAGGAGGAGGGACCCGTTGGCCAAGTGCTGCAGGAAGTCGGCTCCGTCCAGAGGCAGAGGCTGACCATCCTGAAGCCAGGTGACATTGAAAGGTGCATCGCTGGCCCCGAGGTTGCAGTCCAGCAAGAGGGGCAAACCTGGCTCCAACACTACATAGCTGGGTCCGGCCCCGCAGCTCAGCTCCACCGAAACAGGCTTTTCTGTGTGGGACGAAGAAGGAAAAGTTTGTCAAGCAAAGTTAAGCAAACTCAGTAAATACTCGCTTTTTGAGGCATTTTACAATATAACTCTAGCACTATATAGTGTACAGAGCCTTGCTGTAAACCCCTGCGGGAACCTTTTTATTGCTCTGTGACCACTATCAAAGCTCAACTATAAACTAAATATTTCACTTTTCTTCTTCATTGGTCCAATCATTCATACCTCTGTCGTTTCTTGCTATTTTCGTCCACCTTATCAATTTCAGCCTTTAGCCATTTGTTATTTCGTAGCACAACTACAATACAATCAATAGCGTTGGCAGCACAGATGGATAGGGGTAGTGCATTCCAGAGGCAGGGTGTTTCGGGGACAGAGAGAAGGCCAGCAGAGGAGGAGGAGGACGAGGAGGGGGAGGGGCCCTGGAAACTAAATGGGTGCAGGGGCATGAAGGGATTTGTATGTCAGCAGCAGGACATTAAAGTCAGTGAGAGAGCGGGGAAGTCCTGGAGTGAGGGGTTGATGAGCGGGTGTGAAAGGAGCAGCTCCATGAAGTGCAGCCAAAGGAGCTGTTGCTGTTTTACCATGCCATAACTTCATTATTTATTTATTTAAGTATTTTTTTTTTTTTTTTTTACTTTAAACTCGTTTTAAAGTGACCAGGATTTTATCGAACGTAACACACTAGAACATACAGGGTTTACTTCATCCAGATGTTTTCACGCACGCCTCGCAATTTTCTTTATCTCCTATGTTTTTCTGTATCTCACCGACAACAGATGGCATCATCTAGATGGAATTGGAAATGGGGTAAAGAGGAAAAAAAAGAAGAAGAAAATATCAGTCGAAGATCTTACAAGGAAAGATAATTAATGAATGAGGGAAAGGGGAAAGATCAAGCGCGGATTGGAGATGAGAGATAAAAAGAAATGAGGAATTCAGATCTTGACTGGCATGTCAGCAGTTAATTATCTTTCATGAGGAGGCCGGGTAGCGTTAGACAGAGAAGGACAGGCCTTGAAAAAGAAGAGGGTCAAAAGTAATTCTACGTTTAGCAGACTTCACATACCAGCCTGTGAATGACGATTTATGGTTAATGCGTTTAATGTGTGTGTGTGTGTCTTTAAGTGTTTCTTTGTAATCTGCGTGCAAAAAAGAGGAAACAGCGCAAGCTACTAGAAAAGCACCGTTTAATAGAACTTCTGACAGCATTTTTTATACTTACGTCTTTATAAATGAAAGGAAAATATAACCTTTTATAAGAGCTATGGTCAGATGCTAGTAAGTAAGGAGCAGTACTGCACAGAATATGATTAATGACTTGTCTTGTTAATAATGGTACATCAGTTGTTTAAGGAATAAAGAAGCAAACATGACCCCATTATAAAATGAAAATACATTTTTTCATAAAGAAAATAATCACCACTGCAAACACAATAGTGAATAATTAAGCTTTGATTGTTGTGACTGAAGTACCTCAATCAGTTGAGCATAGTTGGAGCTTTGAAGTGAGAGTGAGATGTACTTCTGTAAATTCCTTGAATTTAAAAAATGTTCATGCTTAGAAAACAAAACTCTTTGAACTCTTTTCTAAAGATCGCTTATCGGTGCTGGATGACTTTAGCACTTTCACATCTGAAGATAAATCCACTGAAAGAGTTTTCTTACTTGGGTATGTGGATAGACAACAAGCTTTTTGCCTAATATGCATGTGGCTCATGGTGAAAATAGACTTTAACTACTAACCTCGCTTTATATTCAATGCCGAGAAAAAACTTGTTGAAGCGACATTTCTGCCTCTGATTGACTATGGTGACACATTGTATATGCATGCAGTCTCCTCCGTTTGACCAAGCCTTGACTCAGTGTACCATGAATCTTCAGCAACGTCTCTTACTCACCATTTCATTCTTTATAATTTGGTGGGTTTGGACATCGATGCCCACTCCCAGACAACAGCACTGGTATAGTTATATCTGTAAATCACCTCTGTACCCTTCTCTCTCTAACCTCCAGTGTAGCCGACTGAACACTGGAATATATGAAGAAACTAAATTCTTTCATAAAAATGTTGATGGTTTAATCAGATCTGGTATGTGCAAAGGGAAACACACAGACCCAATGACCTTAAGGAGAAAGGAGATGAAAAAAGAGGAGGACAAGACCTGAGAAGATAAGCCTTGTCCTACAATCCACAGACTTTGATTCTTCATCCTTATGTTTTATTATTTTTATTATGTGCTTCAGAACTTGTAATCATTTTGATATTATGAAACTCTGCTAACTCTGCTTTAAAATCTGCTTATTCACTGTCTGCTATCTGATGAGTTTTGGTAATTACTTTTAACATAATGGCATAAGGAAATACCAGTACCTCAACAGTGTATCTGATCTTCACCAATATGATTTTCTTATGATTTCACTTCTATTATTATCTAAACTGTGCTTCACTGTTGTATAATCCTAGGCTACAGATGAGAAAAAGTTTTTTGTTGAATAATTCATCTTACAAGCTTTTACCATTCTTAGTTATGTCACACAAATTGACGACAAATTGCAAGCACGTAGGTACTTCAAATATTACTTAGAAATCAAATGACTCCACTTTAAGTAGAGGCCATGTCTCTTATCAAACAAATGAATTAATTAGTAATCAGTAAAAGAGCACCAAGGATCCTCTTCCCACCAAAAAGCGCAAACTACACATGCCGTCTTCAGTCTTTTGTCCTTTTTCAGCTCATCCTCTTGTCCTGACTCTTGGCTTTTGGTCATCAGCCCTTCCTGGGTTCTCCATGGTGAAGCCCCCTTCTGGCCAAAGCTCCAGAATGAACTCTGAACTGAAAAGAAAGCCTGAAAGCCACAGGCAAAGCCCACCGTTTGCTAAATGAATAATCATCATTTTGTTTACGTTGTCTTACATAGTTAACTTTTTCCACTGAATGCAAGAAGACCGGAGAACGCATGCTGTGTCTCCTGTATGGCCTGAGATAGGCCATATTTGAGCCTGGACTCATCATCCTGAAGAAGTGAGACCAGTGGCTGTCAGGCTGTCCTCCCGGTGACCGAGGATCACCAAGTCTGCTCGCTGTGCTCGACGCTTTGTGGGAAGTTCGTCTTATCATCAGCCCGTCCATCCCCATAGAAAAGCAGGAATTAACCGTAAATCATCATGCATTCTGTCTTACAGTTGAGCTAATTCAGCTAATCCACTCTGGTTGTCAACAGTTTATGTACATACTATATATGCATATACGTATATGTTTAGTGGTTCCTTATTCATCTTCCACTTCCCTTAGTAGTGCAATAAATACTTTGAATTAAGTTGTATTTGTGTTTTTTTTGATGGAGGTCAATGTAATCAGCATTTACAACATTAAGACTGATTCATTTGATGGGATTAACTTAATGGTGGTGCCCCTTCTAAGAAGTTCTTAACACCAGCTACAGTCCTCCAAATGGTTGCTTTTTACTGTACCTAGAGTTTTGACGGATCTGGGGAAAACAGTTTTTCCATACTAAGCACCTTAGTCATGGAATAACTTGCAACTGCTATTTCTAGGAATGCAGTGAAGAGGGCATGTTGTTGTTGTTCTTGAGAGGCCACTTTTATATGTTGCATTTATCCGTGTTGCGATATTGCAAAGCTGCTACCTTGGACAGTTCTTTAAAATCAATCCTCACAATAAACGCTACCTCCGAGCAAAATAAAGTTGAAATACAAAGAATATAAAATAAGTTTGTGTCGTCTGACCTCGTCCCCAGACAAACCTGACGGCTGATTTGTATTGTACTCTCATTACTTCAGCGGCAGAATTCAACTCCACGCTTTCAAAGCAACAGTGAAAGCAGAGATGTTCAGGCTGTTGACAGTTGGCGGTCGGCCGCTTTTGTCAGATGAAGGTAGTCTGTGTGAATGGGAAGTTTTTTTGGTCTCAACACTCACAGCTTCTGTCCAACCTCCACAGTCTGGGTGTAAAAGTGCTGTGCAGAGTAGCTTATCCATAAAACCTAGCAGGAGTTGCTTGCTACCTTTAGGAATTATGAATCATCACACACTATGATTTCTTGCCTTGTAATTAGAAAAAACGCATCATTCAATCAAAATCAGACACACACAATACTAGAAACAGCTGAGAAAACCTAGAGTATGAGAGAAACCAGCTGGCAAAAAACATGTGGATCGGTGACTGGATATTCGTCACGTAGGCAGATTACTCATTCTAGTGGTACCGGGTTGGTGATGACATGACATGAGCGGACACAAGCATAATTGAGGCACAATCCTGGAGCAGCTAAAAACTGCAAGGCCAAGAAAAACCCTGTTTTTCTGGGAAGCTCCAGAATAGAACAATAGAAATGTACTGTGGAAAACAAAAAACAAACAAAAGGCAAGAGGCTGAGCAGATAACGACTGAATTTTACATTTTTGGCTGAACTCATCCTTTAACGTGAGGAGAAATGAATTACTGTTTTCAACGCGTAAAAGGTTCTGCTGGATGTCTCGGACAGACTTCTTGGCAGACGCGCACCACAGGGGTGAAATCCGTCACACACATTACAGTGTTACACACAGGTTTAGTACCGTACCTGAGAGAGTAATGCCATTTAAAGTTCCCGTCTATAGTTCACTTGACAAGTCTCTTTGTGAATTCAGCTTAAAGACACTCCAGGGGTCCGCACACACACACACACACACACACACACACACATACAAGCACTCACACACACAGGCGAGTTTCTTTCTGCTTCTCGTTCTCCGGCGTTGGATTAATTAAGTTAATGGGAGATGGAATTTTTTCCTTGATTAAATGAGGCCTGACCCCCCACCATCACTTCCTGATGAAGAGGCTGGGTAATGCTGAGAGAGGCTGCACAGTGCTCTCTCACACACGCATATACACACACCAAACCCACAAGCATGCACACATATATACACACACACACTTGCCATGGAGACAACATGCATGCTCACATATGCACCCAGAAACCCCATACAGGAACAGCAAAAACATGCTGACAAACTTGAAGGAAGAGAAACGCTTGCGTGTAAGCGCGGCAACGCACTCTGACACGTATCACCTCCACGGCACCTCTCCCATTTCAACTAATTACGTCTCATTAAGTCATTAAAACATTAGCAGCCATTTCCCAGCTCACTGCCAATGGTTTCACTAGGCGAGAGGTTGGGGACCGTTCTGCGTTTGGGCATGGAAGCCATTACGCCTCGCAAAACTGGTGTGGAGGTGTGATGAGGGCCACGCAAAGGAAGAAAGAAGAGGAGGAAAACACTAATTTCCTTTTTAGGGAGCTTTAGACACGCTGTATAAACCTGCGTACAGCTAATTACATGATAAGGCAAAGCAAAACAAGCAAAGTCTCGTTTCCGGAACCGAGGACTCACATGACCTATTATCCTTTACAAAAAAAGTAGGCAAGATAAGCGTATCACATATTTCAGTGGCTATTTCATCTGGGAATGAAACACTTGATATCCACACATACACCATCGCGCCAGAAACCTCCGCATGCCCTAGATTTGTGGTGCAGCTCACACACACACACACACACACACACACACACACGTTCACAAGCGAACGTGTGCACAAACCCATTATAACACACAGACACAGACGCACGCCCACACGGTTACTGTCGGTGTCTCGTGAGGACACATTGTGGTGAAGAAGGGGGGGGTCTGTGAAGTGGCCATTTTGCCATTTTTTATCTTTTATTTTTTACTGTACAAATGGGAGCTGCTGGGAAGGACGGGTTGCACTCTGGGATATAGTCGCAGGCAGCTACGCAATCTCACTGAGCTGTAGTGAATGGATTGCGATGGCGGTTCATAGCTTATGAGAGAGGACACGCTTTACAGAAGGGAGAGAGGATGAAAAAAGACCGACAGCAGACGATACAGAAATAGCAAAATAAAAAACAGAAAAGCAAATGCATCAATTTTGACTCCTTATCTGGATTAGTAAAAGGTTTATAATTGTGCCAGTAACAGTGATTTTGAAAAGGTAAAAATACAGCAGTGGTATGATCCTCAACATTTTTTTTTATCTACTTCCATAATCCTGCTATATGTCAGGAGGAGAAATGGAATAAAATACACAAAAAAAGATAGAACAAAACACACTGGGACAAAGAAAAGGTGGGGTAAAAGGAGAAGTTAGGAGGGCAGTGCTCTCGATACCATCAACGCTTATGCCGCTGGTCCATCTCTGTTAATGGATCACCTATTCACAAAATGTTTGGGAGGACAGAAGGAGAAACAGGAGGAGGAGGAGGAGAGTGGCCCAACATTTTCACCGGGCCCTGCTCACTGTCAACAGAGACTGGACACCCCATGACCCGGAGACCACAGCTCAGGTTTCCCAGCCTCTAAATTGAAGCTATACAATACCTCAGGCCTTTCAGGAACCAGAGATATGTACAAAGAGGTTCTCCTAAAAGAGTACAACTGATCCTGAACTGAATTTTCTGCTGTTTTTAGTAGATTTTGCCTGTACTGCGGTAAGATACATTCACAGCAATAACAGTTTAATTTATCCACTGATGTCATATTTATACTCTACTCCTATATCTCTATTTGTGCCGTGTCTTTGTATATTGCTTTTGAATAAAAACATTTCTCCTGTAAAGTTATTACATTTTCCTTTCATACTGCATCGTGCTGGCTTTTATACATTTTCATATCTAAACCACGACATGACACTTCAACAATACTAAGAGTCCACAGCCATGTTAGCAAGGCCAACTCTGGGAAGCTGTACTTAGGCACAGTGGTGCTTTGAGCTTAATGATAATGTTGGCATGCTAACATGCTCACATGGAAAACGCTACTATGCTTTTTTCTGTAGCGGATGTATATATGTATAACATAGGCAAACTTTAGTACAGCTGATGGGAATGTCATCAGCTTTGCAGGTAGTTTTGCAATGAGTTAATATATTGTACGAATGAAACATTTGACCTGATTGTAGCATTATAGATAGGAAGTTAAAGGGTCATATTAAAAACATTTTCATGTGGACGATCCGTTCTTAAAAACAACAATACATCTACAGAGCTTGTAGAAAGGTGCGGAATAAAAGGTTTGGTTCAAAATAATTTTTGTTTTTTTAGTTTTGTTTCAGAATTCTGAGGGTTGGTGCCAGCTTTAACAAGATTAAGGTTAGGACTCTTATTAGTTGCCAGTTTGTGGGGGGAAAAAATGCCAAAATGGCTGATTTCTGCATCATGTGCCCAGCATATTATTCTACCTAAAGTTAGCTAGCTGATGATGTTAGCTAGCTGTTGATGCTAGCTAGCATTAGCAACATTAGCAATATAAGCACAGGCTAGCTAGTGTTAGCAACATTGGCTACAACGAATTGGCAAACCACTTGAAGAGCCAGAAAATTCTAATAAGAGTGGTGTTGGAAAATGCCAGTTTAGGGAGTACCTTCTAATTTCATTCTAAAGCAAATGTATGTTGCCGTGTGTGAGCTTGTTCTTCGATAGCCGATGCAACCTAAACACTGTTAACACTTCTTCCATTATCAACTTGTACAATGAATAATGAACAAGGAAGTCAAGGGCTGGAAACTGAGACAGCTCGCCTTCAAAGTAAAAGTTGTGGCTGTAGTATTGTCAAATTTAAATGAATATAGCATGAAACTTGGTGTGCTTGAGAAGTCAAGTGGGTTGAATCTGTTTGGCACACTTTATTACAAAATACTGTATTACAAAATATTGAACATAGCGCCAAACCATGGACAAACTTTGTAAGCCACACTATAAGGAAATTAAAGCTTTGTCAGATAAATTACAATCCATTCCAAGAGGGATATGGATAGCTGTACCAAATTTCCTGGCAATGAATCCATAAACTGTCAAGATACTTCACTAAAACTACACTTGTCAACCTGATGGTTGTGTTAAAAGAGAAGCCAGGGAATTCCCAAAGTCACATAGCTTAATGTCATTCTGACATTTCACGGCAATCCAACCAACAGTTTTTGAGATATTTCAAATCTGGACAAGCGTTGGGCCGACCAATGGACCGACATTGCCATCCGTAGAGCTACACTGCTTTTAACGTGGCTAAAAGCTGGCATACGAGTAGCATAGAGAACAAGTCGGCTGAAAGAGGTCACAGACTTTAAAAGGTGGAGAACGCGCGGTCAGAGATGGAAAGAGAGGATACGGCGCAAAGAAATAGAGCAGGATTTACAGAATGAAATAGAGTGCAGATAAGATTAGGGCAGCCTTGAGACTTCGACTGAAAGAGAGCACTGAAATGTGATTACAGACGCTTTTGTGAAGAGGGACCACTAAAGCACTCAAAAGCAGTGATAACCAGATTGCCTTGTACCTCCTGCTAAATTGACACAGCGGCAGCAGATAATTACTATGAGTCCTGAATGATGTCGTATTGTATCCTACATGCAGATAGCGCTGGTCTCAGGGAAATCGCTGCGCACCGAAACCTAAAATACAGGCTGAGTGGACAGGGACAGATGGTCTGATTGATAGCATTGGGCAGTCTTCCAGCAGGGAAACTCCTGTGTTTTCTCTGCATGTGTGTGTGTGTGTCGTAAGTCTGGATACCACAAACCAAAACCTCAAATCAAGCTCAACTAGCGCTCACCTACAGTTTCAGCTGGATTTGTTTGCCGATTCAATTTCATTACATCGATAGCAACAAGGTAAACAATAGCCCAGTTGCTTACATGGTCCTGTGGCCAAAAACAACCCTGCGTGAGAATAAATCAATACTTTGAAGTTACAGTTGTTATAATCTGAGCGGAGAAGCAGCACACGATAACCCCTGCAGGGAGATGGGGGCTCTTAGGTTTCAGCATGCAGGTGGAAGTGCCTGTGTAGTAACAAGAAACACAAAGTCACTCCGACAGACTCCTCGCTACTGTCTAAATATTTTGGCTTTATATAGCAGATTTCCTCACTGGCTTCCCAGCCTTGGGCATTGAGTTCTTTCTGCGCGCCGTCAGAAGACCTGAACACACAGCGCGCTCTTTATGACGCTTAAATTGCGCTGATGGAAAATCAAAACTGTTTACTAGTTAAGCAACGCTACACAAAGAGGGCTCAGCATTTCACTGAACCCACAGTGAGGCTGTGAGTCACTCCACAATCTGAACAGCTGCCGTGTCAGGTGTTAACCGTTCCAGCTGTGTTTCCTCCCATGACGATACAGCGGGGCTCTTCTCACACCCAGTCATCTTAACCGCAAACACACACGCACTCACTTCCACGGTCAGAAAGCTGATACAATGAATCAAAGATTGTAGTCTGATTTTTGGGCGCTGGCGAGTCGACTGAGGTTACACACACTGACAGGCCTGCAAAATGAATGGCTGCACTTTTTTCTCTGATGGGAAAACCGTTTTGAGCGTATTTCTAAATTAAGTATTCTTTTGCTGCACATCAGCGACAGACCACTGGGCTCTAGATCAAGTGACACAATGTTGACCTTTAACTTAAATCCAAACAAATGTCATTTTTTGCCCACTAATTACCTCCCAGAAGATCACTGTTGACATGTCAAGATGAAAAATGAAAAAAGTTATTTTCATTTTAAAATAATCTGACAAGGTTTTGGTCGATTACTTGATTGGTCGTTTGATGTGGTTATAAAAATAATGAAAAATGCCCATCACGTTTTTCTAAAGCCCCACCTGATATTTTGTAATTGCTTGTTTTGTCTGACCGACAGTAAAAAGAAACCAAATCCTGGAAAAATTCACATATGTGAAGATGCAACCAGCACGTCTAACTTTAGGAAACACCTGGTCAAACATAAAATACATCTAAAAGCGCAGGAAAAAGAATGTATCATGTTTGAAGGCCAGTTTCCCTGCAGTCGCTGCAGCTGATGTTAGCATACCTGCAGCCAGCACTGCGCTCTTCTTGGAGGCTGAACCCTCAAACGTGATGAGGAATCAACATCTTCATCAACATCTTGATGGTTGGAGAAGTTATTGCTGGAGATAACTGGGTTTTTTTCACTGTCATGGTTCACATATTGTTATTACATCTGTTTGCGTGTGTGAATAACGTTGTTAATGCTCCTTTTGACAGTTATCAATATTTTTTATGAATGTATTGTCCAATACTGTGGTGACATTCCAGTTTCTACATTTCAGGTATTTAGACTGGGTAAGTAAAGTGCACGAATTTAAAAAAAAGTTCTTCAGTCTACTTCCAGGTCTTCGAACAGCTTCCTCCTTTGAAGCGATGCCGGTTAAATGGGGTTGCCTATTTTTTTACAACTTAAATATTTTTGTTATAACAAAGAAGGTAACATACAGAAAAAAAGGTCCCAGTGAGTACCAATATTGGTTCAAATGTGAGCAGTGCCCAGACCAAATTACACTATACTTTGATGTAGAGAACCTCTACTATCTAAAATCTGCTGCTTTTCACAAGTTTCGCATGCAGAGATGAACCACATACTTGATATTTGCACTTGAGAGCCTCAAGATCACACAGCAACCTTCTTGTCAAAGCGATTTGGACCAACAAATGGCATGAAAGCGTATCATGAATAAAGTGGTGCTGTGGCGAGACAAACATGGCTCCTGTGTCCAACTGAATGAGTGTAAAAGCGGGCGAACGGGAGCAGAACAGAGAATGAGCGACAGAGAATGCGAGAGGGGGGCGTACTAGTGCAGTCCCTCGTGCCTCCTGCTTTATGTACAGTGCTCATTCATCCCAGTCTGGCCTCCTCCAATCACAGCGCAGCATTTCCTGCATGCGGGGCCTCCCAGCAGCATGGGGCCTCCACATGGCCAAGTCAAGTGCCAGGCCCACTCGCATGAGTCAACAAAGCGGGCAATAAAACTAACACGGGAGTAACACGGGAGATCCGAATCAGAATCTGCTCATTCACGCAATGAATGTGCAGGAATTTGTGCGGGTGACACCGCCGCATGAGACACTGCGCTGGTGAAGTCAAGGTACCCCAGTATGTGGAGGAAAATACAGGACAACACGGTCTAGATAGCGCTCCCTTCTTACTCAGCACACGTACATTTTTAATGCTCCTGTGCAAGGATCAGGGTTGAGCATCTCACACAAGGTCAGGATGATGAATGAGACTGCCATGTGACACTAACCTGGTACATGCACCGAGGAAGGGTAAACTGCAGCGAGCCGGCTCTGCATATTATGCTCACGCTGGGGTGCTCGACAATGACATTTCCCATCACTGACGTGAGGGAGCTGTGCTGCGGTCTTTGACTAATATACTGCATTTTAATGAGAACTAAAGGCTGAGAGCGCTCAGTATGAATGCACAAATTGATTGTTCAAAAGACCCCTAAATGCATTGCGTTGTATGATAGTTACATGTAACAAGAGTAATCCAGGAATGAAGACGCTGTCTAGTGCCGCAGTCCTTTGCCTTATATTGTTCGCATGTGAATTTCCCTGAACTGCCTTATCTCAGCAACATGTGCTCGTCAATACACCTTCATTTTAAATTCAAACTACAATCACAATGTACCAGCACCTTCTCACCTACATGGCTATACCTTTAGTGCAACTCCTCTGCCATCAAGCAGAGGGCAGGGAGGAATGAAAGGAATGTGAATGCATGTGAGAGTAACCAGACTGCTGCGCGCTCTCTCTCTCTCTCTCTCTCACACACACACACACACTCATGGTCACACTCACACATACACATACATGCATACAAAGATAACTACACTGGTAGAATAAAGGTCAAAGTACTGAAACAACATGTTGACAACAGGTCAGTGACAATTCAAGTTGTACAGAGTTTACTCTCCTCCAAGAGGAGCTGCCTCTCTGTAACGCTTGGTAAGCTTAGAAATATTGCTGCAGCTTCACTGATCAGTCTGATAATGTTTATACAAAGATAATGTTCAGGCTACCGACCCTGTCAGTGAATATGGTGCTTTGGATAGAATCAAGCGCCGGGATTCAAGCGAGGTTATGATTAGGCCTTGGACTGAGGTTAGTGTTGTTTAAGGCTGCACGCTTCTTCACAAAATATTCTGAATACTATTTCTCGAGGAGCTGTGATCCTACTCTGAGCATCAGCATGAATGAAATCACGTCAACTTATCAATTACAACCTCTGTGACCTAACAACAGGACCGGCAGGATGAAACGCACAATCCAGATAGCAGAGCAACTTGGCAACATTTGATATCTGTATGCAACTGAGGTGCAACTCTGTGTAACAGCTGCCATGAGAGAATATCACTCCTTGTTCTGTAGGGCATTCCCTGTAATGTAATGCTCTGCCGCTTTTCAAATGTTGGCGTCATCTGAAAAGCACCCGCTTGTAACATTTCTCTACACGACTCAGGTGGGAACAAAAGCAAACACATCATGATTACAATGCTCTTACATTACATGTGGCACTGTGTGCTGTGTGCAAGGCTCCAACATAAGAGGTGAAGCTGCAGCGACTCATCTCTGAAGACTGACTTTCACCACTGACATGCTGCAGGTGCAATTATTTTTTAAATGCTATTATCTTGAGATGTAGGTGTAAATTATTACTTTATATATCTCAATCGTTATATTGTGAAACCAAACACCTGATTTCTTGAGATAACAAGATTATTTATCATGAGAAAACAACTTCATGAGATTCGTAAGAGTGGACGGTGGCATACACAAACTGCACCTTTGGCTGAGTTTCTACTTGAACTTTTTGTGAACTTTTGCTATATGAATGTTTCACCCATTCATTTGACATAAGTGTATTTACACTATCGCTACTTAAAGGATAGGTGTAACAACAGTATTATCATTAAATATTGGTTCCACACTGACTTTTTAAAGAGAGGCACTTGTGAGGAGTAGAACAGCGACATTTTTCATCTAGGTAACACCAACACATTTAGGTGCACTCAATAATGCATTATAAATGTAATTCCTTAAGAGAAATAGATGATAGCTATACATTTTTAGATAAGATAAGATGTTCCTGTATTGATTTCCCTTGGGAGAAATTCACAGGTAACACAGCAGTACAGAGGGAAATAAGCAGCGGAAGTGGAATAAGTCTCAAAAATATAGAGACAATAGAGATAACAGACAATAGAGACAATAATAAGGAGATATTGAAAAGAACAAAACAACAATTTGAGTACAAATATGATGAAAAACTATTAGAATAAAGATAAACATTCTATATACAGTAACTGTCCTTGTGATTACATGATGTGTGCAATACATAATAAATGTTGCAATATATAATAAATAGGCACAATAGGCACATACCCTGAGGCCCGAATATAATAACAGTGTTGTCAGCTTAACATGCTGTAATCGTTCATTCTGTGTAGAGTCCGGACAGAAAGAAACAATAGGCTTTTGACTGTGATCGAATCAAAGCACCTATGAACCTGATACAACTTGAATTCTCACTGGCAGTTTACTGTTTCACTGATGTCATTTTGGAAGAGTGTTCATTGTTAAAGTCAAGCCTTTTTTATCTACCATAAATTCTATGGTAGAAAGAATATTGGCTATGTAAGACAATACATTTTAATCCCTAATATTGGCATCTGCCCCCAAAAATCAAGCATCAGTCAGACTCTAACATGTAACGTGTCTTGTCTGGCACATTATTTTACTTCAGAAATGTTCCACCCGTTTAAAAAAGGCTACTATATAAAACTGCATCGTATTGAAATCAAACGAGCTGCTATGATGAAACCAAGCGCTTGAGTTGTGCAGCAGCAAATTAATTACGAAAACACACATTTCAACATTTGTGCCGTGTGCTGTTTTAGACATCACCCCAGTCTTTTGACACTCCTGGCTTGGAGGCAACATAGTAGAATTTCTGAAATGTGTGTTGGCAAGATATTTCTGGTAGCCATCATGCAGTTCAATGTAGCACAGGTAAAACTGTCATGCAGGTTGTCATTCAACTTTACTGCAGTCAGTGATGCAACCTTTGTAATAGTCATACCCACACAGGGCTTCTATGAATAAAAGAATATTACATTTTACTCCCTAATATTGGCATCTGCCCCCAAAAATCCAGTATCAGTCAGACTCTAACGTGTAATGTGTCTTGTCTGGCACATTATTTTACTTCAGAAATGTTCCACCCCTTTTAAAAAAGATGACTATATAAAACCGCATCGAATTGAAATCAAACAAAAAGACAGGAAATTATTATTATTATTAAGATTAAAAAGACATAAATAGAAAAAAAAAATTTGGGAAATTTGTTTGGCTCATTGTAAAAATGAAAATTTGTCAAAAAGGCTTTAGATGAAAGAACATACCAAAATCAAACATTAATTAATTCCCTTATTGGCCCACAAGGTTTTACTTTCAGACAGAGGCCTTGCAAATTCACGACTGATAGAAAGCAAAAATAAATTCAACACAATACTTAGAACATCCCAAGAGAGTGAAACATTTCAGTCCAAAGCATACAAAATTGAGCTCAAGACTTCCCCTCCTTTCATGCAAACACTTCTGTGCCTGAGATAGCCTCTCTGGCACCATGAATAGGCTCGCACGGGGCACCATAAAAATCAACATATTCATTGCACAAACATACCCAGCTGAAACTCAGCCCAGGGCATCCTTAAATAATATGCATCCTAATTTAGCATCGACTCTCTGGGGAGGGGATCAAGATGCACTCACAAATCGCAGTTGACACACCCACGCTTACACACAAGCGAGCGGGGCAGGCGCACAGGGTGAACGCACCTCAGTAAGCACAAACACGCACACACACATGCAGACACTTAATTTATCGCTAATGTGTGCTGAGCAATTCTCGATGGGCACTGCTGCCCTGCAAGTCTCACGAGGTCTGTTTATGTACATTTACACCAATACTGAAAGAGTGCAATAAGTTTGAGCCCAAACAACCTTAACAACAACAACCTGGTCATTAAAAGAATACAATTTACATAAACACATTAATTATACATCAGTTAAATTAGAAAAGCAATTACATTAAGTCATTGAGGAGGTGTGTTCGCGATGATCTGTTGATCTGTCACAGGATGTGGATGAAGGACCACAAATGCAGACTACACAAATGTATTTTCTAGTGACCTCGAGGCAGTAAAGGCCAATGCCAGTCATTCTACAGACAACATACGTCCCTCTGCAAATTCGATGTTTAATATTCTGTAGCTGCCACTATACGGGAGGTCGAACAGCTGGCCCTCCGGTGTAGACACAACAAACTGGAGCCAAACACAGTTCAGGTGGAGTTCAGGAGGAGAAATGGACAACAGTTCTTACGGGAAGGAAAGCTGGAGACCAACACTGAGTCCATCTTCCTGCAGTGGTTGAGGAGTGGATTGTTTCTGTGGCTATTTCCATAGCACTTTGTCAAGAATACAAAACATCGATCAGCCTAAACATTGACCATGACATTGATTATCTCTTTACAATGTAACATTCTGCTAGGTACCTTGGGTCCTGGCTTTCATCTGTAATTCTTTGTCACACTACTCAAAACCTAGTTCACCCCATTGTGGGCCCACAGTGGATGGGACTCCGAGGCATGGACACAAGGCCCCTGGGCCTGTCCTGTGGTGTCTGGTATTAGGGCAATGATGGTGGTGGTGGTGGATGCCCGATCGGATTGGGATAATGGGATTTCTGAGGCCACGTGGACGACTTCTGCCATCAGGAAACGCTCTTGCCATAAGGGGGGAGTGCTTGGTCTGTAACAGTGTTGGGTTAGCAGTGTATGACATGTGGTATCCGCATGAATGCCAGGACCTAAGGTTTCCCAGCAGAACATTGTATTGTTGTAAGATGATCAATAACATCTCCTGTAAGTCCTTTTATATTGGGGTTGATCGCTTGATCACAGCTGTCTGTCAGATTTTTGTTCCGCACAGTGGCCACTGACCACTCCTTCTATGTACAAGCATACTTGATGTGAAACTGGAATTCCGGTCAAGTTTTCAGCCAAGTATGAAACTGTAGAACGAAGACTACTCTCCAAAAATACCACGACATCACTGGTGTACTGATGCTTTGTGGACTGGTGCCACAGAATCTGATCGTTACCCAAAAGCAGTCGGCAGGAAAAAAGCTTGTGCCGGAATCCAAGACCAAGCTTTAAAGGAGACTTTAAAGCCACTCTTACCACCAACCTAGAGTAACACGAGCAATTTGCCCACTGCCTGCCAAGTATGTCATCTACTGTGTGAGAAATAGTGTAAGTAAGTGAATGGAGAAGCAAATCAAGCATCCAACAGGCCAAAGACAGCCAGGATTTATATTAAAGTTGAGGCTTTAAAAGAAGTCTCCAATCAGATGCCTCCTTGTTTCTGATGTAATTCCTACACCTTGTCAGCAACAAGAATGGAAGGAAAGGCAATGGCAATTTCACTGAAGAAATTCTGAAATGTGTGTTGGCAAGAAATTTCTGGGAGCCATCATGCAGTTCAATGTAGCACATGTAGGACTGTCATGCAAGTAGTCATTCAAATTTACAGCAGTCAGTGATGCAACCTTTGTAAAATAGTCATACCCACACAGGGCTCCAGGGCGCGACTATTTAGGTCACACATGCACCCAAAAATCTATCAAGTGCAACTTAATATATGTAACTGTCGCACCGGTGTGCCTGATACTGAGCAGGTCAGAATAAAAAATGTAGCACTTCAAAATATCTACTAAAAAACACCAACTGGGTTTGTAGATAATACCCCCAGTGCTCCCAGTCTGCAGTTCATACACTGCAGACTGGATTCTGTAGTCTAAACTTTTATGTTAATGAATGTTTTCTCTACTACTTCAGCCATATTTGAGGTTGATGTAGTTATTTAAGTTCATCAAACACTATATTTCCTTATCAGCTAAACAGGTTATTCTTATTCCTTGTCGGATGTGCTGTTATTCAAACAATTAAATTGTTTTAAATTTTACTATCAAAATGGCAGTATGGTGAAGTGCAATATCCAACTAACAGAGGCCCCACAGTTTTGACAGGTAACAACAACATCACACCACCAGGATGTTTATTGTTTCTTCGACAAACTGAAAATTGTGACGCAAAAATGATCACACAAACTAATCGTGAATTATATGACAATCTCAACATCTATCAGAATAATTGCAATTTAATTTGTTCACAAAATCATTCAGCCGCAGTTAAAATGCCTTGTTGAGTGCAACTAAATGATGTGCCGTTGCACCTTAATGAAATTGTCATGCCCACCTCTGCAACCAGTCTGAAAAGTTAGTCTGGAGCCCCGCTATGTCTGTGCTGCACACTAAAGTTTGTGTATTTTGTCTTAAAACTTGCCTAATAACCTAGTTTAGAACTTAAAGTGGTACAATATTTGTAACACGTCAACCTTACTGGATTCAAAACATCTTCGCCTGCCAATGTGCCAAGCTGCAGATGTAACCCCTTGTGTAACTTTACATCTGCATGATATTTAAGCTAGAGAATGGACTTTTGCCCTAGAGTACCCTGGTGCAGTGTGTGGAATAAATGGTTGACTCAAAAAAACATTTGCCACCCACCACCATCTCGTCTAACTTTGCACAGGGTCACATCAGCACTGGGATTTCTACAAGCTAATTTCTCCTCGGGTGTTCCGTCAAAATATTAACTTTGTGCGAAACATGCTGCTATGATGACCCGTCTGACCTGAGAATATTACAGGAATAACTGAAGTTTGTTTGCCCTGGACAGTAACTCTGGAACTAGACGTTCAGTTGTGGAGTTATTTGTGAATTTCACAATAAAAGGAGAGTCATTCAAGTACCTCTTAGAGCTGAAAGTGCGCAGAGGCACTCAAAGGTGAGGTCCAAACAAGCTAAAAATAAGACATCAACAGTACGGGGATCTCAACGGGCTGGATCACAGCCTTCACAGATGTGTCAAGAGCATGCTGCTTATTTTGATACCTTTCTTTAGAACAAAGTTCACCGCAGCCTTCACTCATTTGAACATGGTTACGCTGTGTTCAAATACTCAAAACCTTGTGCTCTGCCATTTGTCCCCTTTCATGTAATTACATATAACACAAAGCTTGCAGTGGAGCGCATTAGCTGTTCTCGTCAAACTGCACTCTCATTTTGACCGAACAAGTTAACATTAGAAGTGCAAACGGGACAGAAATAAGTGTGGTCGCTTTCTTCTTGGTAACGGCACATCACACAACGGCACAGTTCCAGGGGAACTGGAGTGTAACATTGTGACTGTGTGGGTTTTAAAGAAGACCTATCATGCTTTATTCATTTTTTTCGTCAGTGGTTCGTTCTTAAGTTCGTTCTTAGTTAAAAAGGTCAAACTCCCCACCAACAGAAGCTCCTCTCTCCCACAGAAAACACTGCTCCTGAAACGCCTCATCAGTAGTGTCACCTTTCTGAGATGTTGCAACATCGCAGCTCGTCATCATGCCACACGCTAGCATAATTTACGCCTCGCGGCTAGTACAGCGTGTGAGAATTGATTTAGCATAGCTGCTGTGTTGTTGTAAGTGGTGCTGGGTCAGGCGTGTGTGAACGGACCAATCAGAGGAGACTGGGTATTTGGGAGGGCGGACTTAAAGAGACAACAACAAAGCGTTTCAGGCAGAGGGCGAATACAGAGCTGCAGAACTGGACAGTATGAGGAAATTGGTTTGTTTTGTGAGCACTAAAGCATGTAAGCTTATTCTAGTGGGAACCCAAAAAAATAAAAATAATGAACCTGAAAATGAGCATATGTATTCTTTATGATGGACGGTTCAGAAAAGCATCATGTGAGCTCAACACTCATTGTACAAATTAAATGACTCGGAGAGGACTGAGAAAAGATGATTTCACAGAGTTAATGCGGACCATTAGGCTGTTAATACAAACAGTTTTCACATGCGACAGTCAGTCAGTGTAGCGCCAACGCCTCGTCGTGCAGCGACTGGTGTGTTTACAGTTTTCATGTGCATATAAAAAGGCCAAAGGCGCTACAATGATCACATTAATTTGCTCACAACGTCTTGCAGGAGTGCAGATGTTTCATGTTTTTTATGAAGTCCATTACTAACTGTGCGCACATTGAACACACAGACACTGTGAAGCGTTAAATGAAGCTGACATATTTTCATTTGATCTTGAGCATGGACAAAACAAGCCCTTTGTTTGTGGATGTAGCACTGGCCCTTGCCCTCGAATTCGCCCCACCAGCGCCCGCCAATTCATCCCTGTCCTAGAATCACCCCCTAGCCCCCCCCCACACTCTCCAGCGTCAGTTCCCACCACTACCAACACCCACGACATTCATGCTCCACTTTCTGAACCCAGCAGAACGCACACAGAGAGAGCGGAGTCACACTCAGTGACTGCGTTGTTAGCTGATTATTTAGTAATAAAACATGATATATACTAATCTGCTCATTTGATCGTAAAGCATGACGATGCCGCTGTCAGGGTTTTGCAGAGCGTGTGAATGCAAATGTGGCTTCTGCTCTGAGGTGAAACAATTTTTGATGACAGCTCTTAAATATTTCAATGGATTTAGGTCGAGCGATTTGCCTAATGTTCTTTAAGTGACTTTATGAATGTGATATTCTATCAATTTCAAAGGCTTTCCCAGACAGCGACCACATGTCCAAAGTGTTTGGCACCAACTCTCAATGACAAACCTCGCAGTGTAAATAAATCCATTTCCTCTTCACTCTTATCGCAGACAACCTCCATCACAATCGCCATTTACCTGAGACAGATTTCATCATCGGGATGTGATCGCCCCCAGCGTGGCACTCACTCTCCTGTCAGGAGGATCTCAAGGGGAGTAATCCCTTATTCTGTCTCCGCTGGAGCTGGCGGGGCCCGGTAATCTAACTCTATATAAATTGTATCCTCTGACCTTCTAACACCATATCAGATGGAAGTCAAGGAGGCATACCTATAGTCTCCTCCCTTTAAATGCCTTTATCTGCATAATTGAACAATGAATAATGGAACTTGTGTAATAAAATTACAATATGTCCCACAGCAAGGTGGTGCCTACCTGGATGTGCGCACAGCTCCTGATATACTCATTCCACCACCCTTGATGTTTCAATGCCAAAGCACAGCTTGTGCACAAAAGCCTCTACTTCTCATCATCGCACTGGTAGCAATCACTCCGGAGCGTGTTGTACAGTTCTGGAGTTGCAGCAGCAGCAAAACCATGATCTCCAGACACAAGAGAAAGATAAAATACTGTTGAGCGAGACAAAAGGCTGCAGTAAGCAAAGATCTTTCATCTATTTGTAAGAGAGATTTGTGCGTACAGATGTGTTGCAGGAAAAAAAGAGACAGCGCCTCCCGAGTATGTGTACTTTAAAATTGGACAAAGTGTCAGTGTGAACGCTCGTGGAAAATAATAGCTTGTGTGGCATCCCCATGGGCAAATCAACCAATACGAGATATCAGCGAAATATATTCCATTAAACATTGTAGACATCACAGGCAGTCAGAAGTAATCACATGTGACTTCGCCTGGTCTCCCTCAAGGACATGTAACGAACTGAACTGAAATTAAGTTAAGGTTTGCAGCAGGTGTTTGCCGGGAGGCTTCGTTCACATGAAGTGAAACCTGCTTTATAATATGTATTAAACTCATACTGTGAACATTTTGGGGCCCCTGCCGCACAATAATTGTGTGGCAATTCATAGTAGGGCTGCAAATAACAGTCATCTGAATTAGGACACCAACGTTTGGTCTCCAGAGGGAAAGTCCTGTGAATTTGTTGACTGTTTATGACAGAGACTGGTTTGTTTTTCGCTTTCTGTAATGTCAGTCAGTTAACGTACATAAATGACGTAACTGATGTGAAGTAGTTTTTGTGTCTAAACCTGAACAAATCGCAACCTTTTGACAACGTTAACAACAATTCCAGAGTCATAACATGTCGTGACAAGTGAGCTGTTTGTCAACAAGCTTTATTTTGAAAGTCTACCCGGACTTGGTATATTACATATTGTTAATGACTTGCCTTAATTATGAAAGCCTAATTGGATGTGACACACAATTTATGAGCGATATCTTGACCATGGAGCCCTTCATGTGCAAACCTGACACTAGAGGGGTTTGTAGCGTGAAGCATAAAGGCCCTGGCACCCCATCAGCCACTGTTAGGGGCTGTTAGTGAACGTCTGTAGCTCTAGTCAGCGCGGCACTGGACGGCCCTATTTCAGTGGCTTTTTGGTTGATTGGGCATGTTTAATCAGTGGTGGCTCACCGGTAAGAGAAATCACTCTGATTGGCTGTTCAGGTGAGCGAATCAGTGCATGAAGCCACGATTTTAAAAATGTAGCATTGTTTCTCCTTGTAAGAAACGGCTGTATGAACGAGAGTGGCGTTAAAACATTTCGCTTAATCGTAACAACGGTTACGGCATAAGTGCGGAGTGGTTCCTCCTTTCAAGCAAGTGCGAAACATGCAAGCCAGTTGGCCAGCTGTAGCCTTTGCGGTGTGTTCGAGTGTTGGTTTTTGGGCAAGGCACGGGAGGCACAGCACCTAAAGGCAACTGACCAGCCTGACGAGTTCGACAAGGTAGGAGCAAGAACGTTGCGTACGACAAATCAAAGCTCCCATATATGAGACGCTGGAACCAGATAAACTTAAGAACGCGATGACTGGATTATCGCGAGACCATAGATGATGATTCACTCTCTGAGGTGGCTGTGATTCAAACTGTAAAAACAATACGGTAACTGAATCCTTTACAGGAGTCGTCTGAATCAAATCTAGACTATAAATGTCACCTCTTAGTGATCTTAGTCCAAACAAGGCAAACATTTCAAATATGTCTCTTTCAAACACACACACACATGCACGCGCACACACGCACACTCAGCCCTACTTGACTGGTCCTCATGAGGCTGTTAACAGATTAATGCCAACCTGTAAATGCTTCCCTACTTCAAACTTTATGCAGCCATGAACATTTCACCTCTTCGCCTTCGCAGAGCTGGAAAGCAGAATTCTGCAGCTGTGTGAGAGTTACTACCAGTGTTTTTTTTTTTTTTGTTTTTAACATACACAGTCTGATGACAAGTGGTTTGATTTCAGCCCTACTTCACTCCCTGAACATCTGCGCAAAGCTAATGAGGGTAATCTACTAATTGCACCATCTTGCTTCACTACATCACTATTACCGCCTCACCTGTGGCTCCTGATTTCACGCAGGAAAATCATCTGTGCGCAAAACCAAAAGTTTTCAGGACAGAAATGCATGTCAGTGTTCATTGTTTTTTTTGTTTTGTGTTTTGTTATGATGTTTTATCTGTTTCCCCTGGTCCTGGAGAGCGTTTGACTGTGTAACCTCCACTGATACTCTGCACAGGTCTTTGTCATGTAAGTCTTTCGGCCACTCGCCGCCGCCTGTGTGGGCAGACACTTCTCCTCTCCGGCCAGCACGCTTCCTCCCTCCGCTCTCTGGAGCCGCCAGCCACCGCAGAAACCGTGCGACTTTCACCCTCAGACCTCTTGACACATTCCTCACCGAGTTTATCGAGATCATGCACGGACTGAGACGTCTCTCTGATGACACTACTGGGGCTGATGGTTCATTAAAATCCTCCCTCTCTCTCAACTCTCTACAGCACCAGATGTCCCGTGTGCGCACACTTTTATTAAATTGTCTGTGGGGGGGTAAAAAGAGCAATCAACATATTTAAGTCTGGGCTTTCCATCCACTCTCACTGAAACACCGAGGCCGATCTTCATAACGAGCTCCCCCCTCGTCCCCTGTTTGATCCCAAACTTCCCCCCTAAAAACAGAACCTCCGCGGCCGCTCCGTGGCACCGCTCACGCAGGGGAAGGGGGGACCTCCCTCCTCGGGCAAACGTCCTGCAACTTCCGAGACGCCGGAGCCTTTTTCCAGCGCGTCCCGAGAGAGAGACACCCATGAAGTAACACAAACCCTCACACGCACCGGAGAGGCCACACGGGGTGAAAGGCAGAGCACGGAGGGGGGACACGACACGTACCGTGCAAGGTGCACATACACCCAGCGGCTCCTTTATCGCAGCCCACTTATGTTCTGAGTAACTGCACTTTGGTGTAACACGAGTGGCCAGCCGCCTCACACATGCACCCCCAGTGAAAACACACACACACACACACACACACACACACACAAACACAGAAAATAACATGCAGATGATTCAAGTGAGCGCTTTACCTTGCTTGGATGGACCACAAAACAGCGAAAGAAGACAGAACAGCCAAATTGTACTCTCCACCGCCATGTACAGCCTTTGATTTCCACCAGTGGGGTAGCAGCGTACGACTATACAACCAGCTATACCGTTATAGCGACATGCATATGTTGGAATCCGCTATTGTCTCCGCCGGTGCGTAAAAGGAGTCAGCGTGGATGTTTCGCTCTCTTCGCCGAACAGTCCCCGGGCTTCTACCCGAACAATACGCTCGCACTAGTCAGGGGAGAGCCGTGTCTCTCGGCGCTCCAACGCCATGTTGCGAACGAATGTTAAGTGTGTGTGTGTGTGTGTGTGTGTGTGTTGGCTGCTGCTGCTCCACACACAAACGCATGAACGCACACGCGCACATACGCGCGCACGCACGTTCACCAGACACTGGCTGGCTGGCTGGGCTCGTCGCTGGAGTCCTGAAAAGCTGTCGGCGATTCTAACACACCCCTTCTTCCTCCCTGTTTTTTTTTGTGTGTGTGTGTGTGTGTGTGTGTCCAACTCCACGCGTTCCCCACTAACACTTGGAAGATTCATTCAAAGCGGACACGCCGTGGAAAACACTCACCACATTTGTCACTATATATTTTACCCCGGGCGCCCTCTCTCTCCTTCCTCTGTCTGGAAAGATGAATTCGTTTGGGGCAATGCCTCGTTTTCTGCCGGAACGCAGCGGATCCGCACATGCTCGTTTGTTTTATTTCATCCTCGTGTGGTTTTCTACTCTAATTGTGTGCGTGTGTGTGTGTGTGTGTTTTTTTTAAATAAATCTGCTGACTGCCTCGGCGTGCCCCTCCAGATCTAAAGGAGTCTTAATCTCAGCGGGACGATGGTCAAATAAATAAATAATAAATAACGCGTGGAGAATGGGCGCTCATCTGTAATGACTGCAAATGTGTTGCCCTGGATGAACCTAGCGATGAAGACACTCCTCATGTTCAGTGAAAAAAAAACAAACAAAAAAAAAAAACAACAACAACAAAAAAACAACGTGTTCTATATCAATTAAGTCCATCATGGTGTGGTGTGTTGTCTTCACCTTTTTGTTTGTGCTGAGTGGATGCAGGGAGGCTTGTTGTGTGTGTGATGAAGCAGGTCTGGGTAAAAAAAAAAAAAGAATGGAGAGAAGCACATGTGCTCTTGGAGCAAGCACAGGCAAGAGGAGGAGGAGGAGGAGGTGGTGGTGGGTATGAAGGAGGGGTGGCGTTGGTGGTGTGCATCCCAATCAATCAACCGGCTCGCCTCCTGCACTGAGTGCTGAGGGACCCACTGACTTTTGCACATAGCGGGAGCCAGCTGGAGCCCAGCCTTACCCAGAGCAGACAAAGACTCGCCTCGTGCAGCACTCTCAGCATCACCGATACCAGCAGCATCCCCACACTCACCAGAGCAGGAGAGGAAACACACAAAGGCCTTAACCGGTCACACACACACACAGCCGTCTATGTACTTAAAAGCTGGGACTTGTTAGGCTGTAATGAACCGAGCTTTGTACTTTGAAGTTTCAAAGCGCTACACACACTTTTTGTTTTGTTTAATGGGATATCTACTCGTAAATTGCTTTCCTGGGATGAAAAACAAAGCCTATTAAAGATCATCATGGAGTCATATTGCTGTATATGAATCGAAGTGCAGCGTTTGTGCCTTCAAATACAGCCTCCCTTTTGTTTTTTTGATAATGGGTTTACAGCATGTAGGAGTGGAAAGCTTTATGTTTTGCCTACACCATGGAGAAGAAAGACAAGCAATCACAAAAGGCAATAATGAAGGAGTTCCCTTTGGTAATAATATCTTGTCTGGCAAGATTTTCTCGTCTGAGCGTATTAATTTAATGCTGATATGAGATTGATTCGGGGGCTGACGAAATGAAATGGGATGGATGCATTTCCCAGGTGTCTGATTAAAGCAAATGCCCCGGCCATCGGATTATGTGATTGCATTGGAAAACTAATAGCACTGCTGTGTCCTCTGTGATTGTGGTCAAGCTGCAATTTCCCAGCTTTCCCTTTTTTCCCTTCCCCGGCCCCCGTAAAATAATGAACACAAACTACCAGCTGCTTGCAAATGGCTCTACAAAAAGCACTGTGATCTGAATGCACAGCTTTAGTCCAATTTTGACATCAAATGTTGGCAGTTCACTATTTCGCCGGAGTTTTGGCTGCGAGCCAGATGAGCTGAAGTGAAATGACTAGGTGCTGATCGGGTGGAGTGGACGACCTGCTCCGAGACATGTTCCTAATTATGAGTAACCTGATTCCCTTAAAAACACAATCCAACCGAACATGCTGGCGCAACAGTTGAAACCCCATCTGCAATTTGTTACCCCTGACAGACATGGCCGGCCGTGCACTCTGGTTGATACGTATTATGAGATCGGTGGCTCTGTGATTGAACACGGCTCTCTCATTACCATATTTAAAGCGGTTCTGTACAAGATAAAAACAATGTGCTCCGGGAATTACAGGACCAGGATCATTCCAACAGGCACGGTTTTTCTTTTCCCAGACTAAGAAGGACCGCCAGGATAGTCAAAGATAGAGCGGGCCAATTGCGAAGAAAATTATTTACACATTTGATGGTCTGCCCACTGAGACCAATTAGGAAGGTAAACTTGTCTGGCTCGAGTCAAACAGCAAGAGGTTTTAGTACTTTCTCTTGGCAGTAGGAGATAGGTTTGTGTTGCTGTTTTTCTTTGAAAACAAATTAGATTTCTCTGCTACAGACAATACTGTAATTGGCTGGCGAGGAGCTGAGCAACTCTGCTGCAGTCCAAAAAATGTCCATCTTAGTAACTGTTGTGTTTGCGGGGAGATGAAACGCCTTTCTTAAAATAACTGCATGAGATGAGATTAAACACACTGGTGTCCCGGGCTTCAAGAATATTTCTGAATTAAATGCAATCTGTCGTGCTTATCGAGTTCAGTGAGTTCATGATCAGTGATTTCCTGGATTCATCAGGTGTTTTTCGGGTCTGTCAGCATCGTGCACCCTGATCCAGACATCATTATACCTCAGCTGTTGTTCAGGGTTCAGGCTAGGTAGCTACTTGCACCATGGTTCTCCTTCTTTGATCCTAAGATCACAAGGCTCTCTCTAGTCCCACCCGTGGTGATGTGAATCCTCTCCACATCGCCCTCAGCCCACCAACCCGCTCCTTGTGCTCGGTGAGTTTGATACAAACACAAGAACAAGGTGTTGACTGTGCTGTGATGAGGACAGTGTTGTAGTCATGACCATGACTCGAGACTGAGACAAGACCAAGACTGAGTAAAAACATGGTCAAGCCAGAGACAAGACTGGATCAACACTGGATGAGGGAACTTGAGCTGTTTCAACAGATCCACCAACAGCCGACCTAACTGAGTGTCCTGAGTCCTAACTGCTCCAGCTCTGAGGAAGATGATGGCCTGTTTTAGTGGCTCTGTTCAAGCCCTGACTGATTCTGCCTTGACCTTCAGGATTTGATCACAGTGCCAACTGAATTGCACATCTCCTTGTGTCCTGGGACAGAAACTTAGGACATGCTTGAGGGCTCCTTTTTTTTTGGCACTGCAGCAGCCTTGTTGGTGTCTAAGCTTTACCTCATGTGTGGAGACTTGACGGAATGTTAATGCATGTCGTAAACCTCCTGGACAGGGATTTCAATCTGGTGCGGCTCAGCTTTCCAAAGCTCAGCCAATGTCACCTTCCTCTCCAGCACATTCTCCCCTCTTGTTCAAGTACCCCGCTGCCCTGCTGCCGCCGTCCTACCTGACCTCTCCTCCTCTATCAGTGCTCTCACTTCCCCCTAAACCACACAGTTCTTCTTCTTCTCTTTGGCAGTGTCAAACTAGAAAGATCCAAGCCCTGCTCTGTCTCAAGTCATCGCTCCCACAAAGAGACTTGACCCTGCCTGTTGAATGGTTTCCATTGCTTTTCATTTCCCCCCAGTCCTGTACACCATTCTACCCTCGGGGGGGTACCCTCTGGGGTCTATTTCCTGTACTGTAACAACTCGTTTGTTCTTGTCACCCTGAATTCATCTTCCAAGGATCTGAGTGGATGTTGCAGCTTATGCCTATAGAGTGCAATATTTCTCATACCCACACGCCATCTTCTGAGGTAAGAAATGACTTTCCTCTACAGGGCTTCAGCTGTCAAGCACCTTGTACGACAGGAGTGGCCACAGCATTCGGGGCGTAATACCATGCAGGCATGTTTTTAAACTTTCCTGGCTCTCTGCTGCTATCGGCCAAGTCTCCAAATCAATGCTGGTGTATTAGATTGGTGATGTACCCGTCAGGGTGCTGTCAAATACCTTGCCAAGGTTCTTTATTGGCTTTTCTGTGATTTGGGGAATGGCAACACTTCTGATGCTGAAGCGGAAAAGCACCATCGACCCTTACTTTCTTAAGCTCGAGTGATCAAAACTCGGCTGGTTTGACGCTCATCTCAGCCTACTCCATCAACTTGTCTAGCCACTGCAGTATCCACCTGCAGTGCTGAATCTGCTGGGCAGATTTCATCTTGGGCTCTGTACCAGCTTGGATTGTATAGATTCCATGCAAGTTGTAAAACTCAACATTGAAAATGAATCAAAACTGGATGCAAAAATTATGTCTTTGTGATATAATGCATATAATGATGTATCTGGAACTGTGTGATTGATTTCATGTCACTAAAAGGGACCTAATTAGGGTCTCTTTTATAACTTTAATTCACATTACGTGGTCTGTCTATTGATGACAGCATAGTTATTAATTTTTTATCACCTTAGACAACACATACTATAAGCTGAGTAATCCTTTACAGTCACCGCTATAAGACATTAAAGGTGAAGCTCCATAAATCTAAGCAGCAGTATCTAGTCTAGATGAGCGTACGGAACAGTATATTGTAAATAAAACGTAGATTGATGATTTCATTATGAGATTCATTTGCGACTCTGCGGTGCATAGTTTTTAAAGTGTTCATATGCCAGGATGATACATGTACTTTCACAAGTCGGCATTTCATGTGCTAAATACGCAGCCAGGGGATCATTACAAATTCATATTAATTGAGTCATTCTGCTTTTAGCCATTATTTGAGATGTATTTATGAGTATGTGTTCTTTTGGCTAAAATAGCATTTCAGTGATTTACAACACCCACTTTCATTGCTGTCATCCTTACATCAGTGGGTCCCATTGTGTGAGAATCAGTGCTGGGTTATATGGAAATAGGCATGACTGTGTGGCAGTTTGTCAGCGCAACAATTACGGCCCCGGTGAAATATGTTAATGGCGGTTAACTGCTGTTCTTTTATGTTGGCTCCATTATTATTTGGCCTATTAATTTGTGAATCTTTCCATTCCACAAGCATTTAAAGGAGCAAGAACAATGATCTTGTTTTCTGCCATGTTGTGCCATTAAGCCTTATTTATCCCTGTCAGATGTAGAAGTTGTTAACAAATACTATATAATGTGATTTGTAGAAAGTCAAAATAACCCTTATTGCACATGCGGCTTCAAAAGTAGCTGTTTAAGGAAGCAGTCCACAGGTGATAGCAGTTATAATGTGGTTGGAAATATAAAATATATACATATATAAATATATATAGTGATTTGTCACCTCCCTTCCTTCATGTCCTTGTCTCTAGGCCACAAGTTTTGAGTCTGTGAGATTTTTATATTTGAATATTGAGTACAGTAGCCTCTTTGGTGGCTGTCTTTCATCTTCCTCAAGGTCAGAGTCACACAGCTCCAGCCGACAGCAGAGCGTCTCCTGAATAGGTAAGAAAAACACCACAGACTGGCTGACAGACAGAAAGAACAGTGCCCCCAGCTGGCGGTGCCTAGGAGTGAAGGCATCAGGCCCAGACACACACACACACGCGCGCACACACACACACACACAAGCATGCATCATTCATGTCAGGGCTACAAAAGAGGCAACGGTGATCAGAATGCTGAGCAATCTGAGCGCACAAAGAATAACGTTTTCTACATTCTAAGAGAAAAATAGTCTTTTGCTGTAACCATCTTCTGTCTGTTATCTTCAGCCTGGGAACAAATGGACTCTTTCTGTTGCTAGAAAAAATAATAGTCATACATCTGTGCTCCGTTTTCTAGCCAGGTTCAATCGACTACTGTGAAATGTTTAGTGAACAAACACAGTATGCCACGGTCCATGGTTCATGTTTGGATATGTAAATGAGCCTCGGTGTATGATTGCCTCGCCACAATGTTATTCCACCTCCTTCCGCTGGAGGGGTGCCCTCCACATGCTTGGTCTGGAGGAAAGCGTCTCCATAGAAACCACGACAACAGTGGCACATGGGGTAGGGGGCTGACTGGGCGAAGGGTTTTTTTCCTCCTGGAGGACAAAGACACCAGGGTGCACTGGCGCTGGGCCGCAACTGAGAGCATCAAGCAGGGATATTGAGTGTCGAACAACGGACACTAACTTTTACCTCATTTAAAGTGCATTTACACACCCAGCGATGAAGATAAATAAATGTATTCATGTGCTCAATACGGAACAAGTGGACTGGAGAGTGTGTGTGTGTGTGTGTGTGTGTGTTTGTGTGTGTATGTGTGTGTGTGTGTGTGTGATGCTGTGTGTTGCTGCGTGTAGTGTAATTCCTCCACATTCAACAACATTTGGGGTTTGATGAAATGCTCGCACAAATGCAACACTTTTAGAGGACACACTGTCTGATATTTTCAAAGTGATAACACAAATCTGTATAATGAACACATATTATTAACAAGCAATCATCTTTCTTTGCATTTTAAGTATGCAATTATGCAATAGTTCAGGCATAATTTGCCTATTAACGGCCAGTAGATGAAGCAGAAAAGAATTTAAATGATCCAAAGCAAATGTTATGCAATAACAGAAAGAAAAAGACACTGTACGTCTCTGCCTCTGATGTTCAATAAATGTTGATACTAAGATGTCAGGCCCATCTCTCACCCTTCATTTCCTCTCATCTCCTCCAAGTCATCTCTCTTTTTTGCCTCCTCCCGCTCTCATTCTCTCACTGTCTCACCCGACACTTAATATCCTGCCTCCTATCTACATCCCATCCAGAATGATGACAAAGCACGCAGCCGAGAGGACCCAAAAAAAAGACTCATTGTGTTGCATCAATGCTGTGTTGTGAAAGCTCATGGGAGGGGTTGTGGGGGGGATATCTGACTTTCCCATTCTAATCTATGCAGAGTGAAGCACTGTCGATGAGCAGGAGAAGGAGGGAGGGAGAAGGTGGGCTCTGTTGTTATTACAGAACGGGACCATTACTCAGTGAAAGAAGCGGCCCTCGTCCTAATTAGCTTTAAAAGTAGATTTTGAATCTGAATCTCGGCGGAAGATTGCGAGGCGTTGAAGAAAAGAGCTCATCTCAATGGTCCTGTCAATGGTGGCCTTGTTTGCTCGAGAGATGAGAGAGGCAGAATGAGAGAGGGGGTGAAGAAGAGGGACAAAGAGGAGTGATAGAGAGACCACTTAGAGCCAACTCTACTGTAGATGTCGGTGTAAGGCCTGTGCCATGGTGGCCTTAGAACTAATTGTGAGAAGCTTGTCTGGACTAAAAGTCTTTCTGATGAATATTAATGGGAAGATTCGAGCGAGAGCGACAGTGTGATGTAAAGGGAGAGAGAAGGGCCAGACAGAGTGGCTCAGCATACCCAATGTCAGATAATAACAGTTGATGAAAAATGTTCTTAGCCATAAGATAAATAATAATAATAATAATAATAATAATAATAATAATAATAATAATAATAATAATAATAATATGTTTTATATAGAGCTCTACATACGCTTAGAAAGCACTTTTGCCACAATAAAAAAAAGACAATAGGCAACATTTTTATAGAAATATTTAGACAAAATACAACAAAAGATAGTAAACAAAGCAAAATCCAGAAAACAAATGATAAGAAATCATATAAAAATGTATTGTAATTCATAGAGAAAATGTGCTTATATTATTTTTCTTTGTTTGCAGGCATCTCTCTGCCAGTTTGGACCACAACTGCTCAAATGTTTCATGGTACCTTGAGTCTGCTCGCCTCATATTGACTTTCTGTTCTGTTCTTTTCGGTTCTGCGCTGATTATGAGCTCCAGAGCCGGGCCTGGTGGAAGGTCGTCCATCTGGGGGTGTGACTCTCTCTTACCCAGTGAAGATGCAGAGAGGCCAGTGCCAAGAATTCTGACCACGATAAGCTTTTTTTTTAAAATATGTGGTTGGTTGGATGGATCGAAGTTTCAAGCTGCATTTTTTTATGCATGTAGCACACCGACTACCTATCATGACTTGGTTTTCTCTCTAACCTTCATTTGAATCACTTCCACTCCCACCACTGTTCAGAGCATTCGGGTGAGGAACAATACGTCTATCAGTGTGCAGGTGTATTGTTGAAGCACTCGGTACCCATTGCACCAGAGGACACCCACTGCTAACGCAGACGAGACATGTATTTAATCAATTAATTAATAACTCTACATTTCCAGCAGACGGCCATCAGAGTACAATATCTTTATTGAAATGGCAAGAATCAGACTGTTATAAAAGCACGGCTGAGATCAGTATTGGGTTTGAAAAGAATGTGAGGCCGTTTATAAGAAACAACTCTCGATGTGCATGGGAACATTCAATATGATGAAAGGACCCACAGAACT
The DNA here is from genome assembly GCA_963678695.2 of Diplodus puntazzo. NCBI lineage: Eukaryota > Metazoa > Chordata > Actinopteri > Spariformes > Sparidae > Diplodus > Diplodus puntazzo. Next base: position 7,505,119 of record OZ023155.1, on the reverse strand, counting down.
CTCTAATTATATCAGTCTTCACATCACAAGAAACTCTGAAAGAAGCTCTGCTCTCCGCACAAACACATCACACACATTTTCACATTTCAAATATTGTTTAATTATTGTCTGTTGATGATAACACCCTGGGAAGAGTAATACGCCGCATAAGAAATAACGTGAACATTTCTGCCAGTCCTCATGTTTTTGATTCTGACTATCAGAATGTCACTACTTTCAAAGAAGATGAGTCGATCAACACCTTAAAACTGGAATTTGATATATCATTGTGAGGGAATTAGATTTCAGTTTCAACATAAAGAAAAAAACTACATTATTAACAAAAGCAATTCAAGGATACATTTATAATTTGATAATAAGTAAATACATTATCTTTATTCTAAAAAGTTACTGTTCAGTTTGACGATCACATGAATGTAATCTATTATTTTTTTCCCTTTGATCAGATGACCTCGACCAAGTTGCTTAAACCACTTTCACTGCGGCTCACCAGCTGAGTGTCAAAAGAAGACCGTCGATGACTGAAAATTTAAACCGACACATTAAAGCAGTTTGTCCTGTCTTGTAACTTCAGTCGTGCCACTCTATTAACTTTAATTGCACAAAGTATTTGTGACAGAGAAGAAGGTTGCTGAGAGCCAATTACAATCCAAATTGCTTCTTCCTGCTCTTTGTGTCGGGGCACATTGCAATTACAGTTGATTTCATCATTCAAGTTGGTGTATTAGCATGTGAATAACTTCATTAATTCTTATTTTTTAGTGAAGTGGAGTAAATTATTGCTTCCTGTGAGCAAAGTGAAACCTCTGCTTCAGGTCTAGACTGTTGTGGACATGCGTGGAATGAATACAAATCTGCAGAAAACAACTCCTGGAGGGCTATATAATCTTCATTCACATTAATATCAATAATGGCTAATTCTTCATTGTTATTGTGATGCACTTTCTGTTGCATTAGGTCAATTGATAACGCTGCAAAATCCACATGGGCTGATCAGGATGCATCAATAACTCCAAGAGAAAAGCTTCCTTTTTTTGTCCATCAGTCTCAGCTAGAAAACCTTCACCATGGCCCCATAGCTAGTGAATATTCTTGCTAAAGTTTGGTAGTGTTGATAATCAATATGCCTCACTGCTGAAAAATGATATGTGTTTTGGCCTGTATAGGATGGCTCTGGATGTTAAATACTTAACGACAGATCAAATCATCATCATAAACCTGTCTGTGTTGGCAAAGTTATGTTATTGCCAACCAGTGGACCTTGACACTAATGATTTAAAAGTCAGAGAATATTCTCATATTATAAGGCTTACTTGACATTGTAAATGCTATTCAGTCACAGAAAAGAGGGACTCAAACACAATACGCAGAGAGGCAGGCAGGTTGAAAACAAGCTTTGAAAAGCGTGTCTTAATGAGCTGTTGTCCAAACTAAAAAAATGTGAGCAATAAAAATGGCAACTAATAGATGGCAAATGAAAATACAACTAACACCAGTGATGCAATAGCTGGAGACAAACCAGAAGCCACGGGGAACAAGGTGGGAACACAAGGGGACACGGGAGGACTGGGGAACAGGCACAGGAACACAGGAGATGCAGGAAATACGGGACTGACGTGAGGACATCAGTTTAGTTGTATGTGCTGTGGGGTCCAAACATCTGCGTGTCTTAGACGTCAGTTGTGTGTGTCAGACGTCAGTTGCAAAGTTCTGTGCATTCTCTGACATAAGAATTTCCTCTGGTATTACTAAAGTTATATTGTATCTTTATCTGAGCAAAGAGGGGCTTCTTCAGGGTCAAATCACAGCTAGAGTAAAGGTCTCTAGGTGGGCAGTGAATGGAGATAAAACACTTTGCAGAAACTCAATCAATTGTATCCAAAGCATGACCACACCATCGGAGGATCAATACATGAAGCTTAGTTTCCTGAGAGACAGAAAAGCACCTTCGTCACCGAAACAGACTCCAATCAGCAGTCGGTCTGACAGGAGAAGGCTGTCCTGCAGTGTCTCAGAAGACAAGTAGCAGTTTCTAAACTATTTTTCATGAGGTGAAACAAGGCCAAAGGCTTCAGGTGGGCTAAGAAATACGAGAATGGCTTAGAAAATACCTGAAAGAAGTTCCATTTATCGATGAATTCAAGTTTGAAATTTCTGAAGGTCAGAAATAAATGTACATATGAAGACGAACAGGAGATAAAATGTGTGCGTTCAACCAACAGTGAATCATGCTCGTGGAAAAAATCAAGTGTTTTGCCTCCTCTGAAGTTGGACTCCTCCACAGAAAGGACTCCACTCTGACTGAGAGGTACCGCTACACACTTGATCCACCCAGATGGATAAAACAGCAGGATAATGAGCCCAAACACACATCAAAGCTTTTGACAGAAACACTGGAAGACCAAAGAAAACCAAGGATTCCTGTACTGTCAAGTCATGCTGGGATAACATGAGTCAGCAAGTTTTACACAAACTTATGGAGTCCATGCAAGAAATGTTTTTTCAAAAGATCTTACTTTTGTCCCAAGTGGTTTAGTTGATATTATCATTTGTACTGGAAAAAAAATAGGATAGCATATCTTGAAGTATCTTGACTAATAGTACCAGACTTTTGGACCCCACTGTATGCTTATCACACCAGCCACAAAGTTTATCAGCTGTGAGACCTGCTGTAGTCCACAGGACTTGTCATGTGACTCCCTGATGTTGAATGAATCAGTGCAACTTCATTCAACCTACTAACTAAAGGGAAAAACATTGTCCTTCGTAGTTAGCCAAGCAAATGCATGCCAACAAGTGAGCTCTCTGCCAATAAATAGTTTCCTGTGGCATCAAGCGAGAAACACTTTTCCTATCAGAGCCTCTCACTGCAGTGAAACAGCGGCCCCTGCTGGAGAGCCGGAGTCACCTTCTTTTTTAGTTCAGAAAGTAACTCAAGTCTATTTAAGGTTTGGACCATTGGCTTTGCTACAGATTTGAATATAGACTCAGTGGTGACTTCAATTTAAATTGACTTTTAATTTCAATTTTATAATTGAGGTCATAGCGGGTGGTGGGGTTGTACCGGAGTTATACTGGATGGTTTCTCGAATAATCTGCCACTCCGTTATGAGGGTCACTATGTAGTTATGTAGGAGAAACTCAGAATTTTGATATTCATAATATTAATGATGTAATAATACAAACTAAGGAAAAAATAGGTCTCCAGAACATTGTTTAAAGCTGGAAAGGTGGCAGGGTCCGCCAAATATAAACAAAGTAAAACAGTAAGAAATTGTGTTGTCGTTTTAAGGTCAGTTTTTTTTTTTTTTTGAAAACAAGGAGAGTTTGTTTATTTAGTTTGTTAAGGCATGCAAAAATAATAATCTGTCAATGAAGATCTTTCTCTTCTGATTAAGATGTCTTCTCCAAAACTACATAGTGCACCCTTAATGGTGTGGACAAAATACCTCTTGGTTTAATGCAGATCCAGTTGAGCAAGTCTATGTGTTTTGAGGCTGATGAGTCCTGCAGAGAAAAAAGGTGCTCAAAGTTTATATAGTTAACATAATTCTTCTAAAGCAGCAATACAATGGCAAAAAATACAGAGAAGAAACATAGAAATGTACTAATGACCTATCACACGAAACATGTAACTTCCCCTTTATTATAATAACAATAATAAAAACAATAATAAAATGTATTTCCATAACACCTTACACAACCAAAGTCACAAGGTGCTTCACAGAATATAATACCATACAGTACAAGAAAGACAAATTCAGCAAATAAAATGCAATAACCACTAATATATCAGACATATATCATATTTTTTTTCTTAAACTTCTACAACTTCTTTGTGAAGACAGAACAAATGGCCAGACAGTGTTTATATTAAATACAATGTAAAGGAAATTATTTACTAGCCTTTAATCTATTTGGATCAGGGCAACCATTTATTTCTAATATTTCTGCTGTTCTGTAGTCAAACTTAGAATAAACTAATTATGTTTCATTTATTTCTACACTGCAGCCTTCATACAGGAGCTGCTGCTGACTAAACTACATAATGATAGCTTGTTACAGACTCCATGATGGTGTTGCGAGGCCCGGCTGAGAGCAGTTTAACGCCACGCTGCTTGCCTCGGTCGGCGGGCCAGTTTCAGCACCATGGACAGAGAGAGCTCAACGCTGATTGCTCACCAGCGCGACGTCAGGATTAGAGTAATCCGCCTATTGGTCTGTATCAAAGCGACAGCTGACTGGGGCACGCTGATTGGTCGACAACCAGGATAGTGGGGATTTACCGCTCCGGTCACACTCGCAACAGAAGAAAGTAGGTTGTAATTACAGAGTATTACTATTCGTTGCAGATATCGACCTGGTGGAAGTATTTCTACTATCCGACACGTTTCCGACGCTTTCCTAGTGAAGACTGAGGACTGTAAAACTGAGAGGCGGCTGCTCTGCGGAGGAGGTAAGAAGATTATGCTTCCTACGGAAGCCGTAATTCCTGTGCATGATAGCCGGCTCTCTGTGAAAATGTCCAACTGTCACCAACTGTACCGACAAGTATGCTAGCTTGTTTCAGCTAGCGGAGTGTAGTGCTGCGAGCGTGTGTATGTGTGTCAGTGTGTAGTGGATCAATGAAACCGGAAGGATTCAGTGGTTCAGATCTTCTCAGCAGCACTGAGTCGGTGCCTGGAGGGCTCACACGTTAAATCCCCCGGCAGAGTGTGTCGACGCTTAGCTTACTAAACTGTTCCTTCCTATCGAGTACGTCCTCCAGCTGATGGTCCAGTAACACCTGTGGCCTGTACACACAAGTAATTACAAACCACCATATATCTATATATAGATATATAGAGAGAAACATGTCAACAAGTCCTAACATCCAGTTTTCACTTATCCAACAGGTTCAAGAGACTGAAGAAGGACATCTGAATAGCAAGATCCACACTTCATCTACATGGCAGGTCAGTGATCATGAACTGTTTACAACCTGTTTGTATCTCAGTGTTCAGTACTACATGAACAGGGCTGTGCAGTGAGTGAGGGCGGCTGTGGCTCGGGGTAAAGCCAGCGTCTTGTTATCGGAAGGCCGCTGGTTTGATTCCCCTGGTCTGCATGTCAAAGTGTCCTTGATACTTGATACAAGATACTGAACCCTGAACTGCTCCTGATGTGCTGGTCGGCATGGCAGCCACCACTATCAGTGTATGAATGTATGTATGAATTACTGTAAGTTGCTTTGGCCAAAAGCATCTGTTAAAATGTTGTAAATGTAATCGCAAAATAATCGAAATCGCGATATGACAAAGTGCAATATCCAAAATTGCATTTATGTAGTGCTGCAGAGATGCGCTGGCCTACAACGCTTGTTCTCCAGATTTAGTAAAGACATTGTTTGTTTGGCAGAGACCGGGAGAAATTCCACATCATCTTGATTAAACTTTTTATTTTTGTCATCCATAATAATCATGAATTCTATCGCTATTGCAATATCTGTCAAAATAATTGTAATATCATTTTTTGACCATATCGTGCAGCCCTACATGTTTATAGGCTATTTCTTCAGTTTGGGATCTCAGTGTTTATGGAGACTTGAGTTACGCTAGAAGACCTGTATGAAGCCTTTTTTGTCTTCATCCTCATATACTTCAGTTGTTTAGAAGAATTCTGAAATGCTATTGTGCTACAGAAATGTCTTGTGGACTATGAAACATCACACGTCTTTCCATTGGCATTAGATTTAGTGGATAATGACAGAAATTTACTTTTCAGATGAACTTAGATGAAGAACTTATCCTTTCAATTAAGTCCCAAGTCAGGTCACATCAGTCACCAGTCCTACCTGCAGGATCTGGTCTCTATTAAAGACATGGTGTTAGTACCCGCCGAGTAGAGTAATAAAATGATTGACAAATTTTTAAATGTGTTCAAGAAGTATGAAAATTAGTTAAATTTGTATTGTAATTATAACATTGTAATCAATATTCAGTGGAATAAAAAACACATTGATTTTTTAAAAGCGTATTAAGAGAGACGTTCAACTCATCATGTCCTTAGGTCATTAGCTTCCAAGTTCAAGTTGAGTCTCAAGTCGTTTATTTTCTGTCAAGTAAAGTTACAAGTCTCTCTGATTGTATCTCTATATTTTAGCAGGTGCACCATTTTCTGTCTTAGATTCTGATTCGATTTTGTTCTGCTTCTGTGATTTCTCTTTCTAAATATTTGTTTTATACATATCTGTAAGAGCAATGAGATCTAAATATTTAATTCCCAATGACTGCTTCACTGTAATCGTTGTGCATATGACAATAAAGTACTTACAACTTGTAGACTAACTGTTATGTAACTCTTTGTCTCAGAGCCCAACTTCCCCCCGCTGCCGGGATTCATCCCACTCAGGCCCTGCTTCTACCAGGACTTTGAGGAGATCCCTGAACAGCACCGCGGCATGTGCAAGAAAATGTACCACCTGTGGATGTGTAAGTGCTTCAAAGTGATGTTATGAGAGTGGAATGTTACATTATCCTTGCATCAGGCTACAGTATAAACTTCAGTTTCGGCTATGAAACTTTAGGCTAACTTACTCTACAGAGACTGCCCGACTCCCCAATAAAACAACAGAAGCCTTGAAAAGAGAAAGAAAATCATCAGAAGTTTCCTGGAGGTCCCATAAACAGTCTCCCCCTCTGTTGTTAACTCATGATAAGAAGTATGTAACAGAAGGGCAATGGTTTACAAGGGTCCCTTTGGTCCAAAAAGAGTTTTTTTATTGGCTGTTATCCTGACTGGTTTATTTGCTGATGACTCATAGCACTGACCAGATGGCCTTGGTTTGAGCCGGGCAGTTAACATTGAAATTGTGTTAAACAATTTTTGCCAGAAGCACTTTCATCAAAGTTTATGACACCATAAACAAGCAGTACAATGATGTTTGTGATATTTCTCCAGTCTGGAAGCTCCCAGCCCGTCCATGAAGGCATGTTAGGAACAGCACAGTGTGGGATAGGGCAATACGCCAATTAACCAAAGGGTAATGTGAAAATAACTAAAACAAAGGTGAAGCTGGGGTGTGGATGCAGGGGCCGCAACTGATTCTGACTCATTTCATCTAATCACTTTTCTTTCTACAGGCGTGTTCTTTTCCACTAAACGATAACCATAAGCAGGTATTCAAAGTCCCAATCTGCTGTTGGTTGTGCTGTTACTTCTTTCCCTCTGCAGCAATTTTCTGCATCACTTTTTCTTTCATTTGGCTTTGCCTTTTGCCATATGCTACAATGTGCTGATATGGCACGAACTGTGCTTTCTATACCACTGAATCTGTAGATATATTTGTTTATTTCATTGCATGTGTGAAAATCATTTGAAGCCAATGTTTGTTCTGTCGTGTATTTAAGAACCTGACTGTGTTCCTTAATAGCCGTCATGTTGCAGCTGTGTTTGGCCTCATAATTCTCTTGTAAAGCACTCTGCATTTTCTCTCTAGACCGACATTTGAAGCCGATTGGCCTTCTCTGCTAGTTTAGAGAAGAAAGATGTGAATGAAGCACAGTGCTCCAATTAGAACTAAGTGCAACTTAAGCGGGGAAGTACTGTAGCCTCATAACATCACTGAGAATTAGAAAAAGATACCCCGGAAAGGCTATTCAGGGATCACCAGCCATCTTGAGCACCGAAATTTCATATTTCATGTTATGTTAATGTGGCTGCTTTCATATCCATTTTCAGATCTCTTTTCTGCATGTGCATGTCTGTGTTCCCCAATAGATACTTTTTTTTCTGCATCTATACCTGAACTGCAGTATGTCTGTTTTGGTCTCAGTGAACAGTGCTACTCTCGCGGTGAATCTCATTGGCTGCTTTGCATGGATGTTTGGTGGAGGTGGTGTGACCAACTTTGGACTGGCTATCATCTGGCTCATCATGTTCACTCCCTGCTCTTACGTCTGTTGGTTCAGGGCCATCTACAAGGCCTTCAAGTAAGTCGGACATTTAAAATATTGCTTTGTCATCACTTCATTGTACAGTGGGGTTTTGTGTTGCTGCACTGTGCTGGCACAGTTGTTGTAGCAGTTGAAAGTATAAAGCATCACAGTAATTACTGTGATCGAAAATTACGCCATCATATCTATTGACACAGCCAGTGTGGATATGCCTTTAGCCTTTCAATTATGTTTTTCAGGTTTGGCCTCATTCCTTAACATCTCCACACACTAAAAATGTGTCAAGTTTGAGTTAAATTTGGTAGAGCAGAGACCTAATACAGATTACAGGACAGTTCTCTCCTCTCATTGCTGTCTTTCCATACAGGAAATTGTTGTATCAGGGCTCCAAGGTGCAACTATTGTGGTGGTACATGCGCCCAAAAATCTGTCAAGTGCAACTAAACATTAAGGCACAAGGAAGAAGTTCTTAAACTTAAACTTCTTAAAATACATTGAGAAAAACATGTATTTTTTTCTGTTTACATCATTTACATAATGTGTTAAGAAATTGAATTTAAATGTATTATCGGGGGCATTCCATGATGTGCTGGTGCAACTAAATGAAAAACTTGGGCGAACTGAAAGTTTGTTTGGAGCCGTGTTGAATGTCATAGAGAAGCTCATTACCTGTTTTGTCAAGCCTCTGGGCCCAGTCATACAGATGCACAGGTTCCCTTTAGCGTCTGTGTGCGACATGCAAAGCCTTCCTGGCAGAGAGGTTTTCTTCCAGCACAGTAGATGATGCACGCATGCAAAATGTGGGACTTTGCCCTTCACTCTGGTGAAGATCAGGGTATCAGCTCGTAGAAGCACGTAACAGCTCCTTGGAGGAGAAAGGAGTCATTACCGACAGAGGGGAAAGTAGGAGTAGCACAGAGCCGTGGAGGGAGAGTGCCGGTTCCGCCGTCTGTCTCATTGTTATCAGAGTGCAGCAGCAGGGGAGGATGCTGACACAGTTTGGCCACTCCTTGACACCCAGACTGACGAATTAACGCCAGTGTGGACTGACCAAAGAACCGCGGCAGGGTGAGAAACCTGCAGTCCAGCACAGTCCTCTGAATTGACCATCCATGGGCGTGTTAACATCCCTCCAGAGAGGCAGATGTGGGAGAAGTTGTGTCATTGTTTGAAAGGCATGTGATGAAATGGCTGCATCATGACTGGCTGCGAATCAACCTAGATGTTTTGAGCACTTGGATTCCTGAACATAAGTGGTGTAGCATGGGAATGACCTATTTAAATTCTTAGATGACATGAATAACATTACACGAGATCCATCCGTTTTCTTTAACGGCTTATCCTTCAGAGGGTTGTGAGGGGCTGGAGCCGATCCAAGCTGACATTACGTACATGTGTTCATCACAGGACTGACACAAAGTCACGCTCACATTCACACTTAATGACAATTTAGAGTCAGCCTGCATGTCTTTGGACTGTGGGAGGGAAGCAGAGGAAACCCACTCAGACACTGGGCAAACATGCAAACTCCACACAGAAAGGAGTATGCATTCTTTTTGCATTTGGAAATATTTCTATATCTTTTCCTTTTTCTTTAGGAGTGACAGCTCCTTCAACTTCATGCAGTTCTTTTTTGTCTTCATGGCACAAGTTGGCATCAGCATCATCCAGTGCATCGGCATCCCTGGATGGGGAGTTTGGTAAGAGTCATAGATTAACGGATAGCGCGTGGAAAATATTTAATTGGAGTATTTTTTTTAAATGACTTACAATTTACTCGCAATATTCAGAACAGAAGTTTTAGAATCAGATTTTTTTGCATGTTTGTCGATCTTTCATATAAAGGATTTCATTTTATGTTGAGCCCTTGAAACTTGCTCACATAGAGAGACTTCTGCCTACTATGATCTACCTGTATTCATTCCTTTTGAAATAAATGTAGTAAAGTTAGACAAAGAATACATTCTCAAGTAAGTGTAAGGCACAGATTCTCTACTCAGTCTGTGCTGCAGCTCAAGTACCAGTCATAACTAAAGTTCACAGATAAGTCCACCAGCATTTATAAGCTTTACTAATTAATCTTTCTGCCACAAAAGCTAACATTAGCAATCAAAAGTTGTTTTAATAAGACTACAAAATGTACATTTGAATGAAACATTTCAGTGTGGTCCAGTGTGGTGGTGTTCTTTAAAGACCTTGTTCTCTACTTTCATTAACATGACAGTGATGGAACATCAGAAATTGCCCTCATATAACTTTAATGATGGTCGTGTTATTAGATCTTGAGAGGCTGTTAAAGAGATCCTCAAAATGTCACCGGACTCAGCCTGATGATCAGAAATTAATATTATGACAGCCTCCATAAAGTTTATAAATGTCACCATGTGCAATCAGATATCCCCATGTATGAGCTATAAAACTTTTAAACTTTATATTGCAGCACTTAAAGTCCACGGAAATTACTGGCATTTAACATCCAGATGTCCAGTGGGAGTATCATGACGAGGAAGACACACAATCTGATAACAGACAGTTATAGTTCATGTTGCGATTGTCATCTGAAAATTATCTGTTTTATAATGGAATTTTGTAACTAATTGTCTGTGTCTTTTTCAGTGGTTGGTTGGCCACCATGTCCTTCTTCAGCTACAATATTTTGATTGCGCTGATCATGTTGGTCCCTACAATCATGTTCACAGCAGTGGCCTCACTGTCCTTCATTGCCCTCACCAGGGTAAGACTGTAACTTTTATTTTCCTTACAAAGGTACAGGGAACTCAATTTGAATCAATTTGCCGTTATTGCCTTCCATGCTTTCTTAAGCCAGAGGTTCCAGATTATCTGTTTTATCATGGTAGAAAATAATGTCACAGGCTTTTGCAGTCCAGGATTTGAGATTGATTCATCATTTTTTTTCTCTTATGTCAACAAAGCAGCATTGTTTAAAATAATAACAGTGTACCTTAAACACAGTTTTCCCTAAACAGACTTAGAGAAGTCCATAACTTTTAAATTCTATTAGATACCATAAACAAAAAAACATTTAAACCTTCTGTACTTAAAGGCTTGTTGGTAACAACTTGTCACAACACTTTGTCCGCAGATCCATAACTACTACCGTGGCAGTGGGGCCAGCATGTCCAAAGCTCAGGAGGAATGGACCACCGGAGCCTGGAAGAACCCTCACGTCCAGCAAGCAGCCCAGCAGGCCGCCATGGGTGCAGCGACTGGAGCCATGCAGGATCAGTACTCCAGCCCGCAATATAATGATAACCAGGTGTAGCCTCTTTAAGACAGAGGTGTCAGAAGTCATGACATGACAGTTATGCCGGGGTTGGGCAACGGGGTAGGAAGATCGGACCATTGGAATCTTAAGTTACACGATCTAGCAGAAATGACACACTATTTTAACATGTTCAGGTTTTTACATTTTCATGAAATCATTGATTTGGAAGCAGAATTGTAAAATACAATTTCATTATTTGGCTAAAAGGTCTGAACATCTGTGGGAAGCAGGTTTTGCCTTTCTGTATTAAAGGTGTGTTGTGTAGGATTTAGGGAGCGTCAATTGGCAGAAATTTAATATAATATTCATAATTATGTTTTCATTAGTGTGTGATCCCCTAAAAGTATAGGATGTTTTCTTTACCTTAGTGTGAGCCTCTTATACGGGTTCCATGATGTTGTACTGCCATGTTTCTGCAGCAGCCCAGTTGCACCCTGCAACCAAACTGCTAGAGGTCACTACATCCTGCACACTGGACCTTTAAAGGGCAGGCTGATTATTTGTAGTGTTTTATATCATTTCGTATGTTGTTTTTGGTTTTCTGTTTGGGTGGTTGAAATGAAACTAGTTCTGAACGTTTATTACTTTAGTGGCTCTGTGGGAGCTGTGTCTACTGTAGTCTTTGTGTTGACCAGCAGTTGTAGCAATTTTTATTTTGAAAAATACAAGCATTTATGTACAGTAACTTAAAGCAACATTATGTAGAAAACATGTAACATTGTGATCCTACCCTCTCACTGAAGTTAAACAATTTACACAAGTCAGCTATTTACACAATGTTGCTTAAAGTTGTGATGTAGATTCAATTATTATAAGTATTATTTAACTTATGTACCAATGCACTATGAGAACGATGAATTGGTTAGGTCGTAAAGTTTTTTTTTGTCTTTTGAATTAATGAAGTTAAACCAAAGATCAAATGGAGTTTTGTAACTTACTTTGAAATAATGCTGCTCTACTCGACCTCAGCTAAATGTCATCATATTTCTATGCAGTTCGTCAACGATTGCACTGTGAAATGATCGAATGTTGCTCTGTTGAAAGGAAGTCTGCCTGTCTTACAATAAGAAACAGTGTTATTGCAAGTGTTCAGCTGGATTTGAATAGAAACAGGACATTTAAACTTACTTGACACTGACTCTTTGATGGTGACTCGTCCACCTTACACTGAAAACATCACAGAACTATTAAATCAGTGTTAACGATTCTATGTAAATACAAGTGAATATGTGACCCATGTGCTGTAGTCACCTCTCGTTCATTAGACATGTGAGGGTTTTGTACTGAATGTAAATTTAGTTGATGTCAAATGCAGTGTGTTTAAAAGATGACTTCTTTCGTGCTGTGTGGCTGTCTGACCACAGGGAGGCACTGATGGTTTTAGTATGAAATAAAAAGCTCCATCATGTAAACATTACCTTCATTCATCCTTCACAGATCACAGTCTGTATTTATGGTAGCCCCTTCTATTTCCTGCTTCTCTCTTTTCCTCCGTCTCTCTTTCTTTGTGCAAAGAATATTCTCCCTTCCCATCACTCTGCGCGGGGACTATGGAAATCAAGATAATCTCATTGAAACACATGTCAAATGCTGTGTTGTTTTGCAACACGTGTGCTCTGTTTTATTGGTGATGTACATGACATTGACAGGTACTGCATGGTCATTTGGATTGGTTGTCTGTTGGCAGCCAAGCAGCTCCACTTGGAGCAAGCAGGGAGTAAAAAAAAACCTTGCTCAAGGACAGTTGGTAGTGAATGGCAGATCATGGCTCACCCTCTCCTCCTACCAAGCTGGGGTTTTATTGGAGTTTCTCTCTGACCTCTGGCATAACCGTTGTTTATTTCTGAACCTATATCCAGTGAGGAATATTTTTTAAAAGATAACAACATGGTAGTTATATGTAACTTATATTTAGTCTGTTTAAGGGAAGAGAAGCAAACAATCTCTACATTTTCTTAAACTTACCTTTTTCTCCAACATGTTTAGTCTTGTTTCATTTTTTTCCTTAATCAGACTATATATATTTATCTAACAGGGTCCTGTTCACACATTTAAGCCACTTTATAGATACCACATTTGGATGAAATGAAAGATTTAAGTGTGTTAGAAATGAAATCTTGACGAGCTGCTGAATTAATCTCCACAGATTGCAAAAAGTTTGTTGTATTATTCTTCTGCAGTTATCCAAGACGGGTGCTCTGCACAGAACCTCTTAGTTCTGTGAACATTTTGTTATGTTTGCCCCATTTAATCAAGACATTGTACTCAATCATTAAAATGCGATTTTAAATTGTTTCCAATACATTACACACTGCAAATGGTACCGCAGCCACATTTAAACACTGTTAAAATGTGGAATTAGAAATAGGAGGCACATTCTTTGCCTTCAGGTGGTAGTATTGGTTCTCTATGGCCGTCCACCCATCACACTGACTGTCCACCGGGGGCACTATATGACTTTTATTCTTCCTCCCAGTGATCTATTCATAAAATCTGTACTAGAGCTTAAGAAATCTGAGATAGTTAGGGTGACTGATACGACTCGCCTGGGCAGAAATGGTATTTTTTTTAAACTTACAACGAGGGCAAACGCAATTTCTCCCTTGACATCCTCCCGAGCAGGTGACCATCAAAGATTAGATCCAAAATACACTTAAAATCGATTTATCTGCGGATGTCCCTGCAGTGTGTGAGTGATAGAATTACCGTGTGGAGGGGGGGTGGGGAGATTATACAGCGGTACAGATACCCAGCGGACCGACCAGCAGCCACCAGCAAACACTGTAATTGCTACACACATGGAAATCTCTTGTGACAGGTGGTGACAAGTCTTCAGGTAAACAGGACTGGTTGTCAGCTACACAATACAGTCATTGATTCATAATGAATTAAGACTGCACGGATGCTTTTCCTTTAAAAAAATCAGGTCTGTCCATCTTTAAAAGACAATGTGTGGCCAGAACATCTGACCTAAATAAGAATCGGGTCTTAACGTGGGCTTTAAGTTGGAAATTGATTGTTTGTTGTCCGTAACCAGAAATGCACATTACCTTGTTTGTGATTCTCATACAAGCCACGGTACTCTACAGAAATGTCCTTCATAGCCCCAACCTGTGTTACTGCAGGGGCTGTTTGGTGATGACCCTACTCTGTCTGTACCAATCTTAGCATCTTCTATCTTGTTAGCATCCAACAACTCTTTTTATACATATTCACAGAAGAACTGTTAATTTAGGTAGAAACAAGCTGTTAACATTATTCTTGTTAGCAGGTAATTGCTCGCTAATACATCCGACAGACACCAAGCATCATTAGCATTAATTCGGACTTGTGTTTATGGCCACCTGACGATTGTAAGTCCAAATATTTACTACCCCTTTTTGCTCTGTTTTTGGTCTAGACTAGCTCCTCGGGGAAATTTCTGGTTCTTGAGCTGCTAAACTCTCCACTATGTTCTACAGCTAGGAGCTAACTCTCTCCATCTGATGTTTGGTGCTCAGCTGATGGGCTAGAGGGCTTTTTTTTTTTTTTTTAAAGCTTTTTCCTTGAAAAATAGTTGCTTGCTGTGTCTGAACTGCAAAAAAAAAAGAGTTGCGGGCCCAAGCACAGTGGAGGACCATAAAGCCATGGGGGGACAAATCAGGAGCACAGGGAACACACAACGACTGGAAACAGACACAGGAATGTAAGAGATGAACGATGCGAACAGACGAAGGGAAAATACACCAGACATTATGAGCAAGTGAAACACGGGTGTACATAGAAAAAGGGTGTGAAAAGACAAAGGCTGGAAGTGGAAATGACAAGGATGAATTCTACAAAATAAAACCGAAAACATGTAGCCTGGAAAACCAAAACCATGACACATTTAATTGTCTGTTCATCTGAAAATGTTGATTATAGGGCCTCTGGATTGGGAATTTTTCTGACTGAGACTTAGCCCTCTTGATGTTTTTTGCTTCGTCATTATCAATCATACCGATGTTGAGGAGGAGGGAAAGGGGAGGTGAAGGCCACACAGAGGGCACTGAAGTTGACGGAGCACAGAGGGCCTTTTTGTGTTACTTTTCTCGGGAGGGATGGCGATAGAGGGCCCTTTCATGCTCTTAGACACACATACACACATTACCGTCTGGACAAAGGTGTACAGATGTTGAGCCGTGCACTCAACACAGGCATGCTTTTATACCGGTGTATCACAAACAAAAACACATGTGCACATGGAGCCGGCAAGTCAGACAACCTGTGGGTTAAATGTAACAGAGCTTCGACGAGGAAGAGGGCTAGGTAGAAAGCGGTGAAAGGTAATTCACACAGGGTTGGAAATCCAGCTGATTAATTACTCATTTTCAGTTTCAGCTCTCTGTTAAGACATTCCTTTTTCTTTTTTTTTTAAGTCTGAGGGCGACAACGCCAACAAAGACTGATCATGAGCACACGACGAGAACCCAAAGCAAAGGTTTAGATTGAGTTTACCAAATGACCTCAAGAAACAGACCGGAATCAATGAGTCATTTACCTCTGCCTCTGTGAGTGTGCATCTGCAGCCGGGGGCTTTTACAAATCGTCCACTTAATGATCAAGCGGGGATTAAAATAGAATCAACAGTAAGAAAAAAGGGCGCAATAAAGATTTACAGTACGTTCATAAGTGTTTGCTAAATCATCCGTTTGCATCTCCGTAAAGTAGTCGCTGTTAATTATGGCCCTTTAAAGCTGGTGACCTAAAAACACTCCTCAGCCTTCGTTAGTGACATAACAGCAGCTGAAATGAAAGCATTGCTCTAAGACTATCAAAAGTTTGCTGTGACCTGAAATAAATAACAGACTGTTGAAATGCTGAAATGTGCTAATGGAACACGGCGAGTGATGATAAAAGCAGTGTCACTTGCAGCTACAGTACGTAATCTCGAGTATTATTAAAATATTGTTTTACTCGAGTATTACTTGAGTATTTAAATATAACAAGATGCTTATTCCAGTCCCAGCTATATATATGTATTGATTTCTTTCTAAGATGCACGATCCAATGCCCACACGGTCACTGTTAAGTGGCCTTACGCTTCAAAGTCTCACACCGTACGTACCCTTGTAGTGACTGTTTTGTTCTAGACAAGGTTGTTCTAGACAAAAAACAAAAACTACTTGGTTAGGTTTAGTAAAAGATCGTAGCTTGGGCCAAACAGAGAACGACTTAGAGAGACCCTGTAGTATTACTTTTGGTGCTGCCGTTTGCATAGACAGTGTTAGTGCCATGGCAATCACTAACAGCCTGGCTACTGTCTGAAGCAAAACAACAGTATGAATCTATATTTGACTAAGAGAACCCAATACCCATGCCTGTCCATTCACTCCTGTTTAACCTCGGTTTCTAACACTCTCCCTCTTCGCCTTCTTTGCCTCCTCCATTGGCGAGGTTCCTTTTTTCTTTTGCAGCGTAGAGTTTCCACAGTTGATCCAGTTGTTCCAACGTTACCTGGAGATAGTGACCGAGGAAAAAAACAATGCCTCTTCCTGTTTTGCAAATCCACTTTCTTTGTGCATGTCCAAGGAAAATTTCAGCTGGCTGGACAAACCTAAAGCACAGTGAAAGCAAGGTTTTAAAAGGAATTGGTCTATCTACAGCTTCTTCTACGGCCATTACACTGTAAAATCAGTATTTACTACAATGATAAGGTCAAGCAAAGTAGTTGTCGTGGGAACCCCAGTCTCCAGGGTGAAAAGTCCTGTTCTGGGTCCATCCAACCACCCCAACTTCCTCCTGACATTGACTTTTCTCATTACTTAACGTTACCTCACTTTGTCAAAACATTACACTAGTGGGGCATGTCCAGAAATGTCACCGGAGGGGCACTTCATAGTTGGAAGAGAAAGGTCATGCAATGGGAGTGAGAATGAGTTGACACGACAATGCTGACAAGAAAAAGGTGTTAATGCCGACCTTTAATCATTTTGGGGCGGAACGCTTCTCATGCTTCTTTGTTGATGGTCAAGAAAGTGTATTCTGTGTATTTCCCAAAATTTTGCACTATCCCTTTTAACAGCGAAATGACTTCTGACATTGTCCAGCTTTGGAAACACAACGAGAGTGCAGCTGGGACTGCACCCTTTGATATTTGTGTTGACACAAACTCAATCAAATACAGCAGCTCCCAAAAAGCTATTGGCAGCACACAGCAAACATTCCCATCCTAGATCATCTTTACATGTACATGATGAGAGGAATGAGAGCATCCAGCCAGCTACTAAGGAGGGGTCACCCAGCTGTCTGGACCAGGGCCACGTTAGTCAGCGACAGCGAGCGAGTGCTGCTGCCACCAGCCTGTGAAATCACCGATGTGATGATGGGAGTCGTCCCCCTGACAGCACAGGAAACGGTGACAGTGGAGTTTGGAGAATGAGTCTGGTGAAATATGGGCCTGTCAGAGGGGAGAGAGGCTGAGCACAGCGGCACAGGGCCGTCGCTCCCCGTGGCTGACTTCATCATTGACACTCCCTATGGAGCCGGTGGAGGGATGGGAGGGTGGGCGGGGGACCCGATTAAGGCTGGAAGCCTATCTTCCCTCCACAAGATCTCCTCATTTGTTCTAATTGCCTGGGACTATAAACACGAATATCCCGACTTCAATTTCTGCCTTTCAAGGAAGGAAAGCCTTAATGAGAATTTATTGCCCTGTTGTTGTAACCGTGTGGACTCCCAGGGATGCCGGAGGAATTTGTCCATTTGCATACTCCTTAAAATTGATGAGTGGGGAAAGTGAGGGAACTAAGTTGTAAGAAAGGGTGCTTTTTCTGCTGCCGACACCAAATACAAGCCAGATGTTTCAGTGATGAGGCAGGCGGTATTTAAGCTGTCAGGCGATGCACTCGACTGTGTCTTGTGTCTATGACACAAGCTGCTTCTTTGTCTCGTATAACGCCCATCGCTTTCGATGTGAAGTGTTAACACAAGGAGTGAAATGTTTGTTAACTCCGATACATATATATATATATATATATAGCCAACTCTGCATAAAGTGTGTGCAGGATGAGCTGTTATCAAAACAAATGAGCCAGCAAATGCAGCTGCATGTAAATCCAAACACTGTTTTTCCTCGTCACCATTCACATGTCTCCAGCCTTTCACTGTCTCCCAGCTAGTGGTTCCTCCTCTGCCTCCATTCTTCCTCTACAAAACCAGCCTTTCCTCTTACCTTTCCCATGCCGCAATGTGTTTGTCCCTACGGAAATGAAGATTTCTTCACATCTTTATTCATTTAATTAGGTCGCAAGGCAGAGCTAGAGCCAGAAGATGAATTACCTGTGGCCTTGATATTGTGCCACAGAATCTCTACACAGTAGGCTCTGCAGAAATTAGACCTCAAGTCTGGAGGTGGGCTTTTTGGCAATGTCGGCTCACAGACTAGTCCCTATTCTCTCTTTCCACTAAATTCAATTACCCTCACATAAACCTGCCGGAGTGAAGAATGGAGGTCTCACGTTATGTCTTTTTGGCCTGTCTCTGTGGTCAGATGAGGCTCGTTTGGTGGAGTGGTTTGAGCCCTTTTCAATTGTCTCTTCCTGATACGGGGGGGAGAGTCTCGAAACAGTGTATGAAAACTCTGTAACTGTCCGAGACAAGGGGAATGTTTGGGTAAGTCCTCTGCTCCAGGAGGACTTGAGTTTGTAACATTAAATAAACAATACAGAACTGCCTGAGAGATAGTCAGAGCTGTTAAATGAAGATGCGTGCATTCGCTGGGTGCTTATTCAAGCCCTCGCACATACTACATGTGGATTAACGAGGCAAAGCGCCACAGACAAAAAAAAAAAAGCCTGGTTAAAAAGCAAATAATTATTATAATTTGAGAGCAAACACTCCCTCGTGATGTGACCTCGCCATGAACTAACACACACACCATGGATGAAATGGGACAGGGGGAGGGGAGGGAGCAGTGGGAGAGAGAGAATCACTGGAGCTGACTGTCGTCACCTTGTCATCAGTGTCACCAGACGAACTCACGATTAAATTAATGTCACAAGGAAGAGAAAATAAAAGGTGGGAGGAGGGAGGAGGGATTTTGTCATGTCATGTCATTTTAAGTAGTGAAGGAAAAGAGAGTTGGGAGGACATTTATTCACTTATTTATTTATTTTATTCAATTAATAATTTGTTGTTTACTACTATCCTCACAACTCGCCTCAGGCGCCGCTTAAACTACACTGTGATCATGGCTTAGGAAAGGATGTGATGGATGTTGGAGAGGGACAGAACACCCTCAGTGGATGATGACCGGTCAAAGTTGTCATCACAGGCGCAATCTGCCTGTGTTCATTGCAGATCCCCGGGATACTCCACTTATTTCCAGCTTCATTACTGTGCAGCCAGTGCAGCAGTAATGGCTCTCTGTCAACCCGCTTCAACGGTAAAGCCAGGATTTTTTTAAGCCAAAGGCCGCTCACGAGATTCTGCCCTCATTCGTCCGGGACCGGCGACTTCAAACTCCCCGAGAAAAGGTCTTTCCTCGACTTTTTCCCCCCATTTTCAGCATCAGAACAACCCGTGGCTTCCTGTTCCCGCAGGGTTTTTGTGTATTCAATGACGCCTCGCCACAGAGAATGCTGGAAGATCTAATCAGTCCTGCTTCACTTCACTTGATCTGTTGCCTGAATTAGGTTGCAGGCTTGCAGCTGCAAAAAACGCTTGTTGCTTTACATACGTTGGCTGGTAATGTAATTGCAGCTTGTTTGTAGGGGGAAATGTTTGTCTTGGGGGTTGTGTTTTTTCATGCTCCCTACAGATCTTCTGCTTATCTTCTGCGGTGATCAGACTTATAAAAAAATAAAATAAAAAAAAAAACCTCTGCCTAAAGCATTTACACGTGTAATGGATTATCATGTAGCGTCCTCATCTGTGTAGAGCCTCTCCCTTTTCTCAGGATGCTAATACGCTGGCAAATATGTTGCCACATGTTCTTTTGATCAGGTGCCAGCATGTTTGCTGCTACGTTGAGCTTGTGCACTGAATCAGCTTCATATTCAGTTAGAAACTGTATTATTAAAGGGGCACTAATTCTCAAACAGAGAATTTTAATATTTACAAATATTAACGAGGTAATAACAACTCAGAAATATTTAGCTTGTGCGCAACTGAATAAACAAGCTGCTCTCCGAGGGGAAACAAGAGCACTGTTTGAAGCTAAGAAGGTGGCAGGGTCCGCCAAATATAAACAAAGTCAAACAGTATGACACCGTGTTAATTATAGCGCACCTTAAAGACGATCTCTTCTAGATCTTCTATGTTGCTTGGACTCGGACAAGTGCAAAAGTGTTATACTCTGCACAGAGAGTATCTTACCCGCCTTTAACTCTTAGATCAGGAAAAAGCAATGACTCCGCACATCCTGTCAGCTGATCACTATCACCGCCTGACTCTTCCTAATCTGACAAGCTGCTCTGGCCACATGCGCAAACACTTCCTCCCGCTACATGCTGCTGCTGCTGCTCACTTCTCCCTCCAGTCTCCTCCTGCTCCACTTTCTCACAACCAAATGCTTACGTTGGCATCTCTGGCATTGTGCATCATGTATATTCCATATCTCGGCGATGAAGTGTGTGTCTGCTGGATTTTGTTCTGCACACCCCTTGGGGTATTTTTATACGCTCCACTCCATATCTCACACTGTTTGGATTCACTTGGGGAAACACCCCCTAGCAACGTTCCTGATAAATACAATTGCATATTCATTTGTTGCAAGAAATGGTCCTAAATCATTTACTAAGCTCAAAAATGCTTTGACAGCCGTTGCAGACGCTGCTGTTGGGAATGCGCTGCAGTGTGTTCTTTTCATTAGCAATAACAAGAACATGAAGCCGACACTGTAAAAGAGGCTCCTGCTGGACATTGTGCGTTGCAGCCTATACCCCACAGAGGAATATAATGCTTCATTTAAGCTACTTAACCAGCAGCTGCATGAGAATACATAGAAGCACAAAAGAGAGGCAGGCTTATGAAAAATGGATCTAGACAGCGTCTGTTCGCTCGTTTTGAAATACCTCTTAGTGAAAACAATTCATTGCATCATTTGGCTCCTCTCTCCCTCATTAGGAGTTAACCATCTCTCTCTCTCTCTCACAGACACACAAACACATTAACATAAACACACGCGGTCGGAGTGGAGCACACGTCGGCACACACCGCGGCACTCTCACGACAACAACATAATGTGGCAGAGGAGAGCTGCACCGGGGCGATTTCGTGTGAACTGCCTGAACAAACAGCCCATACCAAGAGGAAGTCCCATCACAGGGGTCAGGGTTTTGTTAGGACAGACCAAATATGAGAGTGAGACAGGCGTATCAAAACAACCAGATAATGGATTCTCATTCTTCTGGGGGACAGGAAATACTTTCTGCCAGGAAGTCCGTGTGTTTTTCCAAATAGCCACCATATTTCACAACTGCGCTGTTAGCTGTTTATAAGGTACACTGCACAATCAAATGCAATGGATGAGTATTATCTTTGTGAAGGGTTTTCATGTCCAGTTTTTGACTTTTTTTAGAGAACTGATTAACTTGTATTTAGGCAAACATTTGTATTTTCCGGCAAAATAACCTCAACACAAGGCCCATTAGTAAGCCGTCTGGTGCTTTCACTCATATTGCCAAGTTGACAATGAACTGGATGTTCAACTGTCTTTCTTCTGACCGTATTAAAGCTGCTGTAGGTGATATATTTTTATTCAAAATACTGTTTAATAGCTCCAGATTAGAGTGTTTGGTCAGTGACCCATGCGCATTGAAAGAGAAAAATAATTCTCTGGTATCCCTGCACATTTTATCCAATCAGGACAGAGTACTTCATAAAGAGGGAGCAGGCAGAGAGCAGGATCCTCCCGTTTACTGCTATGTCGATGTCCTATTACGATTACAGCGGCAGCTTCATGTGGTGATGTGGTCGAGACTGCAAAACGACAGGAATTAATCTGAACAGCTAAAATCTTCTGATCAATTTATCCTCACGACATCAACAATTAAATTTCATTTTCAGAGGAGAGAATAATGTTGTTCCAATCAACAAAATGAAAAGTTACCAAAGAAAAACATCTGGTTTGCGGTTTATCTCCTGGACAGAAAGAAAACAAAAAAACCTTGAAAAATTCAAACCTTCAGCCTGCCTCGTCCCTGATTGACTTGTTGTTGGGGCTATTTTGTGTTTGTGTATACTTGAAGGTTCGTGTTTCTACCAAGTCGATTATTTCTTTAGAACTTTGATTTTCTGCTTAAAACCGACAACATATTATTTTGAATCTTAGTCATTGAAGTGCCATGACACTTGTAATCACTCCTCAAGCACTGTTCATTAGTCTGCATTTCCATTTTCCAAATGACAATGTGGTACAACTCTTTCCTAGTCGCTGTCAATGAATCCCTTTCTTTTCTGATAAAACAAACAGTATTACTCACTGCGTGGCTCTATATTTAGTTAGTTCCGTCACTGTTGAAATGACTCTTCATGCATAATGTGATTGCTTTCTGTTCGCTGCCATGAGTAAGCCAGCATGAAGTGTCGAATGTTCATTCGAAACAAACAAAAAAAAACTTTCGGAAAAGACTGAACTTGTAGAAATGAGTGGATCTTTGGCTGCGTGTGACAATGATGGAAATATGATCCAATCAGATTATTTTTCGGAACGTCTACACACACCTCGACCTGTCAGATGGTGGAGCCTCGACTGCAACATGTAAACAAGTGTGACTGATTCACTTATGAACGGCACCGGTACCGGCACCCCAGATGATGCATTTGCTGTTTGTTGTTTGCAGGCATCTCGTATGCAGTGTGTATTTTTCTGCATCTGTAAAGGTCAGTTTTTCCATCCCTGCCTGAATCATACATGACAAAATTGCATAGAGAGCCCAGAAAATGCCCTAATGCATTAAACATATCGCACCTAATCTTTTATGAAGGGGATGATTTCAGTAACTTGTCACACCTGTCACACAGCATTTCCTTTGAATCTACTG
The DNA here is from genome assembly GCA_963678695.2 of Diplodus puntazzo. Classification (NCBI taxonomy): domain Eukaryota; kingdom Metazoa; phylum Chordata; class Actinopteri; order Spariformes; family Sparidae; genus Diplodus; species Diplodus puntazzo. The sequence continues at coordinate 7,481,894 of OZ023155.1, read as the reverse complement.
ATACGAGCTCTGCAGATGTTGCCCGATACGAAACACAATGCTCCGTTGCTGCGAGAGTGGTGCATAGCATTTACATTCAATGACATGCACACGGCAAAACGTGTAAATGTATTTATTGTATATGACATTTTTGATAAAATTGTGTTCACTGCTAGAAAAATACAAATTTCATCACCACATGTCAGAAGATGCTGTATAACTGTCACTTACTCTTGTGCTGTCGTTCCACTGATGTCAGAATCACACGTTGTCGCATCTTTTCAGCGAGCGTACAGTACGATCATGAGCTACCGAAGCAAAACACCGATCAAATAAAAAACTGACTATTTACAGTAAAATATTAAAGACCTGTGTGCTATGGGCAGTAAGTTACCAAAGACTAGGCCTAAAGCACTAAAGCATTCTGTTTGAAAAAAAAAAAAAAAAAAAACAACAAGAAAAACGTAGAAACTGCAGATTGAAAACACAGGAAAAAAACTGTGCCAATTTGACAGCAACAAACACATTTTGGTGCACATTCATCGATACATAGAGACCAAATTGGTATTACAAAAAAAGTTACAATCCTTACAGTGGTCCTGTACAATGGTAAAATGTTCTTTTTGATGTTTTTTTATAATACCATTTAATTATATTTTTCGTAGTTTTAATTGTTAGTGGCAGGGTCCGCCATTCCTGCGATTCCAATCAAGACTTCAACCTGCCTTCTGGAGAGACATGGGCTTCTGACAGTGATCACTGCTGGAATACAGAGCTATTTAACACTTAATGAAAAAAAACAAACAGCTCTCAGCAGCTTTCAGTGTTGAGATGGTGAAACATTGGTTGGCTACAATTGTGAAGCAGTCCAAGGAAATGGAAGACTATGATGTGTCCACAAAAGAAGACAATGCACATCCGCTTTACATATTGCAGGGGCGGATGAGATGAATGCCACAGGCTGCACAACTCCATCTTATCAGGCATGTTACTGACTCTGATTGTGTGGAGGACTACTGTCACCATGTTCAGCATTAATTAATGAATTAATGGATTCTACATTAAAATTTCTGATTGTTTGGTTGCACTGTAAACAGATGCCACTGACGGAGTAAAGCTGCTGACGGAGTAAAGCTGCTGAAGGATCGTTGTGACGTAATTTTTTACCCACAAAGTCTGAAATCTTAAGGATTATAATTTTATATTTTTTTGATTTATCACTAAATCATTGTTTGCATCCAACATTGCATGTTTTTTGTATATATTTAATAGCTCTTAAGGGTTTAAGCTATGTGCTGCAACAGAATGGTAGGAGGCCACAGTGAACTGCATTTTCAACAGAAACCAAACACTGAACAGAAAACAACAGCTCACTCGATCAGAGAGGTAGGTAGAGACGGCTTTCTGAAGCTCTGCATTATTCTACGAAGTCTGTAGCAGTTCGCTGAATTCCACAAATTACAGTAACAGGTCAAACTGGGATAAACAAAGTATAATCAGGTACAACAAATTAATCTCCATCATTAAAGTCATGCAACAGTGGAATATTTGTATATACATTCTTCAAAAGGTAACATGGATGACCTATGTGCCATCAGACCAGTGTTGGTAGTTGAAGAAAAGACCCCAAAACAGCGTAAACATGCAGTTTACATACTGTGAGTGTTGTTTTTTTTTTTGTTTTTTTTTTTGTTTTGTTTTGGAAAGCATCCTTTTTCTGCCAGTTGAGCTTCCTGTTCCTGTTTTACTGAAATAAGAAAGGACGAACGGGGACACAACACTAATATGCAAGGTCCTGTGCTGACAGTCCGTCTGTATGTTGACTTATAATTTGATTGCGTTGACAAATGCAAATATGACCTGCTGTCTTCCTCTTGCTGTTAACACAACATTAAACAGGATGTGCCCAGAGAATCACAGTATCCCAGCCTGACCCGCTGAGGCAGCGAAGAGGAAAAAACAAACAAACTAACACATTACTGTTCTTCTGAGTCACTGGGCATCTCTGTCTGTCCCCACACTGCACGGATGAATGCACCTGGGAAGACTTTGTCCCCTAATTTTATTTGTTGGACCGCAGCTGAACCCTGACTTGTCTGGGAGCACTCATTTCAGCACCTGTACTGTTTCATGCTTTATTCGTAATTCAAGCAGAGACAGTCTTCTGGGGATGTGCATCATTTTTTTTTTTTTATGAGTGTAGATACAACACCTTTTTTGAAAGTCAATGTTTTATCCTAAATCCTAAAGAAAAAAATGCAGCTTGTTGGACGATTTTCTAATGTAGATTGCAGGGATGTAAACTGCTGATTCATTACCAGGATATCAACGTGCATATGCATTATAGAACGATGTGTGTGAGTGTCTACTTTTAAGCCCCCTAATTCTTTTCAGTGCCAGTAGAAGCCTTGTTTTGCCATAGGCCCAGCATACCAGAACAGCACAAAAATATTAGAGACAAACAACACCAACAACGAAACCAACAACAAATGGATTCCATTCACATTTCAATGGAATAGCAGTCAGGATCACTCGAGCGTGGCAGCCTTCCAGTGCTTGATCAAGACCTATAAAATAAACAGACAACAAAGAAACTTCTCTCAGAGGAAATGTAATACATCAGACTCATAGAAGAACGTCAACGCAATATGAGATACACGAGTCATTTGGCTGGGATCAAACTAAATAGTTATTAAATACCTTTGACGTCTCGAATTACAAAATTGTTCATGCAATTGAACAGAAACTCCCCTCTGTCTTCCATCGTTTGATTGCGGTTACCACACAGTCAGATTGTACGTTAGAACTGCCGCCTGATTAGCAGTTTGGTTGAAACCAGTTTTGGTCGAGTGGATCCATGATCATAAACATGACTGGATCTCTCTCCTCTGTTGCTCATTTCCTGATTCAGAACAGCCAGTCATGCAATACAGGTGTATTTATTGGCATATTAAGCAGTTTCTGTTTGGAGTTTGGAATAACTGGATTTTGATAACGTGTCATCACTGTACGTAACGGAATTTAACACGTTCAACCAGGTCATAGGTTTAGATCAAAGCCAAGTCGAGGTGATAAACGCCTGGGTCTACTGCAGGGCCAGTTCACTCAGGTGTACTGTAGATGCCGAGTGTACACAGTCCCATTGCACAAAAAAGCCTGGGCTTAGTAGAAAAGGGGAGTTGGCCACTGATTCCGAAAATCACTGTCCGCAGGAGAGTCTTACAAACATCATCTGTCATTTCCAAAACTGCATTAAGCATTCACATAAAAACCCTTTTTTCAGACTAACTCTTTCAACAACATAAAGTGGCAATTATGCCACCTCTGTGCAATGATCATAATGTACTTTTATTAACGTGGTTGCTTTTTTGTCTCTAATTTAAATGTGTTTGGTTTAAATGTGATGATAACAATGAAAATGTCTTTTTAATTTGTTATTATAAGATGACTGTTTTTTAATATCTATGCCTTGTACCACATTTGGCACATAATGTCGTATTAGCGACATAAATGCAAGAATGAACATGATTTAAGTGGAGTTTAATTTCCAGTAAAGGAACTCTTCAAATATCAGACTTTAATGACGGGAATACAGTAGGGCTCCTGAAATGTTCAAACAGAATTATTTTATTAACAGTACCTAACAGTTACAACCAGCTTTTATTAACTATGGAAATGCTTAGGCAGACATACAGTATTTCTAAGTATATATCTCACCCTAGCAGTGAAACTTAGGAGACCAGTGAGAGCACTTAACGATGCTTTGTTCATGTACATCCACTCTCCGTTTCAAGAGGATACGATAGTAATTCTGAGTGCACTGATACACTTCCTAATAGCGCTATTTAAAAAGTTCAACACTCCTACATCTGCCTTTGAGGGAAGATATGAAAGTTTCAGAGGCTATTAATCTTAACTGGAGAATGAGAACATCATTCATTAAATCATCAAATGTTTCAGCGAGGGAAGCCATTAAGTCCACTAAGTAATTCAAAACACTGTGAGGCTCTTCATAAAACTGCATTGAGCTGCCACCGTGTGATGTGTTTGAGTGCAACTCAGTGGTGGGAACACGACACAAATCTTGATTTACAGTTCGCCCCTTGGCTCCCATTTTACAAACGCGCCGGATCTGAAAATTGTCCAGGATTTACTCGTACAAACAAGCAGCAGATTCTGAGAATATTGCAACTAAATTATTCATAATAAATTACCATGAAAGGTCATGAAAGTTGACACATTATGTCTTACTTACTGTGCTATCTTGCAGTTGGTTGTTGTAACAAAACGTCCCGTGTAGTGTATATTACACCTGACCACATTGTTCGTAAAGTCGGACTCCAGCACCAAGAACTTGGGATTAACCTGGAGCTGAGAGACGAAGGACAGAAAGAACAGTTTGATTCACAAGAATCATTACATTTCAACAAAGAGTGATGGGCCCAAAACAGATGTTGATGAAACAACCTCCAAAATATTGCAAAAAAAAAAAACAAAAAAAAACATTGACCTCAAGAATGTATGACTCATTCTGTTTCAAATCAGATCAACTTTTTTTTGTTACACTTTAGATTTTCTTCAAACTTTTTGGCTATACTATTTGAGACACAAAAAAACAATACTTTCCATATCTTTCTCGTACTGACAGTGTTAGAGCTGCTGATATTTAATCAACATAAATCAAACAGCAGTTTCAGCAGGAAAGATGGAAACACTTTTAATGAAAAATATGACAGCTGCTTTTGCCTTTCAGTCATTTGGATCTGTTATGCACTGTTTCTTTTAGAGTGCAACAGTGAAAAAAAAAATAGTCCCAGGTACAATTACAAACATTGTAATTATTTCTCTACCTTCATAATTTATTGTTTGGCACAAAAAAATAATACACATAAAGTAATTATCTCTCTAATGTAAGCAAAAAGCTGTATCTGGTTTGACATGGAATGACCCACCTACTGTAGACCTTTTGGTGAGTACATCTTGTACATACCGGCCAAATAAAATATGCATGAAAAATGGACAATAAGATGGATGGGAAACCAACGCCACAGAGCCACAAAGTGCTGCAGCCTGAAAAACTCTGCAAACTTAAAAACTTCAGTGAGTTTATAAGTCTTTTATAACCCAGATCAATTTGTTTTGGTGACCTAGGCCTTCCCCTGTCTTTCATGATGTGTGGCCCTCTGGTGTTCACAGACTCGCCATCTCCATGCACAAAAGATTCTCACTTGACTCCTACCTTTAGTATGTAGTTTCCAGGCTGGATGTCCGTGATATCGATCCACTGGCAGTCGATGTCTGCATTGTATGTATCGTAGCAGCCAGGGCTCAGACCCTGAAGGGGTAGAGGGGAGGAGAGACACTCTTAAGGAATACTGATGTCAGTCAAAAACTGTTGCTTTTTCAAGACAGTGGACAAAACGTGTGCAGCAATAAACATAAGCAAGCCGGTGAGTTAAATCAATCTGTTAAAGGCAGATTGATGAAACAACCTAACAAGTATTGCAAAATAATAAATCTGTCACTTATTCATCAGAGAAATAGGAAATAGCAATAAAAAAGATGCATTTGTCTAACATAGCTTAGCTAAAGTGGAAGGATAATGGTCAAAGGAAGTGTAGTCATATCGCTGTCAGTGATAAATAGAATGTAACAATCAATTATCATAATGGTTTGCTGTGTTACCTGAGTGTGAGCGGTGCAGGCATAGCGCTTCAGATGACCAAAGTCACAGGTGGTGTCCTCCAGACAGAAGCTAGCTTTGTGTCCCTCGGCCACTTTACGGCCAGTGCTGACCTCCAGTAAATCATAATGGCTGAACTCGTCCATACTGTGGTAGTGCCTGTCGGAAACAAGCAAAGGGCCATGCATTGAGTGAAGTTATGAGCAACCAAACAGTTTTAATCTTTTGTTATCTGTTGTGCCATGTGTGCCTGAGTAACTATCTTTAAGCAGAAATTATCGTCAGTTTATTAAGTTTATGAGGCTTTTATGGCGATTACATAAACATTTTGTTCAGATTTAGATTATGAAAACGGTGAATTTATAGACTGCAAATTCAACCTGTTGACCTCATCTGTTCACATTTTTGTAATTGATGTTGCACCTTGACTGAACACATCAGAAAATATCAAAGGACAATGGATACTAATTAATGGCAACAGTAAAGTATTGCTGAAGCACGACATTAACACTCTAATGATGTATGAATGTTGTTAATTAGCTTGTATCAGTCTGCAAGATCGGAGGTGTTTGTGTGTGAGTGTGTGCGTTAGAGTGTATGCCTTTGTGTGTGTGTGTGTGTGTAACCTTGCGTGTGTATATCACAGTGTGTATGTGTGCTGGTTGCAGTGTGTTTGTATTTGTTTGCACAGCTTTAGCAGCTTAGGAAGGCCTGGATGCACATGGCCACTGATCATCTCAACTGAATCTGAATGTGAACCAAGTGACTCTGTCAGTGAGCTGCTCCATTTGCAATCACCTGCAATATTAACTGCTGTATGGTTTGGACCTCTCCCAAATGTCAAAGTGACCCAGAATGCTGTTCACTTTTTACGAGCCTGCGTTGCACATAGCTGTGGTACAGGAGCGTACTTAAATGGGGTGGTACAGCCTGGTATCACCAAGTCGTTCTCGAATATTTTAAAGATGCAATACTGCATGTAAAACTTAAGGGAGGCAGTATATCACTAGAGTCACTGCAAACTGCTGCGAACTGTAGCTGCTGTTAGCTAGTTAGCTCAATTAGCCATGTAGATCGCGGTCTTGCATGAGAGCTCTTGGACCAGGGTAGTCCAAGATGTGCATTGATCTTTTATAATGCATTTTGTGTTCTTTCTTATGGCATAAAACTGTCAAACGATAATGTTAGCTAGGAAGTGGCTGAATGCTAATGTAAGCTATTGTCACACCGATGTTAATGGGTTATAAATCAATCAGGAAGCAGTGAAACGCTAACAATTTATCACATTCCCTAGATTTATACAAACTGCAACCTTGAACACAAGCAATACCATATTCCAGCTTCCCACCTTGAAGAGTCTTGGAATCAAAAACAGCCTTCGGCAATTCGGCAAATGCTCCAAAGAAAGACAACCAACTTAAATTATACATTACAGGATTAAATTCACCTCCTAGCAGTTACTGAAATTATTTATTTCCATGATCCTTTGAATTCGAAATTGCGTGTTAAAGTGATGTTGACTTAAGTTGTTGTAGCTGGTGAGGTAAGCACTGGATCTCTTACAGTCAGACAAACTCAGACTATATAAATATTGCCCTTTCGCCTTACTTCATGGCCCATGTTTCAACACAGCAACAGCTTTTTACTGGAACAGTCATTAAAGATTGAAGGATGACTTGGAAGGAATAGTGGGTACTTTCCACTGATGGAGCAAGTGACCATTCAAGGACTCATTCTTTCCAAAGGAGAGGCAATCAATTATGAGCCACTCTCAGGTAGAAACCTGTCTGCTGTTATCTGAACACTATCTTTATCCTGACTATGGGCATAATTCACTCATCTGTCTCTGTTAACATGCAAGTGTACATGGCCGTGCGTGTTTATAGGCTTGTTTACTGTGGGGAGAAATGCGGGCACACATGCATTTTGTACAATACATGAGAGTGTATATTCAAACGTCTATGTATAAACCAGGGTGGGAACTGCAGGGCCTGGAAAGTTGAAGCACAGTCTTTGTTTGTATTCCCGAAACTGGCATTCATTACTGTGGCAGTCTTGAGATGATTATCTACAGTATATGTGTGTATGTATGTGTGTGAACTAGAAAGGCAGAGGGCGGGAAGCGGAGAGGGAAAGATTGGGAGTGGGAGGCGCTGGACCATGAGGTGCCTGGAAGGGTCCCCTGCCTCCTCGGATTCCTGGATCCCCTCACTGACTATGTCAACTACAGAGAATGTGTTGTTGGAAGGACATATAGAGGATTTAACAAGAATAACTTGTAATCGTACTACACAAAACATTCCTATCCTTCGTCATAGTCATGAGTCATTTTCCACTTGTGTAGCAACGAAACAAGACTTTAAGGGTTCCTCAGATCACAGCTTGAGGTGTAAAACCGAGAACAACAGTGGGTTCTTTGAGAACTATTTAACAGTGTCAGTGCCAGACATTGGCCTTCCACAGAAATTAAACCAGGTCATGAAGACATAATACAGTCTAGTCGCCAGGACATAGTGGTAACTGTTAACTTCCCTGCAAACCACAGATATGTTCAAGTTTGCACTAGTCAGAGGCCAGTCATTGTACCATATTAACATTTGTGCAAAGCGTATCACATTCACAAAACATGTTTATTAGATAACACTCAGATCAGGAGACAGAAGGGACAGTGGTGGTGGTGGTGGAGTTAAAGGTATTAGAGTTGCCAAACGGGCGACTACAGTTCGCTCATGGTGTTGTGGTGGTTAAAAATGTGCAGGCTTTACACCACTGGCTATCTAGATCTACTGGATAAAGGTGAACTTGGGACAGATTCTAGTCATGTTTGTTGTGACTTTTTGAAGGAATGTCAGGCCATGTCCAGCTGAGTTTGTGGCGACCAAAACTGGGTATTTCTTGTGGGAAGTTGAGCCATCTACAGCTGTTTTTGACGGCAACAAAACCATTTGTTTTGAAGGAGCTTGGGACACTTCCGACTGTGGCGATCAAAACAGGTCTTTTAAGCCAAACCATGATGTTTTCCCGGACCATAACCAAGTGGTTTTTGTGTCTAAGCCTAAGGAGGATTTTAATGTGTTCCACTTGTTTCCTGTTTAAAAAACTGTATAAAAGAATAACTACTATGTGGAATTCTGTGTCCTAATTTTTGTAAAATACGTACAGAATTCCAGCATTGTCCACAGCACAGATACTCAAGAGGATGCTGTTCCCTCCCCTTCGTCTTATACTCCAGTGAGAAAAGATTGGGGGTGAATATAACAGAAAAAGCAAAACTGTCAACTGTACAGCTTATTTAACAGGAATGTAGGGCAGGAAAGTTTATTGTGAGAATCTGGGCTAGAGATTTTCTTCCCCTAAAGAGATTTCTTTGTTAACAAACACTCTGTCCCAGTAACCCATATCAATGCCATCACACTTTAGCAACTCTGTGATGTGGCGTCACAGATTGACAAGGAAAATGGATTGATTTGTCATTCTGATCACACAGCCAGTGGAATGATTGCCTTGGCTTTCTGCCTCCTGGGAACCACTGTGTAACTGCAGACTGATGTCAGACAGCAACAACACTGCCAATCTCCTAACGGCCGGTCAACATTCCTCCAAGATGAGGACAGTAAAACAGAGCCTGGCACTAGCATTAGTGGGTGGACTCACTGAAACTCAGATAAAAGACAGTCTACATGGAATATGATGTCGGAAAAACAATGACGATACCCCCAAAATCACTTCATCAGCATTCCCCTTGAGACATGCCAGGACTGGCCAGCTAAAGCAAGCTGAAATCTGTCCTTTAGAAAGACCCAATGGAAAAACTGTTTGCTAAATTGATCAAAAGCACAAGCCACAGTACATATCATCTTCATCCCCTTATTTTATTTCATACACTTGGCTCTCCAAGGGACTCTATAGGCATGATCCCCATATCCTCTTCAGACCAGGACAATGAAATATAGGTCTAATTTCTTTGTCTAAAAGGGAATGTCTTGTCTTTTCTTGCAGTCTGACCTTCTTGGGCACAATACAGATCTTTTAGACTACTATGGCACCCAATCTTCCATATCGAGGCAAATGACGCAGACGTGCACCACATCAATCGACTGGAAATGTTCTCTGTGTTCTCCAAGATGTTAGACCAATTGACTACAGTGTTTTACTTCAACAGAGTCATACCGATGGGCAGGCTATCGCCAGAAAAATGGCAATCTCACCATAATTCTGTAATTAGTCCACCTGGATATAATGAGGCCAACTGGAGTTCTTAGGTTGGTTAACATTAGACTCAGACCGTCGTCACCAGAAACACAGCTGTATAAGCCATTTTTGCAAGAAGCTTATTAATACCTTTATTTCAATTTTGTATCATACAGTGTCAATAGTAATTATGACAGAAGCAAAGGAGGTAGTCAGGTGTCATAGTATCAAGAGCTAGAGAGCCCACATATGGAGAAGGATGGGGGTCAATGCCTTTGCCACTGTAGGATTCGCAATTTAGCATCCTGTATGCCTGTTGCTGGTACTCTCCAATAGTTATGACATTTGTACAAGTTCAATTAGGTTTGAATTACAGGTGCTTAGTGCATGCACAAATGAATCTTGATCAACAAATTCTCTAAATAAATCACCATTTGTCACCCTGCTTTTCAACATTTTGGTGCCTGAATGGATGCAGAGAGAGTTCTAGTGCCTCTTAAGTTGAGAAAAAATGCTCATCCTGAGTGGCCCAGGAAATGCAAATCATCGCTGATCATTGTTCAGTACGTGTATTAAATATTATTCAAGGAATGTAACAAATTCACAAATTCACGTTTCACTACAGCTACTGTGGATCAGGAATTGTACAACTTTTAGAGCGTGTTTTATGATCAAAACAAACCACCAGATCTGTCCATTTTAAAATGCTGCAAAAACTTGAATTATGGGTACGCTGATCAACATATACAAGCCTTTGCATGCAGACATTAGTAGCATAAATAAATACATTTTTCAAGAAATAAATCAGTTTGACACAAGAATGTTTGCTGAATAGCTCCCTGGTAACCACAACAGCCAGTATGGTAGCCAGTAAAGCATAACTGGCTCATTGGGAAAATCTGCTTTGCGTTAAGTACTCACTGATGACAGCTATGCCACTCCCAAGTATGACGTGGCCTGTTCGGCATGAAGTCGGCAGTCCCCTTGTTCTTCACCCTCTGTGGGAATCGCAGCAGGACCCTTACATCATAGTCGGTGGTCTCGGGGCCATAGGCAGTGCTGAATGGCGGACACATATTACATTTAGACAAAAAAAAACAGTGAGGGAAACTGCAAAAGTGGCTGCAAAAAGAATGTCGGCGTGTCTGCTTCTCATAACTAAGATAGGGAAAGAAAAAAGAGCAGGACTGGAAAGGCTCGGAGGCAGGAGTATATCTACTAAATAATTCATTCTACAGATTACAGCCATCTCTCCAAACACACAGTTTCAACACGGGGTGAGGGAGCATTCTGTTGCACGATTCACTTTTTTGTGTGAAAGAGGAGGCACAACCTCGAGTTCACAATACCACTGAAGATCTAAGCCATTCGTCTTGCGGCTGTTGTTGACAATGGAGTGTATGGCAAATTACAACAGCCCATCTGTCGGTGATTGCTGCAAACCCAGACAGGATATGAAAGGGCTTTGAGGGATGGCTCTGCTTGTGATGGGAAGAGGGCAAATAGAGCAGCCATGGGGACAGCACACTTCCATCATTTCAATAGTGTACTTAGTGCAGAGGCAGTCAAAGGACTCAGGCCCGGGGCTCAGGGGATGCTATCACCACCACTGAGAAATGAAACTAACGATTTCTTCAGGATTAAGTTCACTTATGTTGTGCTGTTGGTCAACTTTTTTCATTATCTCTTTCAGATATTGTTGCACCGAGCTGTTATAATCCTGAGGGCTATGTTACAACTGTGGATGGTTCACTTGCTGGTCAATGCTACCTAAAGGTGAGGCAGCATTTGAAAAATAGGAAGCTGTCATAGCCATTAGCATTTTGATGTTAATGCATGCGCCAAAGCAGGGCACAATCTGGACAGGACACCATCCTGTCAATCAACTTTCTACTGACAGGAAAACAGAGCCCATAGTGACAAGAACATGCGAAAAGTACATTAATAAGTAAATAAACACAAGCCGGCTAAGGACATCAAGAATGGGGTTTACCTTGACAGACATTTTTCTTCAGCAGCACAGCGGAGAGAATACATGTGGACTCTCTGGATATACGTGGAAGCCTGGACATAGTTGGGATCAGGAACCAGATCTGGCAAACCTGAAATGATAGATGGACTGCTCACCCTGTACTGTCATATGTCTGCTTTACATAACACACGGTCTTGTTTCATCGGGTAAAAGTATACGGATCTGGTTTTAAAACTGAAAACAAAAGAATAATTACATATTAGACCAGAAAAAGGGAAATGTTAAACCCAAACATGATAACATATAACATATTCCAACAATGTTATTAAGTGAATTTTCAACAGCACTGTTATTGTCTTTGTTGCGTTATGTCTAGTAATCTGAACATCAGTGATTGGTAATCTGTGATGGATCACCTTTTTTAAAAATTCCGGCCCTTGCATTCCAGAAACTAGAAGTACTCTCTAACATATCTGTCATCAATTTCGCATTACCTGGTATTTATGGTGTTGCTGATGAAGGATATGATGGGCAACAATTCAGCAACAGGGCCCGCAGTTCAAGACTGGGTCACTCTGGAGAGAGCCCTTGGCGACTAATTACTGTGCAGTCCAGATTGTTATCGTGGTTTCCTAATGAGACACTTTTGCTCCATAGGCCTCTCTGACAGGGGTGAGTTTGGGGTGAGAGAACACAATTACAGTTTGGCCTCTAGTGAGAAAAATCCCCTAAAGTCTGAGACATATATGACTGCTGCAAAACTACTGCAATACCTTAACTTCCAGTGTTGAATACTTTACAGTTTTCCTTTGACCAAATCTATTTTGGGAAAATGTTTATATCAATGATTTCCTCCCATCTTGGCTAACGTGATGTGATCTTCCATGACGCTAATCTTAATATGAACATGTCACTTCATCTTAACCTTTAATATAGTAAATGTAGGATGACAAGCCATATCTTTTGGGGATAAGGCTAAACGTGGAACTATCTGAGCTACAGTATCATGGGCATGCTTGTTGGAAAGCGACCTGTATTTCTCCTACTTTAGTTTCTGCAAACAAGTGACAGAGATTAAGAGATGTAGGCAGGCATAGGTGCACTGAGATACAGCAAGAGAGCCCGACAGAGACACAGAGAGAGAGAGTGTGTGTGCGCCATGGAGAAACAACAGTGATCTCACACCACTGCTGTTTTTAAAGTGGGCCACTGACTTAGTCTGTCAGAAAACCTGAGGAAACAAGTAAAAAAAAAAAAAAAAAGCAGGCCTGAGTTGTCAGAGTGAATGTCTCTCTGTCCTGTTCTCAGCAAAGGCCATGCCAAAAAGGGTCTCTGGTGTAGCTTATCACCCCTCTATGTTTAGCCCACAAAGGCCAGACATGGCTATAATGTGAGCTTGTTCAGGCAACTGAAAGTCAAACCATCTGACCTCCGAGCCTGGAAGCATTCATAAAATCACCAAAACGATGTGAAACCTTTCATTCCTATCGCAGCAAGCTTGAAGCAAAAGGAAAATAGATGAAATGGATACACTGTTATCTTTTCATTTTGGACTCACATGAAGGCATTTAGTTACAGTCTGTTTATGGAAACCAGATAGGAAGTTTCCTATTTTGTATTTGCACAGCGTTTAACGTTCAGGTGAGTCCTCCCTCCCCGGCTGCAAGTTTAAATAAGCTTTGCCTTTGCGGGCCTTGTGTAAACATCCCACCTGACAGCTCTCTCTGAGGCTGACGTATAGGACAGGGGGAAGCTTCCTGGGGCAGACCATGTAAACACTGTAAGACCAGTGTGAAACGCCAAGGTTTTCCTACAGCACTCGCAACCCCATATTTTTTATCCTCACCCCAGGAAGGCTTTGTTCTCTGGCCCCTAATCTTTTGAAATGTGAAATTGGGTCTCTTTCAAAGGGATAAAGTGTATTGAGAAGCCAAAGCTGATCAGCTCTCGACAGCATGTGACAAAGCCACACATTACACTCTAAGTGGGGCACAGAGAAAAGAAACTGAGTCTTGCCATGCTTTTCATAGCATCTAATATAAGACATGAGGGCTCCCTCTCTAGATACTCTACACACTATAGGCTGTTAGCTGCCGAGGACTGACAGATTGGAATACTTGAAATTCAATGAGGTCATTTAAAAAAATGGGGGAAAAAAATCAAAATTGCATTCGGTGATTAAGTACTACTTCTGCAGCTTTTATCAGGTCATTTATATGCCTTTAATGCTCTCTTTTATGACATCTTATGTGGTTTCAAGATTATCAACCATTTTACTTTTGGTGGCCAGTTGATGTATTACAGGTTAATTTCAGCAACAGCAAGATACTAAAAGCTTTTCCCTTTATTTGAAGATATTGTGGTTAAACTAATGAGTGAAATACGTGCCGCTCTGCCTCGCAGCTGCCATAATGAATTAATCTGCACCAGTTACGGTCTAATTACTCTCACCTATACTGCTTGTGGCTTTGTGAGGGAATATGAAAGTAAGGAAGAGTAATTGGTATGATAAAGCTTTATATTCGAGTCCTTATAATAAGCGTTACTTAACAGGTAAGACTGCCCTCAGAAGTCCTCATAAGATGCTTAGTAACATACAAAAGAAGCATTCCGGAAGCATTTCTTTTTCTATTTGGAGAGAATCTCTTACAGCATCCTGGCAGCAATCAATAAATCAAAATGCACTGACAAATAAAATAAAAAATCCAGTAACTGTGGCTGTTGCAGGCCTCCAGCGAGCCCATCCAACCATCTCATTCAGCTGTCTACATACATACAATCCTCCCTGGCAATGCTCTGCCCATTGCACTCATTCCCTATGTCCAAATTCTACCACAGTGCTAGGTGGACATTGATGAGTACTAACAATAGACACATTTGACGTTTATGTTCATTATGATAATATAAGGTGCTGTCTTATATGTGAATGAGACATGAGGTAGTTGGGTTAGCATAAAGCACACAGCCCCTGCGCCAAACGGAGCTGCAGCGACAGCTACAGCCTACGTCAACTTCAATAAACCACACATCCGATGTAACTGTCGCACTGGGTAGCCTTTTCAGTCTTAGGTACTTTCATATTGTCATCAGTTTGTCTCAAAGGCTAAGAAAGCATGTCGAACATTGCGAACTAGCTGCTTACATATCTCCAAGCTGGCCATCAGATGTGACTCTGTCGTCAGTTGATGCACATTCATGTGTTCAAGTCTGAGGTTGAAGCGAGGAGGTGTGATATTTTCAGTTGGATACTTTTGAAATTTAGTTTGATTTTGCTGGTTTCTCCTTTCTTTCTAACCCCAGCTTTAACAAATCCTTAATTATGCACAGTTGACTGTGCTCATGGCAGTCCCTATAAAAGTTTATTTCAATTGGCTTTTGCCTTCAGGAGAGTAGCAGAAGGCTGAAATTGGACCCAGAACCCTGGAAGCCCAGTTATCATCAATTAAGGTAAGACATTTGAGTAGAGTGTGTATTTCAGAAGAGTCTGAAAACTTGATACAAAACATCACTAATGACATGATAATCATATGTTAACTGTTAAAAAGTGAAGATGACCAGGTAGTCCACCTGGTAGAGAGCAAGCCCCATGTACCAAGGCTGAATCCTTACAGAAGCAGCCCTGGTTTGAGTGGTTCCAGCCAGTAGCTCTTGCTGCATGTCTTGTATTATTAAAAAAGAATAATATTGTTGTGCCATGAAGCAGTGCAATAAAAATGTCAGCTTTTCAAAAGCTCCCAATGGCTGAATCTTTATCACAATGATTACTCGAAGCACTAAGGCATCTGCACACATGTTGCTTTTTTGTTATGTGGAAATGGCCCACAGCTCTAGAGTGTCTAATGAATGATGGTTGCGGGGCTCACAGCACACTAGAGAGGGACTGCTGCACAGTAAGGCAGATCATTGAGTGAAACAAAGGTAAATCTGCATTATTAAGAGGCTGAGAATCTCATTGGTGGTCCTTATTTCCTCTCAGCTCAGACCAGACACAGCCTCTGGTGGTCACAGAAAACACAGAAAACTTCACATGTTTTTCAAGTTAATCTTTCCCTCACCATTAACAACAGGCCCAAGAGAAACCTCTTCCTGCACAGTGAAATGATGAAGGGTTATGAAAACAAACTATCCATGTAACAGAAGCTACACTACACATTTGACACGCCTCATTCTTCCGAAGGACTCTGACTAAATATTTCTTTAAATTCCTGTAGCTGAAGCAATAGACCCCATGTGTTACAGGGACTTTCCACACTCTCCCTCCCTCTCAGAGAGTGGTGAAGTACTGTATCCCCCTCCCTTGTTTCCCCTCTCCTGTCCCGAAGCCCAGGAGGCAGCCACTGCACACCAACAACCCCTGTCACCAGCCCCCCTCTATGAGGTCACCAACATTACCCAACTCCACATGCCTCGTGAACCAGTCCGCTTTCGTGTAGCGCAGAACTCCCCGCACAGAAACAGAGGTTCTTGTGTGTATTCTCTGTGCACTGGCAGGGCTTGCTCAACACCTGGTTTCAATAACCGCACAAGTGGTGGAAAGATGAACCTTGCGTCCACTTTGCTTTGTTTGTAAACTGAAAAAAAAGAGGTTGAATTTTATGCAGCTGTTTCATTCTGATTACTTCATGTATCTGACAAACACGCAAGATGAATATTGGAAAAACATGAGTAGTTGAGGGGGTGGTGAGCTCATTACTCCCCTGAGTTCTACATATTTCAAATTCATATGCCCAGCAGTATAACAGAATTCACATGGCAACCTTCTCTTTTTTAGCCTCAAGGACAGAAATACCTTGGGTGAATGCTCACAAGTGAACATGTTGCCTGTTTTGCACTGAAAACGTGAAATATTTGGATTTTTTTTTTAAACAACACCGGTCCAAATTTGCATCTATTGACGTCCCACAAACACCCATGAGTCACAGCTTCTCCTAAGAATATCTAAAGTTGGCCAAACAAAATAGGAAAGTAAAAATACATTCTGTTAGTTTACAAAATCCAAACTTATCACTAACTGTACCTCTCTGCTGCGGTCGATAAACACTGCCAACGTTTATACTGGGGTTCTCAAGGGCAGAGTTTGGAGAACCTCTGCCCTGAGGAATGGGTTGCAGGAAAGGAGGCTGGGGTCTTCCAAATGGAGGAAACTGCTCATATTGAGGGCTCCTGACTTGTGGTTGACCAGCTGCTCCTGTCCTGTCCACAATCACAGGAGGGGCCTGGTTGGCATCAGGGACAGGGGCAGGGACAGCAGGAGAAGAATCCGCGTTGTAGAGACTGTGGGTGTATCTGTGGTCTAGACCATCTGCAAACGGTGGTTGGGCAGCACGTGCAGGAACCACAGGATTGGGCGCGTAGCCGTAAGGCTGGTAGTAAGGGTAGCCGTCGTCTGTAAAATCAGAGGGAGAGCCTGGGACTACTGGGGCCAGACCCCCTCGATATCCTCCCCCAGCATACCCCTGTCCAGCGCTGTACCCTCCACCACCATACCCTCCAGCGACAGGCTGAAAAGGGGGTTCGTAGCTCCTGACTGGTCCCTCCACAAAACTAGAGTCGTAAGGTGATGGTTGATATTGAGTCTGGGGAGGAAGTGGGTACTGTGGGTAGGATGGTACGTTATAAGAGGAAGAAGAAAAGGATGATGATGATGATGATGATGATGATGAAGAGCCTGTGGATGGCCTGAAGCGAGTGGTAGAGGATCCTTGGAACTGGCTGCCACCTGCGCCGCCTGCAGTTTGTCTCCAGTTATCAGGCACTTGCCCAAAGCCAAAAGGATGCCTTGTCTGCCCACGGACAGTCTCAGAGGATCCTCTTGATGGAGCCTGTCGGCGGACGTTGCCTCCCTGAGGTCTACGTGTAGAGCGCCCACGTGTATCTGCCACAACCACCCTGGGACCCCTGTCCTCGGCCCCCGCCCCAGCAGGGACAAATTCAGCTCCACTGTTCAGCAGGCTAAACACCCGGCCATTGTTCTCCCACTGAATCACCTGCCTCCAAGGGGTGGCGGAGCTGTCCTGCTCCTGGTCCCGACTCTGGCTCTGCCCCTGAGTTTGTGTGGCAACCTGAGCCTGCCCTGAGCCCAGCAGGATGAATACCAAACATGCCAGAACAATAGGCAACATATTGGTTCCAAAGATGCCACAGCTCACCACACAGGAAAAAACCCTTCCAGTCCACCAGCAGCTCAAACTCAAACCACCTGTAGCTCTGTCAATAAAACATGTGTATCCTCCTCCCGCGGGTACAGCTTTGGTGTGAGTGTTGAGACAGATGCAGGGCTGAGAAGTAAGCCTGTGGTTGAGTGCATCTGCAGGTCTTCACTGCCAGCAGTAGAGGCGGGTTGAATGTGCATCCAGGAGCAATCACACCCAGGAGAGTGAAAGTGGGGCTTCAGAAGACCCACTGGTGGTGTTACCGTCTGTTAGTGCTATGAGAATATGTCCTGACTTCTTGTCGGTCTGTTGGCTCCCCTGTCAGTAGACTGAGCATTGCTCTCTGCCTTCTGGAAAGAAGTGCCTGTGCACTGCACAACTGCAAGCCTCTATTTGCCTGATTGCTTACAATGGGCTGTGAAAAAATCTCAAACTTTTTTTTTTAAGGAGAGGTCCCACATGGCCCTAGTGCTAGTGATGTTTCCTGGCCTGCAGCAGCCAGGGCTCCTTGAGGCTTCCAGAGTCAACATTACCATCTGCAAAGGCATTCAAACATATAACACATCTCACTCCTGATGGCTTGGGTCCTTCTCTCATCTTGTAAAGATAAAATAAGCGTGACTTTGTTTGATCCACAGGTGTTTCAAGGCTTGTTAGGTTGTTGCTTTGCCTTTAAAACCTTTTAAAAAGTGCAATAAGCAAGTACAGATGTGAACTTACCTAATTGTTAACAGGGGCACCCTGTCTCAAAGAACCAGTGACGCAACCTATACAACAAACAGCAGGCTCTTTATGCTGAATCATACTGTAAAACCCTGTGTGTAGTCATTTTTTGAATGCTGCTGAGTGCACAATGCTCAAATAATCAGAACACACTGTCTGTTAATATGCAGTATGACCTCAGACGAGTGAAATAATGTCACCTCTTAAAACAATTCTCTGTTTACGAGGTGAATATGTTGGGAAATGTGTTGCCCCATATACCCCACCCTAAGAAATATCAAACTGAGGTCAATTAGGAAAGTGTTCAAAACCCTCCTCCCACTACACACACACATACACACACACACACACACACACACACACACACACACACACACACACACACAAACATGCAGCACCACCTCTCTCCACCCCTCATTCCCCTGTTGTTGCTTGTCGTACACTGAATGCACAAAAGACATGCATACATGCAGCGCTCCCCGCCAAGACAACACTGTGTGCGCTGTTGTCTGTGAGCAACCATCAAAGCGCTGTTGCACTCTGAGACCCTGATTTACACAAATATTCTGAGAAACGAGTCATTAGTAAACACATTCGAGTGGGATTTGAAACAGCTTGTTCACTGCTCGCCTTGATGGAGTGCATACGGAATCAGCTGTTTGCAACGTATTTTCCTTGGCATGGGTCGCATGGGCAGTGACCACAATGACCACAGACCAAAGAAAGGAAAGCATTTTCTCCAGGGGTGGAGCAGTCAGTATTCACTTTGCCTCTCTGAGGCAGGCTCCAGAAAAACAACCTGATGCACACATGCTGATTTCAATTTGTGTCCTCTAATATAAACAGGCAAATGCACTGCAAAGAAAAGCTCCATCATTATCATTTCTGCACCACAGAATGCAGTGAGCAGTCTTCAGGGGAGATGATGGGGCATGAGGGTGCAGCAGAGTGCATCAATACTGATATGATATTGATATAATATCATCACTATTCATATATACAGTGGCTTTGCAGACAGGAGTGGTTCCCTCATACTCCTGTACAATGACTCAATACACATTTATAAAAGGCT
This sequence comes from Diplodus puntazzo, assembly GCA_963678695.2. Lineage (NCBI taxonomy): Eukaryota > Metazoa > Chordata > Actinopteri > Spariformes > Sparidae > Diplodus > Diplodus puntazzo. Next base: position 7,462,122 of record OZ023155.1, on the reverse strand, counting down.
GACACAGTCGTGACCATGATGACAGAACTTAACATTGTAATTTTCTTCTATTTCAACCAAAGCAGTTTTATTTTTGCCTGACAACAGCTTATTCAAAAGTAACACCATAGATATTGTAAAATAACGTGTGTACAATGTGTAAAAAGTCATATTATTTCTGAAATGAATCCGAATCACAAATCACAGAAAAATACTTTTGACATTTATAAGATAAAACTATAAAAGCCATGCAGTAGAATGCATACCTCTGCCAAGTAGTCACCGTTGATTCAATCAAATCAAATCCACAACCCATAAGGCTATCTTCTTGTATTATTCTACTTTCACTATCTCCTCACAATGTAATTAGATCTTGCTTGCTGCGATACCTTACAAGGGTTTTTTACCTCAGAGTGGCACAAACGGAAATTCCTTGTGAAAGGACAGTGTCAGATTCTTTTGAGCTTACACTGTCACTTTGTTTTGTGCTTCTTAAAGCCAGGATTCTTTCTATCTCTTGGATCGATCTTGTTTTCGTCTCTAACTCCCAGCATTTGTATTACATGCCCTTAGACTTTTTTGTTTTGGTGATATTCAGCTCGAGGTTTTTCTTTTTTTTTCTTAATTACAGATTGATCCCAGGGGATTTTTTAACTCAGGGACAGAAATTGCAGCTTAAAGGAGGCAAAGATACATCGAGCCTCAGGATGCCTTGAAATCTTGTCACTGAGACATTCCACAGAGATTAGTCGAAGTTGAGAGGCAAGGTTGGTTGTTTTTGTGCGACTGCTGTGTGAGTCTCCTGTCTGCTGGAAACACCATGTACTCTGTGAAGTTTGGTGAAAGAGCGCATTGATCTAAGTGACTATGCAGCACAGGAGGAAAGCCCAGGGAGCAGGCATCCTACTGAGAGCAACCTTTAGCTGCACAGAATCAGAGCTGGGGATGCTCTTATATACTTACAAATACATTCATCCTCTATGTCAATTAAGATGGCAGATAAAAGTTATCAAATTTTACGATACAACAGATGTATTACTGTTTTTAGCCCATAATTCTACTGATTAACGTATTTTCCACAATGATAAATGATGTCCTGGTTCTGTTTACTAGTGGAAACTCAAGTGCTGCACAGTGTTGATTCTAGCGTGGCTAAACACAGTCTTGTGATCCAACTAACAAAGGTTATGAACTGATAAATGTTTTTAATCAGGCTAGCGGCCACATATTTTTCTGTCAAAACAGATGCCTGCTCTCCATGGAAACAGGTTTTTGTGCTGTGCAAATTCCCCCCTAATGTTGACAGCTGACAACACAAGATTACATAAAGAGACAAACAGATCTCGTAATTATGGAAGAGAAAGAAGAATCTTTCTCACATGAAAAAAAATATACATCTTTTCAACTTTGCAGCTGTTAGATGTTGCAAGAGTTGCATTTTGTAATTTACTCATTTGATCCCTCGTTATTCCAAAAGGAAAATGTCTGATATACTATAAATGAAAGATGGATGAAGAACATGCAGAAAAAATGCCCAAATTATATTGGCTGCCGGCGGCGAAATGGCTCCTATCCTACACATTCAAAACACACTGTGCATTCATGTTCAAAGAGTTAGACTGGTTCAGGAAATATGATGTTATAAACTGAGATTTCTGTGACAGCCAAATTTGTGTACTCAACCACTTCCTGAAATCGGTCAAGAATTTGAAACGTTCAGCACTTTGTTGTCCAACAGCTTCCCTCTCCAGCTGTAATCTGCTAGAAAAACATTACAAGATTGCTGTGACTGCATTTTTCTGAAGAACATTACCAGCTATTTTGCAAAAAAAAAAAAATAAAAAAAAATTGGGTCATGGTGAGGATTTTTTCATTACTATTAAATCCAGGCCTTACAGAAATGTGCAATTGTTGTTTAGGAGCATACATTTGATGTGTCGTGAAGGTGTTAAAATAGGGCAGTTAAATTATTCACTGCTGCAGTAAAATTAGTTCATCAGTGCAGGGAAAGCAGAACGTGTGACAATACAGCAGACAACCAGTAGCCTACACTGACCTAAGTAAAAAAAACTAAAAACAAAACACAAATATGGATTCAGAGAAGACAATACAGAGCCCAGACTACAGTAGTATCAGAGGTGGAAAAGTACATATATTCTTCACTCAAGTAGAAGTACAGATACAACTTCTTCCCTCAAGTTAAATGAAGAAAGTACAGACTCTGAAACTTACTGTAGAAGTAGAAAAGTATCCCACTAAAGGACATTTCCACCTGCCTTTTCTGTGCAACACCAACTGAACCTCACGTCATATTAATATAATTCAAATACTGCTGAGGTAGGATCAGAATCAGTAGGATTTGTCCTAGCTGGTCCTAAAACGCACCACAAAGATAGTTGATTGTTGAGTCTCATTCCCAGGATGTCAAATACCAACATGATGAGGTTTGGAAAGCGTCCCAAGCGCAGCCAAGAAAAAAAAAAAGAGAGAAAATACAACAATCCAGGCAGAGGGCTGCAGGGTCTCTATGGATACATGACACTTACATGCCTTTTCTCCCCATTCCAGTCCAGCTCTCTGTCTGTTTCAGTCTTGTTACGTCTTTTACATTGTTTCATCTTGCTACATCTATGTTGGGAAGGCGTTGTGCAATGACACCAAATAAGAATGATAGATAATTCCACTTAAATGCACAAGTACTGAGCCAGTTTTGAAAATGCGAGGAGGAGAAAGTTCAGTTGTTTGCGTTCAAATGTCGGGGGTAAAAGTAAGAAGTTGTCAGAACAGTTACAAAGTCTTTGTGCTTTGTTACCTCACACCTCTGAGTGGTAGACACTTTTTAATTATAAGAGTCATAAAGAGAAATCGGCGGCAACGCTGAACCGCAATCTGTGTCTGTTGTTTGACCCCGTAATAACTGTCGACTCCAGACGAACACATCAGATCCCCTGTCTTTCATCTGCGCTGTCTCTAATATTAAGTAATTACTTCCATTCATAATCCTAACTTCCACTCCGCCATGGCAGAGACAACAGCTGAGGTTGGCGATTGCAAGCACATTTGGTCATACCGTCGGCGCAGTCAGCCTTTGAAGTACCCACCTGCTTTCCATTAATTTAATTTTCATTCAAGGAGAGTCATCAGGCACCTGCACTCTGTTTCTTGGCTCGGTATCAGATACCGTGAGACAGACGCGATAAAAACGCCTTCAGTCATAAAACCATTTAAATGTTTTTTTCCTCTTCGCGCAACATTAAAATGAACTCTGGGATCTTCCTTTTAAAGCAACGCTAAGAAAATGATTACTGTACACCGTAAGTGCGCTGCAGAAGAGGATACACTTTTCTTGGATCTCTGAGCATCATTCTAATGTCTTAAAATGTGTTTACCGTTTACACAACAACAAGTCTTAGTTATGAGGTACTGAATGCATGCTCAACATTATAATACAAGATACAGTAAAAGCTAACAAGCCCACAGCTACAGAGATTAGAATCACAACACCACTTGCTTCATACACATTAAAGCAACATATAGATAATCTTGCGTGTGCCAGGCTGGAACCCCCCCGGTGTTTTATATGCTATTCTCATGTTTAAGTCGATTAAATTGGGCCCTTCCCTTGCGTATTAAGATGGAAGTGCCAAGATTGCCTTGATTGTTCCCAGAGGGATCGCTCTGGGCGTAAAAGCACTGCTTACGTCATTCAAATTCCTCCGGTAATCGATTGGATCACCAAGGAGGAGCAACTGTAGGAGAAACAACACATGGAGGTGTTGTGGAATGTGGTTTTTACACCATGTTTACACCTCAAAAATAAAGGAAAAGCCAAAAACAAAAAGGTGATACATCTCTATTATGCCCTCAAGTACCAATATATTTCCTTGAAGAAAGACATATTAGCTAATGCATCTATAATTAGGACCCTGAGTTCGAAGAACCTTCAAAACACACCGTAGCAATGAAGTGGGTGGTGGAAATCAAGGGGTAAAGATGGAGAAGGGAGGACACAGGGAGATAATTGCCTAACAGGTACATAGCTTTGACAATGGCTTCCCTCCCCATAGTGATGTGACATTAGGAGAGGAGTGATGTGATTAATGTTAAACTCTGGTTGAGGTTAGCCAAGGGAACCAACTGTGGGGGATATCTGTGCTTGTCTGATGCTGATGAGTATGATGAAAATCCACCAGAGTGTAGCGGAGAAAAATGAAAAATAAAAAAAAACAATTGAGCAATGCACAGATGTGCATTAACACGCCCACATACTTGGCTCATGCAGTACAGTAGATAGGATACATTTCAAGACTCCAAAGCTTTGCAATTCCTCTCATGCTCCTTCCATAAATAAGCCTGATTTCATGAGTTATGAGCACTTTCACTTCCCTCGTTACCATACAAATGTCCAGATGGACCACTGGATGTCGGTGTTCACTCCTCACACATTGTGACAGAACCTGGAACGACATTAATCTGCACATCTGATCTGTCTGTTTAAGTGCCAGTTCGTGACCTGTAACCCTCATCTCGAATGCAAACTTCAGAGGCAGGGGCTAATTTCAGCTCAGATCCCCTACGACGGTGGCCTTTTGCACACACAGCTCAACCTCGAGGGAAGGACACGGAGGCAACACACAATCTAAATCAGAGATTATAATGCAAACAGCCCTGTGGGGCTCACTAATGACTAAGGTGAGCCTGAGATGCGGCTTCAACTCTGCTTTGGAATATCAATTAGGTCTCTCAGGGACATGGAGATGGAAGGAAGTGACTGGCATAGTAAACGCCTACCGCTTGTCTGTGGGCACCGCGAGCACACGCTATGCACCACGATGAGTGCTGGGAGATATCGAGCAAAGAGGAAAAGAGGGAAAACAAAGTCAAGATGGGTAAGGTGGTGTGGGTGGGGGCAAGTGATGCAAGACGGAGAATTCCATTGTCATGTGTTTCCCAAAGAGAGAGGAGCCTGCAAATTTGTTGGAGCAGCCTATTCAATTAGCTCCAGAAATCCACAGCTGGTCCCCGGAGAGTCATCTCCACAGATGTGTTGCGTGCTGTTGTCTCTACGTCCCAGAGACCTACCCTTCCTCTGTTCATTCTCTCTTTCTCTCTCGACTCTCTCCTCCCCTCTTTGTTACATTCTCTTGACAACACAACAAGGTCCTGGTAATCAGATGCTGGCTGAGCCGGGATACAGAGCACAGAGACAGACAACAGGCTGAATCTGAAATCATCTCACACCTCCGCTTGATATTGTTCAAGGAGAAAGAGTCATCAAAGGGTCTGCTCTGTACAGACACAAAGGCAGGCACTCCCGAACGCATTCACATTCAGAATAGTGTACAAAAATAATGGAAAAGCCTGCGTTCGGTGGATTTGTGAAGGTGTGGAGTGAATTATCTCCTGGAGAGCAGAATAATGTTATTACGCTATTAGGGTGACGGGCTACCTGTGCTGAGAGCAGAGAAACCACTACAAAGTCTTCATAATTTTTAACAGACAGAAGGAGGCCAAACTTATTTCCAGCCTATGATTCTTGGCCGTGCAGACGTTAGCTAGCTAAGCAGTCATTAGCTTCATGGTGAAAACACTCTCCAGGTGTTTCTAGCCGACTTATTTCAATCAAACGTAATTTCCACTTTAAACATTATAAAAGACAGACTTTTTGGGGTCTTACAAGATGAGCTATCCTATCTTGGTTCAAATTAGCTTGGGTTGTTTAAACGTTAACTTCCCCAAATCCACAACCAAATCACCAGAATAAATATTGGTGAGAATAAGGCTGCTAACATTAGCTTAAACTCTGATTTCATCTAGTATGAGCTTTCACACAGCACCCTGAAACTGTACAAAGTTTGGTGTAAAAATGGCGTACTAACTTAGATTGACGTAGGAAGTGATACCTAGTTATTGCTGTCTGTAGTAGTTAGCTGGACATGCACGGATCATACGTTACACTGTTCAATCCTCTCTTGCTACAGTTAAATAAAATGATAAAGGAGAAACAATTTTCTCATACAGTATGGACTATCCCTGACATATTATGTGTAGGTTTCTGTATAATGATGGTTGTAACTTGTGCTAACTGCCAGTTGGTTTGATTCTGTACATAATCCTGTGCACTCCAGGAGTGTATGTGACAGGAAATAAGTTACATATTGTCATATCGTCTGAAAAATTTACAGATTTTTCCTTTTTTGCTGAAGCAATTTTTTTTTTTTCCTACGTCTGTAAAGACTCTCCACCCCGTATCTCTGTCCCTCTCCCCCTCTCCCTCCTCAACCAGACAGAGTGATTGATCTGATACGCCATTGAGTCAGATTACATTATGCAGTTCTCACTGATAAGAGAAAAGCGAAACAACTATTTTCTTTCCCCTTATCTCCTCCGAGAGGCTGTGTTTCTAAAAGGGGAACTAGCCTCCCTGGCCAGATATCATTATTCATTTTGATGCGAGGCCTTCACTACTGATTACATTTTATGGGCTCAGAAATTTCACACCAATGGTCAGCAATAAGACTATTGGTCTTTTTCTCATCTGAGGGATAAAATCCGACATATCACATAAAAAATAGTTGCACAGGGAGAGGATTTGCTTAGAAATTTGAAGCATCTTAATCATTTCAGTCGGGTGTTGAATGTGGAGCTTCTTCCTGAAATTCCACCTATGAAATGTGGTCTTGTTTTAAGTCAGAGGTTAGGATGGTGAGTGTGGGAATTTAAGCTTCGTCACACCCCTTTACCCCTTTGGGACGAGCCCAGATTCTTATCCTGGGATCGAGGGCGTTAAATGTTTATTATTCGGAATGATCCCGGCAAAGGCAGAAACTTCACCACGAGTACAAGCTACAACTGAGATTATCTACTGAAGTTAATACAAATCGTATTTCACGTTGATTTAAGACCCAAAATAAGAACATGTGGAATCAATCGTAAACTAATAGATGCCGGATAGTCCCAATAGGATGACAGAATATCTCTGTTACATACACTGCAGTCAGAGGCCAACGCTTAAGTGTGTTTTTTTAAACCTTTATTTATCCTGGGAGGGTTGTGCTGAGAACATGTGCTCTTTTGCAATAACGCCCTGCTTCACAGTCACATGCAGTCATAACCTCAAAAGCTGCCCCTTCCAAACAAAGTCTTCTACTGTTGGACGCGCCGCAGCCCAGCTTGGTGCCTTGCTCCGGAGCACTATAGGGATGTGTTTCTCATTGTCGAATATATGTAATAAATATTTCACCGACACATGCTGGCTTGGCCCTGTGGAGACTATTCCTGTAATGTATGCTGCTATGCAAGGTCAATGCCAAAGTGCTTGAGAGAAAAGAAACAGAGTGAGAGTGCTGTGCAAACCCGCTGCAGCGGCGAGCCAAAAAAACAACTGGAATATTTGCTCTGGGCTGTCTGATTTAGTGTTCTGGCATTTTGGATTAAGGTGGGCAGGTTAAAACACTTCCCAGGCATTTCCTGATGATCACACTGTAGGCGGAGGGAGTGTTGGCTGCCAGACAAACCTGTGCACATGACCTGATAGAGGTGAAGATACAAGGTGATGCTTTATCTCCTTCTCCTGTCCTCTGTCTTCCACTGTTGGCGGACTGACAGAGAGGGCTGATGCCAATAACACGCCCCGGCCGAATGGTCAGTGTTCAATCCTCTTACATGGTTTCTTGTTTCTCTCCATGACAACTTTCCCTTCCCAACCACATCTAAACTGTCAAGCACATCAACAAATGACTGCCCCCTTGTGGGTCTTTCATGGGCAAATGCATGTTAAGATGCTCTTCAGTGTTTGGTATGAAAAAGTTCTCTGAGTAATATTGATTTCAATCATAGACAGAAATCATGTGGAGGGGACAGGAGGGTCCGGATCCCTCCTTCATCTTCATTGTCTCCCTCAATGATCTTTATCAATGAAAACATATAATTTTAAGTTATATACTAATATACATTCAAAACATATTAGCTCCCCCCCCCCCCCCCCCCCCCCATGTCTCAAAGTGGTTTGGTCCACTGCCAATCAACTTGCACCTCACACACCCTGCTCTGTCTCTGGGAGTGTTGGTGGTGCAGGCTGACCAAAGTGGGTAACTACCAAGAAAAATGTTATTTTTCTCTTTTCAGAGGGTTAGACTGAAAAAAAAACTGGCCTGGGTTAGAAAAACAGCATTTTGTCTCAACATAGCAACCTGTTTTGTTCTCCACAAATGACTTCTCCTTGAAGATATCCAGCGGTGTCATGTTTACAAATGTCAAAAAAACCACGCCGTCAATCATTCCCACCATCCCCTTTACCTCCTGATATGATAGTCAGTGAACATGTGCTGTAAACGTGATATGACACATTTTGTGGAAATGCCAATACAATCCGCAGCCAATGGCATGTGCAGTATATACAGTATACCTGCAAAGTTTTGATCCTGGCGACTGGGTTTAAAGATGTCTGACATGTTATACAGTTACAGTTACGAGTGCGTATGTCTGCCTGTTACCTCGCGATTGAATCTTGAATCAATGCGGCAAAAATATTGTTACCTAGCAGCTGCATCTTTCAACATACTGGTACAACCCTGAAATCATGTATCTTTCATTATAAATTATACTTTGGTGTCCCCCTCAGGAATCCCCCCCATAACAGTGTATCTGTCGCCACAACTTTGAATTCGCCCCAACAACAGTGAAGTAAAATACCCGCCATTGATTTCAATCAGTTTTTTGAGTGCCGAATGTGGTCTGTCAGCTTTTCTTCTTACCTGAATTGTTACCTTAGACCTGTCAACGCGAATCCTCTCATAATCCTTTCACACATTTATTTATCTTGTTTGTGTCAACTGCAGTCACGGATGGGAAAATCCTCTTTGTTATCCTAAAGATAATCTCAAATAAATGATAGCATAACTAGCATTATTCTCACTTTAAAATCCCGCCAATGCAGAAGCCTTATCTTTTGCTGTATGCGATGAATTTCGCTGTATGTACGAGGACAATAAGCTCACATTTTGCCTTTGTTGGTGAAAGATAAGCACAAAGGGTGTGAGGGAGCCTTTTTAGTGGCACTGCACCCTCCGAGTTTATATGATAGTTACTTAATATAGTTTACAGTATACTACTGTATGTAAACACTGCAGCACGGAGGAGGCCGACTACTTTAGCACTTGTCAACACCTCTGTGTTTAAAGTTTTACTGTGTATGAGCTTCCCTTGGCAGGCATAATAGCCCTGAAATGCTGACTTGGGATCTGCTATGCCAGACCTTTCTTCTCCTGTTAACTATTTTGGGTCCAGGTTTGAATTGAAAAGCTGTTTCTGTACTTTTAAAGCAAAGCCAACCCTGCAACACTGATTTATATCAAAATAAATTATTTGGTGTTTTCTCCATTTAAAGTTTAGATCTTTTATTAAAGCACAGAGTGTTCACAAACAAGTCGACAAGGCCCTGGTGGTTTTTGATGAAACATGGTGGTACAAATTCCTGATTCCCACCCCCCAAAAAAAAAGATATTAGAAGTTCAGTTCTAAAATTTCAATTCAGCAGGATTAACTGCAAGTGTGCAAACTCAGGATTCTTTTTTGCATCTTCAGTGCGCCCTTTGCAGAAGGTGGGAATCCTTAACCAAATAATAAATATACATACAAAGGAATCACTGACACAAGCGACTTATTATTCTGGTCATGGTGTACTTCTCGGGTCTTTATCAAGCCACAACCTCCCACCCCTATTTTCCAACACCGTACCTCTCACCCCTTTCAGCCCAGGCGTCTGGATTCTCCTCTTCTTGCCAGATAAGCACGCTGCCCTTTCTTCACTGGGGAAATGCGAGAATAAGAATGCAGGATTTGTCCTCTGCATTGAAAAAAATAAAAATAAATAAAATAACAAAAAAAAAAAACAGGACCCTGGCTCCTTGTCCTGCAGCTGAAAATGTCATCCTGGCCCTGCAATAAATCACATGGGGTTGTGATGTGTTTACTTATTACAGTGAGGTGCATCGCTGTCATCCACACTCTTATTTACTCCCCTGGCCCTCTGCACGCCCCCCCAAACACACACACGCACGCACACACACACACACACACACAGCCATTGCTATTATAATGCTCTCGCCCTCTTCTACCTCACCTTCCCTCTTGGTCTGCCTCTTTGCCATTGCGGATTGTGTATCAATCCTTGAACGCACACTGCCACAGCATTTTGTCTGAAAACGTCCAATCAAGCTAAAGAATTTCAAACACCAGACGTTAAAACTGAAAGTCTTTCTCTACTGTACCCCAACGAGCATTGGCTGCCGTTGAGAATGGTGCAATGCAAGTGTAACAAACTGGCACCAAAAACCATTTCCCTGTAGAACCAGAGCGAGGCACACTCCAATTATCTGGAGATAGTCAGGGGAACACAAAACAAAATTAAGCAAAACACCATGTGGAATGATGACACTTTGGCGGAACATTCCTGTTTGCCAGATCTGAGCCACAAGCAGGCTATATCGTGGCCACTATGGGTGTAACGATACATCGCTCAGGAAGGACGTATCGGCTCAATGATCAACGATCCAATGGCAGCGATGCAAAGTGAAAACACTGGTTCATATTGCCTCCATCGTTAAGATACGCCTTTATTTTGAAATTCCCCAAATTCTCAGTGGTCAGTACCAACAGAAGCTGGTTTTTGCACCGGGGCCATTAGTGTTTGTCGATTTTCTGAATGGGAGACGTGACAACCGATTCCACTTCAAAGACTCTTTCACAAGGGGAGAAAAAGACAAAAAAATGGCATTGTTCGTGTAATTTCTGTTTACTCCGGAGAGGTTCCCAGGGGGTAAGTGTAGGGCAGAGAGAGGAAGCGCAACATGAGAGTGGCAGGAGTTTGATAAGAGCAACAGCAGGCAATTACATTTGAGCAGCTCACCAGAGAATTGGAGGCTGTAACCCATTGTTCGGACAGAGCCATCACTAAATCTGTGGCGACGGACAGCGCTCCCTGATCCGTGATTTGTACTCGGGCTTTTACGTTACAATTTTCACAATTTTTAGTTTTCTTCTTACTGTAGTCCCTTCAGAAATTATAGCAACTCCAGCACTCAATACTAGCTGGGAAACACTTACTGACCTATCAACATTTCTAGCTTGCTCCAATGTCTGCGATTTATTTGAAAAAAAAAATCATAAATCTGGAAATGCAATTAGCACATTTTTTCCCTCTTTTTTTTCTTTACAGGAAATTTATCGGGATTTAATCTTCCACACTCATAGAGGGATTTCAATGTAAATGCAAGTGACTACTAGTGTGTCTGTGTGTATGTGTATGAACAGTATCTCCCTTCTCCATTTGAAGTTACCCTCGTGCCCTCCCTCCAGCTCATTTCATCTTGGATTAGTCATGGTGGCTGTTGCTCAAAGATGCTGCACTACTGAGTGAACAGAAAATATTATTCGTTCTTTTACTTCAATAAATATATTTTCTCCCTCTCGTGCATCGAAAATACAAACTAATTTCAGTAATTTCATGAAATGAATTGCCCACAAAGGGGGCTGTGTGCGCATTAGGTGCAACAAAAGCTGAGCCTTAAAACCCACGTACGTCCATTCTTGTAACCCACATTGTGCTGCAAATTTTTCAAAAACATTATTTTGTCTGTTACAGGGGCTTCTGCAAAGCCTGTCTTGGTGCTACGTAGGAGATCAGATGACAGTGAGTCATACCTGAGAGCCAGCAGGCCATCGAACTTTGACCGCCGTTGAGCTTTGATTCAGCAGTGACACAGATTCTGAATGTTTTTCACTCCTTTTCTGTTTTTCGCATATTAAATCTGTACCCCCAGCACTCATATGTGGTCAGAGATGCTCTTTTCTATGGAGGTTAAGACCTTGGTAGGCAGGCTCCTGGGTATTTAAAGGGAGGCGACAGATCTGTGTGACTTCGGGGTCAACGTGGATTAATTGGCAGCTTGCTGGAAAACTTGCATTACTATCTAGGGTCTGTGTTCTCTGGAGGGTGAAGGTGAAAGTGAAGGGGCAGGAGAAAATGGGGGGGGGGGGATGTGCTACTCTCTAATTACTGAAACAGTTTCCTTGAGGGAGTTATGTTGTGTCTGATAAGCAAAAACACAATTAGGTAATGGCTGTACACAAAGCTCTGCTAAACATTACTGTAAAACAAACCACTCGTTCAAGGAATGATTTATGTATTTCAGGGCATTGCAGTAAAGAGCCATGTTTTATATTCAGGTCCTTGTAAAAAGTGTAGTTAATAGGTAATAATGGCGTAATAAAAACATATATTAGCTAGGAAACAAATTACAAGCACTCATGAGAAACTTGTTAAGAGTTCGTAGACTGCATTAGAACATTGTAAAAAGGCCAAATAAAAGTTTCTTATAATTGTTTGTAATAGCCTTATAATCATATTTATTGGGTTTGGACTATTATGTCTACAACCTTGACAAATTTCTTTTGATGAGCTCATAAAAGTATTACATACTTTATTGTGCATGTATTAGCAGTTAAAACTGCTGTAAGTGTTAATTTCTATATTACAACAGTCATCAAAGTGTTTGGTCAGTAACCCATGTCCCTCCTCTCTCTGTTGAATGCAGTAAAATGAATTTGTGTGTGTGTGTGTGTGTGTATATATATATAAATATTTTTATATATATAAATATACATATATAAATATATATATACATATATATATAAATATATATATATATATATACACACATATACACACACACACACACACACACACACACACACACACACACACACACACACACACACACACACACACACACACACACACACACACATTCAGTTATGTCAAGGGATTGTTAGTTCTATGAGCTAGCTAACGTACGGGACCGGGTAACGAGTATCGACATTACTTACTGGGTGTGTAGTCTTTCTTATATTTCATTAGTTTTATGACAAAGCTGGACTGTCTCAAGTTTAAAAATGATCTTTTAATTAACGAACATCATGGAACAATTCAAAAGGTATATATAAAAAAATGTGTCTCTTGCCATTCACTTCCATACATGTCTTTTCTGAAATGAGGTCCCATGGTTCTATTGTTGTAACAGCCAAACATAGTTATGTTTTAGCACAAAATACACTGGAGTCGGGCTCTTACCTTCAACCTATGAGGATGATATGGCTCCCCAGTTTGAGCTATAGGAATTAATATATGGTTACTGCAGCGATTAAGGTCATTTTATAGCCATTTCCTGAATGCCTTATGAGAAAATCCTAAACGCAGTAATATAAAGTCTCTTAATTTGCAGAAGGGTTATTTTAAGCAGGTTGCACAGAATGAGTGAACTCATGAAATAATAGGATGCTTAACCCAGTGAGCCGCAAAAACTTCAATACTTGCAATTAAAGCGAGGCAACACTCATTTTTCAGTCCAGTCATGCCTATCAAATTGATCACGCCTTTTTTTTTTCAATTTTGTATATATTTCATAACTCAAGAAAAAAAACCCTCATATATAAAACACCCGGGTCAGCGGTTTCTATCCGTGTACCTTCCCTGTCTTGTGCTTGGTGTTTCCAGATTATGATGTAGTGCTTCCAGCAGATGAGAGACTGGAGAAGTGGAGCAGGGACCTCAGCACTGCTCGATGCCTACATTGTGTGTGTCAGCAAGATACCGCGAATGCCCGGCACACACAAACCTGTCTTTTAGACGATGCCTTGTCAAGTGGAAGGTCAGATGAATGCGGAAGGTAGACAAATTACACATCACCGCAGACAAAGGAGCAGCAGAGCCTGAGAGCAGCACTGTGGGTCCCAGAGCCTGGATTTTCCCTCACATGACTAATGATACCGGCCGATGCTGGATCATACATGTCATCAGCGTTCAAAAGCCTCAAATCCAGTCCCTGAAAGGACTGTTAGTTTCCTCAGCGCCTGGCCCTCTCCCCTGGGTGGTCATTAGTGGTGGTTAAAATCCCTCCACCTATCCGCCAGTAGATGGCGTGGGCGATCTGACTGTTTCTGCCAGAGGTAGTGGCTAAAGATGGAGGCTCTCTGCCTTTTTCTGACTGTCTTCATAATGATGTTGCTGAGTTACATAAGAGTGCAGTATCTCTCAGCAGGCTCTCCATAAGAAATTATGCGTTAGATCTCAACCCCAACTCCCTGCTTTTATTTCTTTTTGTTACTGCGTAGAGCCGGAGAGCAGAGAGCCACCAAAATGTATTTTTTTCCTCCCCCCTCCCGAGTGATAGAGAAATCCTGCTTTGATCACTGACCTAATTAATGAAGCAATTGATGAATGTAAATACCAGATTAGTTATGCAAATGATCACACCACCCAAAAAAAAAAAAAGGAGAAAATGCATTGCCCCCGTTAGGAAGTTCTGAGGGTGCAGAAATTATGAATGCATGAGACAAGATCTTGTTCAAGATAAAATGCAAAAAAAAACAAAAAAAAAACAGATAAACAAAAATAAAGCTGTGGATTAGAGGCAGAGGGGTTTTTGGAGTACGACGGATCTGAATGAGGGTGCAGGATGAGGGGCTTTACCCTCACACACCCTGCCTTTTTACCAACTGTGTAATGAATCCACTTTGTTACAGCAGTCTCTGACATTTTTAGGCCTGTATTAGGAGAAGCAGTTTGTAGCACTCAATGTAATGGTATTGGAGAGACAACACAGTACATAAGAGATCTGGTTTTAATATGTTAGCAATGTGGGCCTGATGAGATTTACCTGACGCTGTGTTGTGCAGATATGTTTAAGTAAAGTGTTGTATATGCATGTGTGCATGCCGTGTATGGATGTGTCGGTATTTGTGTGGAGATATTGAGGGTTTAGAACAGACAAGGGGAAAAAATCATTATAAATAACAATATAAAACTTGCAGTCTGCAGATATGCTAACTGCTCTGTGAGACTGTACTTTGAGCTAAATGGTAACATCAGCAAGCAAGCACAGGCACAAAGGCTAATATGCTAATAGTTGCCAATATTTTCAGCAGGTATAATGTTTGTAGGTTTACCATGGGCGCCATCTTATATCAGGCAGGTTAGATGAATACAATTTGCAATTCAGCTTTAAACACAAAGCACGAGTGCGGCCGATGGGATGATGTCATCACTTCCGTAGGTATACCATCATAATTAAAATGACTGCACAAATTCTAATCCTCTTAATTCTGACTGACTCTAATGTTGGCATGTGATGAAAAGTGACATTGAGTGTGTGAATGTCTGTACCGAATTTCATGGCAATCCATCCACTAGTAAAAGCCAAACAATCAAAGGACTCATCATCTGGGGACCATGAATATTTCTACAAAATGTCATGGGAGTACACACTAGAGCCCAAGAAACAAGGCAGTCTAATGCAGCAATCGGGTCAAGATGATAAGGCAGAGCACATTAAGAACACATTAAGCATCACATTAAGAACAAACACCGGGGCTGCCATGTCCGGGGATGGCTCGCAGCCAAAGATCACATCGCTGCTGACTGAGAGCAGACGGTGTGATGTGTGCTGGTCCAAGGCTCTCTCGCCCAGCCAAATGATTGAGACCAATGCGATGACAATCAGTGAAGTACAGGGCAAAGGATTAAGTTAAAGGATAGTACAGGATATCTTAGAGAAGCCTGTCCTCTACGACATGAAAAAGAACCATATAGATCGACAGCGAAGGCAGCTTATTTCTACATAACTTATTAGGTGGCGACCTCTAGCGGCTGTAGAAAGTATTACAGGACCAAAGGAGGAAGTAAGGAGACGTAGAATAAAGAGAGAAAAGGAGGTATGTGGAGGAGGTCGGGGACGGATGTAGTTATAACTTTTAACACTTTGCGGGGATGAAGTCTGACCTTAATGTCAAGCCAGTGCAGATAAACTAGCTTGGACCACCAAATGCGAGACAAAAAGTTCAAGATCAACAGTCTTCCTCCTCTCTATGACCACGGGCTCTTCACCCTGCCTTCCAGCGTTGCCTTCCAAAAGAGCCATAAACATTTTTGCCTTCAGATAAGGTCAAACCGCATCATACATAAAAAAAACTATTCATTTTAAGCGTACACCGATCATTAAGACATGTTTAAAATGTTTTACGAAAGTCTTGTGATGTAACAGTGGTGGTCTTTGGTAGCTGGTAGCTCTGCTTTGCAAAATGTTGGCTTCATGTTTATCCGAGGGATGTTTTGGGACAAGTTTTGGATTTTTGAAGTATGGATGGTTTTTCTGTTGTTGTCATTATTCAGGCTATGATTTTGAGAGGCGTATTCATCCAGCATGGTAAATCACATCTTTTTTTTTTGAGCATGTGGGTGAAGTTAAGTTTGAGCAGCTCTGACAGCTTGGGACAAATGTTAATAGCTGAATATGTGATGTCGCCGGCACACCGACAGATAGGTGGTGTTTAGGCTGCTGCATCCCTTCCGCTCGCACAGTGACAGGATTTATTCCAGACGATGGAGTCATTTGTGATTTGGGAAATGCCTCACTAAACTGGATGGTCTCTTGTTTCGGATTTTTACTGCTACGTCATTATATGCCTGAGGAATTCAAATCACGGACCGAACCGAGAACGGATGACAGCAAATGTGTGACTGAGAGGTTGCTGGGTCAAAAATCTCCACCAGCACTAAAATCTTGGCTTTGAAAGTGAATGAATAATCCCCTCTCTCTCTAACCCCAACAGCTTAAGTGGAGCTATTTAGAGACCTGCAGTCAAAGACTGTGGTCTTAGTGGGCAGCTCTAACACATGAATGAGCAGCGGGCGTAAAGTAGGGCATTTCTGCAGAGAGCGCATACACAGAAAAAATTCTCTGAACAAATGAGATAAATTGCCACAGCTTAACTTTTAAATTCTAAGGAAAATGTGAGGTAAATATACCCTGTAACCCTCTTGTTAAAATCTGAACTGAATTGTTCACTTATGGAAGTTTTTGCAAAATGAAGGAAAAGGGAAGCTTCATGGGCTGTGATGTGAGGAGAAAGCCAGAAAGGCTTTAAAAAAAAATAAAAAAAAAATTGTCCAGCTCTCTTAAAATTACCTGAAATTTTCCGGCTGTCTGTGCCATGTACTAATAAGGATCAGAGGCCCCTCCATATGCTCCTCATGTTCCTTTCTACACTGGAGACTCCGGGGATTAAGAGGCTTGTGCTGCAAATGAAGCCAAACTGGCCTCGGCTTTACCGGGGCATATAGACAGAGAGATGGAGGGAGCGCGAGAGGGAGGGAGGATGGCGCTTGTTCACAGCACTGTACTTTCACTTCTTGTTTGCACACACAGGCTTATGGCTGCCTGATCGCTTCCTTCACCAAATACGTGTGTGTGTTTGTGTGTGAGTGCGTGTGTGTGAAAATGTTCTTCCACTATACAGCTGATATGTACACCACAGTATTTAGATACTGTTACCTCCAGGATATAAAGTGATGGCTTCTTCTCGGGTTTGTTTATGAACTAGTATGTAATCCTTCCAGCCTCTGCATGAGCGTGTTCATCTTAAACCTTTTAGTAAAGATCTCCTCACTCCCCCCCTATGACAGGGAACAGAGTTCCAGGGTTATCAAGGTAGTACAGAAACTGCTGCGCCTGTAGGTGCAGCCATTAATACCATTATCTGGGCAGATTTGCATGGGTAAGTGGTAGCTTTCTTGTGTAGCCGAGGTGCCGCGCAGGAGGATCTGACCCGAGGCCAAGAAACTGAGACACGAGTGGTCTGCCCACCTGCTGTGGGAACTGCTGTGACAGGACCCAGAGGCTTACACTCTGTTTGCACTGCTCTGTGGTGCTCAAGAAGCCAGCTATCATCTTGTGCTGCCAGAGAGCCAGGGAGAAGGAAATAAATAGGCATAATTTGATAATTGATATCATACTGTTGAGAAATATGTTTAGGATAAAAAAAAGTTACGGATTCTTTTTCATGCTTATCTAATTGAGAATTGGTCAACCGACTGAGTGTAACGTGTAAGAGGTTTCCGGTAATGACAAGATGTATCTGACTCTGCAGTTCCCCTCCCTTCCACCAAGTGTTTTGAACAGCTTTCAACCACAAATGCTAATGTGGCTTCTGGATTTTTGGATGTGTGAATGATAGTCAACTGTTTGCTAATGTTTTTTGTGTTAGGGAGAAACTGTGAGGCAAGGTTGGACACAGTGGTATAACCAAACACTGTCAAATGGTGAGCTAGTCTTGCTAAGCCAGGATAAAAGTCTGGCTGCACCAGAAACAAAAACGCTCTGGCCTGTTTTGCATTCCTTTAAACCAGTCACAGTTTATCTTGGGTGCCGTTTAACCCACAGGCCAATGAGTAGAAATTGCTGATAAAGATGAATTTTTACCAAGTGTTCCAAAATGTACCCCCTGGGCTGTGTTCGTTGGCTCAACTTGCAGGTCGTAGTAGGTCTCGAAAAACCCTCCCTCATCATAACAGCTTTAATGTGATATATGTCTTGGCTTGGCTTGTTGAATTCTCCGTGAGTGGCCAACAAATAATAAATGCAGGTTTAATGTCTTTGATTAAGTAAAATCTGTTATCATCTTATCAACACCTTGTATATTAATTAAGTTGCTCGTCTCTATGTTCTCTTCTTGTACTTAGACACAGTGTTGCTTTGAGCGAAACGTAAACACCAACAGAACCGTCTGACAAATACTTCTAGATAGATATAATGTGTATAATAACTTATAAAAACAAACCCCATCATAAATGCCATTTATTCATATGAAGCACGCTCCGGTAAATTATTAACACTGGATTGGATCCAGTTTCTTATAATCGGGTGGATTTATTCGGCCCTCCATGGATGCTGTTACTGTCGTCTTTTTTTGGTGGGGGATGTGGTGGCATTGGCTGTACCCTTCCTATAACTTCTCCAGGGTCCTGATCCTTTAATGACTAAAAACAATCAAAGCAACAACACAAATGTGCTTCACTCAGCCATTCCAAAGTCAACAGGGGCTCATGACTTTAACTAACTCCATCAAGAGTGGCGGTGACTTAATTAAACCTCGCAAACAATGTCACGGACCACAGGGGCCGGCGCAGCTGCCTTGCCATAACGCAAAATGTAAGAGAAATGTCATTACCTCAGGTTTCTTCACAACGAAAACATTTCTCTCAGAGGAATTCACACTGATTCTTCAGCAGACAATTGTCACCATTTATTTGCTCCTAATTAGGTACTTAGTATTCATTTAGCATCCTCAACTTATGAAAATGTGATGCAAAAAAGATCAAACTCATTCAAAACATATTTCCCTTGTGTAATGCAGCAGCAGCATTGAAATGGATCATTTATGACGGCATACTTTTATAATCAAAACTTTTCGAGTCAAACAATAAAGTTTAGCATCGGAACTTGGATTTAAACCTGTTGACTGCCGGATTCACCACCTCAGGAGTTAGCTACGCGGTTACAGGCCATTATCGACTGATCATTAGAACCAGTTCAGCAACGTGGAAAATGGGATGTTCAGCGTTTGAAGCTACAGGTTTGTGAAGCAGATTGCATTAGCGCTCGCTGAGAGGTAACAAAACTCAGAGGTTGCTTAATTAAAGGAAGCCGGCATATGTTCAGCGAGCGATTAGATATGAGAGGCATTAACATGTAGTATTTAAAGAGAGTTTTGGCACTATGGTTTCTTTTACAGATGATTTAGCAAACAGCTGCTGGTTTTTATGAGATGAGAGAAAGTTTCCGTTACGCTGCCAAGCCACTTCGTTGAGATGCTATTTTTTACGCCTCAGCGTGTTTGTAGCCTGTAAGTCTTTGCTTGGCAGTGATGGGTAGTTAAAGAGTAGCTTCTCTGGTCAGGTTGGCTGACCTGAGAAGCAGTTGTCAGGCTCTGGACTGCAACACAACTTTATAATCCGTCCCTATCTCATAATGCTGTGCGCTGCAAAACTGTTTTACTGTTTGCCAAGTTTTCACCACACAAAGAAAAAGATTAAGCAGCCTGTATACACCAGAGAGCTCGCTTAAAAAGTAAAGTTGAGGAGAAATTTTAAATTCAACAATTCTGATTGATTGAGGTTTGGGTGTAAGACAGAGGATGTCAGTCAATGACCTTCGTCTGCTCACCTCTTTCAGATGCAGTAGCCGAACTTTGTCAACTCACAGCACCACAAAAGAGAGTAAAACACTCCCAAAGTATTCAAGTTACCAAGCAGGATGGAGATGTAGCGGGGGAAATGCAAAGAGACAGTGTCAGATCAAGAAAAATGAAGTGCAGTGGAAAAGTGTTTTCCAAGGCCTCACCAAAGTACACCACACCTTGAGCGACCTGACTGGCCGGCCAACTGTCACTCCCAGTGCATCAAATACAGCAGCCTGGTCAGTGGCCCCATGCTTCTAAGTGTGTCGCTCAAGTTAACCCTCTTGCATCATTTCTGGAGGCTCCCGTCCACTGCAGTAGTATAAAGACCAGATAAAGTGTAAGGCGAGGGGTGGCTGAAGTTTGTTGGGTGGGTCATATGCAGAACGTTCCCCCACTGACAGACCGAGCGTCAACATGGAGTTGTTTTTAAGTTATGTTGCATTACTAAGTAAAGTTAAATTTCATTAAGTAAGTGACATGAATGAAGGTTGTTTTTTTTACAAAAATCATCATCAAAAAAAGTTTTTCAATTGTGATTTTTTTTTTCTTACTCAGCTCGACACATGAAAAAAAACATTTTTTTCATTATGTTTCAAACATGAAGAAAAAAATCATAACTGAGAAAATGGAGCACAAAAAAATAATAAAATCTCCCTTGAGTGAGAATGTGTTGGACTGGCATACTAGACCAAGCATGCCTGCAATATTTATCTTAGTGTTCCTAAGCTGGCGTTTTCTTCCTCACACATGTATTGGTCTATACCGTAATTTGCCATTGCTAACAAACTCCTGTAGACCTTCACTTTTGAACATGGTAACGCTGTTTGTATCCAAGAATAACACAAATAAAGTATTAATCAGGTGGAATGCAGAAAAAATACAAAAACAAACCAACTACAATACTTAACCCAAAGACAAAACTATGATTTCCAACAAATGATCAACCTAGTTTTTATTTCCAAATAGTATTACAAAACACAGTGGTCTCAGTAATTCATAGCTGGTCATTTTTTCAGTAGCCATCATTAATCGTCAATTTTTCGTAACCCAATGAAAGTACGTAAATGACATTTGCTTGCTTTTATCCTCGACCGGACCCCGGGATGTGAGCCTTAGCAGCAGGGCGGCAGCTCATCCTTTCCTGATGTACCGTGATTTACTTACGACCACAGTAAAGGACAGTCATCACCGAGCCTTCTGGCTGCAATCCAAACTGCCGGGGAGAACAGAGGAGGGGATGAATAGGTAGGACGCTGTGACAGATGGAGACCGGGGTCAGACGCAGGACAGCAGTGGTGTGCTTCACTGAGTCTCACAGATATTGTATAATGATTCCCAGAACCATGCAAGTGTTGTGGCATGACAAGGAATGAATTGAAAGACTAGACACTGAAGCTTTACTCTCTACGTTTTCTTTTGAATATGTTTAAAGGAACTCTTTATCTTGAAATTGAAACTGCAATAGTAGCCCAAGAGGGCCAAATTCAACCAAATGACTCTAAACACCTTCATGCAGAATAATTGAGATTTGTAAAGACCAATAATATAGCTAAAAGTCAATTGTTGTGTGTATGTATGCTACAGAGCAACATTAGCATTCATTTGGAGTTACGTTTCACTCCTCCCGATGCGTATGAGTCTAATAATTATTCACACCACTTTTAGCTCTGTTTTTGGTCTCCTCCATCTCGCCAAACGATGTCTGGCTCAGTAAATAATTAATTACCTCCACCAGTGAGTAGCTAATCTTGTTTGAGGGCAATTTGGTGCTGGCAAGGTAATGTATCACAGGTTTATGGGAGCTTTTTCTGCTGAATATGTGGGTTATAGATAGGGGTGCACCGATCCGATATTAAGATCGGATATCGGCTCCGATACTGACAAAACGGCTGGATCGGGGATCGGTAAAATGAAGCAGATCCACCGGCCAATCCAATTTATTTTTTTTCCGCCGTCGCAGCACATCCTACGTCATTCATCAGCGTCAGTGTGTCACATGCTGGAAGAGCGCAAGTTGTTGTTTGACCAACTCTTTATTAGTTTATTCTCAGGTTCAGCTGCTATGTTTTATTTTGTATTCCTGTTTGCAGGACGTTACATGTACTCACGTCACATTTCTCGCTGATTAGCTAGTAGCCCCGCCATCAATTGTTAGCCTCACCGGTCAGCTGTTAGCCTAGCAACGCTAACTTTCAAACCGACGAACTCAATTCTATGTGGGCTGTCCTCCCTTGGTCCTCCCTCCACCACAACCTCAGGGTTATTCACCGCCGGGCTGCTTTGTCTCCTCCTCTGCTGCTGCGGTCTCCCCGGCTCGCAGCGATGCTGGATGGTCGCCCCGCTGTGTGCAGTAGCCTCCAGACGCTAGTTTGTTTACATACGGTGCTACTGACTTCGGGGCTAGTCTTCCCTCCGTGTTGACTGACAGGCACTACATACATTCTTTGATTTGTTTGTTCCACTTTGTTACGTGTGTCCTTGGGTACCCCGACAGGCGCTATATAAATTTAATGTATTATTATCATTATTATTATTATTATTATTATTATTATTATTATTATTATTATTATCATTATTCATGTTACACATGTTCGGTAACTGTTTGATTATTTTGTCTTAGTTAGGAAAGTCTGGTGCCTTTAGTCCCTTTCACATGGTGGAAGGTATACAGTTTATTATTAATTCAACAACGGTATCGGATCGGTATTGGGTATCGGCCAATACGCTCAGTCCAGGTATCGGGATCGGATTGGATCGGAATAAACTGGATCGGTGCATCTCTAGTTATAGAGTGACTAACTGAATGAACCGTAGAGTAACCGTGATGCAGTGCAACCGAAACTATGAGCTACAAGAGGCTAAAAACTCTGCTGAGCTGCAGAGCTTTTTTGCACAGTTATCTGTCGACTAACTTGGGGAAAAACTATTTAACATTAAACATTTTCAATAAATGAATTCATCAATTGTATCATTTTATGAATTTTGTTAATTAATTTGTTGTCACTGAGCATCATAATTACGATTATGAAGCCTATTGGACCCTGGAAATCGAACAGGGGATGGCGCTTTCAACATGACCAAGAGCTTATTTATTTCTGACTAGAATTCAGAAGTGTTTGTCTTTGTATCTGCAATATTTGTTCTCATTCCATTAAGTGACAATGCCAGGGAGGATAAAAGTGGCAGTACAAAGACAATACGTGTGTGTGTGTGTGTGTGTGTGTGTATGGATTGTGTATTGTGTATTTGTGAGTGTGTATGTGTGCATTGAGCATCCACCTGTGCCGAAGCACCTCTCAGTAAGAGCCGGTCTGCTGCTGCTGCATCCAGACTGCTGCTTCGAGTGATTTTTATTAATTCTCTCCATCAGCCCGGCTCATCCTGCTCACCATCCAGACGCAAGCCAACAATGTAGAGAGTCTTGTCACCTGTACCCTGCCAGGGTCTGAGGCGTCTCTCGGTTAAGCAAGATTGCCCTTGACTACATCAACAACGCACCAGCTGTGATTACTTTAAGACAAACCATAGAGTATTCTCCAGAGGGAGAAGAAGATTCAATTGTCTGTTCCCTGTTTATTGGTGATTGCTGATTTCATCTTTCACAGTCTGATGTTTTATTAGCCCAGCTCCATAGCTCTGGCTTATATGTTTATTTATATTTCTTTATTGAAATTTTGATTGACCCGAGAGTTTGGAGACTTAAAGATAGTTACATTACCAAGCTGTGTAGATAAGGATATCTTAAAAACTGCGTCTTGTTAGAGGCTGAGGTGGGATACTGACAGTATGGTGGTGACCCAGTGAGATCCATTTCCGAATGATTCCTTTTAAAATAAATATTGGTAAATAAATTGATAGTCTAGAGGTCTTTTTATATTTGCTTGTCCAAGTTCTTGTGTTTCTGGAGGCAGTGCTTCTCTGCCCTCGATTTAGCCTGGAAGTGAATGCCAACATAGTGTCATCTGTGAAGATGATCAATGTCCAGAGCCTCATCTTTACCTCAGCCAAGGAGTTTATGTTTTCACCCTTTGTTCGTTCATTTGTTTGCCAGTTTATCAGCAGGATTACATAAAAACGTACTGAACGGACTTCCACGGGATGGGTCTCGGCCCATAGTAGACCCCATTCATTAACTTTTGATGTGCATCCAGATGAAGGGATGGATCCAGGATTTTTTTTTCTTTCTCTTTTTCCCTTACATTGCGAGACAAGGCATTTTTCAGCATTTCTCAGGAAACAATTGAGTTTAAATTATGGCGAAGCAGTTGAGGGTGATTTAAACCCGAGTTTGATATCAGATTGGGCTTGACTGATTCCGGTCCAACAATTTTTTTATTATCATAGAAACAATGTTTTTTCCTTTCGGGGCTTGTGAAGTCCTCTCATGAAACTGCTAACAAGAAGATTATGTTCGATTTAATGGAGAGGACAAGACAAAAACACCAT
The DNA here is from genome assembly GCA_963678695.2 of Diplodus puntazzo. Lineage (NCBI taxonomy): Eukaryota > Metazoa > Chordata > Actinopteri > Spariformes > Sparidae > Diplodus > Diplodus puntazzo. Next base: position 7,437,621 of record OZ023155.1, on the reverse strand, counting down.
GCAAGTGCGAGAGCCCTGTAGCGGTCATAGTAGAAGCAACAACAAAACAATGGTAAAGGAGCATTGTTCTTTTTCTATTTCCAACAGCCACAGCTGACCATCGCTCCTTTATCTTAACTACATGGCAAGAAAACTCTCCAAACCTTAACGAAGATGTCATTTGAAGCCAAACCATGGTGAACTTTCTTTGCTGTGGAGTGTTGAGTTTCTGTCACTTCAAGGGAGAAAAGCAAGCTGCAATTAGGGGGCAAAGTGATACATTTTTGGCTTTCCTTGAATGCTCCAGTGCTTTTTATATTGTGTTTTAGCCATAAGCAGTCAGTGGGTAAGTTCACAGGCTGATGCAGTATGGCTGTGACAACAAGCGTGTGACGGCTCAGAGAAACTGATTTACAAACTTACCAAGACAGCCAGTTTCTCTTATTTATCTCCAAACCGTCTCCTTTTTCTGCCTCTATCTCTGTACATTCATGAAGTCATGGAGCTCCAAATAACTAAATTTCCACTCAGTTTCAAACCTTTTTCAACCCTGGAGGACATATCTTCACCTCAATTTTCGGCGCATGGACCGAATCTGCTTTTATTCATGTGGTTGGATTCCACCTCTAAATATATTTTCTTGTTGTTCAGCTGTGTGGCAGCACCTTATTTTTTTCATTTCATCACTTTTGTAGATGCATGTAATTGATGATTCATTTAATTGTATTAATTGCATTATGCCCTGAAATCCAGAGAAAAAAAAGACGAATGTCCATATAAACTTTTAATTGTAAAGGGGATGCTGTATGCCAGTGTCTTGTTAATCGGCAGGTCGCTGGTTCGATTCCCCTGGTCTACATGTTGAAGTGTCCTTGGGCAAGATACTGAACCCCAAACTAATCCTGATGTGCTGGTTGGCACCTTGCATGGCAGTCACCACCATCAGTATATGAATGTATAAATTACTGTAAGTCGCTTTGGACAAAAGCATACGCTAAATGCCCTAAATGTGCAGGCTGGTGCCCTTTTTATTATTTTCACCCCCGCCCCTCTAACATCCTGAGTCTAGATAGACAGATAGATAGATAGATAGATAGATAGATAGATAGATAGATAGATAGATAGATAGATAGATTTATCTCAGAGGTGAAATTAGGTCATCATAGTCCGCCACTGCCGAAAAGAAACACTGTCACACTGTAGCACACGTGGTGGTAAGAAGCATGTGTTTAAAATCATGGGTCTACAAAGATTTGCACATTGACTCACACATAAAATATTGAAAATGTAATAAAGATAATTGCCTTCTAAAGCACAGCAAATTGATTGAAATCCCATGTAGCAGCGGACGTTTTTTAAGGCACCCTGTACGCCGCGACCTCACACACATCGGAATACACACATTGCAATGATCACCGCTTGCCCGAGGGATGTGTCCACTTACATTTGCGCAGGCTTATACTACATGTCTGTGAGTGTGATTCTGTGTACATTTACGAGTGCATGCGTTTCCTTGCGTCTGTGGGGCGTGCTGTGACCATTTTTTTTTTCCTGAGTGGTGAAGCTAATGCTGAAGGGCCTAAAGGTTTATTCAGACTGCTTTTATTAATGCATGTGAAATTGACTGCTGTGTTCTTTGGCCAACAACAAGTAATTTTCCATTGGACTTTTAATCCAGTGTCTGTACATTTATGAATTCAGTTATTTCTAATATCTAATACCAACTAGTGTCTGTTTGCAGCAAAATGACTTTTTCACAGAAGACATTTGGACATGTGACAGCAGGATAAGTACAGGTGTAATCAATATAATTAATGATCCTGTCCTTAACTAACTCAAATAGAACGGAGCCATAGGTAATCTTATCACACCCATGCTTTTTCTTCAATGAAACCTTAAAAAGGCTGATTCAGATTTTACCAATCATTAGAATCAATTGACACCTCTGTCTGCGAATGAGACGTTGCATTGCTTCAGTCTATCACTGTCAGCTGCGGTAGATGCCCCTTATTTGACCCTCCAGAGCTCCGCCGAGGGCCCGCTTGGACCAAAGTCAGATTTTCTAATAAACAGCAATATTTGAAACAGCCAATACCCAATTTGCTCATTCTGGTTGAGCTGCCCTGCTGAAAGAAAAGTAATAATAATAACTGAGGCGGCCCAGAGCTGTAAAAAATAAAACAGAAAAAAAGAAGAAAACTCACTGTCATGTGAAACTGTTGCGTTGTGTAAGGGCTAAGTCTTTTGAAGTTGTGGAAAGGATTACCAGGCCAGGCTCAACCAATCCTCACATATGTGCAACCTGTTCAGTTTGCATCGAGTCATGCAAATTGCCCTTTATTATTGCCATGAACCAATCAGTTAGCTAGCTAGTCAGCTGGCCAGCATACAGGCAGCAGGATTAGGGTTATTTTTTTCAGATTAGAGCAACGACCCCTCAAAATATCTGTGCACGTTCCTGCTTTATGGCAGAAAGAAAGTTCCAGTAACCTTTAGAAACCACTCAGTCAGTGTGCTGTGGCTGTACGACCAACACAGATCAATGTATCATCATCGCTCTGCAAACCATCAGCTGTGATTGGAGAGTGATTCACTGGACACTCATGATGACTGATCCTGCATCAGTTACTAAGTGAGGCCAACAAGCCATCAGCCCGTATGGCCTGGATACAGCCATTAGTGTAATATGATAAATAGGACAGAGATTAGGGAACACAATTTCCCTTTTTCCAATGTGGCTGGGGGTCTCATTTGGAGATATGGTTAATCTTTACACGGCTCTCCATCTCCATCATGGTGCCTCTTCTGAAGCCCAGTGAGACCGTTCCTCTCCTCCTCCAATGACATCCCCATTAGAGCAATCCTGCTGATAAATGCCAGGCAGAACACAAAAGGGGTGGTTTCATTTCAACATGCTCCTCAGGCTGCACTCCTAGACAGGCCGAGCTTCTATTCCCCCGCCCTTTAAATTATACCCTGTTTCTTCACACAGTCAACCAAGACCCACTGACTATGAATAATGCATCGGGGTAATCAGGACCTCTCAATGGATGCGCAGGGCATGGAAGGGATTGATAAATATGGCGCCGATTTAGCTACTGCACGCCGCACGCTTAAAACATGACAGAAATGATTTAAATACAATCGGAGGCCCTGAAGCGGCTCACCTGATCAAGTGTATTCGGCAGGTTTTAAGTAATTTGAGCTGGTTAATAAGAGCATCTTGGATGCAGCACAAGTCTTGATAAGGACACTTATAGACTTCCCTCAGATCGATAGCAAACAGTTTTCTGCCTTGGAATTATCTACTACCTAGCAGGATGCAGATTGTCAAGAACATGGCCAAGCTTTTTAATGTACACTGAATCTACACCACGGCTACTGGAAGTTACAGTGCTGAAGAAAATGTATTGTTATCATCGGGGAGTGATCAATCAGGAGCGTTCAAGTGGTGCCAATGTCACGTCGGAGGTCTCCATACTGCGACGATCGATCAGAGACAAAGCCCATTCTGCTGCCAGTGGCAGTGGGACAGTCTGTTATCAGTGCAACTAGCACTTCAATTATAACAGTAGCAACAATCAGATCCAAGATAATGCCAGACAAAAAAAGGGACCTCAACAAAGAGCAGCACTTCTTCTCTATTAGAAAATAAAGACAGCGATACCTGCTGCCCATCAAATGAACAGGCTCTGGTACCAAAACTGACCTCCAACTGTAACTGTCCTAAAAATAGCTGAGTGGAGCCTACCTCCACCTCTTATAAATTTAAAATTAAGTGCTCCTCTGAAATATGTGAACACATTGTTGTTTTCTAAGAAACGAGTCAAGGCAGGCCATCTTCCCCCACTGCTAAAATCACACGTCCAATTTCTGAAACAACAGAATCAAAAGAAACAAGAGTATTTTTTTTTTCCCCACATCCATTAAGAGCTGATAGCTAAAGTTCACAAAGCAATACCATTAGGCTTCAATCCCCTTAGCTGGCCGGCACAGATAAGACCCATTCTGACTTCACCATGTGATGGGTTTAAGGATGAAACAAACAAAGACCCAAAAAGTACTCAGAAACATGCTACGGACTTTGGTTGAGTCATGAAAAGTGTCTCACATGAGTGTAAACTGTATACTGCAACTATAAAGCGAGTATATGTTTTATCACACTGTCATGAAAGTCTCAGTGCAAAGATATTCATCTGAACTTTTTGCATTCCTACAAAGAGAAAAGGGTCTAAAAAATGTGGTCCGGCGTTTATACAATAATGAAGGAACCATTTCCAAACGCAGTGGGCTATTTCAATATGAGATGAAGGAAAGTGACAATTTGAAAATGTTGTTTTTTTCTTAAATTGGCTTTTCATTTTCTTGACAGTATCATCATTCGTAGCCTATAGTCGAATAGTAAAACAGATCAATCTCCTGCCAAATAGTGCATCCTCGGTGGGGTGCAATAAGCTCACGTCCCGCATCATGTTGACAAACCCGAGACAGTCTGTCTCCATGGCTACGGATATTACTTCCTCATTTGCAGTGGAGGACTCGTGTCAGAAAATTGACACACCATAAAGCAACGGGTCTGTTGTCCCTCACAGGACAATTATGTATGACTGATGTTACAATGTTCCTTATACAAACAAGTACGTGACAGTGTCAATGGAAAATATTATCACATTAGCACGTGTAAGTAACATAAGTCTTTTTGTATAAGAGCCTTATTTAATTTGTAAGCACAGAATCATATTGTTGCTGACCTCTGATTTCAGCCACAGGGAGCAAAACTTCTTAAAGCTTAGTGTAGCCAATCCTCTCAACCACTGTGAAGTACCAAAACTTGCAGTTCCTCGACTGGCCACTTGAAGCAGGCTCCAAAAGCATGTCAGTCCTCATTAAACCTTGTGTTACAATGTCCAACTTCATAGCAGATACAAACATGTTTACAGCCTGTAAACAATTTTGGTCTCTGTAGATCACTTCCACGTCCTGGACAACGGGGGGGGGGAGACCCCAGTGCTTCAGGAGGAATACGCAGCGTCGAGGAGATGAGAAGAGTCTGTATTTTCTTTTCTGCGTATTTACTGATGAGTTTGTGTTTGTACCATCCTTTGTGTATTTGAGTTTATGTGTTTTAAAGGCCCATCAGGGGGACGGGGCATCGCAAACGAGCTTGGGCTATAAATGCTGTGGTGTGTGGCATCAGTTTATGCGCCATACCACTCCCTATACAAACACACATTACATAAATAAATAAATGAGTAAATAAATATATAAATTATGTGCCATAACTCTCTCTTATTTGGCTGCTGATTGGAGTCCAAATGTACTTTATGTATAGAGAAGAAATGGGAAAAAAAGAAGACACTGAAGGATAACAGAACGATCTGGAGTCTCTGGTGAGTGCTAACTTTGGGCACAGGTGAAGCACAAACACACACAAACTCACTCTTTGCGCCTGCTGATGCAAGCTCGCTCGCTGTACAGTGCGTTATTCTGGCTCTTTGGTGGCAATTAACCTGCAGTCAGACTAGGGTGAGTAACGCAAACACAAATGATCAAATTCACACAAATGACACAAGGTGAAATGTGCTTCCCTTGATATGTGAACACACTTAGCCTCGAGCCTCACCTCACGCGGTAGCTACGGCTAGTAACGAGCCTTCACTCGGCTTGCATCAGCTCCAGCTCGGGGATGATGGTTTGATCTGTAACAAAGATCGAATCAAGATTAGCACCGCGCTAAAACATTCATTTGAAAATCACAGCGGGGTGCCGCGCTTGAACAATGTAGCGGTGTCAGTCCAATAAGTCTTAGTGTGAGACAAGCTGAGCTCTGCTGACATTTCCAAATTCCTTGTAGTGCGTGTGTGTGGGGGGGCATGGCTCTCTGGCCAGCCCAGATGTTGTCGAGCTGGCCGATCTCCCTAGCAGTCAGCTTTTTGCTCCCTACCCCCGAAAGGAGATTGTGGTAGCTCAGCGTTGCACGCAGTCTGAAGCATAATTGGGTTTGACTGGACTTTTTAATCGCTAAGGAAAACTCAGCTGGAGAGGTACTGCGACCAACAACACTGATGATTTCACCCTCTTTGGTTACAAAACAGTGTTGTCAGCAGCTTATCTGCAGTTTCTAGATCGTGTCAGACTGTCCTTTAAAATGTAGCCACTTAAGCTGTTTAATACCTCCTATAACACATGATGCATTTTGCAGAAGGAGAAACTGGGTTTTTTAGGGAATAAATCCTGATGAGTGGACGTTTCAAGTCCATATTTCAACCAAAGGTTCTATGAAAACTCCCCCTCTAACATTCAACTATTGCTGAAATAGTACAAGATGACAAGACGTTAAACAAGGACTGTGATTTTTTTTCCTGCAAGTAACAGCATTTGATCTTTCATTGCTCGGTACTGTTTTTCAAATGAGATGGAACAAGCCAGTGCACTTGGTGAAACTTGAGCGGTCCGTGTAAGAGAAAGTAGATCACATCCGCAACCCGGAGCGTGATTCTGTGCAGTGGTGAGATTACAAAGGCGATAATGGACCACCCTACCCACCGCACACACACACTCGCACAAAAGAGCATGGGACCAAAAATGCAATTTCCATGCAAATTTTGAGCACACTTACAAAAACATTTCCATATTCAGTGTGATTGTGCCTCAAACTCTGTTTACTCTGCTTAACCTTTTGATTTATTTATACATTTTTTCTTTTAAACTTTTTTTTCTCTCTCCCCGCTGCTCAATCTCTCTGTCTCTTCCTCATGTGTTGGCTTAATGCAGGTTTTGTGCATTGACCAGAATGTGCGGGCACGGGGCTGCTTTACCCTCCTGTTCTTGTCGCTTTATTTATTCATGTGACATCTTGTCCTTTTGCCTCATCCAGCTCAGTGCTTTCGCAGGGATACAGATGCTTTAGATAGCAGACACATTTGGGTTGCTCAAGCACTGATCGTATGCCAGCCACTCAGACAACACCATTAATCTCTCTTATCAGCATCTCAGTGGGTGCTCTGGCCCCAGAATGGTATGTTCTGCATTGGGCTACCATTACTCAACGGATGCTAAATAAACCACATCGCTCCCTGTGATTTACCCTCAGTGCCGAGGTGCGGGCCTTAGCCGGAGAGACAAAAAGGGCCATCGCTCTCCCAGTGGCATTGACCACTTTGTTATTGTTAGTTCCTTCAAAGTGTTCCTGGCCTCTTACACCAACGGCTTGACAATTTTGTAATTGCATTGTGTGATAAAAAGCTAATTAAGTTATGGAAGATCTCTTATCTGTTTTATTTTCCTCCGCGCTATCGAGGGGATGACCTTGATAAGATCTGTTGGAGGCAGCTGGCGTCTTTTTCACTGGTGCCTCTGTGTTAATAGGGACAGTGATAACTGCTGTGGATGGAGATGAGAAAGGGCTCCTTGATGACAGTAAGCTTAACACAAGATACAGAGATACAGGCCCCGATAAAAGGCTGGGGAGTGCCTGAGGGAATCACCCACCAATAAAGTTCGGGTTCTTGTGATCCCATAAACAACTGATAAGACTCGGAAGCCTAATGAGTTGAATTATTTTACTGACACTTGGAAAATGCGGGTTGACTGGCGTCTTATTAAGCACGACAATATGCTCACGCTTGCAAATTTGCGCCATATGCGACGGAAAATGACTTTGTGAAGCCCCCGGTGGTTTCGCACGCGGTTACACTGAGAACAAACATTAAGCGAAGACAACGCTGTGCACACAACCGGGGTATTCTGCACTCCCACATGAAAGGTTAAAACATCTAAAGCAAACTCATCTCCGCTGGGCAGCAGTGCCCACTGTCACTCAAAGAGACGCGTGCACACACACACACGCGCACACACACACACACACACTCCATTTCATTCAGACCGCATCTCTTTATTATTTACTGTACAGTGTGGTGATTCGCCAGGAGCCACACGGAGCTGATAACCAGTGATTGCATATTAGGACAGATTAGGAATGTGCTGTCCGTGCAGAAAAATATATCTCAGTCTGGGATATATTGCGCCTGGTGGCTTGTTTATGGTGAAAAGCGTGGCTAAATGAGTGAGTGTGGCCCTGGATATAAAACACCATTTATTTTAGTTAGGAATGCCCAGCTGGACATGTATGGCACAGGAATGGTACTAAATAGCTTTTTCATTCAGCCACACTCACATCAGGGATCCTGCACTCCACCTGAGGCGGTGCACAGGAAAGACCTTGCCAGTGGCCCTCTCTTCCATCTAGAGAGGGAAAGAAATTGCATACCGCATTCTTATTAGACGGGGGCTATCATGATGCAGGCTTTTCTTTTTCTTTCTCTTTTTATTTTATTAAAACCAAAACAAATGTCCATCAGGTAAGAGTTTCAGATCGGATATTGCTGCATAATGTTTCCAAACTAGCATTTCTCAAGGCCCGCTATCTTCACAAAGGATGACTTTGGCAATATTTTTGCGAGCGTAAACAATGTGGCTTTGTGTTTTTTATTCTTTTGGATGTGTTAAGAAAGTATCTGGGGGAAAATTTGACAGTGCTCTCACCATGCATTACCTAAATGAACTGTTATCCCCAGCACTCACCCAGGCCTTGTTTGGTATTAAATAATTCAGGACATTCTCTGTTGCAGACTTCGGCTGCATGCACATCACGTCTGCGCTTGCTGTCTCCCCGCGTTTCACAGGCGTAATATATTGTACCGGTCCATGATGCAGTGTGGAGACTGTTACACATGCCGTATGTAGTATGTCAGCCTTACATTCACCTGCCCAAGGGTGTGGTGGTTTGGATGATGGTGTGGAAACAGATATGCCATTGTGCTTCATTCTCTGCACTATTCTGAGCGTATGGGAAAGCGGCAGGTGGTGTGGTTATGTGGTTAAAAGAACAGAATAAGATACTTAACAAAATAAAGGAAGGGAAGGAAAAACTGGCCAATTAAAGTTAGCGGGAATTTACCTCAAGCTTTTCCTTAATGACTGACTCAGTGGTCTTCTTTGTATTCATGCAGCAGGAGCTTCGCACTCTTACAAAGCTGTCATCAGCAGGACGTGTCTTGAACACCTTCTCTTGCAGAATTTTTATTGGCCAACGGGCTAATTACTTCTTTGGCATGTGGCCTTTCCATTACAGCAAGATAAAATCAGAGCCATGTTATCACTGCTACAAGATGACCTGCTGACAGGCGGTGTCAGAGCCCCCGCTGGGATTGGTGTATTGATCAGGTGGGGGAGAACCCCATCACAGTGCAAATTGACTGTTTACATATGAGTAGACCTGGGGGGGGGTGTCCATTAAAAATGTATAATGTGTAACTAATGCAGGTGAGAAGAGGAAATATTAGCAGCAAAAGGATAAGGAAGAATAATCAGAGTACAAAATTGTCGCCGTTACTGCATAATTGAAATTGCATCTATGCTCAAGTCATGCCAATATCTTAATTTCAGGTGGTATTCAACGGGGAAACAGACATTGGATTTTACTTCTCGTGAGCATCGAGTGAAGAGAGCGGCATATTGATACCGCATGGAAAATATTGCCCTTGAATGACTTCCCTCAGCACGCCTGGCATTTGTACTTGACAAACAGGCTCATTATTGGATGACTTAATGAAAGCCTTCCATTCAGAATAGATTTCTGCCCAAGACAAATGATGTACACGTGGCACCAAGAAATTAGAAGTCTGGAGAGGCAGAGCGTGGCTCTGTCAGCACCCACTCAATTGGACAAATTCCTGCATCCAGAAGGGGTAATGAGCCCCAATCACTGCCATGATTGTAATTATGACATTGTTTTGATCAATTAGTCCTCCGTATTAGACCGGTTTCAATAAGATGGATTTCACAGTCCCTTTGGGATTTGACCAAACCAAGAAATCAGGGAATTAAACAAGGCCTGGGATGCTTCCAATTGAGTCCTATTTAGTTGTACTGTAATGTAAATACCAAAGATTTGACCTTTTTAAGATAGAATACAAAAGTCAATCGTGTGAGAAACTTGCAAAACGAAAACATGGTGTTAACTTTTATTTATTTAGTCACATCACAGATTCGCACTAACCACTGAATTGTATCCCAATCAGTCTGGAATAAGTCAGATACTACATCTGAAAAAAGTCATTAAATTTAGCACAGTGTGAAATTACCCCCAGTCATATCTGTATAAGACAAGGAAGGCATCTGCTTTTTCCAGAGCCCAACCTTAACCAATTATCTCCACTATTTTTAATTCCACAAATTCTAATTCCATGTCTTAAACAAGGTAGAAATCAGGAGGACATCACAACCAAAACACACTACAGGAGAGACAAAAATAAACGGCTTTCTAGTCACCAAGTAAACCAGCAATGGCAGAGCAGTTTACCCTGATGTTGTACTCTGTAGCCTGAGTTCTTCCCACCATTATCTCTGTCCCCCTTTAGCAAAATTGCCCTTGCTGTCTGTTAGAAAAGGTACTTGAGTCAGCAGAAACCCATCATGCCCTGAGTTTTAACTTCACCTCGGTGGACCGCTGAATTTCCGAGGATCGAGGTTTGACAAGAGGCCCATCTGTGTCTCCACCACCAGCTTGTATCCTTTTCCCCATAATAATGCTTGTGCATGAATGCTTTCTCTTGGTACATAGTTTGACATCAAGGAGACGTCTGTTTTTAATATTCGCGATGACAATGAGTAATGCCAATACAGTCGATCTATTCTATTTCAGATTACACAAACAAAGAATAGAGACCCCCATCTTCCATTTGCCGGGTCAATAACAAAAGCACTTACGAAAGTGATAACTCACAAAATGAAAACCCTCTCTTTGGAACAGGCCTAAAAGCAGCTGTGGCTTAATTCAAAATAATAATAATATTAAAAAAAAAAACAACTGCCACAACCTTTTGTTGTGTGAGATGAGAATGGTGGAGGACTTCAAGTGTCTTTGACGAATACTGTTGGCTGCATGATTCATTGTGGCATGAAAGGTGCAATGTGTAAGATATGGCCAGAATTTTTGTTTCAAAAGAATATTACATTATCAACAAGAATGTGACGTTATGTCAAAAAATGCTTCTGTAATGTGTTGCAAAAATGTTGACAGAAGTTAGCATGCTGATCAGCTAGCCTGGCCCTTCCTGTCTTGTAATACCACAGAGTGACCTTTGACGTGGCCAATGTACCTTTAAAGTTCACCTGATTTTAAGTCCATTACTTGATTGAGTTATTTGCTTGTGTTTTGGGCCACTAGGGGCCAACAAAATAACCTGTGTACACAATACAGACATATTACAGCCTATTAAGTTGACATGGAGAACTTGTTCGCAACACATCCAGTGGATTTCAGCGAGATCGGCGTTCATTTGGAGTTTCATTTTTAGACTCCACCAACTCCTGAGGGAAACATCTGGGTGTTAAGCTGCTACATGCTCCATTATGCTCACCAGCTTGCGAACTCTGACTGCCTAGTTGTGGGCAGGGGGATTTTATAGGTGTTTTTGCAGCTGAAAACAAGGCTATGAGAGCGACGGGGCAAGTGCAGAAAAACGAAGAACTAAAATATGCTATTGAGCTGAAGGGAAGGCAATTTATCGTGTGATCCATTGTTATACAAACACATTGATTATAACAGTTTTAACGTTAAGCAGCTGTCAATGCCATCGAGTGACAGCTAACCACAACATGACAAGAGATTAGAAAATCTTTTTTAGTGAGGTTGCTTAAGATTCTGTACTTTGGTCCGGGGCTATCTCCAGCTCTTTACACATATAAAGTGTATAGCTTCGGCTTGTCTAAATACTGCACAAGTCTAATTATGTTTTACCTTCAACAATTTGTTGATTAAGTGATATAAATTGCCTTTAGCTTGAGTTTTGCTGATAGGAACTTAACATTTGGTGCTTTCTAAATGAGCATATATATTTTATTTACTGACGAATGCCTTCGCACATATTTATAAGATTCTCCTTCTCATACAATTTTCTTATACATTGCTGTGGACTCAGCAAGCAAAAAAAAAAAAAAAATTCTTTGTGAATAAAATTGCTTCGATGCCTGGAAGGTACCGTACTTCTAATTTTCCTTGAATTAAATATTTAAGGAGGCACTTCATCTTTAGAGTATTCAAGGTGCACTCTCAGTGAGTGAGATGTATCCTAAATTATGTCGCGAGATTTTTTTTTTTTTTTTTTTACACATTATACATGCATGATGTAAAAACACATGAACACGCATAGACGTGCCCGTAAGAAAACACCAGCAAATAAATGCATATTTTATGGTAGATTTTGGAGCAACAAAACTGTCCTGGATAATAACGGCATTAATAAAATAAGCCCTCTGTGTACCTGAGGCGTCTATGCCATTGTGAATGCATGTATGTAAAGATAAGGATATCTCTTTAATTATCTTATTTGATTGTTATCTCCCGCAATACTTGCTTAAGGCAACATTACTCATTCATATGAAAATTCCCTTGAAATTACTTTCATGTACCTGTGGTTGTTGAAATTTGCACGAGAATTATTTCTCAGGAATACTCTGCAAAAGAAAACATTCTTTATACTGTGTGCAAGAGAAGTCACTCTGATATCTGTGGATACTGATGAGATCAGTGGCATCAAAGTGAAGGTCAGGCGGCAGATGATCCCTCATGAAAATGCATGCCTACTCGGATATTCAAATCTTTGTTTTCAGCAGCGGAGTAACGTTCATATATGTGCTCTGAGCTCTCTCTCAAAGCCATCTAGTAAACAGATCACATTGCTCAGACAGCAAATAATAAACAACAGAACGTTGAATTTTAGTTCGTTTGAATTCTCCCTACAAGCTTTATAAAAATGCATCACTTCTGTTGGCTGACAGAGGAGGGCACGTCGTCAGAGGAGCGAAAATAAGAATTTAAAGTGGGGCTAGTGGGGGCACAAGTCAGTCACCTGGGCTAGAAAACAGTAATGTGCACCACAAAGCACAACCAACGGCGTCGGCACAAGAGTGAGAGCTTGCCAACTTCTTAAGACAACGTCATCGTATTGATTGGACATGCTTGATGACACACTTTGTTAAAGAGTCAGCTGATTCTGATCATCAGTGTCAAGTAATGGACGACAAAAGGAAGAGAGGGGGCAGGGACGCACAAGAGCTTTGCGTTTATGTGAATGCCCAAAGCTTGTAATGCACAACAAAATTTATAAAATGCACGTCATGAATTTAGAATAGGAAAAAGGACGGAATTCCCATCAAACCATTCCACATATAAAGTAAGTATACAGTACACAGTGAGATAAATGGGATGGATGAATAATTTGATCTACCAAGCTTCACAAAGAGCTTGTTACCGAATGTTAACATGCCCACATGTTCATAACTTTATAACTACCACATAATGGTCATGGAAGTACCGAATTCTGTCGGCATAATCAAGGCTAAAAGATTCCTTAACATAATTAACAAAACAGCTGACAGTGGTCTGAAGGCCAGCAGGGAAAAGTTATAGTAGTGTAGTGAAGAGATAATATAATATGTATATTGCTGTTGCAGAGGTGGAGCTGTGAGTGTTTTATATACTGTTAAATGATTCGATTAATGTCTGCAAGTAAAATTGTTTGTTTTTTAAAGATATACAGAAAATAGCAAAATCCAGATAACATTAGCATTTTTTTGTGAAAGGACTTAAATAATAGCATGTATGTTATCATCAGAATTGATTAATTAGTTTAATCTAAAAGCAGTGCATCATATTCTTTGGGGTGATACGAGTTTAGAATCTTAATATGTAAAGTAGTTAGTGACTACACCTGCCAGAATATAGTGGAGGCAAAATTACAATATTTCCCTCTGAATGTTTTGGAGTACGGCCTCAAATGGAAATACAAGAAGTACTTCAATGTTGCACTTGAGTACTTAAATTTGCATTGAATCTTCTGACTGGAACACGTAGAAGGAGCAGTTATGACACTTAAAATAGATTTTGGATAAAAAATGTGAACCAACACTTGAACTTTGACAATGGTGTTCACTGCACAAGACAAATGGTTTTAAAATAATGTGCGAAACATAACACGGTTAATCTTGGTTGGTCCTACTGGAAAACCAGCCTTCAGTGTAGCTTGGCAAATAGCAAAAAGAATAGTTGCCGATGAACTGCAGAAACACTTCTCAATGGGAGGGGAGCTTCCCACAGGAAAGCACACAGTGTCAGTTCAAGGATTCGGATGGCAGTGATTCACATCACAATAGCGTGCGTAGAAGAAGTCTTTTTGTTCTCTGTGAGGAAGGTCAAATGCCCAGGAGCTGCGGATGTTAGACATGTTTTGGCCGTTGGCCTTTTGACCCGGCCTGGGCAGGCAGGTCATGTTAGTACAAATCCAGGACAGCCTTGACACCAAAATCACATTGTACCGCTTGATTGCTGCTGACGTGCCTCCTACTCAGCCTCTCATCCCACGTTGGCTGTCAAGTTCACAGCAAGTAACCAAAATATCAAACATGTGCTGCTGAGAAAAGGCCTTTGTTTTGTCAAAATCCAACGATGAGTGACATAAGCTCTAAATCGGCCTTTCAGATTATCGAAAAAATGGTTGAACTTTGTTTCACTTGAGGACGAAAAGAGAAGCAGCCTTTCTGGTCACTAATTCAACACACATGGGTCTTTCAAAAAAAGGATTAAATGAAGGCATGGTGAAGATTCTATGATTTACCCATGCTGGTGAGGAAATGGGATGCCGCCCTTATTTTTTTCATGCCGCTGTGTTAGACATTGAGACGAATGGTTGCATTAAAAGATAAAAGAAAGTGAACATTAGCTGAATACAAAGGGGAACACGAGCCGGGCTCCAGAGATATGAACTATTATTCTTTTCATGATGCAAACATTGACAAGTGATACTATTCTCCGCCCTGCACTCTTTCTCTCTTCCTTCTGGGCCTTTTTTTTTTCTCTCAGCACCGGAAATGCATCAGAACTCCCTGTAAACCCAAGTACAGTATGTCTGTTCAGTCATCGCTGCCTCTCACCACGTGGTGTATAAGTATATCTGTGCTTTTAATCTCTATCCTGCAGGTCTACAGAGAGAGAGAGAGAGTGAGCAAGCTTGTGTGTGCCACTATGTGTGTTTTATTATTGCTGTCTGCCGAGACGTTCTCTCACGACACATCTGAGGAGTGATTACATCTGCCGGGATCTCACGTCTGTCAAATGGACGGGAACAGACCTGATTGCGATCCGCCTCTTTTGTTCTTGACTGAGCGGCGTGCAAACATCACATCACACCCCCCCGCTCCCTCCTGTAAATATGTGTTTTTTTTTCATTACAGAGCATCACAATAAACAAGTGGCTATGTGTCCCATGCCTTCAATATGCCGGTATTGATCCGGACAGTAACTTTGTGCCTTTGTGCCGCCGCCGTCACCTTGAGTCATGCCTGGAGAGCGGCCAGACTACTTGTAGCCAATTTGCGTCACACTAACAGCACACAGTGTTTTCTTAATAGGATTGTCACACTGCGAGTGCGGGGTCCATCTAAACACAGTGCTTCTCCAAACTGCTGATTACTCTGAGAGGAGATCCAAGAAAGGCCCTAATGCCTTCACTTATCAGGAGGGAAGTAGCATACTAGAGTGAAAAGCACTTATTAGTCTCCTCATTTGCCTGCAGTTCCCTCACATGAGAGTAGACCATATGACACAATGAAAAATTCAGTTCCCCTGAGCAGAGCACATAAAATCTGAATATTTTTCAATCTGGGTCATCTACAACCAGTGCAAGCTAGCTTGCATAGAAAATATGCACATGCAAAAAAAAATCCTGCAGAAAAACCAGCTGGTGATCAACAGTGACCGTGCTGCTATGGCAGGACACATATCTTAATCGCGTCTTGAGATGTTGACATGCCTTCACATCAGTTCTATAAACAGCAACCTATTTATTGAGGAGACGTCAATGTGGGATGCAGAAAATGGGATGACACAACTGCGTCCTCTCCAGACGGGAACAGCATTCGTCGAATTGAAATACAAAACTGCAAACTGCACATCTGTGCTTATCTGATTCCTCGTCCAACAGCTCGGCACGAGTACATGTCAGACGGTAGAACGCGAGCACACATGAGGGTAGAGAGCAAGATGGGAGTAAACACACAGCCAGTGTTGTGCCTGAAAGCGTTCAGTGAACGATCGTTCATGAACTCGTTTATATTTTGGGCGAACTGAACGTACTGTATTTTGGCCTGGTGAAAGTTGTTGTGAACGCGTTTTTTCTGGCGTTTGTGAACGTTGCTGTCGCACAGTTTAACTTTGTTCAAAGAGTGCCAGATTTCCATCGAGCCTTCCGGGGGAAAACCCGGCTAACACACCCCGTAAACAGGCCTTAATATGTAGCGGAAAAAAACACCCAATCTGGCAACACCAGCCACCACAGAGTCGCACCGCCGCATGTGTCATCAAAATGCGAAGCATGGAGGCAAAAACAGATGAAGGCAGCCGCGCTACCTCAGACTCTGCCTCCACCATTAATACAGCATTTTCGTATGATTACTTAAAACAATTTTATGAAAAGGTAATTGATGATCCAGGTGGGATAAAATCCACCCTTTTTGTGTAAACTTTGCCCGTCGGTTTTCAAGAAGCAGCTCCGTACATCAACAACAACAGCAAACCTGAAATGGCACATTGAACTAAAGCACCCAGCTAGCCTTTCAAGGTATGTTTGAGTGAATAAAAAATCAAAAGACACGGCAACAGCAAAAACAGATCCTCTACCACCCAAATCAGATTAACAGCGTACAGTAGCGGCTCCGCTGACTTCATCTCCCAGCTGCAGCTGGACCACCTGGTTTTTTGAGACCTGCAGTTTCAGTGTTAAAACTGATAACATAATTGCTGTCTGTGGTTCTATATGGGCTGTGGCAATAATTTAGAAAAATAATAGCTAGCAGCAACATATTGAAAAAACAAAACAAAACTATGAACTAGTTTATTTTTGGAACTGTGAACTTAGTTCAAAATTTTGAATTATGAACTATGAACTGAACTAGTTCATTTTAAAATTTGTGAACTCAACTTTGGACTAGTTCATGTAGAAACTGAACTTTCCTAACGCTGCACACAGCACACAGTATTTCTCTTGCTACACGGTTTACAGATTAAACTCTGTTTTAGAGTATGTTGTTGTAAAGGTAAGACATTTTAATGTAGTTGTGTACATGTGCATTTTACATTTCTGTAGGCTTGACGTGAGACTGACGTGCTGGTCGGCACCTTGCATGGCAGCCACCGCCATCAGTGTACGAACTACTGTCAGTCGCTTTGGCGTCTGTTAAATGCCCTGAATGTAAATATCACTGCCTTTCATGTGAATTCAAACACAAAAGCGAGGCACAGAGTAGCAGTTGTTAACTATGATGTAATTCACAGCATTCAGTGACATTTGTGCTGAGCACTGTTTTAACAAATGCCCCATTTCATATTGCTACTGTCAGACATCTTCATCTGGCTGCTGCCCACAACACCCACGGTCTCTATCTGGCCACAAGAAGCCTAAGAGAAACAGCTTTGTTCAAGCGATCCTAATTTGCGTGTTGGGTGACAGCATTGTATTACGTTAAACACAATGTAAGTACCTGAATAGTGAAAGTGTTGCTATATTTATATGGACTGGCCTTTATGAAGCGCTTTCTCAGTCCACTGACAGCTCAGAGTGCTCTACAACGCACATCACATTCACCCCTTCACACACACACATATTCATACACTGATGGCCGTGCAAGGTGCCGACCCGCTCAACAGGAGCGACTTGGAGTTCAGTATCTTGACCAATGGTACTTCGACATGCAGACAGGGGTTCTGGGGGAATCGAACCACATAGCCTCCCCATAGTGGATGACCCGCTCTACCTCCTGAGCCACAGCCACCCCTGAGTTATGTGTTATAGTTTGATGTCTACACAATCACTGCACTTTGAGTGCCAGATTTTGTTCAGCACATGCTCATTTGGGTGTTCCTTTTCAAGTTCGCTCTTCTTTGTGTCTTAATAGTTTCCGAAGTGTGCTCTGTCATTTTAGGAGAGACTCAACCGCAGCAGCAAATTTGAAACATGGCTGTGTTCTAAATCGCATATGTGTCTTTTAACTTTCACTACATACTGTAGCTGCAGCATAACATTGGGATGTGCTATTTTATCATAACACTGTGTGAACTTGAACTTCGATCCTTTTGCCACTGTGGGTTGGAGGAGCCCACAGAATATGTTGGCTTGCATACTGCAAAATGTGACCAGATGCAGTAGGTCATTCCTGTTTTTGTGGCATACTGCATATGACACAATGCTCTGGACATATGAAATATTAATTCTGCTTCCTTTCAGTTTGCACCAAAATTATACTGCATCCCTCTCATAGCTTTATGTGAACTTTGCGGCAGATATTATGATATGACCAAAAATGATCTCTTACCTGTGTAGTAGTAGTAGTCAGGTACCAACCTGCACTCAGAGCAACATTATGCAAATGCTTGACCTTAAAATAACAGCTTCAAAATCGTGTTGATGGTACAGCATCTTGTAATAGAATGAATGGTGTCTCTGTCTCAGCCACTCCAACCTCCACATCACTTGTTTCTGCATTATGTAACTTGAGTGTGAGGGTCAGATCACAGTGTTACATACATGTTTACTTCAACACACAAGATATAAGTTGTTATTTTGTATGAAATGTTGCTTAAAACTACATTTGAGTAAATTGTGGAGCCAAAAAAAAAAAATTCATCATTAAGATGCGGCTATTGTAGAATTCTTCTGTCATAAATGGGTGACTCAGAAGTCTGAACTCTTGCCCAACAGCGAGGAGTTTTTCTTCCTGGCCCTAACATTTTCTGTCTCCTCCTTTTTTGTCCATGTTGTTTTTCTTCCCATAAATATAAGAAAGACATTCAAGAGAGAGAGGCTTTAAATTGCCTCTAACGACAAATGTCAGTGTATGCCCATCTCTGCTAACACTGGCAACTTGTCCCCCGCCCAAGACCCTTCTAACCCTGAAATGGAATTTTTCAGAAAAATGTCCCATGAGAGTTACATGAAAGGCTGGAAGAAACAACATAACCTACTTGTTGTTGTGGATATTTGTTCGGGTTGTTCTTCTCCTGCACATGTTCTGGACGTATTCCCCCTGCTTGCCCTGTTAGTCATGGTGTTCATCTCTGGGAGGTGAGAGTAAGACTTCCATACATATAAATGTCAGAGTAAGTTCAACAGTCCCGGTGCGTCACCACTGTGGCATGCCTCCCCCACAGGGTTAGGACATTGTAGGGCACAAGCAGATCTCTGCACAGGCTGCAGGTAACCAGTGTTCTGGATCTGAGTTCTGTCCATCCTGCCTGCCATAAGTCGAACATGTGCTGATAAGAATGACCACAGCATCTTTATATCTACAAGCAGGCCTCACCTCTTCAAAATATCCCTTATGTCAGACACTCACAAGGTAACTGCCCCTGAAGGGAGTCTATGGACAATCACAGCCCAGGAGGGTGACTATTACAGGTGGTTGGAGAATTTTTCACACAGCATCAGACTGGCAAGGTTTGCCCTTGTTTCACTGATAGAGACCACCCAGTGTCAAATGTTCTGTTCCCCAAGGACACATCTCCCCTCCCCCTGAAACAGGATTAATGGTCCCGCAATGGCTGTTGGCTCTGAGGAATGCCTTTTATTTCTACCCTCCCTCATACCTCCTGCAGAAAAAGCTATAAAAGATATCAAACTTATTCTTGGTGTGAAATTCCCCCTCCACACCTACGCAGAGAGTCAAGGCGTGATTCCCGCTAGCACTACCCAAAGCTTGTTTATGCGCTCCGAAGTGCAATGGTCGTGTTCACAGGTGGGAAAGCATGTGTAGGTTCTCCTCATTGCTCACTAAAGTCGTTTGCTGGTGGGTTGAAAGAAGCAGCTGGTGAAAACGCGTATCATAGTGGTAGCAGATGGCTGCCTGCACCCTCTTCAGGCCAACTGGAGACTAAGCTGTGACAAGGACTTCAGTGCATAGGGAGCTGGACAATCCAAATTAGGGGAACCTAGGGAAACTTTGTACAAATAAATAAAGAGCTATTACCTCTGCCCGGGAGGTTTTGTTTTCCCCCACGTCCATGTGTTTGTTTGTTGGTTTACACAAAAATGATACATTGTTGGTGCAGATCTGGATAAAGGGATGGATCCAGGATTAAAAAAAAAATATTTTGCACTTTTACATTACAAGGTTTTTCCACATTCACATTAAATTCTCAAGGAATCAGCTATATTTGTCTGTTATCTACAGTATGAGTTAATACAATTTGATGCAGATCCTGGATCTGGTGAGCTTAATGTTTATTTTAGCAGTTGTTGGTGGTTAAAAATGGTTATTAAAAAAAGGAACTGTAGGGCCTTAGTGTAGATATTCGCTCTACTGAGTGCAATTCTAGTTGTGAGGGTTATCACTTAAAAGTACAGAAGCAGATTCATTCCAAGATCCTTTTGGACATTTTTCGACTACAATAACAGTGATGCTGCGATCACAGTGCACCAGAAAACAGACTAGTTATTGTCTGGTGCCTAGAGTCTTAAGCCAGAGTCAGCAATGGATTCTTGTGTTGTGGGTGTTGTACAAGTCTGTCCGAATCGGGAAAACGACCATAAAGGTTCACTACTTCATTACGACCCATATTGACTTTTGTTTTTGCAGTTACCTGTAGCGGCTGCAGTCATTTGTTCAGCTGTAGAAAGGAAGGAAATGAGGAGAAGAAGAATAAAGAATGCAAAGTCCGTATAGGCAGAGCATCAGTCAGCAGCAATGGACTTTAATACAACAGACCACTGTTCATAACCAGTGTGAAATGAGAGGTCCGCATTGAGTTCTTTTAACTTCGTAAAGCAGTGTGGTATCGTCACGTACGTAATGTAACCTAAGTTACATAAGTCACAAAAGTACATTTATAATAGAAGGTACTGAAGTAACCCTCCTCAGCTGGTGTTACTAACACTATTAAGTCCTTTGTTGTTTCTCCTTTCCCTTTCTAAATGTACACTGCAGCAGGTGACTAGTTCTAAGTAGAGGTTACATATAAATTTAAAGTAACACTTGACTGAGGCATAATAGATAGCCATGCCTTTTACCAGTCCTGTGACCTCTTAAGGTTAATAGTTCTGTTTCAAAATGTGTTGGTGCTTCTAAATTCTATGTTTAACTGTGCATTATGTCAAACGTCGAGAAGCCATTAGTCAGTGAAATATGCTGAAACACGTCTTTTGATTGAACACAGTTATAATGGTACATGCTCAAATAGAGGTGGAGCAGTGGACAATGACGCTGTAACACCGAGCGGTTTATTTTTACTAATTATTTGAGATATTTGTATATAAAATCACTATGTGTCATTTACCCACTTCAATATTTCATGTGCAAAGGGGAAGAGACTCTCCAATAAAGCATGCAGCCCTGTACATGAGATCCCCATATACCTGTGGGAATACTCTGCTCCAATCTCTCATATATTTGCAGTAATGCTGACAGCTGTAGCTTGCACCGACTCCCACACCTGCCTACACTAATATATACATTACACTCAATGAGTTGGAGTTAGGGAGCAAAATGTACATTGCATAGGTTTTCCCTGATGCAATTTAAGACTGCTAAGCCATGAGCATTGGCCTAGTCTGTTCCATAACCATGAAGCGGAATATTAGATTTCCCAGCTCCCCCTGCTTGAGCGCCAACAGTGATAAGGAGATGGGGAAACTCCCTGAAGGAGACCTGGGATCCAGCACAGTATGTACCGGGCCTGGGCTAAGGAGCATGATCGGATATATATCATCATGTTATGAGCAACAATAGAATTTACATTTAATTATGCTCAAAATTCACAGATAATGAAATTTGATTTGAAAACACAGTCATGCAGCATCTTAGAGGTTGCTGATCGTACTCTGAGGGTTTACAGTCCATCTTTCAGAATGGTACAACCGATAAGCATCTTCTGATCTACCCTGTCTATGGTTAGGGTCTGGATGAGTCTCGGCAACTAAGGGGTGCCCTGGTGACCAGGGAGTGGACCATGTCAAGGGTTTGGGTTAGGATTGGGCTGAGGTTCCAGGTGTGGCAGGGGACCTATGTTGCATATTATTCCTCATCTCAGTTAACTGCTCATCTACTTAGTTATCCTTAGGATATGCAACCAACGATAAGACTACATATCTTTGAGCTCTTATATCCTAAAATGTAAAAAAAAAAAAAGTATACTAGTAATTTGAAGATTTCCCATTTTCTGTGAGGTCTGCTCATGTTCCAAATTGTATCCACCAAACTCTTGTAAAGGTGCAGTTTGTCCATCCATCCATTCCATCCATTGTCAACCGCTTATCCAAAATCGGGTCACGGGGGCAGCAGCTTCAGTAGCGAGCCCCAGACTTCCCTTTCCCCGGCCACATCGGCTAACTCTGACTGGGGAATCCCCAGGCGCTCCCAGGCCAGAGAAGAGATATAATCCCTCCACCTGGTCCTGGGTCTACCCCTAGGTCTCCTCCCAGTTGGACGTGCCAGGAACACCTCCCTAGGAAGTTTGTAAGAAAAGTTAATTTTTCGAGTCTCATTCACAACTTGTCAGGAATGGAGGCTTTGGGATAGCGATCGATGCGACCGTCCTACAATCCCAAAGCGTCAGTTTATGACGAGTTGGGACTGAGACTTAAAAAATTAACTTTTCTTACAAATAGCACTGACTTTAACTGAACTAAACTTTTTTGTAAATTCCTTGTTTCAGCCTTATAAATGCCACCTGGTCACATAAGACTAAAAGGGTAGTTTAATTCATAATAGCGTTACCAAAGAGTAAAAATAAGACTTTCCCTCTGCAGAGCTTCAGGGCGAAATGTCAAAACTCAGTGAACAAAAAGATAAGACATTTAGCAGAAGGTGGTATTAGAGGACCTGAAACAAATTTAGAATATTAATTGTACAGCTATGAACGACTTATAGAAGTAAAGAAGGAATATTTGACAGGAAGTTAGATGCTAAACGGTGAGAGCCAGTGATTAGGGGAGATGGTCACCGATGTATCAAACTAAATAATATTATAGCTTACAATAGGCAATGTTACACTGCCACTACAATAGGCAATGTTACACTGTTACACTAACCTTGGCATCATATTTAACACCGTGTTTAATTCTTCCCATGAAGACGCAGACTATCTGCAAACGAATTATATGACAGGTCTGGACCAGTTATGAATTCAAGAAGAAAACTATCTGTCTGAGTGGTTCTTGAATTAGCCCAATGAATGCTCCCTCCTCCTCTCTGACATTTTGCAGCGGTGTAAGAATACTAATAATATCATCCCATTTCTGCCGGTTATTATTTGCACAATTACAAGAGATCGCTCATCTGGGAAATATAAACATATAAGGTCATTTTAAGTGTTTGCACAAATGACAAATGCTGTAATCTCCGTTAAGACGGCAGTCTCTTTATGGTTCCGTTCCGGCATGTTTTGATTCATATTTATCGGAATGATTGGGCATGATGAAACTTGTACAAAACCATTTGACTCGCTGGCCGGAATTAGCATACTATCACGACTTTTCACTCTCACAGATAGGGGAGCATTTGGGAGGAGGCATCAGAAGAGCAATGATCACAACATAAATCACTTTAACGGTTAACACACTATCTCTATTTTTCTTATTTGGCATTTTTACAGGAATGATAATGTGCCTTTTAAATTGCAGTTGCTATTATGTTCCTTCAGTTATCTAAAAGTTTAAGTTCATCTGAATTGACTAGAATACACAAGTTAAACTTGAGTCTGATGTAAACTCCCACGTTTTACAATGCATGTATTGGGGATAAGGGGGGGGCGAAGGCATCCAGTCGACAGCACCTCGTTGTTTAGATGCAAATGTTCTGGGGAGTGGTGAGATCTCGCCGTCCATTTGGGATCTGACAGAGGGTTATTAAATGAGAGGGCCAGACTACCCATCTGATAAAGATTCATCTAAAAGGCAGAGCCGTTTGAAGACTGAAGCCAATTAGACATGATATGCAAAGGGGTCCAAGATTTACATTTTCCTCCATCAAGCGACAGATGGATTTATGTCACTAACGCGCCAGATCAGAAGAGGAACGGAGACCAAAGGCACGCACATTATTCATTCAACACTGCTGCATGCATAATATTTAGACTGTATTCGATATATTGTCTCTGGGATCGGCTCAGAAAACGGGGAACTCTTTACTGTAGCTCATGACTTCTAAATGTGAGTTTCTTCTGCGGGTGGGGGTTTAATTCTGTCTAGATGTATTAAAATAATCAATCTAATTACAAGCCTTCCATTTGCACAGAGAGAGAGGAGGAAAAAAAAACACATCAATGGGATTTTGAAAACATATTTACAGAGGCTGAGGCAGGGAGCGTATCTGCAAATATTGGATTTCGCTGTGAAGGGAGCAAATGGGTCAGGGTAACATTAGACACAGGGAAAACGATGACAAAGCGAGACCAAAGGGGGAAAAAAAAATAAAAATCTGATAAATAAGAAAAGCAATAAGTCAGATATCAATAGAGTGGATAAAGAAAGCACGTCTATAGTAACACACACACACACACACACACACACACACACACACACAGGACACACATCACAAAGTTTATCAAGTGATTGCATGAAATCTCTGGAGCTATGCGCTGTAGCATCACAAAGCAGTCACTTATATAAAGACTGGGAATGGTTAGCTGTTGCTGTAGTGTTGTGATAGTGTGCTTGATAGCATTATGTCATGCTGAAGGATGTCACTAATCTCATTAGGAATCTGGTGTGGTAAAAAAGGAGCAAACCAGCAGGCATGACATCTTGTAGGGAGCAGAAATTGTCAGGCAGCAAACATAAAGCAGTTGCGAAGTGGAGTACGGCAAGGACGTGTTTACAGTTTTTAGAAATTAGGCAGTATTTGAGATATTTTGTTCCCTGTTTCACAGCCTTAGACATTTATTTATTTATTTTCTTCAATCCTAGATAATCTTGCAGAGTTTGGGGTGACGTTGGGCTGAATCAGTCGCATGCTTTATTAGTACAAGAACTTTGTGTTATAATCTCATCTGCATAATGCTCATTCTGACAAGTGTAAATACGGCCACCAGAGAGTGTTCTGCACTGACAGTCGACTGTTTGCTCAGATGTTCTCTGTCTCATTGCGTTTAGAAAAGATATAATCAGGACCGATTCCTGTTCAAACATTGAAAAACACAAGTACCAGATAGTATCTA
This sequence comes from Diplodus puntazzo, assembly GCA_963678695.2. Taxonomy (NCBI): domain Eukaryota; kingdom Metazoa; phylum Chordata; class Actinopteri; order Spariformes; family Sparidae; genus Diplodus; species Diplodus puntazzo. Next base: position 7,412,378 of record OZ023155.1, on the reverse strand, counting down.
TCTTTAACTGTGTGGTCAAGTACGTTTAAACACACAGTTCTCTGATGCGTATGTGTTTACCTATACGTAGTCCATTCTGTACATGTGGGTTTGCTCAGCAGCTTGCAGACAGTTACATGCTTTATGTGTGACTCAGCAAGGTAATGTTTTGTACATTGTGTTTTGTTAATTGCAACAGCTTTCATAGTGTAAAACACACCCATCAACAACTAACAAGCCACAACGCGTGCTGATCGCCTCGGTTGACACCAGCAGCCAAAGGATGTTCACCTTGACTTGTCGCTGAGCCGCGCACTGGGCTCGCTGTTGGTTTCAGTTCATTTAGGTTCACAAATCAAGGTAGACGTAACAAATGTACTTCAGGGATGAGTTATCTCTCATCGTCCATCACTCAGCGTTACTCTTAGACCGGCTCATGTTAGATACCAACTCTGATAAATGATAACGATGATAAATGATAACCTCTGACTGTGATTACACACATTCACAGACTCATTAAGTTGTTTCCCTACCAGAAGAATACTTGAGTAGAAAAAGACTGGCTGCAAAATATAAATGCGGACCAAGCTGAGTCCCATTGTAACCGTGATCAGATGGAAGCAGTATCAGGAACTAAATGAGGAACCAACCAGAGGAGCTGGAAGGCCGCTTAAGCAACAAAATTCAATGGCTACATGACAATTGTGTTGTATACAGCCCCAGAGTTTCCTGTTAGCCCGTCAGATGAATGGGTCTAACTTGCACATGCTCACTGACACACAAACACATGTGCCGACCACACACACTGTATATCAACTTTCTTTTTCCCAAGAGCTTAACACTTCTCCACATGGGGTGGATGGCTTTGACTAAAGTGCATTGTGGAGATGTATGGGGTGGACATTTTTAGCATAAATGCTCGCAGGGGGGAATCAAAGCCCTTGCAGTGACTGTACGAGGACACACCATTCTAGACGTACACAAAATAAAGCTGCTGGACAGATTTCAAGACAAGCCGATGGTAGATCTATCAAGAATGCTGCAGACAGATATGGAAAACCTATAAGCATCATCGGTGGGCCGACAAAACCTTTTTCTGTGGCTTTTGAGACTTGAAGCCATTCAATTTTCAAAGCAGCAGAGTGTACTGAAGGTAATTCTTGTGCATGCCTCAACAATATATGGCAATTGGCGCAGAAAGCGATATGCACAAGTAGGAGAGTAGCAATTAGGGGCACAGTGGAGTGGAGTGCTGAGCCAAAACAGGCAGATAAAGAGCTCCTTTGCCCGCAGTTTTCAAGCTATAATTATGTGTAATTGTAATTTTTTTTGTGTGTGTGTGGCTTCTGAGCCGCTCTCAGCGCCACGTTCCTCTCAATGAGTCCTGTGGGGCTCGCGTTCACTTTCCCAGCTCAGCACTTTCACACCACACCACACCCACTGATGGCCTGCTCCGACTCATTATTGTGAAGCCATGTATGGTTGGGTCTTCACGCCTACATACTCACAAACGGCTGCCTCTGCTGCCACCCCAAACCCCGTCAGTTTAATTAAATTTCAGAATTTGCATTAAGCAGACTGTCACCACTGAGCATGATAAATGCACAGAAACACTGAACCCATCGGTGACGTTCTCGCAGAGACACACTGACGCACGGATAGCACAGCCGCGCTATCAGCCGTGTGAGGCGGTTCTCTGCTTTGAGCCCCATGCCAACATGCTAAAAATAACATGCTAACATAGTGGTGTTAATAAGAATGTTGGTCCCCATCTTAGTTTGGCGTGCTAACGTCTGCTAATTAGCGCTAAAGAAAGTGCATCCGAGGTTAATGGAAATTTCATTTGGGCAAAAGTGTAGCCGGCTTTACCGCTGGGCTTGGCTTTGTCACTTATCTAGAAGGAGCCACAGCTTGTGCAGTATGGCTCACTGTCTCCTCTACCGGAGTCATGGAGGTAGGATTTAAAGGTGCAGTACATAAGAATTGACCACCTGTTTTAATTCATACTCCCAACAAATAGGGCGCAGCTTATCATCAGTAAAATAGGTAACTGTTGTTAGCTATTTAGCCGCAGTCCTATCAGGTGACTCTGTTCATACTGGGAGCTCAGAGCACCATGGCAGTGTTGGTGTTCATACTACAAGTTGGTTTGCAGGCTAACAGGCAAATCTCTGCACTGCAGTGCACAGAGCCCTTGACATAACACCAACAATGTTGTTTCTTCACACTGTCAGAGTCATAGATGGACATATTTTTTGTTCCAATCATTTCTCAACCTGGCCTGACTATCTCCACATACATCATATCCAAGCTCTTTCAAGAGCTCAGGTGATATCTCAATATATGCCTGGAACTTCCTGCTGACACACATAGGAACATGACATAAGATTCCACTGCAAACTAAAGTAAAAATGGAACAATAAGTGATATTTAAGCTACGTGACAAAAAAAAGAATGAATGAGTCTCGAGCTGTACTTCATCAAGCACTCCACGGTTTGTGTCTGTTCTGTACATCTGGGAACATTTACACAAACCGCACATCTGGGAGAAGTCTCCACCGAACAAGACTGATGCGTCACCTGAGGATTGCGGCAAGTTGCTGAGTAAATGCTTTGCCAGATTATCTATTTGTTGCTCCCCTCTCCCGTTTTACCCCCTTTGGTTCTGTCCCTCATGCAGAGTATTGGAATTTCAAATTTCCGCTTTTGATGACATTTGTGCCGAGGGCTCTGACATAATGTTTTCTCAGTTGAATAAATATGTAAATACAGACCACCGTGTCATGTCTGATTAAACAACTGAACGACTTCATTAATTAAAACTTTGTTTTTTGTGCCAACTTTGTGTGCTTTGTGCGAGAACATCGCGATCGTACTGAAATCTGGCAGTTCTAGGTGGCTGCACCTGTGAATTTCAAGTTTAAGCGCTTAAACGATGGCATTTCACATATGCTGACTCCCATCAATTATATTCTCCTATCTCCCGTGGTCAGAATATTCCTAGCAGAGAAAGCCGAGCAAAGAGTGCTAGAATCTGAGAACTCAGAGAGCCCTGGGTTGTGGCAGAGCTGGAGCCTGTGGTGTGAACATTGAGTTTGTTCCACCATGACGCCACCCTGTGAGCCCCCAGGTGGATGGATGCCTTGGGTTTTTCTCTACAGTTCAGGGTTTTTCTTTCATGCCATCTGCGCCTGGCTCCGGGACATGGCAGTTCAAGCAGGGCGCAGAGCAGGCACGGCTCCTATACCCTCGCTCCAAAGAGGCAGGAAGCTTCCACTTTGAGCGAGCAAATCTCAGGTCAGGAGGATACCATAGCAAACAGACATGGCACTAATAGCACCAACAATAAGCACGGCGTCCTCTACCCAGTCATTTGATAAGCTGCTCATTTCCATCGCTGTGGGCCACTGCGAGCAGACTGCCAATACCAACTACGCAAAGTGCCAACAAGATTTCTCTGAATTCTGTTAGAGACATAGTTGCTCTTTGTTAAATCACAGTGCAGACTGCATGTGAGCTGATATGAGACTAAAAGGTTCTACTATAAAGAGGTGCAGTATTTCCACATTGAGTAATTATCTACAATCGTAGAATCGTGCATCCAGTTTTGATATATTATGTTTTACATGTGTGTCCCAGCGTTTTTGGAATCTGGATTTTCACATCAAAATACTGGTGATAAAACAAGCTGCATGTTACACATCTTTCAAAACGTCAGCGAGGACTGTCTCCTTTATTTTTTTTCTCCGAGCCAACAATAAGAGGAAGCAGCATCAGGTCTCCATTTAATCAGATGCTTAGGAGACAGAAGCAGGATGGCCGCCAGCTACTTGTGTTCCTGCATCTACAGCTCAGCTTGAGTCCCACTAATCTGGAAGAAATCAAAGATTAGCATTTTTGAGAGGTTTGCATTTGCCTCAAAGACCGCTGACTCAGACGTTTCCCCCCAGCCCTCCACTGCACTCCAGAGACAAATCTGTCTGGCACATTTCATATTCCGAACTACAAATAACTTAGATTTCTTTCTCAGAGAATGTGGGCTGCTGCTGACATACGCCAAAGTTGAATTGATGGGGACACCACCTATTTGATAGCGGGGGTGTGACCGATGAAAGGATTGACTGTGCATTGAAAAATTTCAATGTAATGAAAAAATGAGAGCATTTCAGCACTACTTCATCACGTGGAACAAATTGCTCAGTCCTCTATTTCGAGGGCAAATTAAGATTAATCACTGTGTACTCCGAACATGTAAAAAATTAGGGGTGCAATGAATTCGCCGGCATCACCTTGATAGGTTCAACTATCAGCTCTCTGTCGTTTCGCTGCCGAGATCAAGCTGACCCAGATTCCATTATTTCTCAATTCTGCTGATTTTTCCAACAGCAGGTAATTAAGTGTGATTCTTCCACCTTGTTTCGACGCAGGCCCTGGATGTTTCGGAGTTGGCTGCTGAGTCAGATGGGGTGGCGCTATGCGGCTAACGGAGATCTGGGGGCACATCTCAGTGCTGCTGCCTTTAGTGTGTGTGCCAGCTGCCTGCCAGAGGCCCAGCCTCATTAGCAGAATTACAGAGATCAAACAGAGAGGCCGAGGAGCAGAAGAAAGAGAATCCGCTGTCCCTCTCCAAGAGCATGGGATGAAAGGCACACAGATAGTGAAGTGGGGGCAGCAGAAGACATTGTGTAACTGGCTCTGAGTTCGAAGGGTGGGTTCTTTGATTCCCTGTCTATTATAAATGAAAAATGTGTAGCACTTTGATGGGCCTGCACAGGTCTGTTGACATTCTGCTTACTGATGCGCTTGCGGTGAAGGAATATCAGCACTATTGTCTCTTGGACAAACACAAGCCACAGGCCTGTTCTTCTTAGAGAAAACAACATGAATCGATGGATAATGTCTAATTAAACTTTTAGAGAGGTGTCTTGGCAGGTTTCAGTACAAATTCTGACTCGATGTTCATAAAGGTTTAAAAGAAAATCAACTTTTTTTTGTTGTTCATGTTGTTATTAAGTCTGAATGATCATTTTCGTATGAGAATCTTTGAGCGCATCGCTCAGAAAACCTGCTGAGTGCACACAAGTGATGAGTCCTCAAACAGGAAAGGTAACACAGAGTCTGCCTTAGCAAATCCTCTCAAAGAATTACGTTCAATATCATCTTTTTAGTTCATTTTCTTTGGGCTTAAGCAGATGGGCTCATGAATATATTTTTTTGATTCAACTGATGCATAACACTCATTTTTGACCAAGAGACAGAGTCCACTGAGTTTAACACAGCCGGTGTTGCTGGGTCTCTTAGTCCCACAGAATTCTGTCTTCATCATCAAAAGGTCAAAACGGCATGGAGATAGTTCCTTATCTCCAAACCTCTTATCATTTTTCATCGATAGCATAACGGTCAAACATTCAAGGATGTATAGCTGAGATCATTTCAGTCATGAATCAGGTTTTTGCCAGTCATGCTTTATTTATTTATCATTAAGTGCATCAGCTGAGAGTAAGGCTTCAAATCGGCCAACAGGGGTGCAAAGATCAAATAAACAAATGTATCTACGCAGTGTGATTGTGAATAAACCACTTCAACTTTAATCTAAGCATGCAATAAATGTATTGTCATTTTACCCTGTTTGTCACTGGGATGTGTAAATACTGTAGTAGTGCAGCACATGTAGAGTCATTGTACGTGGCTCTGCTACAGTGTGCTGTACGAACGGCTCCCTGGCAAGTTTGTGTGTAACCCATGAGCTAATTTCCTTGTGATTTGTTTGGGCCCTCTATCTGATTTTCCATAGAACAGTGCAGAATAAGAGGCGCCCCTGAGATTGACTCCCTGAGAACAAAAGCCCTGTTTAAGTGCATCACTAGTATCTATAGTGAGGAGCTGAGTCTTGCTTTAGCAGCAGAGGGGACAGCAGTGGATTAAGAGAGGGATTTCATCAGGGCAAGATAGACGAGATGGTGGTCCAGACCCTCAGGGGGATGGGGCAAGAAGCCCATTGGACTGCATCACCACTTGTGTGGTTGACAGCTTTGTGTTACAGCATCTCAACAATATAGACACTTCCCTAATTAAGTCCTCACTTGCTTTTAGAAACTTAATTGATGAGATAATTGTGTGGTGGTGGGGGTCTCTGGCTAATTACTTCTTTGGAGGGTTTTCAGACACGGGAGGTGAAATTGCTTCTGTAGTCATAGAGTCTCTGATGCAGAGAAACCATAAAATCAATTGATGGATTGCTTTTTAGGAAAATGTGCAAGCACACGAGAATGAAAAGTATCTGAGTGATCTGAAGTCACTTTACTAACATTACCAACCTCAAAGAATCCCAAAAAGCAGCAACATGATACAATCAAAATAGTGTTTTTTAACCATTGGTCCAGACTGAAATATCTCAACAACTTTTGAATGGATTGCTATCACATGTTTTATCTACAGTCATGAGCACCAAGGATGAAACCCCCTGACTTTATCTCGCGTGACCAAATGTTTTATTTTTCTTTCTGTTACCCTGAGCGACATTTCTCATGGTCATATCTTCTAACTGGATTGCCAAAAAGTTTCTCAAATATTCATGACTTTTCATCCAGCAGCATTTGTGGTTTTGAGTGAAATGTCTTGTTAATGGATTGGCATCAACATTGGTGCACTCGCTCATGTTCACCTAGGGATCAATTGTAAAAACATCCCTGAACTTTTCGTCCAGCACCACATCAGGCCAAAATTATTTGTCTAGCACCTTAACCAAACACCTGCTTATCTAATTTGAATTACCACATTAGTATGCTACCATGTTAAACTAAGATGGTGCTATATGCAATAATTTACCTTGCACAAAGTCTCTTAACATGAGCTAGTTATTTCCTTAAGTAAACTATCTTGGGGTTTGCATCACTATATATGAATTATATTTTAAAACTGCCGTCTCTTTCTCATACGTCAGCAAACTAATTTGCCATATCTTCAGAGGTCTTTAGACCACAGTGGAAACTAAGTCAACAAAGTGCTGAAGGAACAATTTAGTCCCTTGAAAAGTAGTGTCTGGGACTAAAAGTTCCCGCTACTTTGGGTGAGAATGCGTCTCAGCATTCATCTCCGAGCACCATTGTGCCTGAGTACAAACTCACACAGAGGCTAGTGTGTCTGTAGACTCCAGTCTTTATATATATATATCTATCAGATAAAAGAAAAACTAAGTTATCACACCTTGATAAAGTGTGTGTAGTCAGGGGGAAGATGAAAGGAGCTTCTGGCTCATGTAATTCTCTAAAAATATATTAAGTAGGATCCTTTGAAATGCACTTTTAAATGTGTTCAGACCTGTATACCAGATACAAACAACTATCGTGACAAGGGGTCCAAGTTTTATGAGGATGAGAATATGTTGAGCATCTCAGATAACAGCGAGGACTGATGATGAAGCTAGTTTGAGCATTTCAGTTGTATTCAAATGGATATCCGGACAATGCTGACGGTGCCTTAGAAGTTCTCAGTGTTACAAGACCTGACCAGTGGGAGGGACAACTCAAAGGTCACTCTTAAGGCCGCTGAAGGAGAGGGAGAATTCAGAAACAGGTTTCATGTGATGGAAACTGCTGTGAAACTAATTTATATTAAATAGTGTGTTACTGCAGAGAACATTAAAATGCTGATCTAGGTGGGTAGTAAATAGTAAATACCATACTGTGCTCATTTTGTGATGCATTAAAATCCGCTATAAATCCAGAAGAATGTTCCTCATAACTGGGTCACACATCAAGATCTGCAAAGTAAGCATATTTAGTCTGAAGCTTTTAAAAATTCTCCCAAACCAATCACGCTGCGGCAACGGCTATGCATGCTCGTTATCTTGTGCTATTTCATAGTTCATATAGTACATGAAGGAAGATTAGATCTTTAGTCATCGGCAAGCCTTTTCATCCCATGATCCATCATTTTAGAAGTCTATTAGTACAGTGTGTTGATAAGAGAAATAGGTCACAACATTGTGACAAGACACTTCCTACAGCTTTGCTCAAAATATGAAGTGCTGCTCCCGATTCGAGAATCCTCTGCAGACGTGATTACAGTTTCAGGTTTCAGCTGCCAGAGTACTCATGCAAACAGTCATTCTATGCCTCTCACAGATCTCTGCATAGTTATGCCAATAAGGATATTAAGGAAATGCAAATGCGCCACCACGCCTCCTTACCTGAGGCGATGCAGCCTGTTTTGTTTCAACACAGCAGCCAAAGCCGAACTGCTCACTCTCCCTTGTGTACAACTCCAGCCCAGGGAATGTATCATTGAACCAAATAGTAAACCGATATATAGTGCACAATAACACTCTTTTACAGTGCTTGTAGCCCCAGTTAGCTTTAGCATTGCTTCTAACTGGCAAAAAAGAAAAACTATGTGTGCTGGCCTTACTATTCCCAGACTTATAAATAAAAGATCAATTTTCTCTGTGAAAAACATTACTCATGTTTTCAAGGGGAAGACATCACCATATTGGAAAACACAGCCTTTGCCTATGGATTTTTTCTTACCTCCCATTTCATTTATGCTTTGCTTCATATTGCAAAAGCAGCTCATTGTGCATCATGTACAGTATGTCTTTGCTTCCAAGTAATTCAGCTTCCACAGTGAAAACCCACAAGGGTTCACCAAAGTCCTTAAGCTTCGCCCTCCGGGGCTCATGAATATGTGCACCAAATTTAATCCACCTAATAATCATTGAGATTTTACAGGGTGGTGAAAAATGGTGTACTGACCAGCACTGCCATTCAAAGAGCCATGCCGCCAACAAAAAACAACCCTCCCACCCCTTGACATAACGCCTCCCGAGGCAGAACACAAACATCTTATGCATTCAATATGTATTATGAACTTACATGGGGTGAGGGGTGGGGGGCTCGGTGAAACCACCACTGTGTGGGGCCTTTAAGTCATCTTGAGAACAGCAAAGAGGTCACGTGTCCCTATCGCTGCATGGAGCCAAATTTTTCACCAGCCATTCATCCATATTTGCATAACCTCCTTATTTGCCATGGGAAACTTATATCAAAGGTTTCTAAGAACATTTTCCTTCAACCTCCCTGTGACTATGAGAGTGTGAGAGGGGAGGAAGGAAGGCAGACTAAAGGGAAAGGGACTGTGATTGAGCACAGACCTCTTTTTTGTTCTTTGCAGCATAACAGTAGTCTTTTTTTTTACTAAACTTCTCACTGCAGTTTATAATTGGTGGATCAGTTACACCGATTAAACTTGCACAACTTTTAGGGATCTGAAAGACCACACACTAAAATATCAAAAGGAATGTCAAAGTTCGTGTTTAATTGATTACTGACATTCTTGCAAAGCCTGTCATTTCATTGTCATTTTGTTGCAGTGCAGCTGACCACTCAGAACTTGTGGGTTGGGGTAACTCACATTTCGCCATTGGGTTGGTACGTTAAATTGCAGTAACGATCGCCCGTGAGTTTTACTGGTGAGGGCTGTGTAGAGTCCTTATCTGGATGTCTGTTTTTTGTAATGCTCAGTAGGACATGGAAGCTAATTTGACCATTCAACCAGGAGTTTTATTATCATGCACTGATCTTGAAGTCATCTAATGGCCAGTCTCTAAATAAATACTTATTTCCACTCGAGAACACACACAAGTGATCATTGAGGTGTGGAGTTCCAGCATTGTCAACAATGTATTGTTTTGCATAGATGCACGTTTTTCTGTGGAGGTATTTAGGGTGCGAAAAATGAAAGACAACTGTGCATGGGTGGAATCCAGCTAACAGGAAAAGAGAGACGAGTGAACACATTGACCCCCTTCATAGCCTAAAGGCCTAGGTGAACTTAATCATGGCCCTCACATGTCAGCTGATTGCCTGCTGGAGAGCCTCCTAGACAGTTGGAGTAGCATCACAGCCCATTACAATAATTACCACTTCTCTGTTCCCATTGTATTTATTGGAAACAGCGAACAGTTGCAGGCATTTTGGTTGGCTACATTTTTTTTCTTCCAATTATCCACAATATGTAGGAATTAACCTGGAACTGTCATTTTCCTATACAGAGTAGAAAACCATCACTGGAGGGGACTCGAGGGACTCCCAAACATCTCGTACCCACTGCCTGATGGGCATCTTCAAAAATCTACTTGATGAAAAACCCTATTCTCGTAGTTAACGAAACTTTCAAGTACAGATCTTTATGTTTGTAAACTTTACAAAGTTTCAGTCAGCAATGACCTTTTAAAATCAATGATAAATTGGACATAGAAGGTATCACTGCCTGCCAAAAAAATCAAACATGTCACATGTTGTCTTAATGACAATGTTTGCACATTCATTCAGAGTGGCTTTTGTGTTTGTGATTTTGTTAGTTCAACTATTCCTCCAAGCTGCATTCAGACTATCCCATCCAAACTTGACCCAAAAAAGGTCCCGGTGCCTTCCTATGCATACGGTTTTTGTTATCACCCTTAGTTGATTTGCTCTCACTGGGAATTAACCTACTTTTTCCGACATAACATACAAACCATCAGTCTTACCAAAGAGTTGCATCATGCATGAAAAGAGGTGCCATTCACTGTCGCCAAGTCGTGACGCCACCGAATGCAAAAGAATGGCGTATGGTAGCAAGTCTCTTGAGATATCAGGTAAGAATCATGCTAATTTGCCGACTTGCTAGCTAGATCAGCTTTCAGGTTTTATGGTTCTTACAGTCTGCGCAGACTACATTGTGCACATGATGCACATGGACTTAGTGTAGTGACTTTGCAACATATGACTGTTTTCATCATCAACTGCCTCATAGTAAAGTATACAGACGATGCAGCATTTGGGCTTGTGAGATGCATCTCTGGTGAAAAAAGCCAAAAGGGGGAAGACATCTGATGATTAGCTGAAACTCACTATAAAGCTCCATAAAGGCGAGTGGAGCTTTAGATTTCGGCGATAATTCATTATTTTGAGGAACCCCTTTCATAGTACGACATTGCTTTTACGTTGTAATTTCTTATTTATTATAACAATAACAATTATAGCCACTTTAAAGGCCCTTTTAACATCCAACTGAGTTCTTTGCTTTGAAGCCCTCTTCTCGAGCTGAAATCTGCCAGAGAAAAAACGGGTACAAATGCACATGTTTCTGATGCACCAAAAGACCTTCATAACAATGTTACATTATAACAGTAAATTAACAAATGGCTGTATTGCAAATGGCCACGTATTCTATTTATCTATCTGTGTTATTCAGAACAAAAAGCCACTTTTACCTCAGAACTTGCTGATATGGTGCAGGTGGTGTTGGAAACCACGAGCGTCTACCGAATAAAAGCGTGTGTATCACAGAGTACAATTGATCAATACAGTGTGAAATTATTTTTAAAATAGATAAATAATAAAAACTGCCCCGACAAGTGTTGCTTGTTGCTTTGGATTCTTCCCAATCTTCTCCACAAACTCCTCACAAACAAAACAGTCCTGCAAATCACATTCATTACACTTTAATACATTGGATGGGACTCGATTGATCTTGAATTCTGTGAGGTCTGTCACACACCATCTGGAAACCACCACAGTATTCCTCCCAGAGGCCCTTGCAGCAGACAGAGCTTGAGGCTCTCAGATACTCAGACTTATTTTAGTTTTTCATAAACCTGTCAAATCAGCAGTATCTTGCTCTCCTCCTCTGCTCCAAAAGGACTTTGACCCCCAGGTTTTTGAAATACAAACGTTTCACCAGCCTTTTTTTTTTGTCATGGTGAAGGCATTTCTCTACCTGTTCATGGCATTTTGTAGCTGTTCTCAACCTTCAATCTCCCCTGTGAAGTTTTTTCAACTAGCCTCTGAGGGACACATCTGAGCAGTGAGGATATTTGGTACCGTGGTAAACCTGCAGCGCTTGTTGGCTCGGAAGAACCTTTCCTTCAATTACAAATTAAACTACAAAGTTATACTGTCGGATATCATGTAGAATAACGAATAGCTCCATGAAAACTGTGAAATTTGAGTTAGCATTCAATAAAATAGCCAATACCAATACCATATAACCTGATGGGAAATATGTTTTGTTGCACGTAACCATTTTGATGGAAGCCTTTTTAAAAAATGCTGATTGGACAAACCGTCCATCTTTCACCGTGAATCACGGGCTGGCTTCAATAAGTCAGATCAACAGCAGGAGAGCGCCACCACCAGCGATGCCAATATCAAAGTCTTACTGAAGCCAGTAGGGAGAGGAGTATCTTTTTTCCATAGAGAGAAGCCTTCAATGCCATTCTTTGCTCTACTTTTAGTGTCATATACTTTACTCTTCTGATATAACTGATGCTATAGCAGCATCACCTATTGAGGAGCCACCACTGTTGTTTTCAAACCAACAGTTGCTTTTCTCGCTGCTCGTCAGATCTAAAATCACGGCAGTAGCTACCACCTCTAGCTGCCAGACTTTCCTCAAAGGAAGCTGATTGCTATAATGCCTGTGTGTGTGTGTGTGTGTGTGTGTGTGTGTGTGTGGCCACAAGCGCATCGCTTGCAGCCTTGTAAGGATTTGTCAGATCACATGATCACCATGCGACAAGGTCTTAAGCATGCACAAGACATGGATGCATAAGATATAACTGGCACTGTAATAATGCAGAAAAGACAGGCTTATCTCCCAGGTGTCAAGCAGAAACTCATCATCTCACATCATGTTTCACTTTTACGTAAGAAGGGGTTGTCAAGAAAGATTACCAAATCTGTTACGCAAATTTATCTCAGATAGACTTCCTCAGATCCAATAAAGAATGGGACAAAGCTCCCCTGAAGCTGCTGGGCCCACTTCCCCTTTACCTCCAATATCGTCCACACTTTGACTTTGTTTCCAGTTCTCATACGACATTAGCCTGACATAGCCTGAGACATTTAACTTTTAGGGGAGTGGATACGTATAGGCTCAGCTGGAAGAGGCACCAACAGGCATCAACAACAGAGGCAACAGTGACAACTACTGCAGTGTGTTTGAATTGAACATCCCAAATTGGCATAAAACTGGAAAAGCTGCAAAAATAAAAAAAAAGGATTCAAATGAACAGAACTAGCTTGACTTGACAGGACTTGACCGACAATTGCGCGTCAAATCCTCACCTAATTTACTGATATTCAATTCTTAAGTATTTATGAATGTGCAGTAATTATTTAAGTACACAAATTGTCATCATTGAACCCATGTCATCCTAGAGTGTATGCCATGGGGGAAGCATTTATATAAATTGTACATTTAGATGTATTAAAGCATTCTTATAAACTGTCAACACATGGATTTTTAGGAAAAACTCTGCTGAGAAAATGTAGTTCAGATTTTTTGTTTGAATGCAGCAACGGCTTTAATAATACTGAGAGAGGCTTTTGATATGCAGTACTTGCAGATTATAATACTGGTGAGCACTGCTGTCAAGGCCTCCTCTCTCTGCAGAGCCCATCATAATGAATTGCCGTTGGAGCTCTTGCTCCCGCATGAACAAGAGAGTCTTTTTTAAACATCAGATGTTATTTGAAGCTTTTTTTCAATCCAGAGAGAAGTCCAAGTTCTCCATCGAGGCTTCCATCACTTAATCTTCAATCTGCAGTACTCGGTCACTAGAAATTTCCCTTTTTTTTCCTTGAAGACCTTTGCTGAGCACTCACTATTCACACAATCAATCTCATCACTCCACACAAATGTAGGCATCAACCGGCAAAATGAAGAGGTGTTTCCGAGTGAAAATAATAAAAAAAAAAAAAAAGCTGAGGTTTTACTTTTTTGATTTGCCTTTTACCTTCCTTGGGACTTCTACAAGCAGACGGTCAAGAGCTGAAAGAGCAATAACGGAGCACGAATGGTACTTTGCTGCACGCATACAGACACACTCCAGTATGTCAACACGAGGGCAGAGATACTCCCTTGTTCCGCTAAAAAGGATTTGATGACATCGCTCATCCACTACACTTTCCGGGCACATTTTAGCTGGATTGTGTTGGCGACAGAGACCAAGCAAAAATGTTGCCTCACATCTGAAAAACAAACAAACAAACAAACAAACCATACACTAAAGGTTAGCCAAGGCCAAACACATAAACCCAAATATTTGCTTCTGTGTGTGTCCAGATCCAATGCTGGGGCAACGTAGCTACACTGCAGCTAACATGACATTAGAGTCATCCTTTGAAACCAAATGTTAACACATTTTTGCTGTCTGTCTTCCCAAACTGTCACTTACAAACCCCAAATGAGCCCCAAAGAAGAATCATTCTGTGTCTTTTGTCTGCTAGTGCAGTTAGTTAAGCAATGAGGCTACAAACCACATTGTTACTGACGCGGAGGTTAAAAGACCTCTGAATAATCGTACCATGTTCTGCATGTCTTGATCTTGCTGCATGCTCGTGTTCCCAGCGCTCCGTTTTCAAGTCGTTGAGAACATGCTGAGCATCAGATCCTGTAAAAATCAACGACTAATATAGATCTTGAAGATCAAGAGCTGCGGATTTATAGCGTGTGACGACACCTTTTGAGTTATATGGAAATATCGTTCCCTGCTCGCTGAAGATTTTTTTTCCCCAGTCCGCTCGTGAAAATGGAAAATGTACACATGGTGAAATGTATGGATGCTGCAGCGGCATATGAACAATGATTCAACATGGTACTCAGGGCTGAAAGTGACCAAAATTGGACTGAAATGATCCTGTCATTGTTGCATCTAGAGCATTATCAACTAACAGGCCTTCACACTGGCTGACTGGCAGTATCTGTTATCCCAAGCATCATGGTCCACGCTCCATCCACAGGAGTTTTCAGCGTTACAAGTAAGAAGAAAAGTGAACCAAACGGAAGTCGGCAGGCCAAAAAATTAACAATATTAACCAAAGAAAGCGAATAAACCATTAGGTTGCCATGGCCAGCTAATGTTGTAGCAGGTGGGTAGGTTAATTGTGTCATATGACACTTACGTATTCAGATATTTTTGATTTTAACTACTCATTTGCAGGATGGCTGCTTTGCGTATCATGCATCCATTTGGAGCCTTTGCTGTACTCAAAATTGGTGCTATGAACAGTAGAGGCAGTATAGGAGCAGTATGGGGATAGTATGCCTGTTGGTTGAAAGCACAGGGTAAAGGTGTGCCACTCTGCTGAACTGATTGGCTCACCATGTCTGTGCTGCATGGCTGACATTCAAAAATACTTGTTGTGTCCCTCGTCATCAATTTCTTGCATTCTTTGCATCGTAACGATGGCATAATTTAGGGACTTAACATACAATGTACAATGGTGCAGCTCGAGTGTCACCATGTTTATTATTTCATCATTCAGCTCTTTGGTGTGCTCTCTAGTGGTATTACCCAAGTATATGAGCAGTTACGTTCACATTGCAGCTGCTTGTCTACGCAAACACCATGGTTTAATGGCAAGTACATCTCCGGCGTACACAAACTGCCTCTTGATCCAGACCTCCAATGAAAAAAAACAGCTGTTAGCACCCACATTTTAGCTTGAAACTGATGTGGGGGTTTACGTTTTCAGTCGGGGTAATTGGATCAACCCTGTGCCCAACAAAGGATGTCATAACATTAAGACAAAAAAACAATTTGACACCTCTTGTTCCCCTTCTAATAGTGTTTCCCTTTCATTAGTATAATATGGTCCCCTTCATGGCCCATTAACCAGCAGATTTAAATATGCATCTCACCTGCATTGGCCCCTTTTGCAGCTGATCTTAAAAGTTTCTGAGACTTGTTATAAGTGCAGTCAGGTAAATACTATATAAAATATGAAATATGAAATCCAGGCTAAAAATACGGGGCTGTTTTAATTTCTTTCAAAACTCTCATCTTTTTTCAGTCACAGTCTTGGCTTTCACAAATGTTTCTCAAACAGTTTGACACTTTACATTACATAATGTCGAGCTGTGACCGAAGTGTTAAGTCCACGTACAAATATACATTACCATATTTAATAGTTGTGCCAGAGTGAGTTGGCAGATGGTTAAAATGCCCATAGTTTACTCCAAAAGCACCCACAGCACTTTCCTGAACATACAGTATATGACTAAATCTGAAATGGCATTTCAGAGCGCACCCTCGCACTAAACCCTCAATGAATTTTCTGTAAACACTGTGTGAATAACACCCCAAACATTCAAATCCATGCACAATAATTGCCGCATATTTGCTGAAAGAGCATCGCCTTATTACAATCATCGGCATTGAATGTATCTGCTTTGTGATTTATGTTTGGCTTATTTGCTGTCTTAAACCCCAGGTAGAGCAAAGCAATTGCTGTCCTCCCTGGCTTATTCCCTTGATTCAGGAAGAGAAAGAATCGGTGGGATGTCACTGGGATGAACAGAGCTGTGACAGCTGAGAGAGGCAGAGAGGAGCCGTCGTGCCAATCACCTTAGTTGGAGAAAACCTCACACTTTGGGTCTTAATGAATGAGCCGATGTCCCTTTTAAGAGGACAAGCATGTGAGCCACACTCGCACCTTGTTTAGTTGAATGAAGACAAGTGGTGGAGATTCAGGGAGGAAAAAGACAAAGACGGGCAGGGTAAATACATTCTGCACTTTAACAACTGAAGTGGTGGGCTATGGTACATATCCACCATGAGGAAGAGGAGAGTAAATGTACATTTTTGGTTATGCATGTAGGAGTAGAGTTACATTGTTAGGTTTTTCTAAAATGACCCACCTAAAAGCATGCACTACCCACTGTGCACATATTTATGATAACTTGACATGTAACTCATAGCCATTCTGTACCCCCCTGCAAAAAAAGCCTCCTGCCTCAGTATTCATTAAGTCACGTCTTATCTCTTGTCTCTTCACCTTGAGTTGATATATCTTTAATGGTTGATGTTCACTTCAGATGGATTGATGCAAAGTCGTTGACTCTTTTGCAAGGTTCATTGCAGACCAGTTCATTCTGCTCCGTCAGGGACTGGACCGAAGAATCATTAATAATATAAGGGGAAGACAATACACCCTGGCTCCCCGTGTACAGTTCCACATTACTGAATTTCCTTGAGAGACAGAGAAACAGTTTACCCTCCAGGATGTGGACGATTCTAGTCTTCACAACTGTAATACTTTTAGAATAACTCTTATGTCAGCTCTTTTGCATATACACCAATCAACAACATCATTAAAAGGACCAACAGATGTGTGAAAACATGAATCATCTCAGTCGTGTTCTGCTGAGAAACTGCAGGTCCTGGCAGTCATGTGGAATCAGCTTGACATATAACCACCCACTCAAGCACTGTTGTTGGCCAAGTACACCCCGACATGGCAAAGACAGTCCCCCCCGCCAGCAGGAGACAGCGCGCCCAGCCACAATGCAAATTACCCGAGGAATGTGACAAAGCTCAAGACGTCAACCTTGCCTCCAAATCCCCCCCAAGATCCCAATCTGATTGAGGTTCCGTGGGATGTACCAGAACACGTCAAGTCCATCAAGGCCCCACCAGTGATTGGACTTGGATCTGTCTGACCTGTTGAGATATGGACAAGGACCTCTGGAGGTGTCGTGTCGTGTCTGCCACCTGGGGGTTGGCTTTGAGTCCTGCGGGATATTAAGTAGGACCTCCATGGATCAGGCTTACGGTATTAGTATAGTATTTCCATTTACTTGATGCTGGCATATCCCATGGATGCTTGTTGGGATTCAGTTCTGGGGAAGGCAGGTCAATGCCACGAGCACTTGTTACATTTATCGAGTTGTTCCTGAACAGTTTTTGAGGAGAGGCAGGGCACACTGTCCTGCTGGGGGTGGAATATATATCACCATAAATACCAGCACCCAAGGTTCCTCAGCAGAACGCTGCATTGTAACAAGAAGATAAATGTTATTCACTTCATCTGTTGGTCCTTTTAAAGTTGTTGTTGTTGACCGGTTTACATTGTGAGTGAGTTATGTAGTTTGATGACTTTTTTCTCTATTAGAATATCATTTTCAATTAATGGCCTCTGGGAGAAGGCTGTGACATGCAAATTGCTACGAGTTGGTCTTAGTCATGCAATGGTTTAAATGAGCACCAGCAAGGCCTCTAGCTAGTGAAAAGCCCCTTACCTAGAAAACTCATGCTTTTCAGTAGCAGGTTGATGAGTAATGGCTGTTTTTGCACTGTAGGAATGGGCATCAATGTGCAATGGGTGCAATATTCTGCAGGTGTCACCGGTGTGTTTTGTCCTGGTGTTTAAACATCTGTCTGTCGGTGAATAGACTGATTGGTTTGTTGCTGATGTTAAGCATTGTTTGATTGATTATACCAATATTTAGTTTATTATATTATAGTTTGATTTGGACATTTTTAGCAAAACAAAGCAATGTACTTTGTACCTTGAGTGAGAAGCTGTTTAGTGCCTGAAGCAGCGACTGTAGCAGTGACACAGTGTGGTACTTATATTATTCAATCACTGCGGGATGATACACTGCATAATGTATACGCTAAAGCATGAGAATGCGGCATCCTACACAGCTGGTGAACCGCATCTTAAGGCATTGTTCTTCACTTCCCAGCAAATGCCTCACAGTCTATTTGCCAGAGCAAAATAAAGAAACAACAACAGTCAATATGTGTCAAATGAAATCAATCGTCTCATTAGGGAAACAACAAGAAGGATTTTTCACAGACAAATGAAATGTAATAGACTGCAATTCGCTATACTCCTTACCGTTTACATTTTGTTAGTGGTGTAATCGCTCTGAGATTGAGTAATTGTTTAATTAAAGTAAAGGGAGAGGGAGGAAAATGAAAGCAAATCACTATAACAGGCAGATTTATATTCTTTTGCCTTTCAATCTACCTTTACCTGTTATCTGGATTCACTGAGTCTTCACATAGTTTTTTAACTATTGAGTTAAAAACGGTGTTGATTGTATTTGACATCACAGACTTTAGGATTCTCTCAATTCGAGAGAAAAAAGTTTGTCGAGCGCGTCTGGAGTTCACATTCTGGGTGAGATGGTTCAGTTTAGCACAGCGGAACAATTAAAAATGCCCACAAGCATCTCGCGTAATGTCAACGGTTAGGACTACATTATTAGAACCAGGATATCCATTCTCTAACGATCCGTCATGGCACCTCATGACCACTGTCACGCTTCAGACAACCACTGAGTGCAACCTGTTGATTTTAGCACATGCAATGTTGCCCCTGGCGATCAGTCATGGCTCCAACCTCCACGGTCTACATGAGGGAGCGAACTGTAGTGAGTCTTGTCTCTCTCGGTGATAGAATGAACAAGAGGCCACGGCCCAATGGTTCAGCCTGGCTTCGCTCTCTCACCTTCCCCTTCCAGCTGGAAAAGTCACTTCCTGTGGGTTTAGCTTACACGCCGGCTGCCGGCTCTTGAAGATTATTGGTACACCCCCCACTCTTTATTCAACAGCAGAAACATTTCCCTCCTCTCCACAATGAGCAGTTTTGTTTATTTGCCCTCAAAGTCAATATTATACAAGAATATACAAGCAGGCGAGGTTTAGTGCGCTCTGAATTTAAAACACATTGGACTGTATATCAGTCAAGACATTTCGTATTAAACACGATTTGTCACAGGGCCAAGGGAAAATAAAGGTCGGACTGAATAATAAACAAATACTGTATGAATAGGGTATGGCAGTTTGGGCCATAAGCTTGAGACACGTCACATTTTCAATCTCCACCAGTGGGAGGACAAATCGCCTGAGAGGAGGGATTAGGGTTGTGAATCACTGATGGAATAAAAGCCTCTTGTTGTTGCTTTGTAATTGTCTCTGCCATATTTACATGTTAAAAAATGGAAATCTTTTGTTAGGTGCTGGCATGAAAATCGTTCTCCTATGAGTCAGCAGCGATGTTAAATATTCATGACTTTATGTGGAAAGCAGCATTTAGGACCAGGATGCCAATGAGAAGTAAGCAAAGGCACGGATTAGCAGAGGTGACAGGGTTGATGAATACAAACATTTAGGAGATTATGTTTTTGATTGGAATAATGCTTTGCAGGCAGATTTATTCGGAGCATTGGAGGAATGATTACATTTCCACCCCCCATCATCCATATGGAATTTTGACATGCTGTGTACGCCGACTCCCCAGAGGTGGGGTGGCATTCAGTTTTCTACGGCAAGAAGGGCGTGGGGGGGGGATTGATCCACAAGGTGACACCCAGTATAAGAACTGTCAATAGAAGGTCAGGAGCTCTCCACCGCCAAGCATACAGATTGTGTACTAAGCCTCCTGTGCAGCCATGCAGTGTCGATCAATGTTATATGAGAAGGTTGTAAACATCCAGTTGAATCACCCTGCAGCTTTGCATCGGATTGCAATAGACGCCTAGCCGCAGGAGTTTGGGGATAATAGGGGAAGCCGTTCCAGCAGTGAATTTAAAATTGTTGACAATCATACAAATCAACACTCACAAGTACCGGTAGTTTGATAACTTGTGCCGAAAAAAGAAAAGAGGGATACAGTGAATCCTTTACGAAAGACTAATAGATGTGATCACTTTCCTGTGACAGACAAAGCATCTTCAAGCAACATTGTAGTTCTGTTTGATGTTTCTATGTCAGTGTCGGGAGGAGAGTGAGATAAGGAACACACAAGTGCAGACTGAGATGAACACACACTTATGGAGGGGGAAAAACTTCAGAGATGAATTTCTGTTCTTAATGTTTGACTTTGATCTCCTTTATTTGATGTGCACTACTGAAAGAATGAGTTCGGCTATTTTTTTTTCTCTTTGACCTGCTTCCTGCTTTGACATCAAATAAGCAGTGTCCTCTTGTACAGGGGATTGAAAGGTTGCTTAAGTATCTGGAGGTCTAAATCAGGGAAAAATGTCTGGCTTCTTTGAGCTGATTTCAAAAAGTCAGCAGTGTTCCTGAATGACAGTTATTTAAGGACATTAAATGAAAGTCTCAGCAGAGCCAATTGCAGCTTTTTTTAATATGGAGTACATGTTTTTTCTTAGCTAGCAGCTCTGTGATGCTGTCACTGAGCTAAACATGCACACTTTAATAATGATAGCATGCTGATGATGTCTAGCTGGCATGCTAATCACTAAACACAAGGTACAGTAAAGGCTAATGGGAATGTTGTAAGTTTTGCAAGTGTTTGGCCTTCAACCCAAAGCATTGGCCAAGTCAAAATGATCAACTGATCATACCAGTAAAGAGTTAGACATCTCGCCTCCATTCAGTCTTTGGGGAGAGTTGCACATGTGCATTACTTAATGGACAGGATGCAGCCAATCAGAGGCAGAGTAGGGCAGGTCATGCCGAGCAAGGTAGCGTGATCCAAAATAATAAACAACTGTATGCCTGCTGACTAACTGGAGTGTATATATTTTATAATATATCTATAAATATATATAAACTTATATAATGGCTGTTACATAGTGATGCGCATAAGTTAATGCAGTGAAGGCTCAACTCCACAGAGTAACTCCATTTAGCGTTGACTTTGGGCTTTTTCCCTTTGCAGACCTTTGACATGCACAAAAATGCTACATAAAACAGGCAAAACCTAAAAAAGCATAATATGACCTCCCCAAGATCATTTCATCTTATTAGCTGGTGAATAATTCAATATACTATAGCCACTCAGTAGGTTACTGTATGTTGTAGTTTGCTTAAGTTGTTTATAATATCTCAGGCATTTTCCATGTGGACATCGGATTGCATAAAGTGCATCTGATGAAAACCACTGAAACATTTTTTTTTGTCTGAGCCTGCAGGTCCCCACTACTTTTCAACACAAAGTGACGCCCTTGCAAGTTTAAACACAATTCATCCAGCAAAGTTTCAACATCAGTCTTATCAGAGCTGTAGATTTTGAATGCAAACAAAATCACCATGTTATAGTTTGTTGAACATTTAGTCAACAGAAGCTGTCGTCCAACACAAGCTAGCCCAGAGGCCAGTCTGTTTGCCAGCAGTGTGAAAATTAAGACATTTACATTAGCTGAGGTGTTCCAACAGCCTAAAATGTGGGCAAAGAGTTTAATTCTTACCATTATGACTAAATCCTTGTTTGCATAGCATTTTGCAGTGCTGTCACATGCTGTTTTCCTTATCCACCGGGTTTGCTCATCTATCTGGGGCTTAGGTTGTTTGACTAGGAGGGGATTAGTGAGCTAATGTTATCAGCAGACATCTAACAGTTAAAATTTCGCTGCACTTGTGCTGCTACGTTAAAGTCCAATTATCTTGACTTTTGTGAGCCGGTGGGTTAGATAGCCTGCCAATCATTTAATTAAACAAATGTGTGTGTGCAGAGGTACAGTGCATACCTTCAAGGAAAGCTCTGTCACTTCACATCACTCCTGCTACTGCTGACATGTTGCATTTCCTGGTCGAGCGGCGTGTTCATTGTGTAGCTCTAATTGCATTGTTCTATTTTCTGTTAATTCAAATTACTGTTTCAGAGTTAATGCTGTTCCGGATGGATGATTTCACACACCTCCACTTGTTATACTGTGTCAATATTTCCCCTAGTGTTGCCTTGAAGATAAATTGAGGGTGAAACAGTTGTTTCACTTGTCCTTAATTGTGGTCTTCAACTACCATGACCATTGCTGTATCTAAACAGGAGATCGCAGTAGCAGTTAGCGTGTCCATCCAGGGACCATTATGAGGACTGCAGGTATAATTTTGATCAGCCATGGTAGCTTTCAAAGATATAATATGTAACACTTTCCCATTAAAATATCTGAAAACGGCTTAACCTTTGGAATATATCTTGTTGATCTACATATTAACATTATCCCAAATGTTTCCAACAATGCTCAAACCCAAAGAATCCATAAATGTATCCAAGGTAACGTTGCATTTCATTTGGTCACCTGTCGCTATAGCTCATGGGATTGTTTAACACTGAAGACAACCATGACCCACATACTGCACATTTAAACATTATTGTTTGCTCAAGCTTAAAACGTAGTATGTGGTGTAAATGTGGTTTTGGTGAGATGTAATGATTTGCTAGTTATATCTTGTACATGAGGCCTATCGCTAATTGTTTATCTGTGGCCGTAGAGGTAATGTGTTGCGCGCAGCGTCTTTTTTTCAGAGTGCTCTGAAATGTTTTTGCCACGGCTCCGTGCACTTCTGGTTGAAAATCTCTCAACTTTGTGTGTCATCACCACTGCTCTTGTTCAGGCAACCAATCATATATTAGGTTTGGCGCGACTCGTCACCCTGGTAACCAAGAAACTGGAGGAGACACTTGTTTGGCTGTGTCCGTCCGTCCTCAGCTTGATCAGACAGAAACTATCACACGGTAGCAGAGACAGTGGAGCCCATTTGTAGGAGCAGACTGTTCGTGGGTGAGAATTGTGCTTTTATCACCCTACACATTGTAAGCGTATTATTAGCTGTGTGCTCAGCCCTCGGTTACCACCGTATATGTCAATCAGACCCAGCATGCAGTGTGTTTGTTCTCAGCGAACAATCGCTTCAACACAATGCTCCCGAGCGCATGGGCCCTGAGTTTGTTTCATAACTGCCTTGCCTTGACAAGTTCAACTGACATGCCTGACATGTGATTTACCCAAGATTTTAATCAAGTTTGAGTCAGGTTATTGTGTTTGGGTATCCTTGGCTGAATTAAGTGCAATAGTGTATCACTGTTACACCTGAAAAGCCCCTCCACTTAGCTATTTCTTTCTCTTTTTTTTCATCCTGACCGCAGTCATTTATTTTATCTTCGCATGTAGAGATACATGCAAATGTCTGCAACCTCATTTAATAAACCATCTAGCTTTACATTCTGTCAGAATGCATGTGAATCTGAGCTTAAATAAAACGGAAATGATATTGCTATTCTTAATTCTGATATGAAAATGAATTAAATAAAAGGTGTGTTTGAAAAGGTCCAGTTCCAGTGCGTTACTCACAGCCAAGTCCAGCACCAAAAGTCAGCTTGTCATAACAAGGAAGGGAACAAATAAAGTCATGAATAAATGCAAATTGGTATAAATATGCACATACGCAAGCCAGGCCACACTAGTCTGATGACAAGAGGTGGTCGGATACGGAGCTTTTCTCTATCACTAATGCACCGTGGAGCAGGGCACCCCCGCTGGCCCTCAAACACACTCTACTAGAACCCCAGTACACCGTTTGCAATCAAAATGCACTTAAGGCACAGTTCCGTGTTCCTTCTTCTGTTTGCATTGTGCAGGTAAAAGGCGCCTCTGTATTCTGACACTCGTAGGGCGCTGTGCTGAACTATACAGCATGTCTTTCAGACTGACAGGTTTGTTTGAATGCAGAACACACGCAGCCATCACCTGGGGAGCAGCTGGGCCTCAGAGCAGAATAGGAAAGTTCAAACTCACTCAACTACACCCAGATGAACAAACAGGGCTGCATAGGACAAGACACACGAAGAGTCAAAATCCTAAACGCGTCCATGCACATGATTACTGGACATACAAGGTAAAAAGATAGCAGTGACCAGCCTCCTCCAACTGTTCACGAGCCATTAGAGAAAGAGATCTATATTAAGAAAACAGAGGCAGCAGCCTTTTTAAAACACCTCAGGGGTAATGGCATTAAAAAGAACCAGATTGATGTGTGAGGAAGGACTGACACGCATGAAGGACACGGGAGCTTGGCCTCATCTTCAAAGACAACACGGACTGTCAGAGCAGTGAAAATGGGAACTAACAGAATTATTTTAGAAAGTGCATCCTAGGCTCTTAGCCAGCACTCCAACAGCGGAGTGAGAAGAAAAGGACGGGTGGTGTCTGCCGCAGCTTACAACACTAATATAACATCGCCGCCTCCACCCTTTCCAAAAGGGCCATCGGCCCAGAGTGGCAGGAGCGCCACCTCGGACAGGAGACATCACGTTTAGAGGACACCGTGCTTTTTTATGGTGTTGCGCGCTCGGGGATGAAACATCACCACAAATACCGCCTGCCAAGAAGATAGAAATCATTTTGACGAACAGCAAATTGCCTTCAACTTTATTACAGACTATTTTTTAATTGGCATTGAGCTTCCATGTGGAATTAGATTAATGCACACATACATATCAGACTAATAGACATTCAATGTGATGAAATAGTTGTTTCCCATTGCTTTGCCACAATTTACCTCAAGAAAGATTTTGATATATAGTCTGTGTTCAGGCTGGCGTTTCACTATTTTTTATTTATTATTTTTTTTGTACTTTTAAAGCTGCTTTCATTAACTTTTGATCAGTAGTGGGCAGACAGACTTCAAAACAACCCCTGATACGCTGCCTAACCTGAACACAGAGCAGCCTGTGTCTCTGACAACCCGCTCAATGTAAATACACCTCCCACTTACTTGAATTCCCTCATTTAGTTTTATGAGCCTTCTCATTCACTACAATCTGCCACTGAAAGCCGAACAGCATACCTACCATCAATGCGAGGCAGGAAGTCCGACCTCCTCTCTGCGGGCTCCCTTGGGAGAGGAACAAATTACCTAAAGATATTCAGTCAGCAGAACCCCCCCCCTCTGTTGCTTAAGGACCTACCAAGACTAAGGGTACCTACTCACATAAGTGGAATTGTGGCACTTATTCTTTATGGCTTGTTCTTGATCTGCTGTGGTTTAGAATGTTCCTGGTTCGTATGTTCCTTTTGGAAAAAAAAAAGCTTCTGCCGAATGGATAAATTAAAATGTATGCATCCATCCATTTTTCAGCCACTTATTGTGGTCCTGCTTGAAATAAAGTAGCTCAGATATGTTTCTAAAATGTCATATGGTAATCGTGCTGCATTCACACACCAGTACCAGGGTTAGCCTCACTGTCTCCCATAGTTGTGTAGGCAGACTGCAGGATGGCTCCTGTTCAGGTGTCTAACAGTGATCTGGATCAAAACCCTCCAAACTGTGCAAAGTGCAAAGTAGCAACAATTTGCTATTGTGCTGCATCCAGGTGTCTCAGTCGCTCAATCTGTGTGCTTAAGCCTCACAGCCAAGGGAATCTCATTTGAACAACTTACAGTATGACATTATTATTTTCGACCACTGGCCGTGAGCTCATAACTGTGGGTGAGAGGTGAAACACCAATCCTCCCATCAATATCACGCTCCTTTTACACTCACTTATGAACACAATAAAGAGGGCCTCGACATACTTGAACCGCTTCATTCACACCAAACCAGAAGGGGGGAATTCGCAGTTTTTCAAGAGGTGCTGCTGGAACTGACTTATTTCAAGTCACTGCTTTTCATTCAGTCAATCAGTTTTTTTGTATCAGTTTCAGGCTTTGGATGGAAATATTTAGGACACATCATTTCTATCCCCTAGTTTAGTATTTTTCATGTGCATGCCGACGCGTTTCCCGCACGTAGACTTTACCCAGGCATATTATATCATGTTGACCCATTCAAGCACTTTTAACTTTTAATTTTATAAAGTCCGAGAGAACATCAGTTTTCTTTTCGATCCCATTTTTCATGCGTTAAAACACAAAAACTTTTTCCGAGCACACAAAAAGCTTATTTCTCTCAACATTTGCTCACAAATCTGTTTCAATAAGCCCCTTTTTAATTTTCCAAGATAATCCTGATCAAAACCATGTGATTATTACGCAGCTGTAACCTTGGGGCTGGTCGCAACATAAAGGGAAATTTGTCATTCACATCATTTAAATCTCAGTGTTTACTCTCCTCAGTTCATTTAAAGTGAGAGTAAGAAGTCACTTGGCACACATTAGATTGCAGATAATTAAGCACAAACGTAAACAGCGCGATCAGAGTAATTAAATTTGTTTTGCATTCAGATGGCAACATGGGAATCATTGTGTGATATCTGCGTCGGTCCCTGGAGGGGACTGTATGTGCCCGAATTCTTTATTGCAATTTCTATTATCATATTTCCAGACCTGAGGAGATCCTTTGCTCTTTTTTAGATGGCTCTCCTAATCAGATTACTTAGGCTCTGTTTGCCCTGTGAACAGGTTTTGATACAGTGCAAATGATTTTAATTTCACCGGGCCGGCCTGTGAGACAGCTCGAGCCTTGCCTTGCTGATTGGTGAAGTGCTCTTTAATTGGTTTAAACTTTGCTCTTGCTGCTCAGGGATCTACACGCTTAATTTCAGCTAAAGGTCAATATCAATAAATCTGATGCTCGAGAAGGGAGGAGGGCAGAGGCATGGAAATAAAATGCTCCGCACTCTTCCGGTGCCGGCTGACCACTGGGAGGGGGAAGCGAGCTGACCCTGCTAACACCGCGAACCAACAGGGTGCAGGGAGAAGATTAGAATTTGAAGCTCCATCGGCCCACCCTCTTGTCAGGTGTTTATTGCCCGTGACCTTCGCAAGATGAGGTCAGATTTTCATATTATAGCAAACCAACTCCTTTGGCGCAATTGGTTGCAGTATATTCAACAACAGCATAATGAAAAGGGCCCCGGCTAGGAAGAGGAGGGGGGGCTGCATCGGCAAGCGAGGAAGAGACAAGCTGGGGAAAAGGTAGCGAGTCTTCAGGGGCAAAGCAGAAGAGACTGCGCAGGATTGTTTGGAGTGCAGAGCAGACGCAAGAGGAAGGAGAGTGATACGAACAAAAATGTACTCTGTAGGGGCCTTTCTCGTTGCATCAGCTCCTCTCTCACGTGAGCGTTACGAGGCCCTACAGAGGTGGGCCTGCAAGAAGCTCAGCTTCGGGCCCTCGGGGGGGGGAACCACATTCTGCATTTGCCCCTCAGGATTTCAGTCGCCCGAATGGAGAGACGAACACTGATTACACGTCTAATACTTTCTACGGCTCATCACTCTCTGATGCCCAAGTGGAGCGCTCGCTAAACACACAGGCATACACTCACACACACACACGCGCAGACAAAACTAAGTCGGAATCATCAACATCCTGGCTCAGAACTACCGTATCCATCATGCGATTATGTCACCTGTCAATCAGAGTGATGGTGAAGTCTCTCAGTTGACACACACACACACACACACATGCACTCAGACAGGACTGTCAAGGTGTGATTAAAATAAACTACCGCGGCTCACCCTGTGCTTTTTTTTCCCTAATCTGTCAGCTGATTGGTCCAGATCGAGGTGGTCACGGCTCTAGCGAAGCAATGTAGCACTCCTGCACAATGGAGCCGAAACCGAGTAATTATTCCGTCTGGTCACCATGCATCAGCGCTCACATGAACTCAGGGAAAAGGCAACACCAGCCAGAGGGGAAGTACAAGGAGAAGAAAATAAAAAAACAAAATGAATGCCAGAACTCCACAACATCAAGACCAACAGTGTGCCGGCGTCTGTTCAAACCACATTTTGCGGCTAGAATAGTAAATCAGCAATTTATTTTTATTTTATTTGGTCTACCCTAATGTCGACATGCTTTATATATCGTTTCATCACATGTCAATTTAAATAAATCGGCACAATTAGCTTGAAAAAATTAAAAAGGGATCCAAGCTATGTAGAAAATGGTTCGAATGAGTTCATTGTGTAGTGTGATTCTGAGTGATGGACATGAATTGCTGCATTGTCGTTATTCTTCGCTTGTCGATCATGTGATCCTGTTGTGTGAACTGCTTTTAATCACAGATGGATTTCAATACGAGATGCCGTAAGAGTTTCTGTGTGACTCCATGTGTGCATTTGTGGTGAGCTCTGTGGCATGTGTAGGAAGTACAATACAACAATAAGTAAATAACAATCAAGTGTGGAACATGTCAGTGGTGCAGCTTAGTGTGTTGTTTTTGCTTGAACTTCTTTGAGGGTAATGCTAACAGTAAGTCTTCTGGCCTAACGAGGACAAAGAAAAGCAATGTTTTGTCCTGACTTGCCTCTTTCTGTGTTATTTAGTTCACTGTCAAAGCTCCAATGTAACAAACAGTGCTTGTTTGGTAAACTGGAAAGCGAAAATTGACTGAGAAAGAGAACAAAAAAAGACGTCGATATGGTCCAAACCCAGGACCAAAGTCTCATCATACAAAAACTTGTTGCACCATAATGGCAGTGATTTTACTTTTATCATGAAGTTATTCAATATTTTGGTTTCTGTTGAAAGTTTAGATGAGTGCAATCAAGTGCAGGCGTCATGAAAACAAATTCAACCATCATCAACCAATTTCAATTTGTTTTGGGATTGATGTCGACTATTCTCCATTAAATGGCATCTCAGTCAGTATTGTATTGTGACTGTGAGAAGAAACTTCATCTGCTATTTGGGACACATTGGAAGCCACACACACAGACGACACGTACAGGAACACCAGGTACAGGAAGGCTACAGAAGCTACACAATGTGTTTCTAATTTAAATTTGCTGTTTGAGGTCATTTTCTTTTTTCTCAACAGGTCTTACTGATCAGACACTGAAATAACCGCCGACAGCAGCAGAGAAAGACAGGGATTGAAGGACTGACAGCAATCAGATGATAATATGACCTTTTACTTCATTTGTGCACAGAACTGTTAAAACATCTTTTACGTACAAAGATTTACGTGATAGAAAAACATTGGAGAGTTCACAAGTCCGGTAGCCAGATGTATAAACAACGTTTACACCTTTTCCAACATAGAAACTGGTATACATGAAGGAAAAACATACTAAAATCACAGTTCATCTTAAGACAGCGGACGGAGATACGATGAGGAGGATATGAAATACAAGGTGAGAGATGTAACCTTAAAACATTGATCAGAAATTTGTTAAAAATTGTCATTGCAATTGTTTCATTAGTTACACACTGCGTTCAGTTAGACGTCACTCTGAGGCCCATTAATCAACTCTGCTTTAAATCATTCACAAGTGATGAATCTTAACATCCTTTTTATTTACGTTGTGTTGATAATCTTTTCATTTGATCCATTTGAGGCATTTTGTTAAGTCATTAGCTCCATAGATTAAATATTGATTGTCTCTCTGGCGTGTAAAATGATCACTGAGATATTACAGCGATAATGGTTTACAGGTACAGGTGCAGGCACAGTGTTAGAAAATATGACAGCTGCTGTGAAGCTGATGGAGAACATCTCTGATTAAACAAAGCCGATTAAATCTGGGTCTAATGAGAGGGGCAAGTGTATCGATATGCAAACGGATGGGAGTGGAAATCAAGCTTGTGCATGTGTGCACGTTTTGACAATGGTTGAGCTAGAAATATTCGTATGCACGGCTTTATAAACATCATGAAAAGAATGTAGAACAAGAATGAGAGATGTCGTTGAGCGTACACACATTTTTGGTCATGAGTCTAGATGGAATTTAATGTACCTGTGCCCTGGTGTTTACAAAAGCACACTGAGTTGTGCTCCGTTTCACTAAATCATGGCCCTACTTCAAAATTTTGAACAATTCTGTGAAAATTCAACTCTTGAGCAAATAATTACCTGCAGCGCACTCCTCCAAGTGGACACTATAGATGGAAAGAAGTATTTCGTGGATGACATTTTTCACAAGAATCATTCAGTCATGGTAAGAATAAGTCAGTTACCTTACCCAGCCTTTACTGTAAGTGTTTCAAGACGCACCGTGCTGCCAACCCAGCAGAGTGGGTTCATTTGGAACCAGGACAATGACCAAAGAGACGTATGAGCAAAAAAATGTCACTGCCCACGTGCTTTGCCAGATTTGCGTCAGTGCTTCTGATCACTTAATACAGAGTAGGACTAAGACACAGCTGTGTTACGTGTTTTCTACGGCTGACTGGACCTGGCCTTTAAACCATCTGCGGTGCTTCTTCCAAGCTAATGACCGTAGAAGAAGTGAGAGCTTGCCTCTTGGTACCTCGCTTGATGAGCGCTTCGTGAAGGCATGAAGGCGACTGGGGATTGACTGTATGCGTAGTGCACGATGGGGTTTGTTAAAACCTTGCCCTCCCTCATACATCACTATAATGGAACACAGGAGGGGGCCGAGGTGCACAGATTTCAGCTGTCAGGAGAAGGGACTTAGCATCGTTTCAAGCAGCGATGATAATCCATGCACACCTATCCCCAACCCGGGATGAGAATCTTCAATGACAGGCCCCAATCAACTTGAACCTCAGTAGCTTGGAGGCTAATAGCGTTTCATGTCCAATTAGGTTAGTTGACTCGGGTGCATCTCCCCGACACAGCCTCTTCTCCGTGATAGGCAGGCTCCGGCGGAGAGGGAGGAGGGAAAACTCTGGCTGGGTTGACAGACTGGGTCAAAATCAGCTCTCCAGTGGGTTAAGTAATTCTGACATTATGTCTGCCTTCCTGTGTAACGGAGCTGAGCCACAATATACATTGCGCGGAATCATAAAAAATTGAAAATGATATTTCGCTTTTGAAACAAAATAGCCGAGGCATCGCTCTCACCACTGGAGTCCATCTTAAAGCTTAAATGCCGAGGTGTATTTCAGACCAGGCTGAGACAAGTCAGTAGGGGTGATGCCTCTGAAAATACTTTGATAAAATGGGAGACTTGACTGGTGAGGCGTGTGATGCAAATTAAATTCCTCTAACAGAGAATCTGATTGAAGTCAGAGAGGAACTGACCAAGCTGAACACAGACCTCACAAGCTCATCATCCCAGCCTCCGGCTCCTCTGGCTTGTGGCAAGATCTACCCCCTGCAGCCGAGAAAACACAGATGTGGCAGCCTCATTTAAATACCTTGCTCGGGGGGCTGCAATCTCGTCCGTGTTTCCCCAGCTGGCAACCAAAATCTCCCGAGGAAAAGCAAATTTCAGTCTTTAGAGAAATTGCCCGTTGTTTGCAGTCAGCGATCTGCGTGGTTTTACTGTCCACAAATGCGCCTGAGCGAGTGTGAAGGCAGTCTTGGTTTGTTTTTAGAGTGAAAGCCGGCCCATAGTTTACCACTACAACATACACCAGGCTTCAGCTCAGGCAATGCTTAGCTCAGAAAGAGAAAGAGAACCCCTGGAGATCTTCAAACGACACAACAGAGTTGCGGTATGGTCGCCCCATTCGCAACAGAACAAACCTAAGTAAAAACGGTGGGGAATAAAAATAAAAATCAATGTGCCTCTGCCAGATGGAGCACTGTTTGGTAGATAATGCCCATCGCCAAGCCCCTGAGGTACATTAGCAATGCTTATTTAAACAGCCGGGCTGAATATTGCCCTTTTAAATGGAATGAAATAGTCCCATTAGCGGGCCGTGCACTCGACTCCTTCCGCTTATTGTTTCCCCACCGCTGTAAAACTCCCTCAACATTGAAGGAAAGTTGATTAACAGTAAGTGAAGCTGAATGGGTGGCGAGGTGGCAGCAGAACAACACAATGCTGCCTGAAGCTGCATCAAAAAATACAAAATACACTGCGGGCATCTACATAACGTTCAACTCCATTATACATATCCGCTCCTCAAAAGCACACTTCAAGCCTCGTTGACATTTGTTTCTTCCACTCCACCACACTCAGAGGGAAATATCATGGCCCTGACACCGTTTTCTGGGATAGGCGCCGTGCCACTAGCATTTGTGACACAACGGTCACCTGTTATTGAAGGTTTCTGTCTTGGTTTTTGATAACTTTCTTCCAGGTGTTTACTGTCCATGTATTCTAAGATACATGTCTACCACAGAAGTTGCCATTACAAGTTGAGGAGTTCGTGATTTTAACAAGGGCAAACACATTTCTCAGTTAGAATTGAAAAATCTGCAATTCAAAATCCATTGTAATGGACTAATTTTACACCTGTGCTTGTAACAATGATGCAGATATATACTGCAGCAGTACGGCGTGACATCACTGTTGGAGTACGAGTGCAATACTTCTAACAAGACCTAAGTGCAACCATGATCTCGGTAGTGGTTCACGTTTCTGCAAACCACAGATACGTCCAAGGTTCGTGCCAAGCCAACAAGCAGGGGCGCCGCCAGGGATTTTGGGCCCCATGAAAAGAAGTGTAATTAAGCCCTTGTTTAGGATGGCGGACAAATGTGATGCCGTTTTATATAAAACTGCATGTTAATGATATTTTTGACTATCATTCCCATATTTGAGAAAAGAACAACATGACAGTTACTTGGTTACTACTCACTGTCACCCTTGTAGTCCCGCATTCAGGTCTAATTTATTTCCACAACCAGACACTCACAGGTGGTGGCAGTGAAAAAATACCTATATGAGGATATATGGTCGTTGCAATTCAATCTTCTGATTTCCAGAAAATATAAACATTTCTCTGATTGTACTGAGAGTTGTATTGAGTCACACAGTCTGCATGCACCACAGATGTTCTCCTCTGTTCCTACTGCAAAGCAGGAGGGTGAGAGTCCCAAACTACTGACCAAACACTCCATTTTAGTGATAGCTGAATTTGAACTATATCATACACATCCATATGCTCTTTTTATTTTAGAACTGTTTTTAAAACATGAAAATCATTCTGAAATAAATATGGAATATAGGCTATTTTTATTTTCTAGGGGGCTGACAGACAGCTGCTGCTGCTGATGCACTTGACGTATCTGTTCGAACAACATGTTTATTTTAATTATACTCTGCCTCATTGATCATTATGTGAGAAAATAATTTGTTTTAATTTCTGTCATTAATAAATATTTCATTTTCTTTTTTTGTAATGGTGCAAAGAGCAAGAGCGACAGAGAAATCTCCACAGACTCCCTGCAATGATGCTAACTGGCATGTCATTGAACACAAAGTTGCTCACCTTCTTCACTGGGACAGGGAGGGGTACAGGTACAGGTATGGGGAGACTGGGCTTCTGCTGACTCGACTGTTGTTCTGCTAAAAGGGGCAGGGACAATTATTTAATATGAACATCTTACTATCTTATCTCTAAACGTTTCCCTGCACTGATTAAATGTTGATGAAATGTAGGCTAACACGCTAACACGTCAGTAGCTAGCTAGCTTATTTCACTATGGACATTAAGCCAACAGGTTAATACCACTCACAGACTGAAGGCTACCCACCTTTCTTGGTGAAAAACTGCGTTACAGATTGACAGCCTTTCCTTTGTCTTTCCTCTCACTCTTTCCTCTCGTTCCCTTTATGAAAACCAGATTTTGATTTAGGCAACATTGTGATCATTGTATTTCTGGCGCATCTACTGACTGCAACTAAACCGTCACTGGTAACTACGCTAAGGCAGGACCAAACCATTTCATGCACATACAGGGGGGTGGTCGGTCAATATGGGTGTTTACTTTTTGGTCAATGGGGATATTTAACTTTTACTGCCAAAAACAAGTAAAAACAAAGATATAATTAATTTTATTATTATATTTGAAATACATACTTAATGATGATGGTTTAATAATTTCATATTAGCTTTTACCTATCTTTTGGAATTGTCCTAACTTTTCCCCACTATATGGTGCCCCTGCCAACAAGGCTGCCAAATGACAGACCTTAGTTCCAGTCACACCACTTGATATATTCAGGGAGACAAGGGAACGTTTCCAGCTGGTTTTGGTCCCCATAAAAATTTAAGTAAGACCATCCAATCCCATCTATGATCATGGCAACCAAAACAGGTATTTTTAGCCAAACCATTATCTTTTTTTTTCGAACCCCTTACCAAAGTTGTGTGTAAAGTTACCCTAAGCATAAGTACAGCGTTACAAGAGAGAAACAGAAATTTCAGTTCAGTTTTAAGGTATCTGTGGTTTTGCACTAATTTGTAAACATTTTTTGTGTGATTCTATAAATAGAGTGAAGGTTACACTTTGAATTTGAGCTTTTAAATCCACTATATTACATTCATAAATGCAGGATGACCTGTGCTCATCGTTCTATAATTACAATGGGTGACTGTGACTTTCTCTACAATAGCATCTCCCTTCCAGTCAACTAGTATTTCTTCTGTAACAAGATGATCCCTGGACTCTCTAAGTGGAGCTACGAGCAGAGAGACAGGGTCTTTCTACTCTATAGGTTTTCTCGTCTTAATATTGTGTCTTCGGCACTGAAGAAAAACAGATGCAGAACTGCATTCTGACATCTGGCAGAAGATTTTGGCTCATTTTGATCAACACAAGTATGTACGGCGTAAATTAAGTACAGTGCATATGTTTGGAAAAGCAAAACTTATAACTCTTAAAC
Source organism: Diplodus puntazzo (assembly GCA_963678695.2). Taxonomy (NCBI): domain Eukaryota; kingdom Metazoa; phylum Chordata; class Actinopteri; order Spariformes; family Sparidae; genus Diplodus; species Diplodus puntazzo. Next base: position 7,377,404 of record OZ023155.1, on the reverse strand, counting down.
CTTGTCTATCCATCTATCTTTCTATAGGCCTATAAATATATACAATGTATGCGCATGTCTCGGTGAAGCAGTGATAGCTTGACAGGAGCACCTATCCTAGATAGTGGCTGTCAGTCTGTCAGTTGAACTATGCTTTTTTCAGGTCTGATTAGGTTGACAGTTCTCTCTGTACCGAACGGTCATTTCCTGGAACAATTGCCGGCATGGCTTCCTGCAGTGAACACTTTTATACCTTCCCTGCCTGCACTTTAAATGAATGCATTACTGGACAGGAAATGTAGCTCGGGGCCCAATCTCAGATATATATGTCAGGTCGGGGCCTATATTTCTTCCTTGCAATTACGTGACAGGTGTAAGATGTGCATGTGAAAATTAAAATGCTTCGCAAATTAATTATTGTGTGTGTGCATTCAGTGAAAGCGTGTGATGTGTGTGTGTGCGTGCAAAGTCTATCTACACAGTACACCATTTCTGTGTGTGTGTGTGTGTGTGTGTGTGTGTGTGTGTGTGTGTGTGTGTGTGTGTGTGTGTGTGTGTGTGTATGTGTGTGTGAGAGAGAGAGAGGGAGAGAGACGGCTAAAGTGAGTGAGTGCATATTTTCATTTTCGCTTCCATTTGAGAACAGAGTATTGCAGCCCTGATTGGAGTGTTAACAAAGCAGACAGGTTTTTCTTTTCCCTCGGAGCTCTCAGAACAACATGAGAAGGAACAAAAGACCAAGGGACTGCTGCACTCCTTTCTAAAAGCTATTTCCAGATGGACACATCAGACACATGCAAACAGTCGGACAATAGATGGATGGAAGGATGGATGGATGGATTATTGGGTAGCTGACTGATATTTATTCATTAAAGTTTAAAAAAAAAAATAAACTGTAAATACTTCTCTTACTCTAAAAACTTTTATTTGAAGCTCGGTTCTGGGGCCGTTCTGTGAATAGTTTTCTCATAAATTATAGATGTAGCATGTTGATTAGCCCATATCAATTTAAGGCTTGAGTTTACAGCTTCTGGTCAGTCCTGCACACTTCCTGTTAAGCCCGGCCATTCCGAGTACGGATGTGGATACAGATCTTTCAGTTGATCGAACAGATACAAATATTGGCGTACTTGTTCATCTGTAATAGATAGATCTCAGTCAAAGATGGCTGTTTAAGAAATCAAAAAACACTCCATATTGCATCAATTTTTACCTTTAAGTTAGCGAGGCATGAGTCTTTTTGGTGAGTGGCGTGTGTCACTCAAGAAATAATCTCGTATTAGCTGTGAAAATACAGCTTGGAACGTTGTAGCAAGATTCGAGTTGAGAAGTGACCATCCCGAAAGACACCCGTTGACCGAAAAAAATAATAATTTTGCATCAAAATCAATTTGAGGGAACAACTTGAGGCGCCAAGTGAATCTGCCTGAAAGTTCCAATGAGAGTGTGAACATATTGTTCCATTAGCTACTGAGCTAAGCTAATGAGCTTTATTTTGCCTCTTCAATAACTTGAACGAAATGGTGTGCAATGGTGAACAAAAACCGAAAAGAAAAATAACAGAGGGGCTCTGTGGATGCCACCACTAAAGATAGAAGATTGTAGTTGGAATCCGTTACACTTTCAGAAAATGACGTTAATAGCGTCGATCTTAGGACACAGATGACTGAACAGCACCTGTCTGTTTGTGCAGTTATATCGTTAGCTAACATCAGCTCAAAAGCCAAAATGAGACGGCTGTCAACAGGATCATTTTAGAAGATGTCCTCAGCTTCGGGCCAAGCGGCTGCCAAGTGAGAGACCCTTGTTTGAAAAGGCAATTCAACATTTGAATCTGTTCAATCACTGGATATTTTTAACTAGACAGCGGGACATTTTCAGCTGTGTTAGAGGCAAGCTCCAGCGCTAACCAATGTGGTTTTTGAGCTTTCACCTAGGCGTACCACAATCACAGCGTTGTCGCCACATGAAGCTGAAAACTGGACCTACAGAAATTGAAGGTTTCAACAACATATTCGGGGTGGCAGAAATTGCTGACATTCATTCTGGCGATTCCATCTGCCCCCCTTAGACGGTAAAAGCGACTGTTTAACAAGGCACTTGTGGTCTGATTCGACCCCCTCTGGGACCAGCCTGACTCAAACACTATAGATAGACAGGAATTAAGGACATTTCGTGATGCGCTCCTATTTGATGAGGGTGGCTATATTGGTGAGTGACAGGGACGTGGAGGTGTCAGTGAAAAATGAGTTCTTCTTCGCGTTCAAATATAAAACTTGGCTATTACCTCAACAGCGATGCACACTGATTGTACACATTTGTCATTCCGCATGACAGAGCTTAAATAACATATTACCGGCTTTCAGACACATTTCACTCAAAACCAAATGTGCCCGTGCTTTTGTTGCGATCCGGTTTTTATGTCAATATGTAGACTGATTGATTGAGGCAATAAACAACCCAATCCCCCCCCACCCCCAAGGTTAACCGCTCCACAGCGATGCAAAGTTTCCTAAACGGCGCTCCCCTCTGTGTGATTTCAGCTGCATCCCTCAGAGCTCTGCCAGTTTGTGTCTGGAGGTTTGGCTGAGAGAAAGCTGTCTCCAGACGGACAGGGATGATATAGTCACTTTCTCCGAGGCCCCCAGTGCTCTAATCGGCTTTGAGAAGAGAGACTGATAGAGGACATCATTGTCTGTTGCTTGGTGTTTCAGCCCTCAAGGCCTCAGCTCCTGTGTACCAAGGCCAAGCATCTCTCTGGCCTCACGCAATCCAGCCTGTGTGAGCTGCGATCTGTTTTGTGCCCCCGGGGAGCTAGCCGCTGCTGGAGCACACCAAAGTTTGTGAAGTCATCCCAGACTGACTTCTTTCATGTCTAGATGTGTCAGTGTCTCTGCGAGATCCCAGTATAGCAATCTGCGGAGAGGAACCCTTCTCAAGGCTGTTTGTCTTTGTTCACTGTGAAGGTTAGCATTTATTTTGCCTCTCATTTCACCTGCCTCTGAAAAACGGAGCCGTTGTTTTTTTTTAATGCACAATTCCTCCGCCGTAAAAAGGTTTTCTCTTGTTTTATTGAATCTTCCCTGGACTGCCCACACGGCTCAAATTAAGTGTCTCATAAAGCTTCCACTTAAATTGTCCTCCAAAGCGTATGCAAAGGTATTGCAGATTCTGCCATTAAAAATCTGTATCAACAATTCCCCCGGCTTTTTAAAAAGTAGCACCGGCTTTTAGAAAATACACAGTCCCACCATAATGAGGAAGTGTTACAAGTTACAAAGTCCCATTTTCTCCACCAGAAAACAAAAAAGTCTGCATCCATTATTAATTTGCAATTTTACAGCTCGCCATATTGTTTGTTATGTCGCCTTGTCTTTAGCAAACGTTGACACAAGATTTTACCAATGTGAGGTTCACCCTTTGCCCAGATTGCTTTAATGTGATCTGTGTTGTTTTGTTAATAATGCATGATTTACCAGTCCGGCAATGCATCACGCTTCAATGTAGGAGGGGTTCTTTTCGCCGATGAATTTTTAATACGACCAACCTTGCCTTTGAAGGACCCATAGCAGCAACTCATTATGAGTAAGATGTAGTTGCATTAGTTTCACTTTGGCACCTGGGAGACTCGAACACTTCACCTGACCTCGTGTTTTGGCCCAAAGTAATGGGAGGGATGTATTTGATCAATAATGCATCATCAAGATAAATGCACAGCACTCCAATTGTTTATTTCAATGCATACAAATGCTTGCAAAGTTAAATGGAACTCCAATTGCTTTTCTATACGTTTAGTAAAAAACACTCCACATCTGTAGACATTCAAGCAAAGGAGCTGTGCACTTATTAAAAAGATAAAACGCTTTATGATACATTTCAGTCGAAGAACGAGGACAGACCATTAAATGGAAATGACGACATCACGTGAATATATATTTATATACTGCATAGATGTTGCTATGGCAGCGGTCAGTAGCTCCTTCATATTTCGCTTTGTTTCCTTTTTGTTTTATTTAGCTCTTATCTTTTCGTTGCCTATGGCAGAAATAATTTCATCAGCGCTGGAGAAGAAAGTGGAGGTTTTGGATTAAACGCAGCAGACTTCTGAGACGTTCGCAGCCCACGGCATCTTTCGACCAGCCGGACCGCCCCGGGGAGGAAGAGAGTGGGAATAAGAGACATGCTAATCCAGCTTGGTTTTAAGGCTGCTCCTGGCCAATGTCCGGTTGCGGGAAAAGGCAATGGACAAATGGGACTCAGGCTGGCCAAACAACGTGAAATCAAAGACTGTTGCTTCACTTTTTTTTTTTTTTAGAGAGAGAGAGAGCTGTCTCCACCACATCCTGGATCAAGCTGTTGCACTCAACGGACGGACCGTGTTCCAGGCCGACAGAGCGCAGGAATACAGCGAGATGAAGAGAGGAGGACACAAAACATCATTCAAGTTTAAAGGACCGTAGGAGAAACAGGCCAGATCTGGCAGCCTCCGATCTGAAAGAAGGCATTTTGAACTGAAGCCATTCGTGCAGCCTGAGATTACGACTGTTTTGCAACAATAAAACTACCTCAGGTGATACAGGGGGTCGAGTCTGACGTGGATAAGGTGGACGGTGAGGCAAAGTCAAGTCAACTCTTTTTTGATGCCATGGAAAAACAGGGGTTGGGCTTGTACAGAAAGCCAATTGTGAATGTAAATTACGTCACGAGGTATATGACAATATGATATAATATGATAATTAAAATGTTAACTTTTATCAAACCAAATTCCCAGGTAATTGTAGTCATCAACAGACTGAATAGTAACAGCCCTGTGATGAGCTGGCGACTTATCCAGGATGTACCCCGCCGTCGCCCAATGTCAGCTGGGATCAGCCCCCCTCCCCGGGAGCCTGAAAAGGATAAGCGGTTTCAGATAATGGATGGATGAATATTAACACTGTCTAAAGTGCTGATGGAAAAGGTTGGAACCCCATGGAGCATTTAATTTTGATCGTCAGGTCCTCACTGTAAGTTGTTACTGAGTGTCTCCCACTTGTGGCTGGTTGACCCCTTGATGAGTGAACAGTGAAGCTAAGTGGGTTTTTTTTTTCATGTCTAAAACTTCTATATCACATTAGGCGTGCAATTTTTGGTATGTCCACAATCGATTTCAGAAAATAACACATTATTTAGTGACATGTTATATTAAGTTTTTTATTCTGTAATGGGTCTCAAAACCTTTTCATTCACTTTTGGCCTTATTTTTTACCGAGACTAGGATGGAGGTTAATATTCATTTTGAGCAGACACATGCGAATTACAGCAACACCACAGTTCCATTGCTATGTGTTCCTAACTGGCTTGCTGACATTAGCTACTGGTTACCTGGTGTTGTTCACAATTGGAGGGCATGTTAACAGCCCTTCCCTTCTGGAGTGCTGTGCACGGTCACTGCAATCGACTTGACTGTTAACGGTCAGTAAAAACCTCTCGAACATCGGCTGGCTGCTCAACATCTCTTTTTTTTAAATTCTCTCTGGTGGAAAACGTTGCAACTGTCTTAATGGTTTAAACTCAACTCAACTAGTAACTGATTGCATCCATTTGTTCAACACTGTCCCCAGTGCAAACATATACACAAAAAGACACACTGAGACTGAGGTCGCAGTTTTTGCTGCTACAGCACGTCCCTGCACACAAAATATTTGACATTAACATTAACTTCACAACATGGGTGGCCGTGCAAGTGTCTGATTGCGCAGGCCTGCATGCACACACGGCTGTCTATGGAAATTTACGTCTGGCTGCCTCAGTACGCGGGTGTGTGTGTCCGTGGCCATGCTGCTACTTTGCATGGTGACTCAATTCCAAGGCTGTGGCTGAGCACAAGGCTGTCCTTGGCTGTCACTTCTCATCATTTGCCGGTCAGCGAGACAGCTGAGCAGAGGGCAGCATATGAGCAGTGAGGAGATGGAGGGAGTCCTGGTGCTGAGTGACAGACTCTGGCATTGAGTGACTGTGCCCTGTTAGGACCCCTGTTGTTTTCATGGGGAGCCTGGCCCTCAAGTGGTATATGGAGGGATGAAGATGAATGCTGCACATCTACAGAATATATTCAGACACACACACACACACACACACACACACACACACACACACTTCGACACACACAACCATGCAGATGACACACCAGCAGATGCAGTTATTGGAATACATACATATAAATGGGCTCGCGTACATGCAGAGACTTACACAGCCACGAATGTACGGGCGAAGAAAGAAATGAACATATACACTGTGCAACCACCCACACGTCACACACACACAGTGACAAACAATCACACTGTTGTCTCCCTGCTATTGATATTCCTCACAGCTGTGGCCTTCATGCACTTACAAGTCTTCATAAGCTGCCTTCAGCCACCACTTATAATGGCACTCTGTCACCCATCGTACTGCTCTCTCTGCTTTTTCCTCTCAGGAAGGAATGCAAAGTCAATATACGCGCACGTATCCATGCAGTCTGTGTGGGTATGCAGCGATCCAGCAACACGGCCAAACAAACTGACAGAAATACAGAGAGAAATACACGCCCCAGAAACCCATGCATTTAGCACCTCGGCAATACAATAAACCATCTTTAAACTGAGAAGACCTTCAGCCAGAGAGGTCTGTGATTAATGCAAGGCATATATAAATTTCACACGGCACCATAATAAATGGTCCCTCCTTGGGATTATTAGACATATGAAAAACTGGTTCTACTCTGCGTATCAGCAAAGATTCCCTCGCAGCCCGGTCTCTCTCTTCCTCTCTTTCTCTGCACAGAAGAAGAAAAAAAAAACATCAGCATCATCAGCGAGCGAGCTGTAATGCACAGAGGACTGCGAACAGGAGAGGCAGCGGTGCCCTGTCAGAAATTCGCCTGTTAGTTCTGAAGACTTGACAACAAGGTAAAAGCGAGGAGCATTCAGACTTTCACATTCACCGCATGGTTTTGGATAGCCCTGCAGTGCTGCTCTTAAAATTTAATGATCCCCAATTGGTACGCAGTTATGTGTAGGAGAATTTCAATGAGACAAGGTGATGGGGTACTCCACATATTTAAGGAAAAATATTTTAACACAAAAAGAAGACATGAACATTCTAGTCCGGCTTTTTTTTTTTTATATACATTAATGTGAACTCTCGAAGACAGGAGAGCAGAAAGTTCAGCACGGCACTGAGCTTGTTTAACTTACATACTATCAAAGGGAATGAATACGTCCACTGACAATGAATAACGCTGCAAGGTTTTCATGTAAGAAAGTATGTATGGACTTTTTCTTTGTGTTTCAGGGTCGAACCTTTTTCCTCCCTTTTTCTACAGGAACACAGCGTCGCCCTGCACCTCAATCGGAAGCTGTGACAGTGATGTCAGAGCCATGCAAAAACATCTTAATAAGTCATTTAATTTCGCCTTGAAATATGATTTATGAGCAGGTAAGCATTCTGCCAGTGCTACGGGGTAATCTCACCTTTTCCAATGCCATCTCAGTCGCCCCGAAGAGTTTTCAAGAAAATCTGCCTTTAAAAATAAATCAAGGCTACAAGATTAATTTTACGCGGAGCACCGATAAGGTTTTCGAGTGTTTTATTCTGCTGTCAACGTGGAGTTGATATTTTTTTTTCTGGCTGAAAAAATTCTCTCCTTCTCCTCATTTCTCTAACCCCTATCCCTATATCTTCCCTGACAATCTCTGCTGTAGGCAGAGATTAATCAAATTGTGATATATTTTACTCCAGCAAAAAGACTTTACTTAAGTTATTACCTTCGCTCAGGTCACAGCAGAAAAGTACAAGCCTTGAAAATTGCTTGATTGCAGGGAAACTCACTTTTAGGTGAAACTGATTTGAACAAGCTCCAAAATCCAAAGAGTCCCAGCATTGGCATGGTCGTTGCAAGCTGCTTGATAACAGCCAAGTGTTTGGCGGTGGTTCCATGTTAGCTTGTTATCAACAAAGCTACAGTTCTGGATCAGTTTTGGGAGATAAAGTCCTGAGTGGCTGCTTTACTCAGAAGCTGGTTAAACCCATCACACAAAAATATGAGCAGTTACTGAGGAACGAGTAAGGAATGAATCTGGAATGACTCGATAGTTAATTGCTAATGAGTAATTGCTCACTAACTGTGATACGGGGACTATGAAGTAGATAATGACGTCATTAGTCATTAGCTAATGATTAGTTCATGAATATCTGTGAATCAACCAGCTTATTCATAAGTTATTCATGATTAACTATCAACCAGCCACTGAGAGGCACAAACTATTGACAACTCATTAGTTACTAATTACTGGCTCATTACTCTTTTTGTGCACCTTCAAGTAAACATCATACTGAGTAGTTACAATATAAATTCATTAGTTACTAATTACTTAATTATTACTAACTCTTGTGTAGTTTCATTAATTATCAAGTCATTCCTGATTCATTACTCACTTGTTCTTCAGTAACTACTCACATTTTTTTGTGTACCTTATTGTAAAATGTTTCCCCGTCCATGCTTCTTTAACCAGCCCCGTCCTTTAGCATGAACTGGGCCGTGCAGCAGCCTCTCCACAGCCATATGCTTCCTCCTCCTATGCTCTTTATCACTATCCACGTTATTCACGCTCTCATTAGCACTGCAGATGGAAGCATTAATGTCTGCTCCATGCATTTAGATATTTTACATCTCAAATCCCAAAAGACAACACACAGTGGGTATTAATCTTTTTTGTCGTTTTTCACCCCGGTCGCCTGCTGAGATACTGCGTGTGAGGGCTTTGTATGTGTGTGACAAAGCGAGGGATGTTCCATCAGAGGAAGTGGGTAGAGCATGGCGGAAGAAATGTTTGTTTTTCAAATCTTCCAGCTGCGAGCAGTCGTGTTAAGTATTAAGGAAAAGTGTCTTTGTGTCGACTTGTTGCTGAGTTAGTACATTTCCAAACGTGAGGTAGGCCTCATTGCACTTTGGGTAGCCTAAATAATAAAGGTATAAACACAAATTCGTGAGACGTGTTTTCTAACGTCTGCAACAACAACAGTTTGTGTGCAGACACATCACTACATATACATTTTTGGCTCATGTGAATTTTTTTCATCTATATTAAAGAAGCCAAACATCATGTCAGCGTGTGGCTCGGGATGACAAATCTCCTCTCGCTATCTACAGCCACGCAGCTCTCCTCCGCGTGGCCGGGGCCATGTTTCCCAGCCTCCCTGACACGCAGGCAAGCGGCCTGCCTGCTAAACTACCCCCCGCTCCCCAAATGGAGTTCTCATTTTCAAGGGGAACGGCTGCATGGCATAACGCACTTTGTCTTGGGAATTACTTTTTCTCTGCCTGTGTGGCTCTCTTGGATGGACATGGCTGGCTGGCTCTAGGGGGAGACAGATGGAGGCCGCTGGCTGGCCTGACACATGTTGAGAGCCTGTGATGAGTCAGTGACGAGGGCTGGGCGGGATAGGGGGGCAAAGCACTCTGTCTATGTGATGTGTTGATGAGAGCAGGGAGAATTGGAGGGCGGAGGCCTCGCTCGGCCTGAAATGTGCCGTACAGCGACTCTAGATTATAGCTGCAACAACCTGTACAGCGAACATGATTCGGGTGGTAGTGAGGACATGTTTTATCTGTGTTGGGGAGAACAACTGACACCAACTGGTAAATTTTTTAGTCTAAACTTCCCATTCAGAAAAAAAAAAAACACTATGAATATGTGCACTTGTGTTTTTACTTGTGCATAAACAAGACTGCATCCCAGCAGCTCTGTGAGGCTGCACTCACACCAGAGGGTAAACTGGTGCTGGTGTTTCTTCTTTTCCTAAAAAACCCAAAATGCCAATAGATTTTAACCACAGATAATGTGACTGGATGTGAGATTTAATTTAGCAAAAAGTACAAACATTTGCACAGACGGGGAGGTGGGTTATGTTTGCACTGCAGACCATTTATTATTTATTCGAAAGTCAACAGTTTGCATAGTCTCCGGCAGATAAACGCACAACCCGTGAATTTGAATATCATACAAACTTTCATCACCAAAGAAGATCTTTACGGGGGAGAACAGCCGGGCGGAGCGTTCGCTTTGATGAAGCGAGATCATGAAGTGGGTCTGAGATGCTCATGAACTGATCCGCTGATTAATTTCACTTGTAACTGCCTGGGTCCTTACACCGCACCTTGAAGATGCTTACCAGAGGACAGCAGTCGTCCTCCGGTGTCTGCCTGCTAGAATCCAGACCGCGGTACTGAGAGAGGAACTTGGGCTGCCTTAGGCGGTGAAACCGGAGTGGCAGTAGGCATCAGGGTCGAGCTGAATAATTCAGCCCCTGGATCACAGTTCGTTTTCATATTCATATTTTCACTGGCACATTTATCTGAGCGATCCTCCCCCCTCTGTCTGAATGCATCTTCTTCAGACCCCATAAATATCTGAATCAACTAATGACTCCTCTTGAGGAATTAAAAAGGCATCATTAGCCAGCACCTGAAGGTTGGCACTGTGAGGACTTTGTCGATGCTGATTAGGAAAACAGTCTCAAGGGTTGATCCGTATCACAGCAAAGTCATATGTAATGAGGAAACGCAGGCGCGCATTTAATGTACAGCGTGTCCCCTTTCACTACCGTCAACTCGCGGATTAAAGACGAATCACTGCGATATTTAGAGAATTTATTACTGAAAACTCTATACAATGCACGCGTGTTACTGGTGTCTGGCAGATTCAATAAACACGACAGCAGAGGAACACAGTAAATCATTTATACATTTCAATGTCTTTTTATGGACTGACAGCTTCTTACATGGAGTCTCTACTCAGAGGAAAAGATCCATCAGCTGTCCCGTGACTGGCATTTACATTACGGAGGCGCTGTATGGCAGCTGTATGAAAGCATAAATAACCAGACGTCATCCCAGGTCGACAGTATAAAAGAATAATCAGTAAAAACAACATGACATATAGAAGATGTGCATTTCTGTGATGTGGTTTGTCACAATGCACCGCTCCTCTAGAGGGAGCGTCTTTATCCCCACAGGACACAGAAGATCCGGCGTGTTGCACAACAAATCAAACACTTCTGATGCAAGAATAATGCAGGTGATTCCCAAAAGCTTTTCTTTTCAGTGTTTTCGCCCTCCAAAAAAGGTCCTACCACAGAGCACTCGCCGTAATTAAGCTCTTTCTCATGCAGGTGACGAACACATTGGCGATGATTTTACTCTCCCCTTTGAGTGAGGTACATTTGGAGGAGAATGCGTTTCATCCACTCCAGCACGGCATTGAGAAATAACGCTTGTCAAATAGGCAACAGGTGCGCTCAAAAGAAAAGAAGAAGAAGAAAAAAGTCTCGAGAAGGAAAGAGGGGGAGGGGGGGGAGATGTAGAGGCAGCAGAGATGACCCACATTGGTGCGACTCGTTATGAATTCGCAATGACACTGCCGGGCTTGTTAGCACACGGCTGGGGAGCCAGGGGTGATGGGAGATGCGCAGTCGGCTATCTCGGCTAGCCCCTCTGCAATTCTATTACACTTGTTTATAGCTCTTGGCAAACAGCACACCAAAGATACTTTAGCATCTGAGAGAAGGGCAGGGTTAAAGGGGGACGACTACTTAGCATTTCACAAGGAGACAGAGAGGGCATCCTGAGCAAAGTGAGCATGCAGGGGGAAGTGAGGAAGGAACAGATTGAAAGATACAGATAAAACTGGGCTGACTGTTAAAGTACTGATGCATGGGTAATGGGACCAAACAGAGCAAAAACACTATGGGATTAAGCATTATTATGGATTATGTTTTTCTAATCTCTCTGTGAATTTGAACCTTTGTGTCCTATCCCTAGCACAATTTGAGGGGATTTGTAAAAATCTCCCGGGCCAGCATGAATATTGAGAATATTTTTTGAGTGACGTTCCCTCATCCAGCTTCAAGTGCTGCGCCCACGTTATGAGCGACGCCACAACTGTCACAGCTAATGTAAATGCAGAGCTGGTTAAACTATGCTTTTAGTTCAGCAGAGGGGGGATGATACTTGCACCTGCAAATTAGAAACTCTTGTCAGACATGCACGCACAGACACACATGCAAAAACACTTATCTGTGTGCGTGTTTGTGTGTGTGTGTGTGTGTGTGTGAGAGAGAGAGAGAGAGAGAGAGAGAGAGAGAGAGAGGGAGGGATGATGTACCCAAGCTGCTCACAGCACGCCAACATGATTGGTTTAGGGGTTGTTTAAAAATGACAGGACCTATTCTACTGTGTCAACCACTCGGCTCATGACCTGCAGGTGTTGACAGGTTTTCCGTAGGCTTTAAATTGTGACTGTAAATTCTCCAAACTGGAAATGCAAGAATGTGGAAACAATACTTAACTGATATAAGCACTGGCTCAAACACAGTAGACAAAAATATCCAAAAATATTGCTTACCATGTTTAAACAACAAATGTAATGAAGCAATATTAGGCAAGAAGGTAAGACAGCATAAAAGTCAACCGCAAGTGTAACATTCTGATTACATTAGCTATTTTTGCAAGTGTTATGAGGAAAATCAGTCACGTCACATGACTTCTAAATCTAATGAATCCTAGTCTAGTCGCTGCTCTAGCAAATAGTCTAACCCTTAGTAATGACCTTGAACAGCGACCGTCTGTTAGTCCCTGCTAGTTAGTCAGCTAACTCACTTGAGCTAACATTAATGTTTTCCCAAACTGAATAAATATGACTCTCAAACACAAAAGGTTAAGCTTGCTCAATGTTGTTATAACTAATAATTATATTTTTTTAGCTACTACATTCACTCCCACAACTTCGCTTGTTTCGAGCTAGCCAGTAGCATTGTGTACGCTGCTGATGGAGGATGCAGGAGTGTAAAAATAAGATTAACTTATTTAATCTGACAAATCACTTTATATTAACATGTCAGAGAGCACTGAGGGGTTAAGATCAAATTCCTTAACTTCATCTAAAGTTAGAATTATACTATTAATGTTACTTTAGCGGCTGCAAATAGTACCCAAATTGGAGGTCATAGTCTGTAAAGTCGGGCAATACATCTTGCAAACAAATGTGGGCGCAGTGTATCACGAGAGTAACCGCTAATTGTAACTGCAGTTAGCTAATTAGGTCAGTTAGCTTTGCTGCTAGTTGTTGAAGCACATGGTCAGTGAAGCCAGTTTACATAGTGGTCAAATTGTGTAATGACATAATTGAGCCGAAAAATAATTTTCCCCATAAGCATTACAACATTGTGAAAGACATATCTGTGAAACGGTAAATCTTACATTTTTTTGAGCGTCAAACCCCAGTGACATAACTTGTTCAAGTTATCCACACACTAAACTGGAGGTTAGCCGGCTCGGTCGGCGGAAGTCTCTATGGGCCCCACGATGCAGAAGCTATGCGGGAGCCAGTCGAGTCATTTTGGCTTCATGCTCCACTGAGCTGCTGTCATGGAAATGAATGGGACCTCGCCTCCACTGCTGTGTGCAGGTATAATTATAAGGGCCTTGGGAGAGTGTTGGTCCCGTTTCCGCCGCAAGCTCAGGGCCCTTTTGGAGGGCTAGCGGGTAAGCTTGCTAGCTTCAGTGAATATCTCTGCAACACAATAATCCATAGACGTCTTCAACTCTGATTTTGTGTTATTCTGTTGATAATTTTCGTTTTTTAAAGTGTTTTGAAATATTGCACCTTTAAATTCGACTGCTGAATGATTTATACACGAATAGGTCGCCCATCTATTGAAGATATTTTATAGGACGTGCAGCTTTGATTTCCCTGCTATCCTCCCCTCCTTTATCTCCCTGATCAAAGGCAGGATATAGCTTTGACTTGATGTACATCTGATGATGTACATTTTTCTCCCGCCCTTTCACAGGGCAGGATAAAGCCATTTTCTACTCTTGCCCTGAATCCCACATTTCTCAGCGGCTCATGCAGCGGCATAATCAAGGAAAATGAGCCTGAAAGTCTGCCAACACAAAAAATATGAACATATAAAGTTATTACCTGCTGGCAATCAGACTTAATTGGACCGACGATTCCAGCAGCATTCAGTGGTCCAGTGTTAAACTGTCATACAACAAAGCGCTGAGGAATTTGTTGAAAAATTAATCAAACATAGTAATCAAACGAGAAATTTATCTCAGGTGTTGAGTTGACTGATTGGAGCAAATTCATTTTTGTAGTTCTGAGCGAGAAGCTGCTCCTCCGCCGAGTCAGGTTAATACTTTATTAACAGGAGCCGGCATGAAAGCACAAAAGCACAATCTTCTCTACTGATCAAGACCAAATGTTTGAGGTAATGCAATGGCGACATGGATTTCCAGTACAAGAATAAATAAATTAACAAGTGATACATCAACCGGTGGCAGCTATTGACAGAAGAATGTTGATGCATTGAGGTTTCTCGCTGCATATGGCTTTCTGTCCTGGGGGCAGCAGGAGCATATATAATGGAAGCTACAGCATAAGCTCGGCATGCTGGGCTCATTTCTATTTCCACTGCATCCTCGCAGCGGGAGATAACCACGGTGACACACGGGGGCCAAAGCAGGACCGAGCCGGCGCCCATCCTCAGTCGAGCAGTGCTAACGTCACACTGAAGTGAATGCCTGTACACGTGTGTTATGCGGTTGGGTTGGCGTTCACAGAAAATGAACACATCTTGCTGCCGTTTCACATTAAAAGCTTTGTAACCACAAACCACAGGGGGGGTGTTAAGCCAAGACACCAAGTGTCAACTTAGATATTGACGTAGGAGTTGTTTTCTTAAATAAACCTCTTGTCTGCTTTTAGTTTTGGATAGTTAAATGTTTCAGGAATAAGTGGTGCGGATGGGAAAAAAGAATGGAGTCATTTTAATCAGCAGTCTGAGTGACCTTTCAGCTCCGTAAAGTAAATCTTGATTAGTTTTGTTTTTGAAAAAGCATGGCCGCTGTTTCGGCTGTGTGACAAGTGTTATTTTTCACAGCTAGCTTCAGACTTTAATTATAATTCGTCCGTAGTAAATTTAGCAGATTCTTAGTTGTCTCGCAGAGCGAACACCATCCGTGCGTGTCTCCTTCCCCATTATCTTCCTTCCACAACATGTAGCTCCTTTCGTTTTTATGTGAGTGGAATGAAATGGGCTTAAATACGAAGTATGCAAAATTATATTTTGAAACCGTTTCATTTCCCACAGACGTGAACAATACAGTGGCAGATGAAAGCCATCCACATACACACACACACACACACACAGCATTCAGGACACACTCCGTCATGTCATACTCTGAATTATAGAGCCTCGGATCGATCCACATCTGTTGGATGATTTCAGCTCAAAAAAACATGTCTTGAATATAACACAGCACCACCTCTTCACAATGAGAACGCAGCCCCCCACCCTCAGACCGGGGGGGGGGGGCCCTCGGTTGAAGCTGCATGCACTGACTTATATTTCCACCACTGGTGAGGAAGGTAAATGAGAAATCAATCAAACACTTAAGCTTCATTTCACTGTGTAGGAGCACTGATCCATCACAGGGTGTTATGGTCTGAGACAGCCACTGCTCCTCTGCATGCTGCCGGACTACTGACAAAATCACACACACACACACACACACACACACAACATGGACAAAACAAACACACACACACAGGATGCAGACTGAAATATCAAAAGGTCAGTAGACAGGCAAGAGGAGAGACTGGTGTCGCTGGAAGACAGGCCGGGCCTCCGAGCTCTCTGTCCCTTAGTGTTTGTCTGTGTGGAATCAAGGACGCAACTGGAAACTGTAAACAGGGCACGGCGTCTGTGTTCGGCCATGCATATTGTAGATGCCAGATGTGCCTTCCAATTCCTTTTTTTGGATCACAATCATCATTCAGTCTCCGTCATCATAAAGCCAAAAAAAAAATGCAACTACGGAATTGCGATGGCAGAGATTATATGGAAAAAATTCTTAAGCCTCTTAGTGAGAGTGCATTTTATCAGTGGAAATCATTTGACTATACATACTTTTGAATAAATGATGCCAGGCCTGAGCCGACTGCCAAGGATCTCATTACTTATTCATGGATGTGTGTTGCATGTGCGTTTAAAAAAAGAAAACTGCAATTAATCTCCCTTTGATACCGTGGGATTTCTTCACACGGCGGCCGTGTCATGTAATAATTATTATTTCAGTGTGCCGCTCGAATACAAAGAACGTGCAACTTTTTCTCTGTCTGTCCACCATTTTAGTCCTCAGACAGAGCAGAGAGAGGGAGAGAGTGAGAGCAACACGTCACAACTGCACCACAGTGCCACACGATGGCCAGGAGAGGAAGAGCACGATGGATTTAGATTCATTAAAGGGATCATTCCAAAAAGTGGGTTTTGTTTTGTTTTTTTTGTCTCTCCCCCCGTCTGCTTGTTTGGTAAGCATCTCGAAATTATCACTTACAAGTTTGGCTGAAATTCACAGGGAGGATAATCCTTGGCCCAGGAATCAGCTGATTATGGAGATGTGGGATTTCTCAATTATCATGTGTTGCTGGGAAAGTCCAAAGCACAATCAACAAGTTGAGGCAATAAAACAACAAAGCATCATGCCAACAAGAATTCACTTCTATGGAGTCTGAATCTCCTTCTGTCTTAGTGGACGGACTGTTAGCTGTAAACCCCTGCATCTAGTCCACCAAACCCTTTTCTAAGTCATCCTCACATCCAAACAGTTACTCAGATCTCCTCGGTGGGGATTGGACAGTAACAGGTCAGAAAAAGGAAAGATTGACAGAATATATCCGTGAATGTGTGTCAGATATGTGTGCGAGCGCATTCCACCTTGAAGTTCAAAACCGGGGTGCGAGAGACCGACAAACACGTCAGTTAACTGATGAACAGGGGTTTTTATATAAATGTATGCCAGAGCGAAATTGCAGAAGCAGGAGATTCTGTTTGTTTTGCAGCGTTTTGGAGCACTGAAGGGAATCGAGAGTATTGAGGACTGAATGAGAGCTAATTAGCGAAGAGGAAAGAGTGATGTATTGCTGGAGGAGGGGTGGTTTGTGCTCCTGAGGCTGGAGGGGGATGTGGTCCCACACACAGCCTTCACATTGAAATGCAAAATACTTTTTAATGTTGTTAGATGATTTTTTCAAAGAGTGTACGTAGATAGTGTTCACATCACCATATCTTTGACATTGATGCCATTTTAAAAGAATCCTTCCTGTTTACATCTGTAGGTGTAGATAGTTTATTATATACAAATCTTCCTTAAAGGCAATCTACATTTTCTCAGGAGATAGCTCAGTGGTTATAGAAATAGTTGTACATTTTGAGGAACTTTTTTTTCCTGGTGTTAGATGAGAAGATTGACACCACTTGGATTCACAGTAGACATAAAACCACTGCCATTATATCCTGTCATCTAAGAAGGCGCCTGTTCAATCCAATGAGAATCGCCGTTTTCCTAGCTTCCTGGATTTACTCCCTGGTTATGCAGTCTACTGAATATATTTAAATAATTTCCCAGTCTGGGATCATTAAAGTATTTCTATCTATCTATCTATCTATCTATCTATCTATCTATATGACTGCTTCGAGGGTGTTCCTACCAAATGTTACCTGGACAACACACTTACCACACAGCAATAAGGTGTTAATCTGGTTCTCCCCAACACCACCGCAACACTGCAAAGGGCTGTTTGTACACTTTGTTTTAGAAGTTAAACAAAGTGTTAGCGAGCAAGCTTTACGGCTAGATTCCACCAGATATGTGTCTAATCCGGCTCTGCTGCGTCCCAGCTCTAGCAGTCCGGACCCTTCCGGAGCAGATACGTAGGACTTCTATTTCTGCCACATGCATGACACAGCAATCCAGCCGAATTCAGCACAGAGCAGACAGGAAGTCTTCTTCTTCTTCTTTAGTTAGGCAGACTAGATGCAGTGTATTGCTGCCCCAGGCAGGAAGTCATAACAACATAACATCTGGTTAATTTTCAAAATAAAACACTATGTGTTGACTTCTTCCAATCCTTTGGTTGGGAACACTTCGTGTTGTTGTGTTTATCACACAAACGTAAAACTGTGGTCACACGTGATTATGTAATTATCATGGAAACTCCTCGATCTCGCAACTCCACCTCTCCAGCAGTGCTGCGCCGTGCCGGACTCAAAAACCGATTCACTGATTTAAACCAATTCTTTAAGATGGAGCGTCTTGTCATGAAACATACGAATCTTTTACAGATATGTGACAACAGAACCATAACCTGCCTGTAGAGCTTTAGATTATTTATTTTTTTCACCATTGGTGCAGCAGCTGTATTCTTGAATTTCTGTCCTCTATGGAAGATGTAACTTGGGGGGATTAATGAGCCTGGCTGTCTGTTTCTGTCCCTTAACTTATCTCTTGTGGCTATCTGAATGTTTACAGGCTTTTTTGGATGTCTCTGCTGTTCATTTGGTTATTGTCTTGATTGTCTCGTATCCAAGTCATTTGTGGTTATCACCACTGATGCTCTGAGGAAGGAAATGAGCCAACGATGATAGCTGAATGCAATATTAAGAGCTACAGGCGTTGTTTGCTTTGATGGTGAGCCACGCTTTTTTTTTTTTACTTTTGAGATGATTTATTTATCTTAATTCATTTTTGGGTGAATGTCTTTTGTCAGAGCTCAACAGATACATCTTTGATAACCACATTCAGACAGGTATCACGATTTTTACATCGTAATATCGGCGTCTGCCCCAAATACGTGGTGTTGGTCGAACTCTATAGTCTCTTGTGTGAACCATAATGTAGTTTATTCAGCGTTTCCTACAGCCAAGTCTTCTCTATTATATATCAAACTGACTGCAAGTGTGACTCATAGATAAGTCACGACGCTCCGAAGTTGATCTCACCCGTCCACGTAATCACACATGTGTGCGCGCAGCGTGTGGCGTCGGAGGCATATAGTATCTGTATTGATCTTTGTTATTCGCCTCTCTCCACTTTATTATAAAAAATAAATCCGGTGCACATCTTGTATCAGTTTCCGCAAACCCAGAAACTGTAAGAAGGGTAGCCAAAAAGAGAACAATAATAAAAAAAGATCCCCCGCTGTATTAAATAAGTAGGAGTATGATGGCTTATTGGGAGGTAAACAATGCAAGCCATATAAAACCTCTCCTGGGCTTTATTCTTATGGCACCAAATTGCCAATATAGTTTCCTCTGGATAGGAATGCCCGGCCCGGTCTGTATTTGTGTGTGTATTTGATTTGTGTGTGTGTCCGTGGGTCAGTGCCTACGGGCGCTTGTGTGTATTAGTGTGTTTATGCATCGCGGCGCTTGTTTGCGAGCCTGTGCCCGACTAGAAAAATATTACGTTCCATAAAACGTCTCCATAAACGGCGTGGCACAATAAATCCAAGGCAGAAATATTAAGTGGAACCAATATTTTGCTGGACCCACTCCAGATTCCTAGTAAAACTCACAAGTCGAGATGACCTTAGCATTAAAAAAATATATTTTACAGGGGGAAATAATCCAATTCCCTTCCAATGAAGGCATCACTGACATGCAGCTATCTGTGCTGTGCACCTGGGCCTTTCCACTGAGAGGTCATTAAGTGTACATTCTCTCTTTTAGCTTTTAGGGAGAGCTCTATTAAATACACCATGAATATCCAAGCAAAAAAAAAAAAAGAAAAAGGTATTTTGCAATGTCAAGAAAAAAAGGAGACCATGGCGAGGAAAAAAAAGTGCTGCAACATGTGGCTGTGCCGCTCTGAGGAGGGAGCCTCCCATATGTGCAGAGAGACTCGGCAGCGAGGCTACAAAGGAAACATGCTCAAGGACACCTGTTTCTTGGAGGGAGCAGTTTGTGAGCAGCATCTTGTCTGTGCAACGCTGCAGCAGCCTCTTGCTAACAGAAAGGGGAAAGGCACAAAGATCCCGTTGCAGTGCCCGAAACTCCACATGGAGCCGCAATGTGCTCTGGAATGTGACGACATGCTGAAAATTTGATGAAGACCAAAGATGACACATTGTGACTGTGTGCTCTCTGAAAGAAAAGGCTAACATTAAATGTGAAGCATTTCTTTATCGTATTTCTTAAAAGCCAAACTTGATCATTTATTAATCAAAGAAAACACGCGAAAGAGAATTTATTATATCGCAGAATATTCCCTCCAATTAGCCCTTAAAGCATCCAACGTCTGCGATCCTAGCAGAAGCTGCAGAGGACCCCGGCACGTATACATCTGCGTGGAAGAAGATCCACCTAGCCTGAATGCATTTCTCTTTACACTTATGCTAAGGAATGCAATGAGCCTCTGGCCGCTCACTGCAGCTATCTGCCAAAACCCCCATTGGAAACTGGCTTGCACTGCTCAAGAAGAAGTTGTCATTAGGAATTTGCCTTACTGTTACATTATCTCCTTTAGAAAACTAATTTCATATTAGGCTAATTGCCTCTGGTGGGCTTATGCAGGGCCTGTTGTGTTGAGCAAGAACAAAAAAAAAATAATAAAATTGCTGATGAAGAGGTCGGGGGAGAGGAAAAAAGTCATGCCGGCCCTCCCTCCCTATTTCTGTCTCTCAGTCAGATGAGGTCATCAAACACCAACCTGCTTTGTATATTAATGATGCAACAGCCCGGGATTTTTGGACACCCTGTCCCCAGAGACTGCTTGGCTGGAAGGCAGAGGAAGACTTCCTCTTGATTTAAGGGGGAGATAACACACACACACACACACACACACACCCCAGATAGAACTGTGACAAAGGCTAAGATAGGCAGCGTTGAGAGGAGATAGTGAGGGGAGTGCGGACGCCAGCACAGAGGAGAGGACAGGCGGAGGAGGGACGCTGCACGGTGCGCTGTGCCTTTAAAGCGCCAAGCCCCTCCCCTCCACAGAGCCGAGCAGGAGAGCCGAGTGGTGCTGGCAGGAGCCTGAGCCCCACGATAAACTCTGGCATCAGCTTCCCTTCATCCGGCAGTCAGCGAGGACACAGCGAGGGCGCAGGGGCAGAGAGACGGGGACGGAGAAAGGGAAAGAGCACGAGTGACAGAGAGGTGGGGGGAGAGCGAGAGAGACGAAAACAGGCAGATAGACAGAGAGAGAGAGAGAGAGAGAGAGAGAGAGGGGCTGTCATTGGAACCACACAGCTCCCTTCCCTCGCAGGCAGCAGCTCAGCCGCTCTGTCCGCCGCCTCCCGATGCAGCCGGATGCTGACGGGGATGACGGGTGGCGTGCTCTCAGCAACGCAGTTATCTGAGTGATGGTATCGGCGGCACCGCAATCCGAAGCAGGAGCTCTCCTCGCCGCTCTGGCTGTTAGTCATCTTTCAGCCTCCTCTCTCTCCCTTCTCAGAGTGCTATCAGGGCCATTCATCGTTCCCATCTCATGCCTCCTGCCTCCTCCTCCTCCTCCTCCTCCTCCACAGCTTCATCCTCCACTTCTACTCCTCCTCTGATGAGCCACAGCCTCAGAGTGAAATAACCCTGCTGATAGAAGCTTCTCTCTCTGTCAAGACAGTAAGTAGGGGAGGGAGGGAGGGAGAGAACTGCATGTGTATGTGAGGGAGAGTGTGTGTGTGTGTGTGTATGTGTGTGAGAGAGAGACAGAAAGAGGAAAGAGAGGAAGAGAGAACAGCAAGGCGGCGAGAAGAGAAGATGTTAGTGTGTGCGACAGAGAGACCGCTAAAGAACCGGCAGGGTTTTTTTCTTTTTTTGTGCAGCTTTGAATGATCCAGCTGTGTGTGGACAGTGAGCTCTGGGCATAGCAACAGCAAAAGTGATGCACAGGAAAGGTGAGTAGGTGTGTGTTCTGGCGCTCGTGTGTGTGTGTGTGGAGGTGATGCAAGTGCTGCCGAAGCAAGAGATGCATTTTAACAGCAGCTGTGAAAAAAAAAAAAAGAAAAAATCAGCAACGCAGTTAATTCCTGTCCATCTCTGAGGCTCCTTCACTCTCACTTCTGATTCCTTTTTTTTCTCCTTCTTTTTCTGCTTCCATGATTTCAAGGGGAGGGGAGACGGGAACGAGGGGGATGAGACATGAGAGAATAAGTGATTGCTTTCCCTCCCGTCTGTCCAGGTGCCATGTGTGATTGGCCGGCGCACCCCGTGGCAGTGGCATCGCCCTGGATTTGGCGAGAAGCTCTCCCCCCCGCTCGTTCTCTGGGGCTCCTCTGGGAGGCTTTCATAGGATTTATCCGGTCCTGCTGGATGGCACAGAGCTCTCTGCCTCTCTGAGAAGAGTCCACGGAGAAAAACACACACACTGCACGGATAAGAAGTAAAATAATTATCCAATCACAGCACAAGGAGGCAGACCGGGTTCCCTTAGCAACAACTGAAGAAGAGGAGAGAATCCTTTTTCTCTTTCTGCTCCCTTGGTTTTTTTTTTTTCTCTTTTCGGGCACACCCCTGTGGACTGCTGTGGGTCAGTGTTTTGCCGAGAGAACTTGGATAGTGTCGTTGCGTAAGACAAGCTGCCACCCGAATTCCAGGGGAAGGTGCTCAGTTCGCCCTCCAGCCCCCCTCATAACTGTGTCTCATCGACACCATGATGTTTTTGTTGCCCCTCCACAAATTCTCGTCACAAGTCACGTTCCGCTGGCTTGGAAATCAATTCATTCTGATCCCACGCCACCTGGAATAAGCCCTGCTTTGGGGCGGGGGGGAGATTGGACTCTCTTGTGAAAAGACCCACACCTCCCTTGCTCTTTCCACGGGCGAGAAATGAAGGACAACACAAGTAAGTCTACATCTGCAAAGAAAATGGATGTGAAGCAAAGTTTTTTCTGATGGGCATTTCTACCGACGAGCTTTTTATTTGTCCTGGAAGAGGAAACGCCACACCGCACAGAGGAATACCCACCTATTTTTCCCCAAAACAGGATCTGTCCTTCCTCTCCTAAAAGACAGTAGCCCTCACTGAGGGACTTTATTTAGAAGGCAAATCTGGTCCCCGCTGGCCAATAATGTAGAACATGATCATTTTGGAAAGCGAGCCACTGCTGGGAGTTCTATTTTTCTACCTGTGTTGGATGAGCTTTCTCTATACAAAGGGTTAAAACCAACCCCTTTTCTGCTTTCACTTTTTGTACATTAGCCTGCCATCATGTCACTGTGTTCCACGATTAAAAACGACTGTACAGGACAAGTTGTGGAGGGAAAAAGTCCATCTCCTGCATAGACAGGTGTTTTAAATAGCATCTCCTCGGGAACAGTTTCAAACGTACACACTGACACATGAGATGAGTTGGCTCAACACGATTATGTAAGAGTTTCATACCAGCTTTTTTGCCCATGCATTTTGCCTCTCTCCCTTTTCCATGGATTTACAGCGTTTGACTTTTCCCATGCTCATTTTCTCGCCATTTTCGGAAGCGTCTCCCAGAGGGCATGGATGTCAGAGCGTGACCCTGTGCCGAGTGTGCGGGCGAGGCAAGGTGTTTTGGCTGCCCAGGTGCTTTTAAGATGTTGAGGTCTCCCTGCGTGGCCGGGGCCCCTGTTCGGATCAGTAGCACTGAGGCTCCTTGTAGCCAAAGACATGGACCCCGACTCGGCTCCCCCACGCCCTCAGCCTGTTGGCCACTGGCCCCACGTCGCCCTGTAAAGGATGTCCCTCAGCAGAGCTCCGGCCCGGGACACCTCTGAGACCCCCAGCCCGAGAGAACGCATCCGCAGCCACATGAAGATGGTGATCAGCCAGCTGGAAGGTATCCTCATAGAGCTCAAGGATGTGGCCAAGGAACTCCGGGAGGTGAGGCTCAAGTCAGCTTACACATATCAGGATTTCTGGGGTGGGGCCAGGGGGGAGAAGGAGACGGCGGCACGGGGGAGAATGTGGGTGCCAGGTGGGTGTGCTTCTCGAGTAGGGTGCATTTAATTAGGTGGGAAATTCCTTTCGCAGCGTGGAGATTTTGATTAAGATTTAAAAGTGATGAGATCTCACTTTTTTTGTGGTTTTGTTTTTTGGAGCAGGAGGATATTGTTGATTACAACCGCAGCGTGACTGTCTTCCGTTTTATCCCCCCCCCCTCCTCCCAATCAAACAGTTGCTTATCGCCAATTACAAACGTCCTTCATGTGTTCTGTGGTGTCTTGTGGGAGGTACAGTAGATGTGAAGAGCTGTTGAAAAGCAGCAAAGCCAGGCTGAAAGGAAACACAGAGGCAGGCTTAGATAAGATACAAGACTTAACGCCGCAATAGTTACATAACCGTTTTGTTAAGGATCAGCTGGATTCCTACTGTATTTTTTTTTGCAACTGCCATGGTAACACTGGGAGATTTGTGTGTGTGTGTTTGCAGTACACAGTTTGAACAAGGATCAACAAAGAGATACCTGTGCTCGTGTGCATGTGTTCTTACATGCATCTACAAGTGCGCGGAGTGAAAAAAAAAAAAAAAAAGAGTGTGTGACTGCTGACAATCTGAGTACATCTGTTCGTGTGTGTGAGAGTACAAAATGGCCCTCGTCATCTCTTTGGGATCTTCCCCCTGCAGCGTCCTCAAAGCTGTGAGCTCTTCATCGCAAAGCTCCTCTGAAGAGAGATGAAGGCAGATAGAGAGACGGAGACAAATGAAACCTGAGCAAACAGTTGCGTCCGACCTGTCCCACATCCTCCACACGCGTCACATGATTAACCTCCCACCTGATCGGAGGGGGGGGGTTGCTCACTTATGTGTGTGTGTGTGTGTGTGTGTGTGTGTTTCTGAATGTGTTGAAGAAGCGAAATGGTGGATGTTAGCGCATGTAATGACCTGAAGGAGGAGGGCTTCCAGCAGCCGGGGCGAAGCCGCCATAACTCACTCCATCCGCCGACAGGAGCCTCACCCCTCCCCGCTTCTCCCTCACTCCCATCCCTGTCCCACTCACCGAGCTCTACTTTATGTACTTGCACAGTTGGAGGTGCAAGGGCACAGCTCACGGCGCACCTTTCTCTCTGGTGAGCAGGAGAAGCCGGCCCTGTGCGCGGGAGTGATTGATGATTATGGGACAACTGCAAGTGGAATAATGCCGGCTGGAGCTATTTATAAACAAAAACACGGCCGGTGCCTCTGCCAGCTCCGGCGCATATTACCATTCTTATCCCAGACCCCATTAGAGAGGGCTCTGCACAGTGGCTCAAATGTCATTTTTTTATTGGGAGAGCACAATCCCACATATTGAAATGGCTAAGGAATTGTATTAGCCGCAGTGGCGGATCATAATGCCGGTATCAATATCCTGCAATTAACTGACCTGCGAGATCGCCGACTGTATCGCGGAGAAACAGGATCAGTGTGGCGCCATCAGATGCATGGAAGCCTAATGTTCCATAAAATCTCTCATTCTTGGCCACGTGAAAGGAACAACATAATAGATAACAGCTGTCACATAAATAAATGATAAATTGCCGCATGAATGGAGTGAAATAAATAACTCCGTGAAGGAGCAGTAATGACTGATTATCACCCACAAGGTCTTCGGGGAACTGGAGACACTGCAGCGCTCCGAGGAGTTCAAGCTGACGCTCCGAAAAGCACGCACGTAGCTGCCCAGAAATTAGAGAAGTTACCGGGCTGTTACTATACTTACTCCACAGTGCTGTTTCTCATAGCTCAAGATCACACACGTACTAGTGTCATGATGCCAATTAAACAAAATCTGAATCCAAGGAGTGATTAAAAACGCTTAATATCAACCCCTTTATTAGTCACACTGCAATAGAACCTGCCATCTGTCCAGCGCCTCGTTCCGTCTCTTAAATATATCATTAAGAACATTTAGTTCAAACCTCTACATGAATTAAAACATGAAGTTTTGGGAGGTTTTCCAGTCGTGTTTTTAGCTGTTAGCTCTCCTCGGAGCCTCATGCACCAACCATTACAAACATATGGTTCTGCAGACTTTTTCAGATACATCGCCTCGCACTAACAACAACAACAGTCACTTCCGGGTAGAAAACTGGCAGTCGATTTGCAATGTGGAGTTACAGGAGATTGTCAAACTTGGTTAATTTCTGGTGTCATTCTGCTAGCATCTTTGCTAGCTACACAACAGCAGCATCTCGGACTAACTGCCTACACAGGAAAGTTGGTGAACATTAGTGAAATGAAAGCATCAAACATGGATTTTAGATGAATAAAATGGTACACTTTGAAATAACATCATAAAAAAAAAACAGTTCAATTGTACGTAAGCTAATGCTTGATGCAGGGGCGTTCTACCCAGAAGTTACAAAAACCATTGTGATTCGGTTAATGACAGTGCAGGGCAAAATACTTTTATTACTCAGTTTTTAATGCGAATTAAAAATGTTCTTCCAGCATTTAATTGAATAAATATTTCAAGCCTCAAGGAAACATTTAACAAGGCCCTCTGCAGGTACCACTTAATAAGTTTCTTCAGTAACCAAAGTGATTAATATTGATCACAGTCAACATGATGGTACGAACTGATTCAACAAGAGATTGAACATAACCAAACTTGTCATTTTTTTGAAGGATCTTTGTCTGCTCTCATTCTAACCTGAAGTGTATTGGTTTGATCCACGGAAGTCTTAAAAAGGGGTCATCCACAGGTCGCCAGAATTCATCATCCTCATCATCCCCTTGCCTCAGAGAATAAGAACCAGCCTCGCATCTTAAATACCGGCAAAAATATAGGTTCATCATTTTTTACCAGAGAGTTGGGATCACTACGCTAAGTGCAGTCTAATCGAACCCCGCAGTGAAGGTACCATTAAACTTTGATCACTGTCAAGTAAATTGTTTCCTGTGGGGTAAGTGCACGCCATTCAGACATTTTGAATATTAAAACTTGAAGGAGAAAAAGAAAAAACCTTGCCTTTAATGATCTCATATTATGCAGGCTTATTTTATTTTTTCTGAAATTTAACTAAACACTCAGCAAACATTTTGAGGGAACCCGATTAATGAGCAATAATGAATGTCAAATTAAAACGCAATAGCTATGACATTTCCAAGTGCATATCCGAGGCCTGGGCTTTTTTTTTCCCCCCAGTCATCCATCTGAGCACTCTGGTCCCTGACTACATTAATGTTGGTTTGCGTTTCACCGTAGCAGCTCTCAGATTGACCGGTTTTACAGCCACAGACTAGTAGTCTGTAGCCATTGGCTGAAAGTTTGTTCATCTCTAACATCAGATCTGCTGTGGATTACAATCTACAGACACTGAACAACTCATGCCATGTGGTTACCGACCACAGCAGATAAAACACATTCAACTGTTGGCTGTCTGCTAAACTATGCGTGCACTGAACAAATCTATATATCATTTCTGTACGTCAAGCTGTTTTATCAGAGAGATCATTTTAATTTAAATATGTGAGGCGTCAGTTGCTTGTCCACGCTACAGTGGAGTCTCCGGCAGTAAATCTCCTTTTACGTGTCAAAGATAAATGTAATACAAGAACACGCGCAGTTTTTCAAGATTGCCCCCTAAAAAGCCCATTACAGTCGAATACAGCCCCGTCTTACTTGTGAATCCCATTACGGGCCTTGTGACAGGCAAAACGAGAAGGATCTGAAGGAAGGACACTGGAAGGTAACATACTGATAAACTGCGCCATTTGTGATAATAATACTGGCAGGAGTGGCAATAATTCATTTAGGTATCGTGTCAACCTTGGACTTGGAAGTCTGGGGATAAACAATGGGGAAAAATGGCACCAAACAGACTGCGAAGTAACCCTCTGAAATTCCTGATGCCAAGCTGCTGCCTTTGCTGAAACTGAATTCCAGTGGGAAAGAAAAAAGAAGGGTGAATAAGGAAAACGCTAATGTAGGAGAGCTCTCATGTTATTAGAGAGACTGGTAAATCGAAAGAAAAGGAATTAAGACTGGGGAGAGGAAGCAGTGGTACGTACCGGGTGGGGGGGGGGGAGAGGGTTGGCAGTGAGCTTCATGTCTTTACACGTGAACCAAAGAGAGGAATGATGGACTGTTATTATGTGGATGTAGTTGGTATGCAGACTCGTACCATGAGCAGACGATGATGCTCGTCTGTGCCGGGCTCAAGACAAATGAACACAGGGTGGCAATCAGGAACCGGTAGAATTAAAAGCTCCGAACGAGAATGGTGAGTAAAAAAGCCGGACAAAGAGCAATTATCGGAGCAGAGTACAGCGTGTCCAGGACGCAGGCCCCTCCATCAGTCAGCCACGCTCATAGTGCTACTGGAGTCTGGATTCTGCTCAGCTACAGGGCCACGGAGACAGGAAGGAGGGGAGGCAGCGGGAAAACACCAGTGTCATGTAAAAAAAACTGTGTCCTCCGAATGTCAGCTTTTTAAACAATGAAGTCCTGAGTAACAGCTTTAGTAATGAGGCTGGCCACCGTACAGAGTATGCAACGTTTTTTTTTTTTTTGGAAGTGTGTCATGGCTGTTTTTGATCTACCTGCGATTAGCGTCAGCGGGACTATCAGCCTTTCAGGTTTTTGCTCGCCACGAGAACAAAGACTCAACTTTGAGCGTGGCCCACCACTAAATATGCACAAGCACATCTCATTTAAGGTTACAGTCGTCCGTGGGCACCGCGGCCGACACAGTGGCACAAATGGGATGGTCTATTCAATTTCCATTCGCTGCTTAATACCAGACGTGTGATCCCATTGGCCTGGCTGTCAAATCAAGGCATTTGTGCTTAAATGGAGTCTGTTAAAGACAAAACTGCCACACAGTTTGATAAAAAAAAAGAACCGGTGTGTTACTCTTTCATGTCTGAGGCGTGCATTGTGAAAGCTAAGTGTGGAGGGTGAGGTATCCAAACAGGCGGCACCCCCCACGTCAGCTATCCCGACGTGCCAGCCAGCGGCATCTCTTTACCGAGACTGAAACCAGTTACAACACATCCACAACGAGGGTCGGGGGGGGAGGGAGAGGGACGGTCCACTCTCTCTGCTGAAGCCGCCACGCTCAGCACTGAACCAAATCTGTTCCAAACCCAGAGGCAGCCCAAGGGAGACCAAAACCAAAATCAAAGGGCCATTTTTTTTTCTGCAGGGGCCGTATCCTCTCCTCCACTCCGTGTTTCCCCCACGCTGTTGCCGCCGCTGAGCAGGGCAGGGAGCAGAAAACTGCCTTCAACACTGAACCATGAGGGGCGACGCCAGCAATCAGGGAGTAGAACAATAAGAAAAAGGGCTGGTGGTAGACTCGCGCTCTCATCCCATGAAATAGTTGATCCTATTACTCGGGAATATTTAAGGGAACGTTTAAGGGCATGGCAAAGATATTAGGGAAATTTGAGGATTCCTGTGGGAGACATGAGTCACCGCTGAGGCATGTAATGCTGCAGAATAGAATATTTTGAAATTATTATAGTACGCAATTATAGAAAGCATTTACAAATTCAAGATTCACCCTCAGTTTTCTGTGTTCAGTCTTTAGCCTGAATTAAGTAGATCTGTCTTTATTACGTAGAATATGGGCCAAACAAGGACATTTCACCAGTGCTGCTGCCATGCATGTGCCAGCATGCTGAAGTAATTACACTGTAAATAAAAACCCAGTTTTAATCCAACCATTGATGATGACTTGATATCGCTGGATATCACATCGCCCTGGCAGGAGATTGTGGTTCTTTTCTGTTTGTCCAAATGACTGCCTACAATCAGAAATTACAATCAGTCACAAAGCTGCGTCCTCGTGGATCGTTTCCCACAAAGCAACCATTTTGAATTGGCTGCAAGTGTTGTGGGTTTGTTGCCCAGCTGACCGCAGCGCAGTGATTTCCATTGAGGACGGCCCAACCTGTTCTCCACCAGAGAATCCATTTGCTTCAGATTGAGGTCCAGCAGAATCCGACCCGCGAACGGACCCGACCAGCTGTCCTCGCTGAGCGGGCAGAGCAGCTCACACTTAACCACTCACAGAGGAAAGTACCCTTCAACCCGACATACCTGGGCCAAAGGGTTTGTTCTCATTAAAAGTCATTTGGAAGAAATGACAAGCACCCGCCTGCTGTGTCTGTCAATTTGTTCCTCCTTGCCTGACCTCTTTTGTGTGTGGAAATTAAATTCCCAAATTAAACTTTGGTGACGCGCCTCCAGCGGAGTTCTCTCTTTGCTCGTGAAAACAACAAGAACACGGTACCTCGAGCCTTATCTATTCTTCGCTGAACACAAAACACCCTGCCATCTCCACACCTGTGTTGCCGCCTTGAGCTGAGCGCCACACAAATTTGTCCGCTCTCGGGAGTGAATCGGGAGGCTCAATTATTCTCAGGACTGATGAAACATCGCTTCAGGATTTGAAGCAAAATGTCAAATTGTCTCGTGGTGGAACTGATTTTAAACGGATTCTGACCGGGCCAAAGCGCTTGCCGGCACAAAGTCTCGTCTTGTGCATTCTTATTTAGCTGATGCTTTTACCTAAACGAGCTCGCGGTTTGTGCCGCATCAGAGTAATCTTTAATTCTTAGATCCCCTTGTTAAAAAAAAAAAAAAAAAAGCAGCGCCGAGGACCGAAAGGAGAGAGCACAGTCAAAGAAGGCAGGCGGCAAACAACGGGTTAAGACTTTAGCGGCATCTAACCTTGACAGCTGTGGAGAGAATAAAACTGCACCACGCAAAGCATTCCCCTGAGCCTCTTTTACCTAGCTCTGCCGTGGAGCTCGAGCTTCTTTAGGATGCAGGCCCAGCATATTGACTAGCCCATCATGCCTGTAAGACCCACTGGATTAGCTGGCCCTTTGAGCTCTGCCTCCCTCCCGCGTAACCCTGCACTCAGCATAGACTGTAATGAGGGCTTTGGGTTATACCTCTGCTGAGGTAAACACTCACAAAAATTGTGCTCGTCTTTGCTCATTGATTTATATCAGCGAGCGCGCCCACTGTGGGGAGAGTTCCACATAAAGCAGGACGGGGGGGGGGACATATTTTTTTTTCATCATGCATACTTTGTGATTCAGCCACGACAACCCTATTCGCTCGTCCCCAGGCAAGGATAGAGACTGAATAGGATGAAAGAGGGAGTTAAAGACAGAGCAAAGAAAGACAGAGAACGTGTGAAAGAGCGCGCGCGAGAGAGAAAGAGAGATGAAGGCTGGATGGAGATAATGGTTTTCTCTTGCTGCACGGAATTGCGACAGACTGGGTGGAATAGCTCAGATCAATTGTTGCAATTGTGCTCGTTCGTGGGCGTGTTTAGGATTGTTTTGGCCTATCTGTGCGCTGTGAATAAAACCAGTAGGCTGTAGTTAATGGTGTGAAAAATGGCATCCATCGAAGTGCACAAGCAGCCTCCAAGAATAGCTACATCATTTTATTGTGTCAAAGCATACTGTACGCAGAGGGACAGCTCGCTCTCTATTAGGCCCGCTTTTTTTTTTTTTTTCCAGGTGCGCGCACTCATTTTCAGCGAGAGTACGGATGATAGTAAGGCAAAACTCGATCTGCAAATTAATAATGAGCTCTGATTTCAAAGAGGTGCTATATTTTCCCTCCGTTTCCGCGGCCGCCGAGAGCGCTCAGGGCGGCGTGGGCCGACCCACTCACCAGCGTGGCGGCTTAATCCGGCTACAATCTTTGGAACTGTGTTACACTGAGGGATCATCAGGAGGCTTTTTTGTCCTTCCTTTTTTTATTTTTAGCCGTAGTCTGTGATGCATCATAAATCAACCCAGTTTTTTCGAATGAGATTGTTCAGTTTTCAAGCAGCGGAAATAGCTGAACTGAGATGGCACAAAACTGAGCATCTAGAGCCTCTGGCCTTAAAAAATGTAAAAGTTTTCTAACATTTCTTTAACGGCAGTCGAGTTGATGCGCAAAAGCATGTCCGTCCCCACTATTGCTGCACAAAATCACATTATTTCGACAGATGGTACGATTGCAATATGATTCACGGTTGCTGGAATTGATCATCTTTTCATCATAATCTTCACCTTAACTGTAAAACAACAATATTAAAGTCATGATGATGTGACATTTATTGGGGTCTGTACCGGACAGATGTGGTTTCTTACATCTGGAGAACAGGATTTATAGGCCAGCGTGCCTCTTCAGCATTACTATACTTCATTATAATGCTGTTTTGTGACACATTTATCAAAAACTTGGACATTATACTCGATCATATTTTGATTACCTGTGCAGATCTAACCCTGACGTATCATACCAAACAGTCACTCGCCAAGGACGTTACATTAAAACCTTGATACAGCTTTGGAGGTGGAGTCCCATTCAGAAGGCCACTCAGTTGTGCGCAAAGCCAAAAAAGCTCGGCTCCCTGGGTATAAAAGTACCCGGATCTTCCGCCGACCGAGCCAGCTAACTTGAATAGAGATTAAATGTTTTAATCTCGCGGCTCTTCTAGACCTTCCAAAATTTCACTGGACCGGTTGGATGAAATTGTGATAGTGAATTGACTCATGTTGCGTGGGTTGTGGCGCACAAAAAGAAAAAGAATTATTTGCCGCTTTACGGCTGCTTCTTTAATAATGTAAACTGACGAGAGAGAGCCTTTTTCGGGCCGCAGTGCATCACGTAACGTCGCAATTACACAGTTTGGCTACTGCAAAAGTTGGCTTAAAAACCTGGCACTCTTCCTGGGGGGGGCTTTGGTGCTCACAGAAAACTAGAAGCTATGAATATTCAACATTTATGATCATTTGAACGTTTAAAAGGAGTATCTGGTAGTTATTGTTTTGGGTGGGCGGTGAGGTTCTAGAATTTTGCTATTTGATGTTAGAAGCAGAAAGGGTACAAAGCAGTAGTATTTTCTATTGCGGAGAGACTGTTAGTCTGTTAAAGTTCTTTATTGTAGAATGCTCATTTGTCAGTAATTTGTCATAATCAAGGCAAACGAGCCACCACAGAAGAAAACTGTCACAGGAGAAATGCGCTCGCATAGAGCAACATTCAGCCCGACAACTTGTAGAACGACGGCTGCCTGTAGTTTGACACATTAAAAAAAGTATTTCTCATTCATTTTCGAGCTCTTTGTGCGAAAGTTACAAGGGAGGAAAACTCGCTGTAACATCGCAGTTTGGCTGATGTATCTTAGAAAAGGCTTCCTGGGATGATGATGAACAAGCCCAGCCTCCCGTTCGCCTCGTTATAAAGCACGTCTGCGCCGAGTTCTGCTCTTGTTATCTCGCAAACACAAACGTCCAATGATTCTATAAGGAAGTTGTCAGAGTTATGCATTAGCATCGACTCTGGTCATTCATTACTAAGCACATTTTCCCCGGGTGGAGTTTCCTTTGTGTCCTGAAAAACACAACACACACACACACACACACAGAAAACAGAGGACAACATAAGGACACACCGCCACAGAAAAACTCATCTTTTAAAGTCTATAAATTTTGGCACAACATCTGCTAGGTTGTCCTGTCTTCACTTAGACTTGTTTTATTGATTGTCTTGGAGTCGCCACAAATTAAAAAAAAAAATAAAAATCTTCTCTGCAGTGCAATGTTTCTTGAATGATCCCAGCTGCATTGTTGCTCAAGCAATGTTACTATTTTTTGGGGGGAACGTTTGGGAATATACTGATACATTACAGTGTCATTTCACTTTCGATACTTAGGTTTTCACATGTCTCACTTTGTTTTTGTTTTTTTTTTCCTTTTTCAAAATCGTTATGCCGATCCCGCCGTGTTGAACTGGTAAAATTGTGTGGAGCGATCGCTGGAAAACTGAAACCTTTCGCATTGTTCAACAGAACTATGACAGTTGCTATTCTGAACGGTAATTACAAAGTTTTTTTTTTTGTTTTTTTTTGCATAAATGAGAGCAGCTGTTGTGCTCTTCACACAGCCAGAACCAGAACAAATTTTCAACAGGCACTAAGAAATAGAAAACAATTACTCAAAAGAAAAGTGATTCAAGCCTGAAGTTCGGTGCAATTGACGATCAGATCTCTGCAAATGCCGACACAAGAACGCCCATGCTACTGAGTCACTGGTTCACAGGAGCCAAAGGTTTGTGTTTCCAAAACGCTGGCCAGGATTGCTGACTGTTCTTCAGGAACATCGTTGCCCAGAATGAAGCTAACGCCGCTAAGCCGCTTTGTTGCTCTCAGCCTGTGTAGTGCTCCTATAAAGTTCATGAATAAAATAGTTAGTTTTTAGGTCTTTGTTTGTATTGTGTAAGAAAAAAAGGGTCTCGTTGAAATTTGAATTGGCATAGCTTGTGGGGGTAAGTGAGCGCTGCTTCAGAGCTTCAGAGGGAACAGTCTCAGCTACACTGCAAGTAAATGGGTCAGTTGAGGTTAAAGTTTAACTTCAGTTGACCTGGGCTCATAACTTCTGACGATGGCCTTTAATATCTTCAATCCTCAACTGTAGAAATGCAACAAAAAAATACGCACAGCTATAAATTCTAGCAAATAATTCTTATTAATTAATCTGACTGCAGGATTACACAATCCTGACATAGAGCTAATGCACCTTGTCATGTGAGCAACAAGACTCCAGAAATACCAGAAACATTGGATTTTCTTACTTAGATTTGTTTCTAATCCACCTAATTAATGCCAACTGGGCCAGAGATCCATTTAACATTTAAATGTCATTAGTTTCTTCCCTCTGTGACGAGCCGGTCCGTCGCAGGGTCTTGCAGTTCATCTGCAGTGTGGACCAGTCTTTCCAAGTGAAGCAGTTATTTTTGTTTTCACTTAATATGCAAGTGAACATTTACATATTTACAAAGGGGCGAGGCTGGTAGAGTAAGTGTTAGAGACTAAGATATTAATCTTCAAGAAAACAGTGATTTCTTTTCAAAGGCTTGACAAAGACAGCTGCGCGAGCCACGAATCACAAAAAGTAAACATTTGCACGGAAAATGAGCCAAGACACACACTCACAAACACACACACACACACACACACACACACACACACACACACACACACACACACACACACACACAGAGCTGCATCAAGCCACACCTGTTCACTCATGAAAGCCTCGGTTCCTACGTCTCCATGTTTTTTCTTTGCTTCAGAATCTTTGCTCTCCTCAGTCAGTTTTGGATGGGGCAGCTGGTTGTTGGCATGCGAATTGGACGGGCGGTGTTAGTTTTCAGGATGATGTCCAAGGGGAAGCCGTGGATCCAACATGGAGGGAGGTTTGCGCCAGCAAGTGCTGGTGGAGCAGGTGTTGAGGCTGCAGGTGAATAAGCGTGCCACGGCTGTGAGTTATACCTCCACTGCAGATTCAACACCGGTTGCATTTTTTTCTGAACAAAGTACTGCTTTCTGCTCAGCTTATAAGTGACCTTTGTCTTAATGTTTGTCACCGTGACTCCCTGTAAGAGGAGGCACCTTTACAATCCCAGAGTCTGAGACGTAAAAGCCACAGAAATGTAACCCTGCTGAGCGTCTCCAGGAACAGCTCTTCATGTTTCTGTCTCTCTCCTTCTCTCGCTGCCTCGCACACTCCGCCGGTGGCGTGGCATGGATGGCTGCCACCACTGTCATTGTCAATAGCGTGACAGCGCACCATCTAACGCAGGGCAGGGCAAGATGAAAGAGGCACAGCAGAGGGGACAGGATAATTATTCAGGCACACAGCTAAGAGCAGACGGGGACAGAAGATGTCAACAAACTGTTTGGGTGATTAATACTTTTTGTCATCTGCGCAGTCACCTGTGCAGTTGGCGCTTTACGGCCGAGATGATGAAGCCCGAGATTTCTGACTTTTATGCAAAGTAGACGACACGGCAAGGTCTGCGAGGGTGAAAAATATAATTAGGCTTTTTGGTCGGCTGTTATTCTCTGGGATATTAACCAGAGATGGGACTGCAGGTTGATGTGGGCTGCGGCTGGGCTGTGCGCTGAAGGTTCTTATTAGAGAGAGAAAAAAATCCTAATTATGATTATGCAAAAAGCAGATTGGGGAAAAAAATGAATTTACTGATGAATTTGCCGATGAACATGCATTTGCAAATGTTCCAAGGTTAAAAAGCTTCTGGAAGGTCTTCTTTGTTTCAAACCTCGCGCTGTTTCAGCCGCAGTGTTGGAGAAAATAGTGGTTTGGTCCTCATGTCGCATACATTATTAATATTTCATTATTTGAAGTCAACTGATTCATCATATATTCACTAAAATGAATGTTTACATACAATTTTGGGTTTCTGGTGTTAGACGTGTTGTCATGGGAAGTCATCATGATCTTATTTCATTTCAATGTAGAAAAAGTTACTGTATGTACGTACGTGGACATGCTGACTTGTGTTTTTCTTGGCCTGTTGGATACTGTTGTCAGAAGGACTAACGTCATGGTGAGTAGGTGGTAATTACCAAGCAACATATATGAAACGTCCTTGATATTACCCCCAAATTACACTCATGATTACTTAAAGATTACTGAAAATTACCCTCGCATTGTTGTGAGAATAATACTCTGCTATTTTCCCACATCAGTTAATAAAACGCTGGTAATTTCTATGATACATTTCCAGGGAACTTCCAACTGCTGATTCAAATTCTGCTGATTTCCATCTAGTTTCTGTCCAACCTCCCCTCAGAGGGCCACTATCTGATTCATTTCACTAAATGTTTAGGTAATTATGGTGGCAATTAAGCTGTCATTTCAAAGGAATTTCAAATACATTACTTCGTAATTACCACCTACTTACCTTGAAATGATCGGACCTGTAAAATGAAGTGCTGCCTCAGAAGGCTGCTGCTTATAAATCAGCCCCAATAATAACATGTAGCCTCTTTAGCTAGCTTTATAACCATGCAGCTGCATGCAGAAGAGAGTATGTGAATACATTAAAAGCAGTGTTAGGCAATGAGATATATCACATGATTATCCTTCAGTGGGATGTTTAACAAAAGCAGTGGGGGAAAATAGATCTCTATATTTATGGGATTCTGTATGTTAGGGGTATTATGAAAGGTAATACGGACACTAAATGTAAAATGGATGTATTGAAGAAGGTACGAAGCATTTGTATTGGAATAAATCAAGCCTTCTAATATAATTTGATGTGATAATGCATTACAATAAGTGATGTTATAACAACAATGATTTGAATTAGTAGTTTGTCATTTTTAAAGCAAATCTCAGATGGGAGAGTTTCTCCTTGTCTTGCATTGTTAACTGCATATTTCGGGGTTCTGGACTGTCCGGACCAAAAAAAAAGACATCTAGTTTGCTGTAGGATATTGTGATGTGTATTTTTTTACTGTTTTTTTACACAATCTGCAAATTAATTGTCAATAGGACCTCCTGTTCACTATATGCGAGGATTCTACAAGGTTGTCCTAAAGCCACAGGAGGGCGGCAGGGGATCCTAACGGCAATAATTTAACCTCTAATTGTAACGTTATCTAAAATCTACACAAGTCAACTGCAGAATTTATCGGATTTGTTCGAAGACAACCATCAACAGAAAAAGCCATTGCAGTGACAGGTCCCATTGATTTTATTGATCACCTTCACCATGGCCATTGACGCTCGCAGCTCTCGTGAGGTCATGCACTTTGAGATTGATTGAAAATAATACAGTTTGACTGATTTACTCAGTGTAAGTAGTGCTTCCTTCATTTCATAAAAATGCACTACGCAATATATCCACTGTAGCTAGAGTTGCACACTGTAGCTCATCATTTACCACGGTCGTTTCTCGGGTGACTCCATTACGGGAGGCACGCTCGCTTTCGTCCGCACCGACTCACGTGTGCGGCCGCGAGTGCTGCACAGTACATTCACTTCAACACAGCCAGAATCCATATTTGCACGCCGTCGGTGGTAAGGAAAGTATGAAAGTAGCTGAAGAGTCTGACAAGTAAAGCCGCTCCACTGTCCTCAATTCAACTATGACTCACTCGGTTTTTGTGGCTCCCGGTGAGTGAGCAGAGATTATTCTCTTGAAATGAGATGTTTGATAGAGATACTAAGAATGTTTTGTTTTGTTTTTCGAACGGGATAAGATATGGACCGATTTGTAGTTTTTTTTCGAGGGATAACTTCCTGTAACTTACTTTGTTGCTGCGTTGGCAAATGAGGATGAACATATTTTACATCCTATCATAAAATCCACTCTGCTGTCCTTGCGTGATATTACAAGTTTCTTTATGTAAAATAGTTAATTTTCTGATTTTAAAAAGGTCGAAGAAAACAGGGTGATGATCGATACGGTGAGTGCTCCGATCTGAATTTTCTGCGTGTGACCAAGGACTTAAGGTTAATCATGACTGCAGTGACCCTGACAGAGCTACGTTTTCTGCCGCTGCCACATAAATCATAGTGTCCAGTCTGCAGCTCGAGGTTTATTACCAATTCTGTTTGCATCTGCCACTTGCCAAAAGTCAAACTATGTGACTAATTGACCCAATGTCTAGAGCCCGTCCTTGTTTGGCTTTAGTGCTGTTGACGCGGATTACGAGACGGAGAGTGAAGGAAGGAGGCAGGAGCTGCGACTGCGACCTCCGTGGTGGCCGGCAAGGTCAGAGCTGGAGTTGCAACTCCCCGGAATCAGCTGCTCGCGTTGGCAGAGAGGGGGCAGCTTGATGGAGCAGTTCGCCCACAGTCAGGACTTTCGGAGTCAGGTGAGGGTGGAGACACGCGGGTCATCCATTGTTGGGTTTGAGTGGGGAGGCTTTTGTCAGCACAAAACAAATAGGACAAGGGTAGAAAACAGCAGGGGCATCCAATGTCCAGTCTATTTAGGTGTCTGTATGTACGTATGTGTGTGTGTGCGTGCGCAGGGAAAATATTTAGAGACCGAGAATCAAGAGATGATGTGGAGAAGACGGCGGGTGGAGGGGGGGAGAGAGAGAGAGAGAGCAGACAGAGGGAAGAAGAAAAGAGAGGCAGACAGGAGAGGAAGCTTATCTCTTGGCCTGCAGACAACACTTTCTTTTTTAAAGCCGGAGCCGTGTGCACATGGCCGAGGGTGGGTGGGGGGGTGGAAGTGTGTTCCTCCTTGGGGTGCACGAGCCAGAGGGGTCAGCAGTTCATCCCATAATTCTATTGCTGCGCAGCTGCACGACAACAATAAAAAAAGAAAAAAAAAATTGGGTCTAGCTATTTAACACCTGTCACTCCTGCATCTGCACCGGGAGCTGCAGCACATTTCAACTTGAGATCACGACGGAGCACCGAAGATTTCTCTTTATACGTCCTTTCAGTTCTTTATTTCGCTTTTAACCGATGCCGGAGTTTCTTGATTTCTTTTTTGCCCCCAAGTAAGCATCAGATCCATCTGTCCTGCGTCACTATCGCTTTGCAGAGTCATTTATAACGCCCAAAAATAGCTTTGGTCTACATTTAGTCAATGACATCTGCTATGACCTAAATGGAGGCGATATTAAATGGGCTGCAAGTGGCTATATTTGAGGTGGCGCACAGTCTTTTAAAAGGGATCTGTGTTTTCAGTACATCCTTATGTCTACATGAGGAAGAGAGGGAGAGAAAATCAAGGGCAATGCATTCATATATAAACCTACATGTATATATAAAGTCACAATACTCCAACTTAAGAGCCCCAAGCTTCATGAACTTGAGTCTGTATGTTTAGTTTTAATGCGTAATATAGGAATAGAGTGTAAAGTGGGGCAGCATAACTAAAGGATTATTTTGTGATGTGATATCATAAGTGAAATAACCCCATTAGTATTCAAATTGGATTTACATTTTAAACAACAACAGTATATATATATATATATATATTATATATATATATATATATATATATATATATATATATATTGAAAGATCATCTTTGGAGGCAACGTAAATGTTTTTATGTGGAAAATTAACATAGACAAAAAAAAAAACATCTTAGTCCACCGGTGACTACAAAGGAAATTTAATATGTATACTGTTTGTAAAGTCTTTCCATTGTTTTTTGCATATGTGATCAGTATATAGATAGACTTATGTATAAGAATGTAAAAAACTAAAACAATGGCTTCAATTCAGCCCCACAAAACTGATTAACTCATGCAGGAACAGGAGACAAGACAAGTTTCCTTGTTTTGTTTTCTTAAACTGCTTGAATCCAAACAACACACAACGCCATAGGTTGTTATCAATAAATACTGTGTTTTAAAGACACATTTTTTCAAAAAGTTCAATCACAAATTTAGTATTCAAATTGGATTTTGAGTCCTTTCTTTAAAGTTGCACTTTTGGGGGCTATGGAAATGTTTTTACATAAAAAACAAACAAGTCAAATGTTCAATCCAGTGTGACTTCAAGGCATTTTATAAGGAACTGTGTCAAGTTATATGTAATAAATATTTTTTTTCTGAATATATGTACACATGTATGTATATTTTGGCCCCACAAATCTGCCCAAGTCGTGCTTACCCCTCAGGTAAGAAGGGGAGACAACAGAAGTTCTTCAGTCTCCGGCTTCTTAAAGGTCCAATTTATGGGAAAGTTGTTTTTTCAAATATCAATCTCAACTTGTCAAATGTCGACACTTTGGTATGGCGGCCGAACTGCAAACATTCCAAAAAAGTCATTATTTGAAAAGGAGGTAATAAGAGTCGCAAAACTACTTTCTAACCTATTGGATCTTTAAGCTCCCTGAATCCAAATAATTTTATCCACAATACATTAAGCTGCTATTAATTCATTCAGTTTCAAAAAGAAACACAAATCAA
The DNA here is from genome assembly GCA_963678695.2 of Diplodus puntazzo. Classification (NCBI taxonomy): domain Eukaryota; kingdom Metazoa; phylum Chordata; class Actinopteri; order Spariformes; family Sparidae; genus Diplodus; species Diplodus puntazzo. The sequence continues at coordinate 7,336,886 of OZ023155.1, read as the reverse complement.
AAGCCAGTGTCTTCAACCAAAAGGTTGCCCTACCACCAACAAATACTAATAAATTTCAGATTGATTGAAAGGATCCTTAAAAAATACATAAAAAAATAAGTTAAGCACTAAGAACAAATAATCTAAATTGCTCATTTAAAACTGGACTATTTTCAATCATGGTCACTGAAAAAAAAAGCTTTGTATCAAACGTCTGAGCCAAAGTCTACACACCTCATACTTACGTGGTGACCGGCCGCTTTCAAAATGACGACACAACACGAACACACAGGCGTCTGAGAGAGCCACATCCACAGTCTTCACTGAGAATTATGCGTCACGGGACAATATAACATTCCCAATTCAATTAACTAAAAACTCTTGGCAGGCCTGCGAGCGATAGCCACATTTCCCCACATTCTCAATGCAAATGAAAACCTAATTTCCCTACTTATCATACCACTTTACGCAGATCAATGTAGCCTCTTCTTTATGCTTGGGAGCAAGTCCCGCAGTGCTTTGTATCCATGGCTAAGTTGCCATTATGATGCCCCACTTTGATTTTCCCGGAAAAAAAAAAAAAAAAAAAAAAAAAAAAAAGGGATCTCATCCTCATAGAGCTTCATTTCCTTTTAGTCCGGGCTGTTCCTACTGATTGTTTCAGAACTTCACACAAAGTACTGAATAGAAACTTAATGACTAAAGATAAACCATTTTTTGACATTTAGTGCTACTTTTTTTTTGCCATTGAAGTCCCCCCCCCCCAAAAAAAATAAGCGTTTCTCATCAGCAGAGTCGAGTCTCTCTGGAGGAATGAAAATTAAAGAGTGAGCGACATGCAAAGGATTTGAGTTTCAAAACTTTGTCTTCTTCGACTGGAGCAGATGACAGTGTGACCTTTGTGCATAACGTGAAAGTAAATCTCACGCTCAGGCTCTCTAGTTCTGCTACTTGATGTGCGACGCAAAATGACAAAGAAATAAAAATCTGTTGCTTTGGCGTGTTCGTGTGAAGGCTCGGTGGCGGCGCCGCTGGGACTTTGCACCCAGTCCAACTCCTCTGCTTGTCCAGATGCTGCCCATCCGGACACCTGGAGGAGGGTGACACCATTACCTCTCCCTCGGTCTAATTGCATGGACGTAACATTGGCAGTGGGGGGAAGCTGCTCGGGAGCCAAATTCGGCAGGACGAGCTAGCAGGAGGCTTGATGCTCCAAAAATTCAATGTGACAGTCGCCGCCTGATTGACAGATTGATAAAGGTTGACTGCGGCCTCTGTTCACCGCAGGTAGACGGTCCGTTTTTCCCCGCCTCCGTGGGACTCCGGGGAGGTCGGCTTTAAGGCCGGGAAGTGGAAAACAGCTCCGGAAACATTTAGTGTCGGATTTGAATCTGGCTGTAACTGTTGGTGGTCAGGCAATTAGATATACACAGTGCAAAACACAGCCTCATGCTGTTCTCGGCCCACTCCTGCCTGCCTGCCTCAGCACTATACATATGTATGAGAGTAAGCTCAGGAAGAGAGAAGCAACCAGCCATAAGCCACAACTACTTTCATTTTTTGAATGCAGGTTGTCTCAATGGATTATTATGCAGAGCTTCTCATTACGACGTGCTCTGACTCCCATTAACCAAAAGTTTTATTGGCTTAATAGCTTTTGTTCTGTGCCTTAAAAAAAAAAAAAAAACGATGGCGGCGGAGTAACCTGACCTGCCCCACGAGATTGAAGTCAAGAGTAATGAAATTAAAAAACACTTTTACAGGGAAACAAAGATCAATTAATGCCGCTTTCACTTCAGAAATATGTTTGTTGTTTTTCTTGTATCAGCGAGGCTGGTGGAGGCAGAAGATGCACCATTGATTTCGGAATCCTGAATATCCTTCAGGAGTATCAAACTTTGTTGCCCTGAACTTTGGTTAACATCTAGTGCATCAAAACACAATCCTGTCGGGGGGGGTTTTGCGCGCCAAGATCCGGTGCAACCAAGCCTTACATCCTTGAACAAACAAGCAGTGAAATAAATAACGTCCGAGCGCTGCAATGCCAACAGTGTTGCATTGTAATGAGCTGTGCAGAGGTAAATCTGCATACAGCCATATTATCTTAGAATGACTGTCTTCAAATGCTCTGGACACTAAAACCTCTGATCCATGAAGATTCACAAATTGGATTTTATTTTCTACTCGTGTACGTCCTCAATATCCACATCCTTTATCTCGGACTGACAAATAAAAAGAAAGAGGAGTGGGGGGGATAGAATTCAAGAATGTTTCATCTTTTCTTTAAAAAAGGGAAAGGAAAGAAAGAGAAAACAAACAATTGAAGGTTGCCTCCGGTGTCTTCTCTGCGAGGGGCATTGAGCCATTAAATGCGCAAAAGCGAAGCATCAAGGAAGGAAGTGGGAAAAAAAAGGAGCGCTGGCACTGCTAACAACATCGTCACTCAGCCCACCCACCCACCCACCCACTGCTTACCCTTCTTTCACACCACATCGTCAATAGAACTGTCAGAAGTGTCTCATGCCTCAGAACTGCTGGAGAAATGTTGGACTTTTGTGGGAGGCGCTGTGTGCTCACGACGTCGAGGACAATAAAGGAAAAAAAGAAACAATCTGGCATAACAGTTCAATTTCGAAATATCATTCATTTGATGGAAGGTGCACAACCGCAAGCCTCAGCAGCGCCCCGAACAGCCGGACTCCATTTTGAAGCGGAGGAGAATTTTTCCCAGCGAACTGGACCCGCTGTTTCGCGGCGGCCACTGGCTGTATTTTTCAACCGTTTTTATACTTTATTGGATTTCCTTCCTTTATCTGCTATTGCCGTATTTAGTGTTGATGATTTCCAATGAGGGAGGAAAAAAATAGGCCATCGGATTCTCTTAATTCACCGCACACTCTCTGGCCCTGTCATTTAATTGATAGATGCTCACTCTTTCCTTCTTTTTTTCATTCTTTTTCACTCTCTCCCCGCTCCCCACAAAGCTGTCCATTTATCGCCACTTTCATTACTCGGGAGCAGAACGGTGAGTTTTTCGAGATCAGCGCCGGTTATCTGGAGGCTAATGAATTGGGTGGACTGCAGATAATGCAGGAGCATCTGCCTTCACTATCCGGGGACACTTAGTGACATGTTCAGAATGACAACAAAGGGACGAGGAACTAAAAGCTACGCCGCTGCCTGACTTATTACAAAGCAGACATAGGTCTCTTTTTTTTCTCGCGCGTTTCCCCGCGTTTGTTCCTTCATTACTGTCCAAACGTTAATCGTGCAGCCACAGACGCAGTCGTCCTATTGCCGGCTCTGCATACGAGAGCTCTCGAGACGCGTGTTTGTTGCCCTGTTTATTCACACTACTGATTAAAGTGCCTCCTAATGCCGTGCAACTTGAGAGAGTGGAGTATTATTGATGTGCCATCTCTGAAGCCGGAGCCCAGCGGTACAGTAGCAGGGCTGTGCTGGTGCGAGCGCTGGGCCCAAAGCACCCTGCCAGCAGCACTGAGGCATGTCATTAGAAGCACCCAATCAAGCCCACACGCAGGACTGTTGCTCAAGTGCCAGAATTGTAGCCAGAGGCCGACAAAAATAATAAAAAAAAAACACACAAACCTTGGTTCCCCCCAGCAGGTGCAGGGAGCAGTTCCGCTCTGCTCTGTTCTCTCCGACTCGGAGGGGGTGAGTCCAGTTCACTTATTTTTTATTGGTTAAATTTAGACCAGTGTCCTATGCTGCGGATGGAATACTAATCAGGCCAGTGCCAAGCCAAAGAGAGGAAGCTGTGAGAGGCTCGGCTCCCGTTATTCCTCCTTCCATTTCTGCTGCATTACAGCTCTCAGGCTCCTCCGGACGCCGCGCTCCCCAAGTAAACCCCTCGCCGTGGGTTTAACTGTGACCCGGAGATATATATCGACCGCTTTCTCTCACAATTACGGGCGACATTTTGAAAACACCCACAGCAACACATTAAAGTCACTGTAATGGGAACGGACGGCTTTTCACCGTTGGACTATCCAAATAAAGTGTGACCCGTTAAATGAATGTTTCATGCACACTTTTTGATGGGATCTACCCCGAGACTCTGCAAACATCACCTATTATTTATCGCCCTCGCTCACACACTCTATTAGAGAATGGACGAGTTCTTGTGGCCAATCAGTCATTTGTTTGACTGAATACATTATTGAGTGGGTACAGTATATTCACATGCATGATTGAGGAGTTTTGAGTTGCAGATTAAAAGACAAAAAAAAACTCTCTGATGTCTCTCAAATCGATCAGAAAACAAACTGCTCCAACGCTGCTGATGTAGATAAACTTTTTTCTTACAACATTAGGAACTTTACCGGCAATATGGTTGATCTTAAACTGTCAATCAAGTGCAGCATGTGCTGATGGTCGGCGCTTAATAACGCACAGCCACACATGGATAATTCATGCCCCCCTCTCTTAAGTGCTTGCATGGGAGGCTTTTCCTGGCTACTTATGAGGAAGCGCGTCCGAGAGACTTTTTACTGCTCGTTTTCTGACCAGCGTTCCTGTTAAACATCGATAGCGCCGCTCTACTCTGAGGATTACAGGAAAAGAGCCAGAGTAATATTTGTGGCTGGCCAAGCAGACCACACACACACACACACACACACACACACACACATCTTGTTCCGTCTCCATCTCCGTTTTCTTTTTCCTTTCTTTTTTTTTGTGCTCTGGAAACGGGAGCGGATGCTAAATGAAACCACTAAGCAGAGCAGCGCCGAAAGAAGAAATAGCTGTAACCGGGACACACTGGGTGAATATTTAGAGCGATGCACATATTTTAGCATGCTATTTCATGTCATTCCAGGTCAAAGTGGATCTCGCCTGCGCCTTGAGCTGATTTTAGCTGCCAGGTTTGAGAGGGGGCACGTGTGTGTGTTAAAGTACAGTAGGTCGGTGCCAAGTAAGCGCAGTTAACAGTATTTGTGTTGTTTTTCGAGGGGGGGCATGGGTTATCAAAGGCCACGGACTGTGTGCTCCCTGCTGTCTCTTTCTCCACGTCTCTGTCTTTCTTTTTTTTATTACGCTCTCTTAGTCCTTGAACTCCCCCGAGTCGATAGAGACGCTCCACTCTGGAGTCTAAAGTCGTGGGGGAGAGATGGTACCCATGTGTCAGCGCTGCATTTGCTCTCCAGCCTTAGGAGAGAGAAGGAAGGGGTTAGGAGAGGTTAGAATAAGGGCGAGACGAGGGAGCCGGAGACAGAGAAGGAGGGAGATACGGGGTGCTTCATCATCTCCAGTGACAACTGCACACAGAGGGAAGCAGAGTACATGTCCACTTACAATCTGCAACCTTCTCCAGCAGGCTGCCAGCTAGCGGTCACCTCGCAGACGTCTGGCCAAGCCCATCTATTAACCCAGAACAGCTGGCCACTTTCCAGCTCCGGCGACCACGCTTTTTAATTGTGCTTGTGTTCTGGAGGGAGGGAGGGAGGGGGGGTTTGGTACGATCATATTTACATTTTGATCACTACCGAAAGAGTCTCGCCTCGCAGGATCACTGCTCGAGAGACGCGGCGAGACGATGAGCCACAGACGGAACACCTGCCGTCGTTAAAATGTAATAATTTCGAGAGAAGAAAAAAAAACAAACATAAAATCATATTTAGTCGTGCGTTTGTTTACTTTAACAACCTTGACCTCCCCCTACTCCGCAGACACACATCCACACACACACACCTCAACCACCGAATCCTGTTGATGCTGCAGAAAGCGGCCGGCATCTACATAATACAACAAAACTAATTTCCCCGTCTCCTGCTGTTCTTGAGTCCCAAGAAGATGAAAATATTCGTCGCTGTTGTGCCGAACACGGCATAATCATCGAGGATTTACGTTCCTTGCTTGTATCAAATTAATTGTGCATGGAGTGAGGAGGGTCGAGAGAATATCTCATAGCGATGGATTTCCACCATGTCATCACACGATTGCATAAAGTGAAACAATATTTTCTTTTTTTTCTCTCTCTCTCTCTCTCTTTTTCATCTCAGCCAAGTCCACACAGCTGCTGCCTTCCGCTGGAATACAGAATGCGGTGCACAGATATGGCGCGGCATTATATATTAGCTCATTTCCAGGTTTGTCTGGAGAGGGGTCGGTTCCGCGAGGCATTTACATTGAGGTGGTTGTGCAAGCCAACATGTGATGAGACCGCTGCCTCGGGATTACCCCGTGGCTTTGAAGTCTTCTGTTAGGCGCGGCGGTTACTTCTGCCTCAACACTTAAAGTCATGGAGGTGAAACCCGTCAGGGAAATTATTAATTGAGGCAGAAAATTCGCAGGAAGGAGAAGGAACCTCGAAAACAACATTTGCGATGATACTCGCAGGTCTCAGAAGGGATGAAGCCCGGGGTGAGGTTTATCATGATCTGTTGCTGAGTGCTCCTCTTGGGGCTTTTCATTTGTTTTCCGAGAATAATACGTACTAAAGTAACTGCATTGTAAAGGCATTTCCCGCGCTGGATTCAACATGCAAATTGCTCCGGTGCTGACCCTTTCAACCCTTTGAAAGACTCTCCGTCGTCTTTGTGAATTGAATATTATCGCACGTATTATTTTCACCCTCTCGCCGCTAATTAACACTTTTCTTTCAGTCGCACTCATTCACCGTCGTATAGACAGAACCTATGTTTTCACTGAAAGACTTGGGGGTCAGTGTGATAGAGCCACTGGTGATTCGACGCATCTCCAAAGCGCTGTTATGAAAGATGATGGACAGTGTCTTTACACAGTCCGTAAGTTTTAATATGTGAGGCAAATAACTCATCGCTTTGGAATGATAACAACTTACCTTAATTAAAGGGGTGAGAAGGTTTCATAAGCATGCATTATCCGTTCTGTATAGGTAATATTTTCCATTGTTAGCCAGGGGGAGAGCTACGTTCGAGGAGCTACGGATTCAATTAAGTGTCCCAAAGGTAAGGTGGTACTCGGTACCCGAGAGATCAGAGGCTCTAGATTGGTGTCGAGGTCCCATTTCCTCCCAATCGGACAACAAAATTGCCACCCTTCAGAAAGGTATATATAGAAAAATCTTTTCTGATCTAACACTCCTGTCAACAAGAGTTACTCTGCCGGTGCCTTCCAAAACTTTTACCCATTTTAAGATGTGGCAGTGTTTGGGTTAAAATGGCTATGTTCCCACATTTCTAAGATTTTTTTCAAAATTAGGCCCCATGTTTCCACATTTCCTTTTTCATAAATGTACCCTAACCAATTACTCATTCATTCATTCATTCATTCATTCATTCATTCATTCATTCATTCATTCATTCATTCATCCATCCATCCATCCATCCATCCATCCATTCATTCATTCATTCATTCATTTACTATAAAGTGCTTCCAAAAAATCTTGTGGGAGGATAGGGCTTTAATTGAAGGGAAATGTAGGAACACAAAACCTAATTTTGAAAATGTCCTCAAAATGTGGGAAGATAGGGCTGACCCCAAGTTTTCAATGTCACGTGATAACGCTGTGCTCTTGGTGTTATTAGCATTGGGCACAAAATCCTTATTCATCAGATATAAGAACAGACCGTGTTTTTGGCAGTACCCGGTTCTGTCGCCACAAACACAGCTGGAATTCACTACGGTGTCTTGTTAAAATTACCTGTTTTTTCGGCCATGAATTATTGTCCTGACATCTCGAACAAAATAACGTCCCGATGTCTCGTTTGAATTTCTATGAGTGTGGAACCCCACGGAATATTTTAAATACTGTCTGGAGAGCTGTCACGCCACCACCATCTTCTCCTGCTCTTCCTGCCATGAGAGTCAGCTCATACACGTAATATGAACACGGTACGACACGTATTGTGAAAATCGCTTATAAAGCCAATTTTACGGACAATAGACAAGAGTCGTAATTTCTGTAGGCTATGGGTTTATGGGGAGGGTGATTCTTAATCTTGTCTCAAACAACAGTTTGTTCTCCTTGTTCTCAAAAGTAATGAGGGTTAAAAGGTTCAAACTACTCAGATCTGCTGTCAAGTCTTCTAAATCTGTCATAACATGCCGTGACCACCTCATAAACCGGGACTATTTTGAGCCGGGGCCGTGCACAGGTCAAGGCACATTATGATGTCACATGCGAAAGTCATGTCAAGACAAAGTGCAGCCAGCACCCCCCCCCCCCCCCATTCCAATCATGACCAGGTCATCATTAAGGATCAGACAGTGTAGAAAATAAAAGAGTGGAAATAGAAGGCTGTGCCACATTCATAAGCCCAGTAAAGGGAGGGGTTGACAGTAAACCCTGTAAATCCATTTGGTTTTTCAGACATGGAAGAAGAACGGAACTGACAATAGCTTGAGGGTCCAGTGCTCCATGGAGTGAATACCAGAGCGGAGGAGAGGAAAAATAAATAAAGAATGTGTCACCTAGTGGGAGGAGGCACCGAGGCAGGATCTGTCAGAACTCTGCTGCTGTCTGCAGATTAGATCTGGGGCTATTTAAAGAGGGAGAGCATGCCAAAGCCCCCCCTCCACCCCACCCCGACGCCAGTGTCCACACTGCACCCGCCGTCATTCTGACATCATTGGCAGCCATCACCTTGTGACAAAAAAACATGAAGCATAAATGATGGCTACAAAGGCGGGGAGGGGGGGGGGGTTATTTTCCCCTGCCTTGACTGACCTGATCAGGTTGCGCGTTCTTTGCATCCGCGTAGATTCACCGCATAAAAGCCAAGGTCACACGAGGAGGGGGATTTTGCCGGATGATGTCAGAGATGCAGTCAGAGTGGCGGCACACGTTTCTAAGGGTTATTGTTGGCCTATAAATATAACTTTATAACCCTGAGGTTAGATGTGCGAGTTGCCATCAGAGTAATCACCGTTTCCCATCAGGATCAAAGTGGCGTGAGCCTGCCTGGCAGTCGGACTGATTCGGCGTGTGCTGTGTATGTATCTGTTGCGTGTGTGTGTGAGATGGGGTGTTTTTATTTGCGAGGGAGAAGAAAAAAAAGAGCTTGTGATTGATGCGTGTGTTTGCGTGGGTGTATGAGTATCTGCCAGAAGATATGAGATTGGCTGTGTTGAACGGGAGTGTGTGAGCGCATACACTGTAGTTTTTGTGGGTTGCCCGTTGTGGGTGTGTGCTCTTGCGTGTTGCCTGTGCACGTTTTTTTTCTTTTTTTTTTTTCTTTCTGTCCTCCCACAGCTGATTGATTAGATAGAATGCTGTTGGCGAGGCCCCCGCTGTGTGTTTGGTCACATCGCTCTGACTCTCTGCGACGTGTCTCTTCTCAAATAAAGCAACATGAGCCTAGTCATGTTTGCCTCCCCACACAGGAGCCGAGGATGATGAAGCTATGTGCGCTAGCAAACCGCGAGGCCTCATTTACCCCGTGATACCTTCTCTCTCCCCTTACCCCCCCCACTCCCCTTTCCCGCTCTTGCACTCCTGTCTCGCTCCCTACCTCCGGGGCTGCAGCGGACTGACTCTCTGCTACAGACTGAGTCATTCTGAGCCAGTCAGTTATCTCTCCATCCAGCCCTCAGATTTCACCACTCCTTTTGTTGTCATCAATCAAAGCACGGCTGCCAGAGAGAGAGGGAGAGAACCCTGAAAGGTGTCAAAACAGCGGGCCGACCAAGGACTCGCACTTGTTGGTTGGCGCCTGCGTTTACGCATGGAAACAGAATCCATGGTTTATTAATGTCGCTCCCCCCTTTTTTCAAATGTTTCCAGGAACCTTGTAGAACGGGTGTCTGAAGAGTGAGGGAGACTTGCGTCAGAAGGTGCCTCAGCGAACAGCGGTTATTGCACCTTGCAGCCTCGCAAACAGGCTCTAAAGTGGGTTTTTGGAGGAGGCAATCTGCCAGCAAGCCGAGCGCATGGGGGGTGAGGGTCACGGAGAGACGTAGGGGGAAGACAAAGAAGCGAAAGAGGCTCAGTCACAGAGATCCTCACAAACGCTCCCCACAGATGGCTCGACGGAGCGTCCCTACTATACCTCTACCTGCTAATTACAACGCTGCGCCTGACTTCACACTTTCTCTTCCCCCACCGATGCCAACTTTATTGAAAAGATGAATATGCTTTACGTGGAACAATGCATCTCCATTCTTCACTCCTTCCAATTTGTGTCAACAGCGCAGTACAATGGGCCCACTGTTTATGGACTGGCAATTTAAAGCGTGAAAGCAAGAGATGAAGTGAAAGCAGGAAAAAGGATAGAAAATTGCCTCTCCTGTCCTTCACCTTCACTGTACATTGCTTATTTGTCTGGGGTAATTGGCCCTTTTAATGTTCCAGAAGAATGCAGGTGGAGAACCCCGCTGTGTTTTATGTTTTTTTTTCTTTTTTTCTAACAAGACAGCAGAGCAGATTGTAGCTGACAGGAGGAAATCTGATGGATGAACCGCATTACAATGGACCCCATTCCTGGTTGGCCCCTTATGGACATCACATTTACATCACCTATATGTGAGCTCGACAATCTGGATTCATGCATTCTGGAGTAGCGGCCTGTTTTCCCATCACCGGGCAGATATTTGACACCCGGCTTCAGTTAAATGCAAATGAACCGAGTTAACCGATGGTATTTCGTGTGTGTGTGTGCCTGTTAACGCACACTGAAGACGGAGACAATTATCTTTTGGTGTTCCTTCCTCCGGACAAACCACGAGATCGATCACAACATGAGTCTGGAAAAATAGTAGAAAAATATTAATAGCTCTTTATTTTAGAGATCTTTATTTTATTTTTTTTTTTCCCACTTTGGTGAGATTTGTTTACCAGGCTCTTCTTTTGCCGGAAGGGCTTGTGTGAGTGAGGTAGCGCTTCTCCACACACCACCATGCTTCACTGCCAACTATGCAACCTATAATTATCAAGAGAGACACACACACACACACACACACACACACACACACACACACACACAGGTACACAAATCAGGAGAATTGTTGTGGAGGAAAATATGTTGTGTTATTGCTCTGAGGGGGGACATATATGTATTCTCTGCAGATTTCAGGCGAGTAATCAATATGTTTCTGAGCTTATGAGTGATATTTCAATATGTAATTAAAGGAGCTGATCCACGCGCATTGACTAATTGTTCTCACGATGAGATGGCTGATGAAATCCATCCAAAAAGAGAAAAGAGAGAGAGCGAGAGAGGCTGCGGCAGCTCCTTAATGGGGGAGAGCCGCGCCAGCACATCTGGATTCCGATGACTGATTTCACATTCAAAGGCTGTATTTTACATTGAAAATGTTTTGTTAAAGCTCATTCTGGCTGGGGGGGAGGGGGGTAAAAACGCTGAAAAAAAATGCTAAATGGAAAGAGGATGTGTTGAATGCACAAATAAATACAGGAGAAATTGTGTTGTTTGGAGGGAGAGCATCTATTAGCGAGGCGGTGTGTTTTTTTGCGGCGCTTGCCTGCTTAAGTTTAAGTATATGTGACATTTTAGCGTTGCAATCAAAGTGGTACAATGCTGTGAGGGTTCTTATAGCGTTGGAAATATAGTCACTGTGGACCTTATCAAAATGCAGCAAATGCCCGGCTCGCTTACAAGCGCACGTTCTGCGTTAGGGCTCTCAATATCATCCCCTCGCTGGGGAATGCTTGTTCAATAACATAATACCAATGATCAGAATTCAGCCCCGCTCCCCCTCGGAGATAAGGCACTAATTGCTTTATTGATAACTCTGACGGCCCACTGGTGGTGGACGGGCTGGCATCCCGCGTCATAACAAATTCTGTCTGTGTCAACCTGGAATACACAAAGATTAGATCACACCCAGTACCCTCACCATCTGCCCCCGCCGCCGCTCTCCGCAGTAAAGTTCCTACCTCACTCTCAGGTGCTTCATTCCGTTTCATAGCTCATCTCACTACTTACTCTAAGTACAGCCAGGCTAAAAATAGGCACAGAGTTCAGATAATGACAAAGAAGGTCATTGCCAGCCCTCGCTATCTCCGCAAGGTCTGGCAAGGAGCCGGCTGACTGTTCATTTCCATTGTCAGAGACGGCAGACTGTTAGGAAGACGTTATCCACACATTACAGGGAGATGTGTTGACATCTGTCACCCTGATGATTGATTGCCTGAAGGAGATTCTTTCAGTTTGCAACATTTTTGGTTGCTGTTTTACAAGACGCAACGTGTGGGTGGGCGGACAGGAGAGCGTCTATAAATAGAGGGAAAAAAAACGGTGATGGCGAGGGAGTAAAGGAGGCAGGTATGTGTGGCAGCCAGATGGTGCCTTGTGGGGAATGTCTCCCAGTGATTTTGTTTGCAAATAGGTCTCTGTAAAGTCGCCCGCTCCTCTCCTCCGACTCGCTCGCTGTTATAGGCAGAGCTTTAGGAACTGCCATATCTGATAGAGGTGCGGCAGACTCAAAGATGTCCTGCCGCTCGCCGGGGAGAGAGTGAAAGTGACGCACTGTGACAGCTTTTGTCACTCTCTGAGGCGACCGCCCTGCAGATTGTCACCGATAGAAATGGCAGAACCCTGGAAGTGGTGACAAATTGTTTTGAGAAAAAGAAGTAGGAGAGCGAGTCACGTCAACGTCTGTGGCCTACTTTCAGTGTGCCATTGATCGGGATGTTTGTTTTTCATGACCCATTAGCATATGTGGAGGTGTCATGACCCCTGAACGCAGGGGGCTCTCGCCGTAGGTAGAGAAACCTGCAGATCGGTATGAATCTAAATGATGTTCCCATCAACCACCTAACTATTTAACACTTAACATCTGCCAAAAATACCTATTTGACCCATACCTATTGATTTTAATGGGATTGGATGAATTTTACTTTAAAAGCTGATCTAATTTGAATCGGATGTGATCGTACAAGTTTATCAAAAAACAACACACGTTCAGACCTTCTGATTTCATATAAATGATAAGATATATAGTTGTATTTACTGATGTCTTCCCCTAGCTGTAATTCTGTAACCTTTACTGCTTTCACCTTGACATTGTCGAGCATGGCTGCGCTGTAATAATCCGAGTCATCGGTCAAGGAGACTGATTCGACTCGCATTTCACAGTCAAGTCGTTGCACTTTCCTTTTAAGCTGCGTCATTGTGTGCAAAGCAATAAAGGAGTAACAGCGTGGCCGGCTGTAAACTGAAACAAAGTCCTGTCTCAGAATGACCGCACCACAGAAGCAGAGACGGGTAATAGAAACAAAGGGCAGCGTGACGCCAAAACAGCAAGACTTGTCCGTCGGTCGCTCGGACACTCACAACTCCGGTTGCTGACTGTCAATGAAGTCGGCAAAAAAATACTTCTGAGCCAGACGCTGGCTACGACCTCGTCCACTGCCGTCCGGCGTGATGGAGCTCTAGGCTGACAGGGCCAGGATTGGATGCTTTTCAAGACCCCCAAAGCACCTGACAGGGTGCCAGGTTCCATTCATTCACACACAGTCATACTGGTGGTGGTAAACTACAATAGTAGCCACAGCTGCCCTGGGGCAGACTGACGGGAGCGTGGCTGCCATTCAGTGCCTCTGACCACCACCTCAAACATACAGCAGTCATACACATTCACACGAGGCAAGGTGGGTGAAGTGTCTTGCCCAAGGACACAGCGACCATGAAACCATTGGCCGGGTGGGGATCGAACACAGGCCGACCCGCTCTACCACCTGAGCCACGGTCGCCCCTTTAGAACTGATACGATGATGACGCACACTTTGACTTGTTCCGTTGTGGAAATCTGATGTTTCTGATGAACAAAGGCGATAAAAAGGTGGCTCTTACCAGTAAAGCTTGAGACTCATGTCGGCTGATATAGGAGTTTATTGTTGGGTGAGTGAACTGACACTAACTCTGACCATCAGGAATTCTGGGACAGTCCTAATGTGCACATAAACAAAAAAAATAAACTGAAGAAGTCAAAATGCTCTTTATGTCATCAGGAGAGCGATCCTTGATCTGCTCCACTGAGTGAGAGCGAGTACAACACTGTGAACACAGTAACAGCAGCCAGGGTGATTTCATGGAGATATGGGCACATTTTCTGGTTTGTAACTGCTAGCACCACACCAGATAAAGCCTGTTTGGGTGAAAAAAGCTTAAACAAACACAAAATTCAATTCACCAATTATCTTTTAATAGAGCAGCCACAAGTCTTCACTACTTAGGGTTATCTTGTTCTCTCATGTGTCGCTCAGGAGTATCAATATCACAGGATTAATTATTTCTTAGTTTTATAAGTATCACAGCCTGACTGTGGAAGTTTAAACTCACAGACTAAAGTGTGTCTCCATCAGGCTGCATCATTTTTTGCCTCAATTGCTGGAATTGTTTTAAAGTCGAGCACAACTGATAATGTCGATAATGCCTCGGGACAGAGCGCCACTGTAAACGGGACCCTATCATAGCGTATCAGTTGCCGCGCGAAGATGAGTGGACTGATTATTTTAAACAGCTTCCTCCCCCAGACGGTGACTCACAGTTAAACGCCTCAGGGTGAAAACGCTTTGTTGATGAGAGGTCAGGGGCGATTTGTTCGAGGCTGACAGTGGCCACAAGTCAGTGTTAAGTGCAACAACAGCGTGGAAAAAAAAAAAAAGAAAAAAGCCATCGAAGAATAAGTGTTGACCAACGAAGTGTGGATGACCTGCGACAGTAGTAAACCATGCCGGGTTCAAGTCCTGCTAACCAACCTCAGAATCAGGCCTCTCTGGGGCTTCTGGTCCTCACATCACTAATATAGGGGAATTACAGTATCTCAGGGCTCCTTCTGACCCTGAGAAAACAGGTCAGTGCAACCGACAGTAAAAGATGGAGCTGATGTTCCAGCATGAAACGGTTTTCTTGGTGCAAACTGTAGTTTCCTTACTAACAGCTGGATTTGTTTAAGTCACAGTATATCATGCAACCTTGCTGCGGACAAGATGCATCTCTTAACGGCCATAGTTTTACAGCAGGACAATAGACCATAGAAAGAAGAGTGTATCGAGTCAAGGTGGCTATCTAGTAGCTATAGACAAATCTCCCTCCGCCGTAAGCAGCAAAGAGAAGATTCAAATAAGAATAAATTGCATACTTTTTTTTTTCTCTGAGCCTCAGTGTTTTTATTTCAGCACGGCACATCCGGCTATATTTGGTAGGTAATGATATATGGGTTCAAACAATAAAAGAGGATGGGAGCACACTCCCATTAAGATAAGCGCTGCAGGCCAGGGAAACCTAGAAATGCCAGTGGCATATTGATTGCATGGCCTGTATTAATAGTAAGGTTAGCTGCTGCTCTCCCAGCTCGGACGTTTCATCCAAAGTGGTGGCCCGACTACAATGAGCAGCAATGAAAACTGACCTGGAGTTTTTAACCAAATCACAAAACGGTAGTATGAGTATCGAAAAAGCTAAAAACACATTTGTAATCTATTGAATTGCACGGCAGGTCAGAGTCAGCGGGGGAGGAGTCTGTTGTTTTAGAGCCTTGATTTCACTGTTGGAGCTCAATGTTTGAGGTCCAACATTGTAGATCAGAGCCCTATCATTTTTTTTATACCACTCAAAAGTACTATAGAAGCAGATGTTGCTGGTTACTGGATTACGTGTTTTGCTGTCATTTATAATGAATGCCTCAGAAACAAATAAGAACAGCAACTATCATTTCTTTACTAAAGACCGACTGTTAGCTTGTGGATGTTATAGGAGATGTTGTAGGATCGTGTAACTTGTTTATTGTCATCTCACTTTAACGGGCCAGGTTAAACCTGTGAGTAAACATAGATCTGAATCAGAATTCCTTTATTTGTCCTGCAAACAGGGTCATTTCTGTGTCACAGCAGCCAAAGGACAGTAATATTACAATAAACAATAATAATAAAAAAGGTAACAAATAGAAAAGACTTGTATATAGAAACTATTGTACAATATGAACAGTAACAGATGTAAACAGTTTTGGTCGAACATGCACCCAGAAAGCTTTCGTGTACGACCACGTCACTGGACGTACTGGTGCAGGTACGAATATAAAAAAAGAACATTTATAAAAATATTTTTGTCATTGAAAGTCCTTGTTGACTGAGCTGTGATTTGAATGGAATTAAACATATGTGCACCTTAATACCTGTAAACTACAATTTACATAATTTGTTAAGAATTTAAACCAAACTGTGTTGTTGGGCTCACCTGGATTATCTCCTGCTGCACCTAAATGAGAAACGTTGTAGCGTCTGTAGCCACGACGTCTGTTCGACACAGATCTGATTCTGTGTAACAGTTCTGTAGGGTGCCACCGAAACCCACAAGATATTAATCACTTGTGGCAAGTGTGATGATTAAAATTGAACATTGATTATTGATCAATAATCACATACAGTCATGGTCAAAGATGACATACCCTTGTGAAGAGCACGGACTGTATATCACGGCAGGCATTGATGAAGTTTGGGTCAGGAGTGAAATTATTATAGGTCTTCTGAAAGTGTGACCAAATCTGTTGGCTCAAAAATATACATTTTTGGTCATTTTCACTTCAGTTTGGGGTTTCTGATAGCCGTCCACAAGCCTCTGGCAGGCCTCTGGCTGAATTTTTAAGCACTGCTCTTGGCAGAATCGGTGAAGTTCAACTAACTTTGTTGGTTTCCTGGCACAGACTCGTTTCTTCAGCAAAGTCCACAAATTCAAGATGGGGATCAAGTCAGGACTTCAATTCTAGCCCGATTTTCTTTTCCCACTATGAATGTGTGCTTTTCCAACATCCAACTGTATCCAAGACTGAATCTTCTGGCGGATGATTTCAGGTTTTCCTGAAGAATCTGGAGATAATTCTCTTTCTTCATTATTCAGTTCACTGTCACTGTCAGCAAAACACAGCACAACACTACCACCGCCCTGCCCGACAGTAGGTGTGGTGTTCTTCAGGTTAAAGGCCTCACCTTGCTTCCTCCAAACATGTTGCTGCTCAAACAACTCAATTTTTGGTTTTGTTTAAGCACTTTACACTTTACACTAACAAATGTTTGCTCAGTTGGTTTGGTGACCTGGAACCGCTTTGAAACGGCTCCAAGTGACTTTCCTCACTTGTTCGAATCAGTAACGTAGTTGTTAGGTCAGTGCCGAGCTTCTTAGAATTCCCCACTGCGGTGCTTGTGGCTGAGTCAAATGAGTGGATCAAACAAGACCCATTAAATTGTGCTCAGACAATTCACCAGCTGTTATCAATCAAGATCACTCAGAAGAAGTTAAGAGGCCACGACACAGAGAGAATCTGAGTCACACAACTTTCTATGATCACCAGAGTTGGTCATTGAAGCTGCCATATGCGTACTTTTGATCTTCAGAAGACCTGTAATAGATTAATTACTGAACCAAACTTCATGAATGTTTATTCGTTCCATTCATTCCATCACAGAAAAATGAGAGTCACAGAAATCATTTGACCTCAAAGCTGCCATGATAGAAGATGTTCTTTCAAGTGTATGTAAACCATGATTGCATATATTCCTAGGGACTATACTAATTAGCATCATTAACTATATTCAAGCTAATACAGAGAGTAACAAAAAAAAAAGCCACAGGGCCCGGAGCATGTTGGGTTAGATTTCCTGCCTGGTTCAGGCAGAAAGAGTTGCTCTCTTTTTCCGCCTCAAGGGCTTTTCATTTACATTTCAGTGAAGGATTTATACCCTCTGTTGTTGGCATGTTTTTGATGAATATGTCTTACTTCATCCAGATATATATGAGTGTGTGTTGTAGTTGTAGAGTTCAGCACAGCAGATTCATAGCTGACGTTTGAGTGAAAGGAGAGAATGTGCTCACATAATTCATAATAGCCTGATACACTGTAGAACATGGAGCAGAGCTGCTGACGTTGCCCGTATGTTGAGTAGTTAAGGTAAAATGTCATGCGGTGTATATGTTTGTGTGTCTCCTCCTATATTTTAGGACATAGTGCAGAATGTCCTTTCCAGGAAACCAACAGATGAAGTTGTATCAAGATATTATACCACCACGTGAAGGCTCAGGGAGGAGTTAGGAGAGGATAGCCAACAACTTCGAAACCACATTTTACATCCATTTTACATCAGTGCCGTGGGTTCTTAAGCCAATTCCTCCTCAAACTTTATTTCGGGCCAGCATTTATTTCTGCAACAGTCATCCAGTGCAGTCCAAACCTCTTTCTGTAGTGGTTTTAACTGTTTTGATGATGGTGGAGTCAGCCATCCCCTCGCTGGATTCAAGCTCATGCCGTCACAATCAAGAGAGACTCACAGGAGGAGATGCATCTAGTCCGAGCACACTTTTATCTCAGTGCTGACAGCCTTTCTGTTCAATGTTTACTCCCCTAATGCAGAGCAGACCCCTCAGAGCTGTACCACTTTAACTACTAACGAAAAATGGAGCATTGACTGGCAGTTATCACTGAACAGATCCGATCTGGTCGTTTTGTCATAGGGGGGTCTTCAATTAGTGTTTGTTGTAGTGTTATGTTGGACCACGTAGTATTAGCTTGCCAACCACAGCAGACAGCAAATCAAAAAGCAGAATGTTATTCATTTATTTATTTTTAATTGTCATATTGGCTGTTTTAGAGAGCAATGAAAAAAAATATATTTTTTGTTGTCCAGGTATGTCTCCTCCATCAGCAGGACTCTTTTTCTCCTGCAGTGTAGACTTTTCTGCTGTTATTCCAGGTGATTCACCTGCCACTACCTGGGGATAAATGAAAAGGGAAAATAATGCCTCTTCCTGTTCTGGTTCTCCTTTTTGAAGTATTTCAGGAAAAAAAAAATCCAGCCTGGCTGTTGAAGGACTAATCAGGAACCAATCTTGTGGATAGTGTCATTCGTCTACGGCCATTACACAGTGCGATCAGTACTTGTTTGAGATTGATCGTCAAAGCAGAAACGTGTCTATTACAAGGATAAGTTTGGATTTACTGATTGAGGGTTTTACCATTTTCTTCAGCAGCGCTGACCACCATGGACTGTCGACAGTGTGAAGCTCAGACCAAATCTAACACAAATTATGACAACGAAAGAAAACCCATCTCTAATGTTATAAACACACAGCGTAACAGAATCAGTATTCATTTATTTGGTCCACAAACAGGGACAGAAACAGAAATTTCCCCATTTGCAGGACTAATAAATGAATACTGATTCTGATCCCTTTCATATACACCTTGTACAAGTTTGTCTAAGTGTTCGCAGCAACCTGTTGACGCAAGCGGCAGCAGCGTCGACGCTATAAAAACCACTAACAGCTGTCACGGATGATACCTGTGTGATTAACACTGAGCTTTGCATGGCAGAGGCGCCCAAGTCTTCCACATCCACACATCTGATCCTCCACCAGCAAGACTGTATGTCCTGATGATCGTCCTTCACTGCCAACAGAGCCGACAGCTCTCACTGCAGAATCTTGTAGGGAAAACAGTGAGAAATCACTCTCCTTCTGGGTAGTTTTTTTTTTTTTTTATTTGCACCATGGTGTGTTATTTCAGTTTTTTTTTTTTTTTTGGGGGGGGGGGCGCAAATCCATTTACACAAAAAAACAAACAAAAAAAAACACACCCAGTACTGCCGCATGGAAATCGCCATGAGGTAATATCATCTGTCCCCGGCCCCGAGTACACAGACGGTGTCAGGAGCCATAACGGGAATTTGGAGGGGAGGTTTTTTAATCAAGAAAAGAGCGCATTGTGATAGGCTTTTTTTTGCACAGTAACTCCAGTAGACGTGGATAATTTCTCACACACCCATAAATAGACGCCTCATTCTTGTTGGCTGAGTGGATTCTGAAAAGTATTTCGCTGAGTTGGGGGGGGCTTGCAGATTCATCCTCACTTACGATAAAGGCATTGATGACCGCGTGCGAGTGTACCGTGAGTGATAATGCGACTGCGAACGA